>CM040121.1:98417461-99017461 GCA_022559845.1 Amorphophallus konjac
AGCAACAAACTTCCCAAGTATATTAAAGGGGTTGCTCGCATGGATAAGTTAGGTAGGCCTAGCATCCATCTGATGTAATATTCTTGTATTCTTTGATCTCAATAAAATTTACCTCCTAGTAGTGTAATGGTGGAGTGGCTTTCTCTCTACCTCTGGTGGAGGGTGCACTCTCCTATTGCACCTAGGTAGGGTTTTTTTTTTAAAAAAAAAAAAGAGACAGTAGTCCTCCCGAGAGTGGAGGTGGTGCCCTTGACCGCGTAGTCTGGGCTATGGCCTTCGTCAGCGAGGATGGGCCTGCACGACAGAGGTGTCGTAGTTCCTTTCCCTGTAGCGTAGTCATGGTTTCTCCGTTGGTTTGGTGGTCCCAACTGTGAGGTCGGGGTTTTACTTTCTGTTACTCGTAGGAGTAGTTAGAGAGCTCTGTTCCCGCCGCCGTCAACTGCTACTGTCATTGTTGTTGTTCTTACTGTTATCACTGTTGTTTACTGCCGTTGTTTGTGGTGGGATCCACGGGACCCCTATTGAGCCAATGAGATGAGGCTCACCCCCTCTTTTTTTTGAGGTGTAGCAGTTCCTCCTCGAGGTTCGGAGGTGCAGCGTGGAGGTTCATAGTTGCCAGCTTGCCGATGTCGGGGGCGTGCCCGACACTTGAGTATATTTCTTTCCCTATAGATTGTACTTAGTTGGATTGGACACTATAGTTAGATTTTTAATTAAAAATATAATTTATTTCATGTTATTTAAAACAATTAATTATATAGTTGTTTCCTGTATTATTTTAAATTTCAATATACCTCCACACACCTAAATAACTCTTCCGAGCCTTCCAGCTAATGGGTGGCGGGTCAGGATTCGAATGGTATCGAGTAAATCTCGGTATTCGGATCTTGAGTCGTTACATAGACCTTGGTGGCCATCGAGTTGGCCACCTTCTGTTGGGTCAATCCAGATAGAACACCCCTCCGGGGTGTCATTCCATGCCCCATTCACCTCACAACAAAGGGGAACAATGGGGAAACACTCCCCGGGGATTCATACCATCGAAAAATCACACTCAAAATATGAAACGATGCTCGGATCGATCGAAATCTGTCACTCGAACCCCGAGCATGTTTTTCCCAAAAATATGAAATAAACCCTCTCTCGGCCTCACCACGGCACGAAACTGTGGTGAAATGACAAAGGAGGGTGCAGAATCCATCCCGCTACCTTTCATGAAGCTTTACCATGTTGAAAACATCGGATCGTCGTGAAATCGCCGTTTTTCCAACGGCCGAATCCCCACTTCCGCTAATGGGCCACCGCGCCGCTCCACCCCCGTTTCTCTCTCCCATTCTCACCGCTCGCCGCCACCGTCGTCCCGCCGCCTCACCTCCGCATCGCCATCGGCCGCCCATAGGATGGAGGAGAGGGAGAGAGTAATGTGGGGGAGAGGGAGAGAATGAGGAGAGAGAAGGGGTGGGGGATTTTATATAGGATTGATTTTGGGATTTAAAATTTTTAAAAAATAGAAAATTGCTAAATTTTAACCCCATGATCTTTGAAAAACATGTAACTTACCCGTTACGTCATGGTGATCAAAAATAAATTATTATTTTATATTTGGGGATCCAAATATATAATATTTAAAAATTCAATTTTATTCCAAAAATATGATCTGAAACCCACATAAACAGGATCCGAGATCCGCAGACATTACACACTTTGTTCTGCCTATCCCATCGTCTACTCACCTGTTAGGCGATGTCCTGCCTACTTCTTATGCTTAACTCCCATGTTAGGCGATATTCCGTCTAAATGCTTAGGTTGCACCCCCTTTATTCTGCCTAACTCTCTCATAGTTGATCTTGTGCCTACTTTCCATTGCCTACTCACATGTTAGACAATACTTCGCCTATCTCTTGCAACTACTTTCCTTTCATCTTGTCGCTTGTGTCTGTGTCTTGTCGTTTGCTCTTCTAGTTAAACGATAGTTCGCCTACCATACGATTTTCTTTTCATCCTTGCCTATTGACTGACTTGTCTTTAGGCTTCTAACAAATCCTTTGATTCTTTCAATTTTTTCTTCTTAAATTATGAAATATTTCTTCTGATTCGTACACTTTATTTTCTTGAAATTATTATATCCATTATTCTTAGAATTTGTCTAATATTTACATGGGATCTTTGATCCACTTGACCTCAATGTCTGATAATTATGGGACTTGATTTGGTCCTAGGGAGAGCGCTCAAAAGTACTTGTGCCTGCGGGAGTGTAAATGATCAAGTGTGACACTACACTAAATATAAGTGTGTTAGATTTAACTAAACAATTATATTCATATTACATGATTGATATTACTGTTTGACTTGTACTTGATATATTTGACCATTCACGGGTAATTACATGTTATATTATATGGCCAATTTTCTTGATATTTCTCACATGATGTATGATTAATTATGTGCTTGATTTTCCCTTGAACTGAACTCTTAATATCTACTTGTTCTTGACTCCTAGAATCCTAAAAGCAATTCAGATTTTCTACTTGAGATTTATGTGGATATGATTTCCTGTTAAACTATGAACACATTAATTACTTAAAATCGTCTGACCATTGGGATGTAATTCCCACCGGATGAATTTTGCTCATTTAGGTTTGATTGTTATTTTTCTGGTGATTCTGAGTTAGAGACTTATTACGACGAGGAGGGATAAGAGTGAAGGAGTGCAACTGAGGTATTAGACTTAGAAATATTTTCTGTCTATTATTTAGTCCTAAGAGTCACTAATTATATAGTTATTTCTTGCATTATTTTAAATTTTAATGTACCTCCACACACCTAAATAACTCTTCTGAGCCTTCCAGCTCGTGGGTGACGGGTCAGGATTCGAATGGTATCGAGTAAGTCTTGATATCAAGATATTGGGTTGTTACATAAACCTTGACGGCCATCGAGTTGGCCACCTTCTGTTGGGTGAATCCAGACAGAACACTCCTCCGGGGTGTCGTTCCACGTCCCATTCACCTCACAACAAAGGGGAACAATGGGGAAACACTCTGCGGGGATTCATACCATCAGAAAACCACACTCAAATTATGAAACGACGCTCGGATCGATCGAAATCTGTCACTCAAACCTCGAGCATATTTTTCCCAAAAATATGAAATAAACTTTCTCTCGACCTCACCACGGCACGAAACTATGGCGAAATGACAAAGGAGGGTGTAGAATCCATCCACCTACCTTTCATGAAGCTTTACCGTGTTGAAAGTATTGGATCATCATGAAATCGTCATTTTTCCGGCGGCCAAATCCCGACTTCCGCTAATGGGCCACCGCGCTGCTCCACCGCTGTTTCTCGCTCCCGTTCTCATCGCTTGCTGCCACCGTCGCCCCGCCGCCTCGCCTCCACATCACCATCGGCCACCCAGAGGATAGAGGAGAGGGAGAGAGTAATGTGGGGGAGAGGGAGAGAATGAGGAGAGAGAGAGAAGGGGTGGGGGATTTTATATAGGGTTGATTTTGGGATTTAAATTTTTAAAAGAATAGAAAATTATCAAATTTTAACCCCACGATCTTCGAAAAACATGTAACTCGCCCGCTACGTCATGGTGATCACAAATAAATTATTATTTCATATTTGGGGATCCAAAAATCTAATATTTAAAAATTCAGTTTTATTCCGAAAATATGATCTGAAACCCACAGAAACACGATCCGAGATCCGTAGACATTACACACTTTGTTCTGCCTATCCCATCGCCTACTCATCTGTTAGGCGATGTCATGCCTACTTCTTTTGCCTAACTCCCCTGTAAGGTGATATTATGCCTAAATGCTTAGGTTGCACCCCCTTTATTCCACCTAACTCCCTCATAGGTGATCTTGTGCCTACTTCCCATTATCTACTCACATATTAGGCGATACTTCGTCTATCTCTTACGCCTACTTTCCTTTCATCTTGTCGCTTGTGTCTGTGTGTCGTCGTTTACTCTTCTAGTTAAACGATATTTCGCCTACCATTCGATTTCTATTCATCCTTGTCTATTGACTGACTTGTCTTTAAGCTTCTAACAAATCCTTTGATTCTTCCATTTTTTTTCTTAAATTATGAAATATTCCTTCTAATTTATTCTTTATCTTTACTTGTTCGTCCACTTTATTTTCTTGAAATTCTCATATCTATTATTCTTAGAATTTGTCTAATATCTACTTGGGATCTTTGATCCACTTGACCTCAATGTCTGACAATTATGGGACTCGATTTGATCATAGGGAGAGCGCTCGAAAGTACTTGTGCCTGCGAGAGTGTGAATGATCAAGTGTGACACTGCACTAAATATAAGTGTGCTGGATTTAACTAAATAATTATATTCATATTACATGATTGATATTACTACTTGACTTGTACTTGATATATTTGACCATTCCTGGGTAATTTTTATATGGCCAATTTTCTTGATATTTCTCACACGGTATATGATTCATTCTGTGCATGATTTTCCCTTGAACTGAACTCTTAATTTCTACTTCTTCCTGACTCTTAGAATTCCAAGGGCGCCTTTGAAATCGGAATAGGTTAAGTAAATCGGGGAGAGAGAAATATGGACCCCACCCACATCTCTCACACTCATCGGCGCTTACCCGGGGTCATCCTACCCCGACGTCAAAAGCGCCCTAAAAGAAATTCGAGTTTTCTATTTGAGATTTCTACAGACATGATTTCCTGTTAAACTATGAACGCATTAATTACTTAAAATCGTCTTACCATTGGGATGTAATTACTACCCGATGAATTTTGCTCATTTAGGTTTGATTGTTATTTTTCAGGTGATTTTGAGTTAGAGATTTATTACGACGAGAAGAGATAAGAGTGAAGGAGTGCAAGCGAGCTATTAGACTTAGAAGTATTTTCTATCTGTTATTTAGTCCTCATAGTCAATGATGTACGGAGACGTGGAACCATGCAGTGTGACTTTTCAAAGGTCGACGGAAAATGTTAGAGTTTCATAGTTTAATAAAAAGAATTTGATTAATTTTGTTATATCGTAACTGTTTAAAAATTGGTTATTTTGTAACGACGATTTTATTTTACTAGTCATTCTAGTCTTGATTAATGAATATTTTTCTCATTATCGTAGGTCACCGTCAAGACGTGACAGGTTTAGATGTAAAAAGTTAGAATTTCATAGTTTAATAAAAAGAACTCGACTAATTCTGTTATATCATAACTGTTTAAAAATTGATTATTTTGTAAAGACGATTTTACTTTACTAGTCATTGTAGTCTTGATTAATGAATAATTTTTCTCATTATCAAAGGCCGCTGTCATGACGTGACAGGTATAGATGTAAAAATTCCTAATTTTTTTGGACGCCACAACTTGAGTGAAAGCGCTCCGTACCCTACTCTACCAGGAGGTGGTGTGTGATCCGTAAGGTTGGTGTTCCTATTTGACACGACATCACGTTGGCAGCTGTTATTATTTTAACCGGTGATCCACGGTCACTGCTGGCGGCTCATCACCCGCAGGGGATGCCAAGTGGGAGAGGACAGCGTTGCGCTGCGTTTCGATACGTATTCCGAATCTTGCCATCCTGGCGGCTCATCACGCACAGGGGATGCCCGACGGCTGTGGTCGGCTAATCCTAGTCTATCCTACAAGAGGGGAGGGACGAGAGGGGCCCCCTGTGGCGACTAGAAGGCCGGCGGCCTTATCCACTTCAGGAGGATAATGTTAGTTTATGGCCCTTCAAGAAGGGAGAGCCGGGAATGCGGGCGACATCCCCATGTGATAACTTGACACTCACAAATCGTGTCCTCACTCCTTCGCCAAAGGCTCGAGGCCTACCCCTAGTGGATATCGTAGCTTTGGGTTTTTTAAATTATGTTTAAGAGTGCACACTTAAAAATGTCATAATATTTTAATTATTTTAATTATTAATTTTTATATTATTTTGACATATGCGAGGATGATGTACGGCATGTGAAAAATTATCTCCTGTCCTTATTTTAGCTTCTTTTATATAATCTACTTGGCATGCAGTCGTCCGTTTTCTCTTCTCGCTCTACCAAAGACATTTGAGAGACACGAAGATATAAATCCGGTCATATCAGTACAAAACACAACCTATTTACATAGATACATTTGAGTTGAACCTTTTAACTTAAACTTTCATTTAAATCAACTCAAATGACTCTGATTCAGATGGTAACCTCACGATGTGCTTCATACTTTTATCTCATGATGGTCAACTCAAAGAAGATGCTACCTAATTCAAGTTTGTTTAATTAAATTTCAGCGAGACCTGTTATAGGTGGGTTTCAAGTCAGAGAGATAAATTCAATTTTAAGAATCTTTGTTATTGGCCAAAATTCACTCGTAGGTGTTGTTTGTTTCGATGTAATACTCCGATTTTAGAATCGATGTTGGAACGTCTCGGGTTTTCATGTCTAAGTTATCGGAGTTCGGATTAAGTTTGGATACTTGTTTAAGAGTCAATCAGGTCGTGGGGCTCCATTAGAGGCCTTAATAAATGATTTGGGAGCGAAACTTGGTGCTCTCCAACTTTGAGGAGCATAGCAAGTCTATAGAGCTCCGAGCGATGATTACATAGAATGGTCGTAAAAGTGAATCAAAATTCGGTGTGTGAAGTTATAGGCTTTAGAGTGGAGGTTGCACGGAAAGTGTAAATGTGTCGAGGGTGGTTGTCGCGTTCTGGGTAGCTTGCCTGATTGAGGGATGTTTGAATTAGATTTACACCTAGCTGGGTTGACACAATTTAGATGAAGGCAACGAGCTAAGGTGTCGCGATTCAATTTGAATTTTAGTCAAATCCATTTAAGTCTTGGCGAGCAGTGCTATCTTGTTAAGGATTCACGATGGGGAGGTGCGTTGCATTTCGGGTATAGGCAATGGAAAAGCATGTCGCATTTTAGATATTTGGCTGGCGCGTAGTACGGCTAGCCTTTTATCCTCTCAAGAAGGAGTGGGGCGACCGATGCCGCCCACCCATGTCCATCCGATGTGAGGGGGGGTTAAAAGGGGAGGCCCTCTCCTGACTCCCCTCTCTCTTAGGGGCCGTTTGGTATCGGGTTAGAGCGGGGATATCCCCGCTCTAATCTCATTCTACGTTTGGTATGGCTAAAACGGGCGAGGATAAGTTGGGTTAAGGGAAACAAGGTTAACCCCGATTTTGGGGTTAGAAACGGGGATAAGTTATTCCAACCTTTTATTGGAATGATTTGTCCCCATTTTTCTAACCACATTTCACCTCTTGTGTACTAAACGTACATGAGAATAAGACTAGACATAAATTATCCTAGAATGACTTACACCTATTCTTCTCAACTTTTATCTCGATACCAAACATCACCTTAGTCTCTTCTCTCCCTCTCACCCTCTTCTCCCTCTCGATCTCACCCTCCTCCTCCACCTCTCTTCCTCTCCTCCTTCCACTGATAGCCGATGGCGGCTAGGCGGTGGCAATGGTCTTGGTGGTAGTAGTAAATTCCAACAAGGGTGGCAACGGTTGGTTCTACCGAGACGTTGTGACAAGAAGGAGGTGGCCAATCTACATGAAGATCCCAATGGGTGGTGCCATCCGTCAAAGGTAGGGTGACAACCCTACCTATTTTTGAGAGTAGAATCGGATTTCCTTTGAATTTGAGGGGTTTCTCCATGTCAGAGTTTGTGAGGCTCGCCATTCCCTTCTTGCTTCTTCTTCTTGTTCATTCCTTTTGGTTTAGATTAGACCCCTTCCCTAGTGAGTCTTATGACCCACTTTATCCATTCCATCTTGTTAGGGAAGTCCATTATCGCTCCCCTTCCCCACACGCTAGTCCACCTACACTCCACAAGGAGTCCGTTCATTGGGGAAAGGAAGAAGGAAACTTTGGATCTCCTAGCCCTCCCAAGTCTCCCAAATCTAATAGGCAGCCGCATGCTAGGGGCATATTAGGATGTCTAGGAGTTCCCCATTCCGTCAACCATCGATTGTATCTAGTGTATGCATGGCACACATTCGGATGCCCTGGTCCACCATGGCATGTGTATGGGTAGGACTAACAGTAGGTTTGTTTAGGGTCGTGTGTGAGTCTTTATTTCGTACCGTTTGTCTGTCGAGTGCATAGTGAGTCTACATACATCGAGTCGAGTCGGTCTGATGTCAGCTCGCGATGTTAGTCCCTTTCGAGTGTGAGACAAGTCGGGTCTAATGCGTACGTTGTAGACTTGCTGGAATTTGGGATTTGCTCTACCTCAACATATCGGATCTAGTCACATAAAGGAACTCAGCGGTGATTCCTAGTGAGTCTTCGAGCCGCCTCCTCCCCTTTGAGAGTGACCCCACCCCGGAGTGTCAACCTCTAGCCTCATTCCCACAGCAGCGTGATCATATCGAATATATACGGGATGAGCAGGTGACGAATACTTGGAGTGGAGCGTACTCCGCGCTTCCAGGTTCAGTGACAGATCCGCAGGAGACACGAGCAGCGCACCCCTTACTCGACGGGGTCGAGTTCTTCCCACCCGGGGAGAATTGATGGGAATCAACTCTGAGCACGTACATTTTATTTTTATATGTATGTCCTTTGGTTTGTATTTATACCCTTGGCTAATTGGTTTTGTAAATTGTAAAGCATTATAAGCCAAAGGGTTAGTCTTTAAAATTTTTGGGTTTCTATGTAATATGCCAGTGGGTCTAGAAGGGTCCCCCACCCTCTTTCCCATTGGTCCACCTAGGTCCTAGGGCCCATGTGGGGCTGGTTCAAAGTCCAAGGTTGGACTTGGACCAAGGGGGGACAAAGGATAAGAAAATTTAAAATGGAATCCCCTTAAGTCAAGGGGGCGCCCCCCTTATATACTATTATATTTCATGTGTCTTTTTTTATTAAGGGTCATTTGACCACATGGGGGATTAATGTATTATACCCCATTTATCCCACCCTAACCCTAGATGTAGGGATAGTTTAGGTCATTTTTACTTTTCTATATAATCCATGTAATTTCTATTTGATAGAATTAATGTAAAGAAAATTTCAGAAATTGCCAAGAGCAGCCCAAGGGCGCCCCTCTCTCTCTCCCACCCCCTTGCAGATGGATTTCTACGAATTTCTTGAGGTGTGAAGCCTCCTCCCCTCCCCCTCTCTGAGTGTGAAGCTCAGCACCGCCGCCGCCGCCGCCATCGAGCCGCCGTCGCACCGCCATCGCCGTCGCGTCGAAATTCTATCCACATCAGGACAGAAGGTTGAAGTCTGATTTTTATCTCCACATCAGGAAATCTGATCGAGCTGAAATTTTGAGTGTTTGTTCTTCTTGTTATCACCAGTCTCCATTTTAAATTTCGTGCCAATCCGAGGTCATTTGCTATTTTTCCCGTAATTTTAGTTCCACCCCTAACAGTCTGCCAGTTTGCAGATCTGCAAAGATAGGAGTCTATTCTTCTATTTTTCTCGCCCCCTTATACATCTCCATAAATCCCCAAAAAATCATACGTGTTCCTCACTTACGCCCCTTCCACCCATAATTTTTCGGGAGTCTAGATCCATTATTTTCCTATTGGTCAAAATTCGTCTTCAGGCAGTTCTTGTTCTTCCCTGTGTGTCTGTAAATCCAAGCCAAAAGAAAACTACAACTCACAGTTGTTTTCATTTCTAATCCGTCTACTAGATGGATCTGAAATTATTATATGTTGTAGTCCTTTGAGTCCTATATCCATCGGTACCAATTTTGCGTCGATCCGACACCGGATCTGGCCGCAGAAATTCTTTTCGTGGAGGTGCGCAGTTCAGATTATGGACATGCCAACAAATCAGTCCGCCGATAAATCCTGGTAAAATACGTCGGGATACCTTCGGCGACCGCCGCACCCGGAGATCACTCGACAACCCATCAGCAGCGTCCCAGCAAGCCGCCGCAGCAAGGAGACGCCCGAGCACCGCCGCCCCAGTAGCCGGACCCGCCTGCTGTCCCGCGAGACCCGCAGAACCGAGCCGAACCCGCAGTTCGTCTCCGGCCCGGGAGCGTTCCAAATTGCTGCCCATCAACCCAAGCTTGGTATTCCAAGGTTATTTTTGTCGCCCTTTACTTCCCTGCGTAGAGTGGGCCACAAAATTACTACTGTAATAATTTAATTACTGTGTACCGGGAGTACGAGTCTTGGCCGGTTCCCCACGTCCGGAGCGTGGAGGTAAATTCGCCACCCTCCTCTTTTGGCATTTGCTTTACTCGTATGTTTTTGAATGCCGCTGCTAAAGTGATAGGACCGTAGCTCGTTATATCAATTTTATCACCGCTGCGAGAGTGAGTGAGTGAACCCGTCCCGTGACTCGAGCCGAGTACACGCGGAAAAGCCGATACCCGAGGCTCATTACCGATTTCTCAACCGCGCACGATCCCGCGTTTCCCTCGCTTAGGGACGTCCGCGAGCTAGAGTCCTAGGTTCGCGTCCCGTCCCGCATTAAATTGGTATCAGAGCGGAAGGTTGAGTCTAGGGTAGTCATTGTTTAAAACAAAAAAAAGAGTCTAAGTCTAAGTCGGTCCAAGGTTGCATTTGCATTCCTTTATTCGGTATATCAAAAGGTGTTGCCCAAACGTTAGGTTACGCCTATCGAGAAGGTCGCACATTTGCGAGAGAGGATCTTCGGATCCCGTAACTCCTCCAAGTACCGGATATGGGTTGAGTCTATATTGGTAGTTGAGTCCGCATTTTACCCTTTTCACCATTTAGAGTCGTGTCTAGGTGCTTGCATTAGTCTTGCATAAAAGTTTTGCATAAAAAAATAAAAAAATACAAAAAGTGCTCCAATGCATGCCCACTCCTAGGGGAACCAATTCCCATCTTATGTGCAACTATGGCCAACCCATGTACCCCGATCAGACCCGTCCAAGACAACAAGTCCGTGTCTGAGTACATTCGAGAGTATGATAAGTATCGGTTGGAATATGGAGTTGGAGAGGAGAGCACCACGACCGCTTTTCAGTTTCGGAGAGGTTTGCGGCTTCACTTCCAGTTTGAATGTCTTTGCCGCGACGCGTTCACTCTGGCGCAGTCTTATCTGGTCGCTCTAGAGGTTGAGTCTTTCGAGGTAAGGTTTGATGCCGCCGTTCGACGAGCATCTACCTCTCAGCCGAGTCCCGAGCCGGTCCGACAGCCTACTCCACGGCGTCCCCCACCTCAGTCAGGAAACCCATCCCCTAGAGCTTTATTGCCATCTATGTCCGATCTTTATTCGGAGTCACTTCATTTGGAGCCACCTCAGCCCGAGCCACCCGTGTTTCTAATAGGAAAGCTATTCATCGCCGAGCCACTATTTAGTTGGCTCAAGATCGGCTTGGTCCTTAGTCCACCTTCCTATCCATCCATAGACCCTACACTACCATTAGTGCCGGTCAACTCATTCCATACCACATTCCGATCTAGTCACCATGTTGATACATTGGATGACCTTACTAAGGGTTTAGACTGGCAATGGAAGTTGACGCACTTATTGGCCCGAGGCTTCGACCAACCCAATAGTCGTAGCTTCACCCATCCGGCCTTAAGGTCCATTACCTCCGTGTGCACCGTGGGTCATGTCACCACGGAGGTTCTTTTATTCCTCCCCATGCCGGCCGAGCCAAACTTCATTCCCTTTACCCCGAGGGAGGAACCATACCTTCTATATGAGATCACCGTCCCCTATACCCTAGTGCATGAAGGTGACCACCTACACCTTCAAGAACTTCCGACATGGGACCGTAACATGTGGGAACCCAGCTCGAGGGGTCACACTTTCTTTGATCCCTTCGACTTCTTCCCTAGTGAGCCTTATGACCCACTTTACCCATTCCATCTTGTTAGGGAAGTCCATTATCGCTCCCCTTCCCCACATGCTAGTCCACCTACACTCCACAAGGCGTCCGTTCATTGGGGAAAGGAAGAAGGAAACTTTGGATCTCCTAGCCCTCCCAAGTCTCCCAAATCCAATAGGCAGCCGCATGCTAGGGGCATATTAGGATGTCTAGGAGTTCCCCATTCCGTCAACCATCGATTGCATCTAGTGTATGCATGGCACACATTCGGATGCCCTGGTCCACCATGGCATGTGTATGGGTCGGACTAACAGTAGGTTTGTTTAGGGTCGTGTGTGAGTCTTTATTTCGTACCGTTTGTCTGTCGAGTGCATAGTGAGTCTACATACATCGAGTCGAGTCGGTCTGATGTCAGCTCGCGATGTTAGTCCCTTTCGAGTGTGAGACAAGTCGGGTCTAATGCGTACGTTGTAGACTTGCTGGAATTTGGGATTTGCTCTACCTCAACATATCGGATCTAGTCACATAAAGGAACTCAGCGGTGATTCCTAGTGAGTCTTCGAGCCGCCTCCTCCCCTTTGAGAGTGACCCCACCCCGGAGTGTCAACCTCTAGCCTCATTCCCACAGCAGCGTGATCATATCGAATATATACGGGATGAGCAGGTGACGAATACTTGGAGTGGAGCGTACTCCGCGCTTCCAGGTTCAGTGACGGATCCGCATGAGACACGAGCAGCCGCATCCCTTACTCGACGGGGTCAAGTTCTTCCCACCAAGAGAGAATTGATGGGAATCAACTCTGAGCACGTACATTTTATTTTTATATTTATGTCATTTTGTTTGTATTTATACCCTTGGCTAATTGGGTTTACAAATTGTAAAGCATTATAAGCCAAAAGGTTAGTCTTTAAAGTCTTTGGGTTTCTATATAATATGCCAGTGGGTCCAACATAGGGATGTCAAAAATACCCGCAAACTCGATTACCCGCATTACCCGACCCGTGATGGGTCGGGTAATACCCGAATAAACGGATATGGATTCGGGTTCGGATACGTTTAAAATACCCATTTCATATTCGGATAGGGTATGAATTTAGTGCACCCAAACCCGTACCCGATCCGAATCCGCTCTTATTAACTTATTGTGCATGTTAGGCCTATGATTTTGACATGAACCCAATCCGTTGCCCGTCTTGTTGAGTTTGTGAGTTTAGACTTTTTGTTAAAATTATAAGGTCGTTTTTATAAAACATAAAAATTACTTTAGACAGGAAAGAATTGACCGGATTTCTTTTTTTCTAATTCTCATAAATCTCACATTTCTTTGGATGTGAACGTAGACTCATGCTTTATGGACGGATACGGATATCCGCAGATATATCCATACCCGTGACGGATATACCCATATCCATACCCGCGAAAATAATAGGGTACTATCCGGGTATGGTATTAGTAAAATTTTCACGGATAGGGTATGGTATTGGTCTACATGAGCCGAACCCGATCCATTGACATCCCCAGTCCAGCAGAGTCCCCCATCCTCTTTCCCATTGGTCCACCTAGGTCCTAGGGCCCATGTGGGGCTGGTTCAAAGTCCAAGGTTGGACTTGGACCAAGGGGGGACAAAGGATAAGAAAATTTAAAATGGAATCCCCTTAAGTCAAGGGGGCGCCCCCCTTATATACTATTATATTTCATGTGTCTTTTTTTATTAAGGGTCATTTGACCACATGGGGGATTAATGTATTATACCCCATTTACCCCTCCCTAACCCTAGATCTAGGGATAGTTTAGGTCATTTTTACTTTTCTATATAATCCATGTAATTACCATTTGATAGAATTAATATGAGAAAATTTCAGAAATTGCCAAGAGCAGCCCAAGGGCGCCCCTCTCTCTCTCCCACCCCCTTGTAGATGGATTTCTACAAATTTCTTGAGGTGTGAAGCCTCCTCCCCTCCCCCTTTATGAGTGTGAAGCTCAGCACCGTCGTCGCCGCCGCCATCGAGCCGTCGTCGCACCGCCACCGCCGCCGCGTTGGAATTCTATCCACATCAGGATAGAAGGTTGAAGCCCGATTTTTATCTCCACATTAGGAGATTTGACCGAGGTGCAATTTTTAGTGTTTGTTCTTCTTGTTATCCCCAGTCTCCATTTTAAATTTTGTGCCAATCCAAGGTCATTTGCTATTTTTCCCGTAATTTTAGTTCCACCCTTGACAGTCTGCCAGTTTACAGATCTGCAGAATAGGAGTATGTTCTTCTATTTTTTCGCCCCCTTATACATCTCCATAAATCCTCAAAAAATCATACGTGTTCCTCACTTACGCCCCTTCCACCCATAATTTTTCTGGAGTCTAGATCCATTATTTTCCTGTTGGTCAAAATTCATCTTTAGGCAGTTCTTGTTCTTCCCTGTGTGTCTGTAAATCCAAGCCAAAAGGAAACTACAACCCACAGTCGTTTTCATTTCTAATCCATCGACTAGATGGATCTAAAATAATTATATGATGTAACCCTTTGAGTCCTCTATCCATCGGTAGCAATTTTGCGTCGATCCGACACCGGATCTGGCCGCAGAAATTCTTTTCGTGGAGGCGTGCAGTTCAGATCCTTGGACAAGCCAGCAAATCCGTCCACCGGTAAATCTGGTAAAATACGCCGAGATACCTTCGGCGACCGCCGCTCCCGGAGATCACTCGGCAACCCATCAGCAGCGTCCCAGCAAGCCACCGCAGCAAGGAGACGCCGGGGCACCGCCGCCCCAGCAGTCGGACCCGCCTGCTGTCCCGCAGGACCCGTAGAACCGAGCCGAACCCGCAGTTCATCTCCAGACCGGGAGCGTTCCAAATTGCTGCCCGTCAACCCAAGCTTGGTATTCCCGGGTTATTTTTGTCGCCCTTTACCTCCCTGCGTGGAGTGGGCCATAAAATTACTGCTGTAATAATTTAATTACTGTGTACCGGGAGTACGAGTCTTGGCCGGGATCGCCTTCCCCACGCCCGGAACGTGGAGGTAAACTCACCACCCTCCTCTTTTGGCATTTGCTTTACTCATATATTTTTGAATGCCGCTGCTAGAGTGATAGGACCGTAGCTCATTATATTAATTTTATCACTGTTGCGAGAGTAAGTGAGTGAACCCGTCCCGTGACTCGAGCCGAGTACACGCGGAAAAGTCGATACCCGAGGCTCATTGCCGATTTCTCAATCGCGCACGATCTCGCGTTTCCCTTGCTTAGGGACGTCCGCGAGCTAAAGTCCCAGGTTCGCGTCCCGTCCCGCATCAGGCATGATCGGTTCCAAGTCAATTCCTGTAGTACCCTTGTATAGAAGAGCTTGAATCTGAGCTAGGGGTAAAATCAACCGGGGCAATGGTCTGGAAGAGATGGCCAATTGTGTGCACATATGGTTAGGGTTGCAAACATCATGGCGGGAGTGTGTAAAGTCACAGACCCCAGCTCCTCCTATTGTTTCTCACTTGTTGCACTCTATTTAGTTCTAGAGCTTTGTAGAGCTAGACCAGGTGTCAGACTGTAGTTAAGTTTGATTGCAGAGATAGTGTGTTAGAGAGAGTGTTGTCCTCACTTACCACAAACTATGGCGGGCAAAGGTGGACCAGGCGTGAAGTTGCAATTAGGTAGTAAGACGTTAGTGTGAGCATCCAATTGTGTGGCTAGTGGGAGTGCTTCATGTCATGAGAGGCTAGGGTGGGGTAGGACCGAGTGTTTGTGCAGGGCAGTGTAGTGTGACTGAACTCGAGTCCCTGGCCCCAATTTGTGGCTTTACCTAGTATGATGTATGCCGTGCGACTTGGTTTCCTTTTGCCACTTTGGTGGGTTCTAACTTTCCATAGGACTGTGTAAATGGTTTGACAATGTGTACTTCGTAACATGTTTTCTTTATTACTTTAAGTTATATGTATTATTATCTTGCTAATTGTAGTTTCCTTTTATCGTATTGTTATTATTGCTGTTACTCATTTTTCGTGCGTTGGGTGGACTCCAAAGAGCGCCGTTGAGTCGATGACTTGTGAGGTTCACCCCTACATTTTTCAAGTGAGGACTCCTAGTAGCAGTCACATTCTTGCTCGAAGGGGTACATCGTGGGAATCAAGTGTAGCCCTTGTTGTTAGTGTTGGTGTGCTACAAGCCAATTTCGAGTCGGGTAGGCCCAATAGTTGTACGATCTTGTTCATTAATAAAGTGGTGTTTGAGCGTAAATATGCGATTGTGTTACTTTACGTTGTCCCTAGGATATGTGGTTGTAAAGTCAGCTCGAGATTGGATCTCGAACATGAGACTTACTTTACATGAACACATACCTTAAACTGTTCCTGGTTGGAGGGTAATCACTCGGGGACTTTGATTACCTATTAAACCAGTACACATGATGTGTCAGTGACCAGTCTCATGGTCATTGGTGCGGGGCACCAACACATATGTGTAGGTGTATGTCCTTGGAGGATGTGCACTGAACTGATCCGCTATTGGATCTTCAGATGGTTGATTATACCTAATGTCAACTGAAGATCCAACGGTCACAGTAGCATCGTTGGTCCTTTGACCTGTGACATTGATCAGATCTTACACGAGGACTGGAATGGTTTAATTATTTAGCTAAGTGACTTTAACCATAAGTCATGAGTTGCCGAGTCATTAACCACTCCAGAATACGTGTGAAGATCATCAATGGTCAAGAGGGGATCGCTCACTGTCGGGTATATATCAGACAGTTAATGGGTCATGGCATTGACGCTCCATTAAATCCCTGGCCAGGGTCGTGTGAGTTCGTTTAGAACGGACGTCATACACTTTAAGGAGGTCATAGTCAAATGGCACGATCATGGGGTTTGACAGAAACCATACCCTCGATCGTACCAGACTCATAGAAGGAGCGAGGGATTATATCGATGTGGTAACTGTGGACTTACAGGTACCAGACAGGCTGGTTTAAACCCGGCGTCCTCTAGGATCACGCGGATTTACTTGACCCAACGTGATCGAAGGTTCGGAATGAATTAAACTATTATTCGGCTCTTGTAGAAGCGAATAATACGTTTAATTTACTTCTAATTAGGAATTAGAAGTTAATGGACCTTAAACTAGAGTGACTGTGGGCCTAGAGGATCACACACATTAGATTCTTGGGTGACGGTTTATTATTATACAATTGTATGTATTAATTCTATTTAATTCCTTTTGGAAAGGAGTGTAAATGGAGCTTAACACATATGTATAATATGAGATAGGACATATATACAGTTTCGGTCTTTTGGAGCCCTTTTCTAATAAGCCTAAACTCTATATATATGGCACCTACGTGAGTTCATTCGAACTCTTAGCTTCTTCTTTCCTTCCCTTAAGCTAACCAAGTATTAAGCTTAAGGGAGAGGATTAGTCTCCCCCCTTTCTCCCTCTTGCTCTCTCTCTCTCTCCAAAAGGTGTTAGAGCCGGAGAAAGTTGTGCCGGGGAGGTACCGTCGCTGCGCAAGGGTCCGTGTGGATCTGCTCTAGAGGCCGTACAGCTGTGCGGCTCAGTTTCTCTGCATCGGACTTAGCGGACATCGTTGTTCCGCACAAGGTGAAACACGCAACCCGTAATTAAGGTATTAGAAACACCGATTAGAGCACAGATTAAGATTTCCACAACACCGGGATCGGACAAATGATTTTTTGTTATCCGCTGCGTAGCCCGTAGGTGCTGTGCGAAACCTAACAGTGGTATCAGAGCCAGGTTCGCGCTCTGGTCGGTGTTTTTATTGCCGTTTAGAATCATATTTGAAAGGGGTTTAAATGTTTCAATTGTTATTGCTAGAAGGGGATGTTGGACATCCCCGTTCTTCCAGGATGCTCGGCATCCTAGGAGCAAATTTTTTTTAAAAAAAAAAATATATGAGGCCGGTTTGGGCGCACTGCGCCCAGGGCGCACCCGCGTGGGCGGGCGCCGCCCACGCGGAACGCCCGCGTGGCGGGCGCCCGCAGGCGGCGCCCGCAACGGAGGGGCGGGCACCGCGTGGCGGGCCCGCGCGCGAGTCAGCGCCCGCAAGGCGGGAGCTGACCGCGTGGGGGACGCCTGCCGCGGGCGGGGTCCGCGCCCGCGCGCGTGGGCGCCGCCCATGCGCGCGTGCGGCGGGCTCCCCCCACCCGGCCGGTTTTTTTTTTAAAACAAAAAAAATTGCTTTAACCATTTTTTTAATTTATTAGTGCATATATTAATATATATATTAGATATATATATCAAAATGCACAGTAAATTAAATAAATTTTATATAGTAGGTTAATTGTGTTATCTCGATGGTAAATGTCAAAAGTTAATTTTTATTTAACCGTGTTGAATTTACCGAGGTGAGATAATTACTATTTACCTTGAGATAAAATAGTAATAATTGAAGTTACTTTAGTAAAATTTAAGTTTTTGAATTTTTAATTATTAGATAATTAGAAAATTCAAAATTTGAATTTTATTGAAGTTAAATGTAAAAAAATTCAATTATTTGAATTTTTAATTATTAGATAATTGTTAAATTCAAATTTTGAATTTTAGAAAATTACTAATTGAGGATAATTGTATTATTTTAAATTTATTTTCAAACAAAATTATTGGATAATTAGTTTGAATTTAAATTTAAATTATTGGCATGTTTAAATTTTGAATTTAAATTTGATTATTAGATAATTAAATTTAAATTTAAATTTAATTAATTATCTCAATTAGATGCCCCTGTAGAAAATGATGGTTCTTTACGTACGTTATTTTATTTACCTTGTATTGGCCTGCTTGTGTGTTTAATTTTAGTTAATCATGCTTTGATTTTTAAAATTAAACAAAGCTAGCCTGTTTTTGTTTGCACATCCCATTTTTTAAATTCAAAAGTAATGATTATTTTCAGACAATAACCCTTGATTGATTTTATTTGAATGGGTTGGCAAGTGATCATGGACTTGGATTAATGTAATTAATTGGGGTCTGCGAACCTCTTTTCTCTCTCTGTTGAAATTCTAAATGTACTTCTATCTTCCTCAATTGTTGTACTCGCCCTAAGGGCTGCTGGAATTTGAGTCACATGTAATTTAATTTTTCCGGCCTGCGTGCCGTGTAAAAGTTGTAATTAATGCGGCGTCGGAGTTTGAAAGCGCGGAGCACACCCGACGATGATGATCCAGCTGCTTCGGAAGCGGGCCGGATGTCTTAGTTACATTAGGGTTAAAGTCCATGATCACTTACGTTTAATTTTACATTGGATGCATTTATTTTGTGCAAACTATTAGGTACGGTAAATATATTGGATATATTTATATTACCACCTAGGGTGAGATTAAGATAAAATTGAATTCCCTCGCGCTTAAATTTTAGATCTGGTAAGCGTGGCTCTAGGAGTCGTCGTGGCCCTCCATCATTATGGAGTGAATGAACGTCTTCATTTCATGGATTTGTTGTGCTTTCCACAAGGTCCATGAGTTTGGGGGCGGGATTAAACTCCAAGGCTCGGCCTCAATGGGGTGAGGAATTGAACTCGGCCTTGTTGTGCTTTCCACAAGGGTCGGGTCATGAACTCATTGCTATGTAGTAATGATGGTTAGATCTAACCGAGAATATCCTTTGTTGTGCTTTCCACGAGGGGATGATTTCTCGAGGGCCGAATATCGGATATTGCATTAGATGCAAGTGCCTGTTGACTGCCCTTGAGATGGTGTATGGCTTGTTGTGCTTTCCACAAGGTCGTACATCAGTCTCGTTGGGATTCCGACCCACTAGGTTGATCTCATTGATCTCCCGTTCTATATACTGAGGGTTATATAGTTCGATCGAAAAATAGTGGGACTAACTAAGATAGAAAACCACATCTAAGTTAGAATTTGAACACATGCTAAGTTATCTTTTATTTCTTATCCATATTACAATGTCGTCGTCCAACCCCCTCCGTGGCATCTTGGATGCAAATCGCTTAACTGGACCGAACTACTCGGATTGGCTGCGTAACCTACGCATAGTCCTTACCGCCGAAAAGATTGCATACGTGTTGGACACGGTTCATTCTGAGCCAGCTCCTGATGCCGACGAGGGCGAGTTACTGGCTTATGCCAAGTGGTCTGAGGACTCCTCCCTTGCCCAATGTTACATGTTGGCCTCTATGGCTCCCGAGCTACAGAGGTAATTTGAAAAGATTGATTGTAGAAGTATACTTCTCAATCTACGCCAGCTCTTCGGGGAGCAAGGTAGGATTGAGAGGTATGACATCTCCAAAAGGCTTTTCAGGACACGGATGTCTGAGGGTTCATCAGTACAGGTCCATGTACTGAAAATGATGTAGTGGATTGAAAGACTCAATGCATTAGGGTTCAAGTTGGATCTTGAACTATGCATTGATCTTATACTCCAGTCATTGCCCGATTCATTTTCTTCCTTCATCATGAACTTTAACATGAACAAGATTGAACCAACTCTCCCAGAGCTGCTCAATATGTTAAAGAGTGTTGAAGGAACCATGCAGAAAGATAAGCCATCTTCGTCTGTAATGATTGTTGGCCGGGCCAACAAGAAAAGGAAGGCAACCCAAATATCCACCATAAGTAACAAAGGGAAGGGAAAGAAAAAGGCCACGGGTAAGCAGCTCGCCAAGGTTGACAAAGGGAAGGGCAAGAAGAATGAAAAGGAAGATAAATGTTTTCGATGCGGGGAAACTGGGCATTGAAAAGGAATTGCAAGGCAATTCTAAATGAAGGTATTTTTGTCATAGACCTTAATTTGTCATATATGGAAACCACATCATGGGTATTGGATACTGGATGTGCATCTCATATCTGCAATTCTGTGCAGGTGCTGGCAAATAGAAGGCGATTGGGTAAAAAGGAGATTGAACTGAGGATGGGAAATGGAGCTTTGGTTTCTACCAAAGCTGTCGGGACTGCACACCTCAGTTTACCTTCAGGAGTCATTCTGGAGCTGAATGACTATTATTATGTTCCTAATATTATTAAGAACATTATTTCAATCTCTGACTTGTATAACATTGGATATACATTGACTTTTAATAGCACTGGGTACTCTATAATGAATAATGGTTTGATCATAGCCAATGGTTCATTAGTCAATGGTCTTTATGTATTAGATACACATTCTAATGTTGTGTAAATTTCCAATACGGATGAAGTGAATTCTGCATTTCTATGGCATTGCAGACTTGGTCATGTAGGTGAGAAAAGAGTCTCTCACTTATACTCAAATGGGTATTTGAATTCGTTCGAATACAAGCCATTTGATACCTGTGAGTCGTGTCTTATGGGGAAAATGACCAAGGCTCCTTTTGGTGGACATGGTGAGAGGGCTGTTGACCTTCTCGAACTCATACACTCGGATGTGTGTGGACCCATGTCCATAGAAGCAAAAGGAGGTTATATCTATTTCATTTCTTTTATTGATGACTTCTCTAGATATGGCTATATGTATTTAATGAGACATAAATCACAAGCCTTTGAGAAGTTTAAGGAATACAAAAATGAAGTAGAGAAATAGACTGGCAAAAGTATTAAGGCTCTTCGATCGGATCGAGGAGGTGAATACTTAAGCCATGAATTCACTTCTTATCTTAAAGACCATGGAATAGTTTCTCAGTGGACTCCACCGTATACACCACAGCATAATGGTGTATCCGAGAGGAGAAACAGGACCTTGTTAGACATGGTCCGATCTATGATGTCTATGTCAGGACTACCCTTGTCTCTCTGGGGCTATGCGTTAGAGACTGCGGCTTATTTATTGAATAGGATCTCAAGTAAATCAGTTCCTTCTATACCATATGAGATATGGAAGGGCAGGAAACCAAATTTTAATCACATTAAAATTTGGGGGTGTCCTGCTCATGTAAAGAAGAAGGAGAGTGATAAGCTTGAGTCGAGAACCGATAAGTGTAGGTTTGTGGGATATCCAAAGGAGACGTTTGGATATTATTTCTATCACCCTTCTGAGCAAAGGGTCTTAGTGGCCAAGAGAGCTATATTTCTGGAAAGAGAATATCTACTCCAGAAAAATAGTGGGAGCCAGATAGAATTGGACGAGGTCCAAGAACCACAACCCATAGACACAAACTCATTAGATGAGACTGTATCGGTTGATCCTATTCAAGATGAAACACTGACACTACGGAGATCTGGTAGACTACCGAGAGAACCTGAAAGATATGTTGGACATGTCTCAGAGGGGTCCTCTAAGGTATGTATCGATGAGGATGATGATCCTCAGTCGTACCAGGAGGTGATCCATAGTGTAGACTCCAAGAAATGGCAAGAGGCAATGGATTCAGAAATCCAGTCCATGTACACCAATAAAGTTTGGAACTTAGTTGATGTACCCGAAGGGAAGGTCCCTATCGATTGCAAATGGATTTTCAAAAGGAAAATCGGTGCAGATAGACAGGTTGACACATACAAGGCTAGACTAGTGGCGAAAGGATGTCGTCAAAGGCAAGGCATTGACTATGACGAGACGTTTTCGCCGGTAGCCATGGTTAAGTCAATCAGAATCCTACTTGCCATTGATGCATACCTGGATTATGAGATCTGACAAATGGATATGAAGACAGCTTTTCTTAATGGAAACCTGTCAGAAGAGGTGTACATGGTACAGCCTGAGGGATTCACCTCCAAGCCACATCCTAATAAGGTATGCAAACTTCAAAGGTCCATTTATGGATTAAAGCAGGCATCTAGAAGTTGGAACTTAAGATTTGACGAGGCTGTCAAATCTTTCAACTTCATTCGGAATGAAGATGAACCCTGTGTTTACAAGAAGGTCAGTGGGAGCTCAGTGACCTTCTTGGTCCTTTATGTTGATGACATCTTACTCATTGGGAATGATGTAGGGATGTTGACATCAACTAAGTCTTGGTTGTCCAAGACTTTCTCCATGAAGGATTTGGGAGAAGCATCCTATGTGCTGGGCATAATGATCTATCGAGATAGATCTAAAAGGATGCTAGGATTATCCCAATCTATGTACATAGACACTATCCTCAAAAGGTTTAGGATGAAAAATTACAGGAGAGGTCTCATTCCCATGAGACATGGAATTTGCCTATCCAAGGGGATGAGTTCTAAAACTTCTGAGAAGGTGGCACACATGAATAAGGTACCCTATGCTTCGGCGATAGGGTCAATCATGTATGCAATACTATGTACACGGCCTGATGTTGACAATGTTTTGAGTATTGTCAGTAGATATCAGGCAAATTCAGGCGAAGAGCACTGGAAGGTAGTAAAGGGTATCCTTAAGTACCTGCGAAGGGCTAAGGATCTTTTTCTGCTTTATGGAGGAGAGGACCTACAGCTTAGAGCTTACACAGATTCTAGTTTCCAGTCAGATTCAGATGACTGCAAATCCATGTCTGGATTTGTATTCATGTTGAATGGAGGGACAGTCAGTTGGAGAAGCTCCAAGCAAGACACGACTGCAGACTCGACGACGGAGGCAGAATATATTACTGCAGCAGAAGCTGCTAAAGAAGCCGTCTGGATGAAGAAATTCATCTTGGAACTTGGCGTAGTTCCCGAGATATCAGCTCCCATCCCATTATTTTGTGATAATAATGGGGCCATCGCCCAGGCGAAGGAACTGAGATCTCACCAAAGGTCAAAGCATATTCCCAGGCGCTTTCACCTTATTCGGGAGATTGTTGATCGTGGAGATGTGATGGTAGAGCGTGTACCGTCAGAAAACAACATAGCAGATCCACTGACTAAGCTTTGACACAGACTGTATTTGAGCGTCATCGGGATAAGATGGGCCTCAAAGTTGTGGGCAATTGGCTGTAATTCAAGTGGGAGATTGTTAGTGTTGGTGTGCTACAGGTCAATTTCGGGTCGGGTAGGCCCAATAGTTGTACGATCTTGTTCATTAATAAAGTGGTGTTTGAGCGTAAATATGCGATTGTGTTACTTTACGTTGTCCCTAGGATATGTGGTTGTAAAGTCAGCTCGAGATTGGATCTCGAACATGATACTTACTTTACATGAACACATACCTTAAATTATTCCTGGTTAGAGGGTAATCACTCGGGGACTTTGATTACCTATTAAACCAGTACACATGATGTGTCAGTGACCAGTCTCATGGTCATTGGTGCGGGGCACCAACACATATGTGTAGGTGTATGTCCTTGGAGGATGTGCACTGAACTGATCCGCTATTGGATCTTCAGATGGTTGATTATACCTAATGTCAACTGAAGATCCAACGGTCACAGTAGCATCGTTGGTCCTTTGACCTGAGACATTGATCGGATCTTACACGAGGACTGGAATGGTTTAATTATTTAGCTAAGTGACTTTAACCATAAGTCATGAGTTGCCGAGTCATTAACCACTCCAGAATACGTGTGAAGATCATCAATGGTCAAGAGGGGATCGCTCACTGTCGGGTATATATCAGACAGTTAATGGGTCATGGCATTGACGCTCCGTTAAATCCCTGGTCAGGGTCGTGTGAGTTCGTTTAGAACGGACGTCATACACTTTAAGGAGGTCATAGTCAAATGGCACGATCATGGGGTTTGACAGAAATCATACCCTCGATCGTACCAGACTCATAGAAGGAGCGAGGGATTATATCGATGTGGTAACTGTGGACTTACAGGTACCAGACATGCTGGTTTAAACCCGGCGTCCTCTAGGATCACGCGGATTTGCTTGACCCAACGTGATCGAAGGTTCGGAATGAATTAAACTATTATTCGGCTCTTGTAGAAGCGAATAATACGTTTAATTTACTTCTAATTAGGAATTAGAAGTTAATGGGCCTTAAACTAGAGTGACTGTGGGCCTAGAGGATCACACACATTGGATTCTTGGGTGACGGTTTATTATTATACAATTGTATGTATTAATTCTATTTAATTCCTTTTGGAAAGGAGTGTAAATGGAGCTTAATACATATGTATAATATGAGATAGGACATATATACAGTTTCGGTCTTTTGGAGCCCTTTTCTAATAAGCCTAAACTCTATATATATGGCACCTACGTGAGTTCATTCGAACTCTTAGCTTCTTCTTTCCTTCCCTTAAGTTAACCAAGCATTAAGCTTAAGGGAGAGGATTAGTCTCCCCCCTTTCTCCCTCTTGCTCTCTCTCTCTCTCCAGAAGGTGTTAGAGCCGGGGAAAGTTGTGCCGGGGAGGTACCGTCGCTGCGCAAGGGTCCGTGTGGATCTGCTCTAGAGGCCGTACAGCTGTGTGGCTCGGTTTCTCTGCATCAGGCTTAGCGGACAGCGTTGTTCCGCGCAAGGTGAAACACGCAACCCGTAATTAGGGTATTAGAAACACCGATTAGAGTACAGATTAAGCTTTCCACAACACCGGGATCGGGCAAATGAATTTTTGTTATCCGCTGCGTAGCCCGTAGGTGCTGTGCAAAACCTAACACTTGTGTCTCCTAGCAACTGACTTTCTAGGGTCTACCTTGTGTAGTTGTCTTTCTTTTCTTGGCACTGACTATTTATGGACTATACTCACGACTGTGTAGAGGCTTAAAAAAGGGGCTCAAAAGATCCCATATTAGAAACTACAAAGATGGGCACGTGCTTATAAGCAAGACCTAAGTCTTCTCCTTTGAGAGTCCTTTTACCAACAAAAAAGGATAAAACCATAGCCGTCCCCGGGCGTAGCGGGGACAATACCTCAAAGGAGACACCCGAAATTTGTACGTCTTCATTGGCGCCGTCTGTGGGAACCTCGGCCCAATAAGTACAAAGCCCACCTTTACTGGGGGGCTAGTGTAGAGGCCTAAAAAGGGAGCTCAAAAGATCTCATATTAGAAACTACAAAGATGGGCATGTGTCTATAAGTAAAACCCAAATCTTCTCCTTTGAGGGCCCTTTTACCAGCAAAAAAGGACAAAACCGTAGCCGCCCCCGAGTGTAACGGAGATAATAGCTCAAAGTAGACACCCCAAATTTATACGTCTTCAGACTATATTTATTTCGGTTGGATTACACTTATTTCGTTTCAGTTATTATACATTCAATCCTTCATTTCTTACATTTATTGTATCCCTTATTAGTATCTCTAGACTAGATTTCAACCTTTTCGAGCTTCACGACGAGCACAGATCTCACATCATTATGGATATATTTTTTAAATTTCAAATTGTTAATATTTCATTTGGGTGTTCATAAATTAAAACAAGATATTCTACGATTTTTGAATCGATGTATTCTTTTATTTTTAAGTTGGAAGTATTTTATTTGGGTGCCAATAAATTAAAACAAGATATTTTGTTAATTTGTTACCATTTAAACTCTTTTTTTTTATTTTGGTTTCTAATGTACATGTACCTTGAATCAAAACAAGACAATATTAGTGCCACGTCGGTCAATGTAATCTCATTTACCATTTTTTATGGGCAAACCAACAACTAAAAAATGATGTAAAATAAAATAATCGCAAAATTTTACACTTTTTTAGGGTTTAGAGTTTTATGTTGAAACAAACAAGCCCCTAATCCATTCAGCTTCATAAAATTTTTAGATTTTAAAGCCCACGATATTTTAGCACGGAGTAATACTTGATGTGACTTAGAAAACCATTTTAACGTGTACGACGTCTACCTCCTCTAAACTTAGGGTAATATCTTCGAGCCATGTTAGGTTTGTCATTTTTTTAATAATAAAGAACCTCTTATTGCTTCTTGAGAGATATAGGAGAGAGATTGAGTTAAATAATCTGGATAAAGAACTGTCTTAGTCATCGAAAAATTTTAAGAACACTGAGTAGAGAGATCGAGTTAAATAATTTGGATTAAGAACTGTCTTAATCATCGAAAAATTTTAAGAACATTGGGTTAAATGATGGAATCTCCCCTTCATTGTCATGTGGGTCACCGTACTCGCCTCCTCTCCTCTGCTCTCCCCTCCTAATAAATGCTTCGCCAGTCACGTTGTAATGGGAGTGACGATGAAGGCGGCGCATTCCGGTGAAGGTGACAATATCATCCTTCAGTTTATTCTCTTCCCGGGCCAGCCCTATCCTCGACACCAAATCCCCTCGTACGAATTTATTTATTTGCGGATAAAGACGAAAAGAGACAGCAACGACCCTTTCGTGTACACCTCACCCGCCGTCATCACCGTCCTCTTCAAATCTAACGGTTCACATCCTCCGTCTCATCGTCTACGTTCACCCTTCCTACCCTAACCCCACTAACACAACCACTGCTGACCTCCTCCCCAACCAATAAGCGGCAACCAAGCGGGACGTCCTTACGTCATCTTGCTCTACGCGGCAGCTTCCCGTTGGCTTCTCGCTCAACAAACGCGTAACGAAATGGAAACTCATGAGGTGAGGTTGGACCCCTTCGGTTGCCACGTCATCGTCGGCTTCCTCCAACTCCCCTACAAAACCCCCGCCATTACCGAGCAGAAGCTTTCCGCTCTATGCGGGCCTTCTCATTACCTCCTCCTCTTCTCCTCCGCCTCCTCATCGTCTTCCTCCTTACCTTCTCCAGTTGGCCGGCGGCTGTTCTCGCTCTCCTCGCCGGCGTGGTGTTCTCCGTGGTGAGCCCAACGTCGTCGTCTGTGGCATTGACCCTCCGTGCACCTTGTGGATCTGTGCGCCGGAGTGTGGGGGCGGGCGGATGGGGAACGCGAGCGGGAAGGAGGAAGGCGAGATCGGGGACGGCGCCCCGGGAGGGAGGGCCGGCGGAGACGCGCCCGGCGGCGGCGATCTCGGGGATCTCAATGGTTCGGCGGAGTCGATAGGGAACACGCCGCCCGAGAGCCCCAGGCGGTCTCAGGCTCCTCTCGTATTTGCACCGCAGGTAGGGGTTGATCTGGCTTTTTGAGTCGTGGTAATGGCTGTAAATGTCACTTTTAGTTCGTTTTTGATGAGCTTGTTATCCTTTTCTTCGGTTGTTTTGATGCGTAAAGCCTGTTCTTGCTTAGTTTTTGCTGTTTGTGGCTATGCGGGTTGCTGGTTTTGGTATGTGATCCGGTTACCGCTTGTTTTGATCATCACTCCTGTTTCTTCGATCTCTGTTCTGTAATCTGCTGGTTATGGCATAGGTTTCTTCACACTCTGAGCCTTAACTTGAGCATTTTACTTAAAATGGCTGCAGTGCATGTGAGTTCTATCTGCCTTATCCATTAGTCTTCTTTTTAGGTACGTGCTTTTCTGCTTTATGCTTTCCTTCCCTGTCTCTAAGGAGACCTGGAATCTGGGAGGTTGTATTTTTTTGGGGGGAAGTGGGGTCTGGCCTCTGTGTCTAGCTATATTCTGGTTCTATTTATTTGGTGCCACCTTTGATAGAGTCTAATGGCAGTGGGTGACGGCAGGATGTTTGGTAGTGGGAGGGCTAATTTGGTCGCTTGACATATACTAGACGACGATATTCTTTAAAATGCAAGCCATAGAACGATATCCCACAAAGTATAAACCATGCTGTGCTCTCTTTGTACCTCTATTTTTCTTTTATGCTTTCTATTTGTACGTCTTCATCTGGCCGTAAGAACCTGCTTCAGACACATTATCGTGCATCTTAGAGAAAGAGATCACAGAAGATTGTGTATGATTAAACTATAAGGAGAATGAGGTCGTGGACATCTTGATATGAAATGAAACCTGTCTTCGTGTCTACTTATTCTGACTCTTTTCTCCCGGTCATGTGAGCCACAAAGTAAAGGACTAAAGATAGGCAAACTCTATGTGTAAGGAAGAGTAAGCGAATAACATCATAAGCAACCGATCAAGTCTACGTGTACAGTGTCAACAGGTTCTTGACTGCTCAAGGCCTATCCTCGTTTGTCTCAGGTAGGCGTGCATGCAGGAAGCACACGGCATTTGTAAAACAGTTCCTCATGATCTGACTGGGATCCCAGCCCAATAGGCAAGCACTAGTCTGGTGCTACGTTGTGCATATTTATGGCCCATATGGTACTGAATTAAAAATTAAATGCCATAAAGAAAAGTCAAAGCTCCATGGCCGAGAGAGAGAAACATCTGGTTAAATTATTCAAAAATTGTAATCATCAGGAAGACTTTAAAGTAATGCAAAAAACTGGAATCCGATTTTCATAATGTGTCGATGTTAGCAGTTCTTTTCGGAGAAATGTTTCATTGAAGTAAATTCCTATTATCAACCTTTTGGCAGTTTTAACATTAAGCTTCTACAGAAACATGCCACTTAACATCTAATGTCAATGCATTGAAATCTGTGCTTGCGATCTAACATTTATGGGCTAGTTTCTCATGTCCATCCTATTTCTGGAAAGTTCCGACATTCAAGTTTCTTTAATGCCTACTCTTAAGTCACTAGAACATTACAACGTGCATTTGCAAATATTTTAACTTTTGGTTTTTGCAGCTTTTGCTCATCTTACATACTCAATATGAGAAGGAGCAGCCAACATGGTGCCATTTATGTTTGAAAAGTTTAATTGACTAAATTATGATCTTGTTTTTTTTTCCTCCACTCTTTCGGTGATTGATAGTAGTACACATGGAAAATTGAACTTAAATATTAAATGGGTGGTCACTTCTCTTTTCCTCTCTTTTCCTTTTTCTTTGCCTTCTGCTAAGCTGTCTCTTGTGTGTTCAAGATAGAAGTTGTAAAAGGCATTTGCTTCAAAAAGACCTGCTAGCAGACGACACATCCAAAGTTAAATCAGAATGTAGGTTTTAGATAGTGTTTGTTCTCTCCTCTTTTAATCAGCAAATGCACTCTATCTTGCAGCTTATAGTGGATTCTCATGTAATAGGGCTAATGAGATGAGTTACATTTTTTTCAACTGCATGATCGAAAAGGAATGTCAATAACTGTGTTTTCAACATTACAGCAGGAGAATCCCGTATCATGTTGCAATTTTTTTGCTGTGTTCGCAGATTCAGGGACGTGATGACAGTTTGGGGGTTGGTCCCATTTTTTTCCTGTAGAGCTGATTGAGATTCATGTTGACATCAAGAATGTAGCCACTTTGGTACAGGATAGGTATTTTCCATGGGTACCGGTCTTTGATATGCTTGCAAATGCCATTTACGTTTGTGAGTACTTCTTGAATGTCACATGGGCCACCGGCAGCCCGTTGTACTTTTCTTAGTGTTTCTAAGGTACCGAGGAAAAAACCTTCCAGTGCTCCCTATAAAAAAGTTGTCAACATTTAAGAAGATCATGGCTGCAGAGAAGGATTTCTTATCTGCATGTTACCTTTTATAGGGTGAATACATACAAATAAGTATTCAGCTAAAATGCAATTAAACATTATTCAGTTTCCTCTCATGTTCCATTCACACTTTCTTTGTTTGCTGGTGCTTTTCCACTTTTTCTTTTGTAACAGGATGGTGCCACAAGATCATTAAAGAGGACACTGAGCCACTTAGGTTCCTAAGTGGGCCTCATAGACACCTTAGATATGTTGGCTGCCTAACAGGTTATTGTGGCACCCTTTTCTTGGTAGTTTTGTCTAAGTGTCTTGTCTCATCGTGTAGTTACCTAAGTGTCTTTGAAAATGTATTGCATGACATGAACCTGTAATAATGCTGTGTAAGGATAGAGAACTTGATATTTTAAAGAAAATGCTAGAAAACATGAATGATTTGAAGAAAGAAATTGCTAGAAATTATGACAACAACATTAAGATTCTTTACCAAATATCAAACATGATCCTTGTTGTCATTTCCAGTTGGCTATGTTGCACTAACTTCGCATCAATAGGCAGAGAGAAAATTTGGAAATAATCAAACCGAGTGGTTCCTTTACTAGTATCATATGCTTTATCCAAAATCATTGCCATCACAAACTGCTGTACTATGCCCTTTTTTCACCTTATCAATCTTTTTTTTTAAATTCTCCAACATACTTAACTGGCATTCTTAAAACGTTGATAAAAAAGAGGGTTTTTGTTTAGGTGTGTTTATGTTATGCTCAATGTTCTCCTGATTTGTATAGTCTGTGATTTGAGATAAGATACCTTTTTTTCCAGTCCTTTGGTGAAGTTTATTTATATATATAGCTCATGTATTGCCAAATGTCTATATATTTACTTTGGATTTCAGCTATGGATTGCAATAGGGGAGCTCACCCAAATTATGTAGCAGTTATTGCTAGGCTAATTTTATCAGATACAGATATGGTATTTGTAACCATTTGTCTATTTGTAAGAGGAATCTGACCTCTTCCCTGATTGTATCACCTCTGTTTAGCAATAAAATTGGTGGTGCAGTCCATTTTTACCTTTAAAAAAACCATGTGTCTATTTGTTAATAGCAGTTACTTTTTTTTTCCTCCTATATAGTTGCAGGAGATTTGTTTGTTTCCTACTTGCTTTGGCTTGGCTTCCATAAGCTTTAAGTTCATAAAGTCTGGCTTTATTTTCAATTAGTGGGCATTTGAATCACGCACATATGGCTAGTTGATTAAATTTTGTTTGGTAAAAGGGCAGACTAGTACCACGAGGGCCCCACTACTCTGGGACTTGAAGAGGGCCAATTGTATGCAGCTTTATCCCTGCTTTTTGCAGGGAGGCTGTTTCTGGTTTTGAATGTGTGCCCTCCACATCACAATGGAGCAACCTTGCCATTTCACCAAGGTTACCCCTCTATGATTATTATTGTTATTATTATTATTATTATTATTTATATAATACAAACTACATCAACTAGGTATACTCTTGGTTTGTATAATTCAGCCTTTTCAAAATGTGCTGCTGCATCTCTAGTTCTGGACTTGGCATATCTGCTTTTCTCTCTTGCTGTGTTTTAACTTTCAAGATCATTAGCATTTAGCCCCTTGAAATGAATGTTTTCTTTCAACTGTTGCATGGCTTTCTCTTTTTATTTGCCTAATGCTCAATCAGGCATTGGCTCAGATCTCGAGCCCAATATTCTCTGTTGCTGGACTCATTGATATGTTTTGGCCTCGCACAATTAATCACACATGTTTTGTTGCTCATCTGGGTTTAAATTCTATCCTATTTTCCCATTTTCTGTGTGATGCAGATCTCACCTCTAATTTTAGGTCGGTACATGAGTGAATTTTTTTAAAGCTCAACGAATTCTCCAGATTTAGTAGTGTCTATGTACATGCATCTGGCTAGATGAATATTAATTGCTTTATGGGACTAGTACTATTTCATCTGTCATGGCTGAAATAAGCCATGTGCAAATTTCACTTGAGATGTGGCTATATGGGGTCATAGTTTTAAGCCTTCAACTTGAAAATATTGGTGTCAACACAAACACACATGTAAATGCGTGTTGATGCGGTAATTTTCTAGTCTTAAGCAGCAACACATGATTCTAACTCTCAATTTCTGTAGCCCACCTCTGTGTGAGAGGCTGATTATGTGATCCTGTGTCTCTGCCCCATTATCATTTCGAGCATGTTCCCCATCTTTTCACCTAAAAGAGGGAACCAAACCCCAGACCCAGCTTCTCTGCCCATCATGTGGAGCACATGGAAATGAGTAACTTTTCACTGCATCATTGAGGATAAGAGAATAGAGAAGGACATATGACCGTTTGACATGGGGGATAGAATTGAAAAGAACAGCTCTCAAAAGAGTCTTGGGTTGGAATGCCTGGAGTAAAAGGCAAGTAATGGCTGCTTCGGTATCTTTGCTTCAATCCATTTCCGGAGTTTGGCAGTACATTTGCTTCATCATTCATTATAGTTTGATTACAACAATGATTCTGATGTTTTAAGGAGCTTACTTTTCTCATTTTTGTTTCCCAATACCACTTTTCATGATTTGCCCAACTTCTAGCCCTAGTTCTTTATAGCTTCGATGATCTATGACCCTTCCCCAATTCCCACTTATTCACATTCCAGTGAAAATTAAGAGTTCTTGACCTAATACTTCTCAACCATTACATTTCCCGTAAGTAGAGAGCCAAAAAAGTTTTCTACCTACCAACCTTTTGGGGCTTTGGATGGACCTTCTCCTGCCTAAATTTCTTGGCCAGTCAGTGAGCATTACCCTCTAGATGGGATGTCAGGCAAACAGCTAATCTTCAGACTGCAAAATCTTTGGGTCTTTCACTGGGGATAGTCAACCATAGAGTGATGTGATAAGCTTTATGGTGATGATTGATCTTTATATATGAATAAGAATGATGCTTCATTAGCCCTTCTATCATGTACCCTGATAAGACATTTACTTGATGGTTTAAGAATTAGGCTACCTATATCCAAATCATATGCTTTGCATTCCCAGACACAATAATTTTACATGAACAGGAAATGCATGCCTAAAACTCATGGCAATTTTATTCTTGCTCATTAACATGTAGTTTGAAAAAATAGTTCATCCTTATTAACAATTTCTGCTGTTTGCCCCTTGAGATTTTGGCTAATGGAGTGTAGTGTATGATTTCTGGAATTAAAGCAGGTTTATTAATCTGTGTCTATTGATTTCTTTTCTATCAGTATCGTTTGATCATCACAATTTTGCTTTTATTTCGTAGTATATTTTATTGCATTCTTACTTCTACGGGACCCTAGGTCATTTTCTTTTGTTTACATCGCAAGGGTAATAATTTTGTCCGAAAAATGATTTTCTTGTAACTGCCTTGTCAATGCGTCGTTCCAGTTTTGGATTGGTTTACTGAAGTGCATGTTGTTCATGACATTCTTCATTCTACATGCCTTATCCAATTCCAAATTGGATCTGCATATGCTTAACCCCGAGTTATGTGATTATCCATTGCATTCTTGTTCAGCCAGATCCCATAGTATGACTAAAAAAATTAAATGTTTGCATAACATTTTGGGATTCATGCCATCCTTTTTTATATTTGGTTAGCATTGAGGGAAACACAACTCAACTCTCAATGGTCTGTTAATACACGGGAGCAGACACCATCTGACAGACTGACAATACAGCTTTTGCTGGTATTAACATTTATGGTGACCTTAAGATTACCCTCTCATTTGCAATACAATCTTCATCAAGGTTCTTTCAGGAGGAAGTCTATTGTAGTGTCTTGTTGCTTTGCTTGTCTTGGTCATTCCCTTTTAGACACCTATATCTTTTTTTTTTTGGAAAGTGGGTAGTACCACTAATGTATTAAATGTAAAGAGAAAGTACAAGTATAGGCTGTGAAAACTCCCAAAAAATGGCACCCCAAAAGGCCACACAAAGATAGTGTGGAACAAACTAGTCTCCCAAACAGCCAAAAAGAGATGAATTAAGGGAATTTACATCCCCAAGAATAACACTCCATTCCCTTACTCTGTTACAAACAAAAGAAACAACTGTGTTCTCAGCACGAGACTGTCTCCTGAAGATCCGATTGTTCCGCTCCCCCCCAGGGTGGTGTGAAGGATAAGTCACCAAATAGTCCTGTCACTCCTGATGGGCCAAGGCCTGTCCTAATGTGCCAACAAGTGGTGAACCTCACTATGCTGGCTGATATCGTAGCCGGTCCTCCTAGTAAGCTCTCTCCACACTCTTTGTGAGTAGGAACAGCCTACAAATAGATGGTCAAGGGTCTCGGTATCCTCACCACAAAGACAGTAAGTCGGCTGGATGTTCGGAAGGACACTATACAACCTGTCACGGGTCAGTATTCTCCCATGTGAGATCCTCCATACTAGAAGCTTCACCTTTAGCGGGCTCTTCGGTCTTCACACCTGAAGATGAAGGTTGTGTCGAACACGTCTATCGGAAATGACTCCATAGGCAGATCTAACTATGAAGAATTCGTCCTTCTTCCACCTCCAGACCCATTCATCCTCTAAGTTAGGCTGAGGGTGGAGGGGAAGTAGGAGGGAGAGAAGGTCCTCAAGTAGTACCATCTCCTCCTGTGTAGGGTCCCTCCTGAATGTCGGACCCGGGCCCCTCCAGGTAGGAGGGAGTCAGAAGTCTGGGACATTGATCCCAGGGGATCCGCAGCAACTGCAAAGAGGCTAGGGAACAAAGCCTCCGGAGAAGACTCCCCGCACCACCTATCCTTCCAGAAAAGGCTTTTGTCACCTTTTCCCAGTCGGACACGAACGCCAGAGCCAAGAACATCACTGCAAGAGAAGATATATCTTAAAAGTGGAGAAGTCTTGTATAGTGGCGTCAGAGTCAAGTCCCAGAATCTCCTCCTGTCAAAGTATCACTGTCTGATCACTTGTGCCCACAACCCCTCCTATCCATACCCAACCTCCACAGCCACTTGCACAAGAAGGCCATGTTGAAGTATCTGATATTCTTGATCTCAAGACTTCCCTACTCCTTGCTAGTCACTAGTCTGCCCCATGCTATGTCATGCCAACCCTTGCATCCCACCCCACTATCATGCCAAAAGAACCTACACTGAATGGAGTTGATTTTCTTCGCCACCATCTTTGGGATCCGAAACATGGATAGAAAGTAAGTAGAGAGACTATCCAACACCGATATGTACAAAACTAATCTGCCTCCATAGGATAAATCTTTGTGGGGTGTTCGGTTGTAGTTTTTTCCCTCCCCCTTCTCTCAAACTAAAAATTAAGAATAGGAAACTCACTTAAGCATGTTTGGTAAGATCTCCCCAATTTTTTAGGAAGGAATCCCATCACGTTATAACCTCCCTTGAAATAAAAACAAGTGTTGAGTTTTTTTTTTTAAAGAGAACTATCACGACGTGTGCAACCCACGTCCGTGTCCCCTCCCTCCTCTCCCTACGTGAGAAGCTTTCCTCCCTCCTCTACCCCAACTTCATCTCAGCCACTGCCGTGGTAGGGGTGTGGTTGGAGAAGGTCGCTTGCCCATATTTCTCTATTTCATCTACCGGTGGAACGACGGCGATGAGAGGCGGGGAATAGAGGGAAGGCAGTCAGCGGTGGCGGTGGTCGCGGGACGTAGCGCTGGTGCGGAGTTCATGGTGGGGGCCAGTGTTCGCGGCGATGTTGGGCTGTTGCGGTGGGTGGTTGTAGAGGATTACTTCCTTCGCTTTTTTGTTCCCCTCACGATTTCCCCCAAACCACCCACGGAGGTGACCATGTCGCCGACGACGTCGAGATGGGCAGGCGGCTCCTCCTTCGCCCCTTCCTCTTCCCACCACCCTCCTCCTCCTCTTGGCTTCCGCTTCGGCTTCGGCGCCACCCCACCTCCGCCCCTTCCTCTTCCCACTGCCCTGCTCCTGGCTTCAATTTCGGCGGCAACCCCTCCTTCGTTTCCTGGTATTCTCTTTCTCCACCTCCCTTCGGCGGTACCCCCTCCTTCGTTTGTTGATACTCTCTCCCTCCTTCGGCGGCATCCCCCCCTCTGCGGCGGGAGGACGCCGACGTCCTCCGGGGCCACCAAGATCGTCCTTGCCGAAATTGGACCAGACATGGGAGGGGGTTTGAAAAAAGCTCCCCCTCGTCTACCAAACAAGTTTATTTAAAATTTAAAAATTATGACATATCTTCCAAACAGGGTGTTACCTGTTTTAATTAACTTTTAAAATTAGGTTAAAAATTGACATAACATATTTTTTTAGATAAAAAGATCTTTTTTCTAAAAAGTGCTTCTCCCAAACACCCTATTAGCCTTCCATCTCGCTAGCCTAGACTCATACCTTTGACAGATGGGAAGCTAGTCTGCACATCGTAGAGAGCCCGGGATAAGAGGGAGACCCAAATAAGAGAGTGGGAACTCACCAATCTTATAGCCTAGCAAGTACGCCGCCCTCGAGATAACCCTGTCCTCCAAGTTCACTCTTACAAGAAGACTTTTGTAGAAGTTAACTTTGAGATCAGTCCTCCTCCAGTAACACTCCAACGAGTGCCTAGCCATGTAATATTGTTGTTCACCCTCATCTAGGAACAGAATGGTGTCGTCAGCATACTGCAAGTGAGTAATAGAAGGAGCACCTTTGTCCGCCTGAAAGCTTGGGATCAAACCAGTAGCCTCAACCCTTTGCCACACTCTGCTCAGAACACTAGCCACCAGTACAAAGAGGAGAGGAGATATAGGATCCCCCTGACGAAGCCCCCGACAATTATGAAACCAAGGGGACGGCTTCCCATTGATATGGACTGCAAATGTAGTCAAAGAAATACATGTCCTGACCCAGCCAATCCATCCCTCACCAAAGTCTATCCTCTAACACATCAAAGAGACACCGTCAATTCACCCTGTCATAGGTTTTCGCAAAGTCCAGTTTGAGGACCACCCTTGTTTTCCTCTGGTTTTTCATAGCAAATATACACTCATGCGCCATCAGAAAGTTGTCCAAGATATATCTCTCCCTAATGAAAGCTCCTTGAAAGTGGCTGACCAGCCTGTCCATAACAGTGACCAATCTCCCTGCCAGCACCTTAGTGATGATTTTGTAAGTGCCATTTAGCAAATCGATGGACCTAAAGTCCCGAAAGTTTTGGGCACCAACCTTCTTAGGGGTGAGCACCTAGAGGGTTTTATTAATGCCCCCCAAGTGAGCCCTTTCCTCCTGAAACTCTCTCACAGCTGCCAAAAGGTCACGTTGATGATCTCCCAACATTTTTCAAAGAAGGCCAGCAGAAAACCATCCGGCCTTGGGGCTCTATCACCTACAAGAGAAAACACCACTAGGTGAACCTCCTCCTTAGAGAAGGGTTGGGAGATACCCTCCCTCTCCTCCTGGGAGAGGTTGGGTAGGAGATCATTTGTAATCCTCGTCTGACGGTACTCGTCCTCTATGAATAGCGAAGAGTAGAAAAGTCTCGCCTGGTTTATCCTCCTCTGTAGAGAAAGAAAGGTCCCCCTCCTTGATGGAAGAGATGGCGTTGACCCTCTTCCCAGAAGCAATGCGCCGAAAGTAGGTCGTGTTCTTGTCCCCCTCTTTAATCCACCTATCCCTCGATCTCGGTCGCCAGTAGATCTCCTCTCTATAGAGTATCTCATCAGACTGCTGCCTCAATATACCTGAGTGCCTTGTCCTCATCATCCATAAGGCCTCTCTCCTTCAAACAATGTAGACCCTCTAGCTGTTGTAGAATCATGTCCTTTGTTGTCCTCCCCGAAAGGAATTTATCAGCTCCCCAAGCCCGAAGAATATGTGCAGTGTGTTTCAATCTTCTTATCAAAGTACCCATGGCAGAGGAGCCCGCATCCTGAGCAAGCCACACACTTGAGACAATGCCCATAAAGTTCGCCTCTCTAAACCAAAACTGCTCAAACCTAAAATTGTCTCCTGTCGTACTTCCTTCTAGTCTTCAAAATGATGGCCTTGTGGTCAGAAACAGATCTCGCCAATGGTACCACTTGCACAAGAGGGAAGTGATCCTCTCAATCCACAGAAACTAGAAATCTATCTAGCCTAGAGCAAGAAACATCTACTCTCATGTTAGACCAAGTGAAACAACTTTGCGCCATGCCAATGTCCACTAGAGCTACCTCCTGGATGAAGTCTGAGAAGTTCTCCATATCTCCACCATAGGTGGTATCGCATGGCCTCTCCTTCGGGGCAGTCACCACATTGAAGTCTCCACCAATACACCACGGCCCCCCTGAGAAAAGACAGTGTTGAATCAAGTCATCTCACAACTGCCTCTTCTCCTCCTTGGGCTGAGAGCCATACACCCCACTGAAGTCCCAAGAGAAGCCATCCTTGATGTTACTTAAATGCAAAGAGATACCTCATCTACTCACCTCCTTATCTTGCATCACTTCCTCCACCTCATATGGGTTCCAGAGGATAATGATACCCCCGGACCTGCCCACTGTCGGGAGGCGACCCCCTTGGACAGACGAGCCCCTCCAACCTCTCTCAAGAGTGCCACACCATCCCCCTCACACTTCGTCTTCTAGATATAAAGAATATCGACCTTGCACCTTCTAATCAGCTCGCTCACTGCCCTCCTCTTCACTTAAACCCTGCACATTTCACGAGACAATCCTCATCGATCATTAGAGCTTTCCCCCTCCATCCCTCCCTCCTCACTAGCTCTGCACTCCCTCGACTGCGATCGCTCCCCTCCCTGGATACTCGCACCCCATCTTCTGTTGATTTTAGAGAACACACCCTCAAATCCTTCTCGACAACTGCGAAGGAAATGCCCACAGTGTCTGCCACTCCCTGGCATCCTCGGTGGTCGGTCTTTCAACCTCCCTGAGCATCTTCGTTACCTCCTCAGTCTGCACCCTGCTTCTTCTCGCTTCCCCCCTTCTCGAGGAAACTTGACCTCTGCGCCCTTCTCCACTTGACAGGGGACCAACTGCCCCACCATCCCTCTTTTCCACTAACTCTATCTCTATCCCAGAGGAGCCGCCAGACTCCTATTTGACAGGCGGTTGGTACAACACCAGCGACAGGGAACTCTGGTCCCCCACCACCCCTCGAACAACTGGAAGGGGTTCTGTAGCTCTGACCTAATCCATCTGTGCACCTCCACCTACAGCATCCGCACCGAATGAAACACGGCCAACTGAAGGCCTCCCTGCTCCTCCCGCCCCTGGCAAAGGCAAGAAGCACATCCCACCCCATAGCTGGGAAGGAGACAGGGAGAGGCCCATTACCTTCCGCCTGCATCGATAGTGTGGCGCCCCCTTCTGTGGATCCTAAGACCAGTCTGGAGACACTCACTTTACTTCAGTCCATACATTGTGAGTCTGAAAGATCCGCGGACACTCAAGGCCAACCATCATGGAAACCCAGACACAACACACATACCATTTCCACAAAATGTAAAGGGTTTTACAACACTCCTCACAACACATTATGTACTACATTACTCTCTGATCAAGTATTATTTACATCTCATACATTGGGACTCCAAAATATTACATGATAAAAGAGAAAATCTTAAACTATTAAACTCTGTCGGCTTTCAAAACGCTCCTAGGATCTCCTTGACACCAATTGGACCCTCGCCAGATATGAGCTACTTTACTAATCTCTTGAAAGAGAGTTTAAGAGTGGGCATGAGTCTTGAGACCCAGTAGGGCATGAAGGCCACTAGCATGCTTACCATATAGTACTCATCTGAAAGATTATTATACCATAACTACATAATGATCATACATTCTATCATACTTTTACGTATAATATATTTCAAGGAAGAAATGTCAAGAATAGTATGACATTTTGCATGTAATTTCATATTTCAGGTTTACGATAGCATGCACCACAATGCCAATCTATATCATTTAACATGATAAGTTAGATTAATTACAAATCTAATAATAATAGTTTATGTCATCTGTACTATCACATAATTGATGCAGTTAACGGAAGCATTTGGGGTCGTTATTAACTACAAATCCGTTTAGCAATCGGACATGCGTCAAAGCCACAACAGGAAGGGTATTAGACAGTATCACATATTGCGGCGCCCAGACGTAGGCTTTAGACGAATGGCCTATACGTGGGGACCTAGCGGCCTTTGATCAATTGTGCAAGATCGGATGTCAAAATCTCACCATCCACTAGATTATCGTCCAGTTCTAGTTTCCAGATTTCCAATAACTATTTCGTTTGTCCACGAACATTGGGCCCCGGAGCAGATGCTTACTACGAGTGTCAAAATAACAGCTTCCCTTAAGGTGGCATTGTCCATATGCTCATTTTAATTTTATCTCTTTCATCATTTCCGTATATGTATCTCCTATCTACTGCATGCACAGATGATGACACAGTAGTTAAGGTTCATGGCTGATCAAGAATAAATAGCAGTAATCAGGTCATATATATCATCATTAATGTGCGAGATGTGGGTTCTAACCATGGTTGGTCGCTTTGGGGGACTACATGCAACTAGGCTCTATTCATGTTGTTGTCTTAATGCATCCCTGATCAAAACATCCCCCAAATAATAGTTACAATCTGCCATACAAGGTTTAAGCTTTTGAATATCAAAATACAGTTAAATAAAAGAAGTAAGAAATCACATGTTCTCGGTCTGTCACATGCCTACCTTTACTGTGAGATTCTCAGTCTCCGTGGGTTTCTCTTTCCAGTCTCACTAATTGTCCCAGAACTACTCGTTCTTCTCATCTTAAGGATGATTTTCTACTCCTTAAATCACAAGACAACATTGTCTAATTAGAGTTTACCCTTGCATAACATGTTCAATAATTTAAAACTCACCTTCTTACTCTTCTTCTTCTTTGTTGTTCCTACAATTCCTCCTCTCTGTTTTTACGTTGGGTGCTCGGGATAGACAAATGAGTAACAGGAGGGGTAACAAAGGCTTAAATAGGTTGTTCTCAAGACTAGTTAGTAGAGAATTATTTAATTTAAAACTCTTTATATTTATAATATCTTCCCATGAATCTCCCAAGAGCTCTCCACCTGTTAGTAGGACGCCTTCCACTTGTCGTAACTATTCTTAACACTTGGCAGAATTGCTCTCTATCTGTTATAACATCTTTATTTGTAGATAACACATGTCATACACACCAGTCTCGCATTACTAATCTCTATCATTCATCTTTGATCCTCGTCGAAGAACTCTGATCTTTGTCAGATAGCACTGGAGTTCATTTTCAGATTTTGAAATTCCTAGGCTTAAGCTAACTCTTCCATGTTAGTCACCTGGAGCTCCTAAAAATTGTCACCTGTTAACCCATGCAAGATAACTCCTTACATTATTGAGTGGCAAAATCGTAATTTTACTCGTTATCTAATTTCATTTTTGTCATTTTCTACTTAGCATATGGCATAATTAGCAAGAGTACTTAACATGAGATTTTAAGATAATTAGATTATCTTTTAAACGAGTCTAATATCGACCCGTTCCGACGGTTCTACGTGTAGTTAGTTTTAATAAGGGTAATTTCATAATTTATGTAAGTCTTTAATCACATTATGACAATTAACCATCATTTAATTTTTATTAATTATACTGTCTATTGTCTTCATCTTTAATATATCGTCAATATATCGTCTGTCTCCAATATATCGTCTACCAGCTTCCAGATTACATGATACTTCGTCTATCTTTACATCGTCTAACTCTTCTGGCTACGTCATCATCTAACTGTTTCACACTTGGATGGAACATTGTCTATCTCTCTCCCACTTAGACGGAACATCGTCTTTCTCCTCTCCACATCATCGTCTAACTTCTCTTCCGCATAGACGAAACATCGTGAACATCGCCTAACGCTTTCCACGTTATTGTCCAACTCCTTTCCACTTGCACGAAACATCGCATATCCCTTTTTCATCCGTCTATTGCCACTACGTGTGACTATCGTCTACCAGGTTGGGGAAAACATGCACACATGAACAAGAATAAATATACAATAAATGAATAATTAATTCTCGGTTCTCATGAACTGGGGTGTTACAGATAGGCCACAAGGAAGGTCTTCCACCGCTGACTGTCCCCTCTGATCTCCTTGGGTTGGCTGGAAGATGGGGTTGAGTCCTCGCCACAGACGTAACACCGATCAGATCCTCTTCGTAGAGGGGCACCGAATTGAGGTCTTGCCGGCGAGAGACCCCACCGAAGACCTACAATAGATCTGTAGGAGGAGACCGGGTCGCCAAGCCATTGGTCACCGGAGGGGGAAAGGATAGGTTCAACAAGCCTTTCGAGAGGGAGGGACGACTGCTATCGGGACCGTTCAAAATTGGCAACCCAACCTCTGCGGATCTGAGTAAGTTGTCGGGTACCCGGGCGCCAGACACACTACGTGACCGGGTTAGTCATGGGTTCTATGCTCTTCTGCGACGGGCCGGACCTAACTGGGCCGCAACTAGGTGACACGAGCGGGCTGCTCAAATTGGTGGGCCAGTTTGAATTCAAATCGCCCGCCAACGCTTCATCCCCTACCTCAGGACGAGGTGAGAGGAACCCTAGCCCCACTTGTGTCTTCCGCCGCCACCCCTGCTCCGCCAATTGGGAGGCCACTCGGACGATGTATTCCTCCCCCTCGGTTGAGAAGCAGATCGCCTGCAACACCCCTCCAATAGCCAGAGTAGAAACGAGGGCCTCCACGGTGATGACAGAGGCCTCCACAGACAAATGGAGCGAGACGGGGACCAGCTGTGCGAAGGGACCTACAAGGAAGCCAATCCCTGCCTCATCACAGTGCCAGAGCGAGACCTCTAAAAGCTTGATTCCCTAAGACCGCCTACAAGTAATGGCGAAGGTCCCTATACTTAGGTTCCACGGTAGGACACGAAAAATGACCCCCTCCATAGCTAGCACTCCAGCATCCGCAGCACCTCTCGCCCCTTCAATTGACGAAGCAATCGCCAAGAAGCATCTAGCCGGTCGTCCAGGAAGTTCTGGAAAACCTTCCTAACAACCCGTGGAGCCCCCACCCTCCACCGGTCGTCCAGGAAGCATGTGGGCGTATTGGCTTTCGGATCGCCTTGGATCGGAGACAAGCAGAGACAACGGGACACCTAGTCCATGCGGGGGAGGATGCTTTCTGGAATCAACCCCCCCAAAGGTCTAAGGGCTCCCTGCAAGTAGGCGTAGAGCCCGTTGTCGGGCCACTCCAGAGAGGCCCCGCATAGGACCTGCACTGCCTCCCGCACACGCCGAGCACTCCACTTTCACCCATGTGGACAAGGTAGTACCTACGGAGATGGCCGGGAGATCCACATTGGAAACACCTTCGATGAGGTGGCCGGGGTCCTCCGGCTGCCCCAGTTGGGGCTGTTCCCCGTCTCATCGCCATGCACGAAGGAGAGCTCCTTAGCCAAAGGGGTGGTGGTGCCGAAGGGGAAGGGCTTCACGTCGAGGAGCTCCTCCCCATACTCATCATCGTCCTCCTCGGACTCAACCTTGAACTCCTTGAAGTCAGCCTCAAAGTCGTCCTCGAACACGAGCGGGGCCTTCTTCCTGTTCTGCTCGGAATTGTACAGCGACTCCTTCAGCTCCGGCCAAAGGTAGTCGGAGGTGACCCGCCTCGACCCAGATCGCCGCCGCGGATGCCCGTCGCCGGGATCGACGAGGAGGAACGCTGCCGGCTCACCGGATGGGAGAAACCCTAGAGGGCAACTGGGAGAGAGGTAGGGAGAGGTACTAGAAGCATGCCAAAGCAATGGGTTTTTTATTTATATTTTACTTTAATTCGCCGAAACTTATCAAAAGTCTGATAAAATTCTTACTAAGTGGTGATTGTAACTTAACAGGCAACTTTGCTTATTTAAATTTACAAGTATTTTTTTCGTGATTGGCCGGCAAAGGTGTTGCTGTTTGTGAAGTAAAAGGAAGTGCTTATATGTTGTTTATTTTGCAGACCCCTGTTGCTCCGTTGCAACGAGCAGTTGGTATTCCTGTTTTCAATCCATCATTAATGGACGATGCTCATGGATCGTCAGATCTCCCCCCTGAGAAGGGAATTCCCACTATGATTACATGGAATTATGGAGGTAACAATATTGCAGTTGAAGGCTCCTGGGACAATTGGACATCAAGGCACAATTCTTTCCACTGAGGTCATATCTTTTCATACCATTCAAAAACATGGATAACCTGAGTTTCATACATATGAATTTACAGGAGGTCTCTGCAGAGGTCAGGCAAGGACCATTCCATTCTCTTGGTCCTTCCTTCGGGAGTCTACCAGTACAGGTTTATCGTTGACGGAGAATGGAGATACACTCCTGATATGCCTAGCATAGCTGATGAGATGGGCCATGTTGTGAACCTCCTTGACGTGCATGTGAGAAGTCATATTTCATTTCATGGGTATTCGTTGTGTTTAAATCTGTGAATAACCTTGTCCTTCTTCGAGCCCGGAAAGATTGAAATGGCCATTGCATATAACAAGGCGTCTTAAATTTTCATCCTTTTTCTGCCTTTGCCCTCTTTTATGTAATGGCAGAAATGCACACCGTAAAGCCTTGACTAATGTTATGAATGCATGGCAAGAAATTTGGAGGCATTTAACTTAAAGTTAGGTGCTCCTGAACTCGGGAATACTGAATTAGGTCACTACTGTTGACTGTTGGAGGAGGTATGGCTTCCACTCCGAGCTTGGGATGGCACACTGAGGCATGCCATGCCATGCAAAATGCTATTGTTACTCTGAAGATCTTAATTGTGAATGGTTACTTCTGTAATTCCAGGACAACAATCTGTTATTCTCTTGCGGTAAAATGGACTGCTAGTCCAGTTTTATCTGTGTTGAGAGCAAAAACATGCCGTCATTTTCAGTAAATTGAAAATTTTCACTTCTCATTTCCTGTTATTTTTCATTCGTCCTCTTTGTTATAAATGACCTGGAGCTTTCTGTCCGATGTAGGATTACGTTCCAGACAACCTAGATACTGTTGCCGAATTTGAGGCGCCACCTTCTCCGGACTCTAGTTACGGTCATCCATATCCGGTGGATGAGGACTTCTCAAAGGACCCATCACTAGTTCCTCCGCAGCTGCATCTCACAGTCCTTGGGGCACACGATGAGGAAGCGTCGACCAAGCCGCAGCATGTGGTTCTCAACCACTTGTTCATAGAGAAAGGTTGGACATCCCAGTCGCTGGTCGCCCTTGGCCTAACACACCGGTTCCGATCCAAGTATGTCACCATGGTCCTCTACAAGCCTCTAAGGAGGTAAAGCAAGAAAACTCTCCCTATATCACGCCCCCCCCCCCCCCCCCACTTCTTTCAAATGTACAGAACGGTTTTATCTTTGAATGTCGAGTTAAGGTTTTTCAGAAATGGAAATTTCATTTGCACCGGTTCATCCTGAGGGGTCAATCTCAAAGGGAGCCCGGTTTACATGACTGGCCTCATCACTAGGGAGCTCACTGTCTCTAGTTTCGTGACATCTACCGAAAAAGTGTTCGAGTTTTCCTGATGTTGGTGATATTCGCCCAGGGGGTTTCGCTTGGGTTGGAGTCGATGAGCTCTCTGGATGAATGGGTTATGTAATCCTATGCCCCTTAGGCATGTTTTTATCATGATATTTATTTATAAATTTCGAGCAACTAATTGACTATTTTCCTAAGTGTGGTTATTTATTTATATTTATTTATTTTGACTCAGATGCAACAATTCTGTCTACATAGGTGACAATTCCGCTTAATTAGACGACTAAACCGATTAGGAGGTCCCAGGAGAATAAATTCTCTACTGACCCTGCCACCTGAGTACTCGAGCAGAGGCCCTTGAGAATATGAGCGGGTTATTATTGATAGAATGCTTAATGTAAGGGTGGCAATTCTGTAATTGTTGATGTAACAGTGTTTTTTTTGTAAGCTTTTGTAAAATTTAAGATGAACAATTTATTTTTTTAGAGTCACTTGTATTCCAATGCTAAACAAATGTAAACCAGGCTAAAAGATGACCCCACCTGACCGTCATACGGGGCTTTATAGTCTACCCCTTTTTGGGTCTGGATCTACGTAGATCCGTGCTTTTTATAACCTCGACCGAATGGAACGTTCAAGATGTGCTGTGCCTTAGGATGTTCGCCTTCTGTTAAATTTGGTTTAAATTTCCACTTCGCAAAAACCTAAAGTACAAGACGGCCAATTATTCTCGATATTTTAATTCTAATACTTTTTCATTAGTAAAACAACGTTCTGACGAGGCAGATCGGATAAATAAGAGTCTCATTCACCCTGCCGGATAAACACAGGATAAATATTCGGCCTTGTATAGATTATTGTCATCTGTTGTTTTTTCTTTTCAATATGAGGTGTCCGAGTTTGAAAAAAAAATAAAAACGAACAGAGGATGGGATACCTGACCTTAATTTTAGTTTGGTCACTGTTTGGGCTTTTCATTTCGTTGCCGTGACTCACAGCACTGTGGTTTAGGGTTGTGGATAATGTATAAGCTAAATCTTCTCCAACAATGTTTTTCTCTAATCTAAAAACTGGCAGGAGAATTGGAAATGCATTTGAATAGTTTTTACGACGCAATAACTCATGCTAAAAAGTAATTGGCGTAGAGAGTTATTGAAGTTCAAAATTATTTTCAAATGGAAGTTATCAAACAAAACTATAATCAAAACACAACTATAATATCTCTCTCTCTCTCTCTCTCTCTCTCTCTCTCCACACACAAAATTACTATCATACTTACTGTATATAAACATATATATATATATATGTATATATATAGTTTTTACAAAATATTGTTTTAATAACCTTATTTGATCAATATAGTGTCAAAAATTTAACATCCAAGTGTCTGTAATTGTTCCCAATTTTTTTACAATACAAGCGGTCATATTGGCGGAACAGGTTCTCACGTAACCCTCTCACCCTCCCCCTTCCCTAACTCGTGGACCACAAGTTTTGTGGGCAAAAATATATTGCAAGAAACTTGTGGGAGAGAGTACGAGAAAGAGATATTATTTTTTAAAAGATATTTTTTGTATTTTTAATAGGATTCATCACAAATAAATCATTGTTAGAAGTGAATTTGTAAAAAAAAAAATCATTCATGTAAACGTATTAGTCGTATCACTGCTTAAAATTAAATAGTGCATAAATGTCATGTAAAATTATCGAAATGTCATATTTTTGAAAGTTTTTACGAAAAGAATTGACATACCTTCAAATAAAAAATATATTTATACTATTCGATATTGTTACGTTTCTAGGAATGATTTTTTGTAAATTCACTTCTAACAATAGTTTATTTGTGAAAATCTCATTTTATTAAAATATATCAATTAGATAATAATACATAAAATAAGATAAAATTTTAATAAAACTCATTAAGGCCTTTATTTTTTATTTTTAAAAGTAAATAGGATATATAGATCCAACCAATCACAAACTTACACATATCATGTGCACTATTCGTATGTTAATTTTTTATTTATTTTTATAATTATTTTTATTTTACTAATTTATTATATCTTAATTATATAAAAATTATTTTAAAAAGATCATTAAGTTAATAATAAAAATTTTAAATATGATTAAAGTTAATACGTTCACAATGTAATTTCACAATCATCTTTAGAATTTTCATTATTAACTTTAATGTTTCGTTTTTAAAATAATTTTTTAAATAAATAAGATATAATAAATTAATAAAAATAAAAATAATTACAAAAAATTAAAATTAAAATTAACATATGAATAGTGCACAAGATGGGTGTAAATTTGTGATTAGTTGGAACTATATATCATATTTACTTTTTAAATAAAAAGTAAAGATCTTAATGAACTTTATTAAAACTTTATCTTATTCTACGTATTATTATATAATTAGTATATTTTAATAAAATATTAAAAATGTCTTTAAAAAATAATTTATCTCTCTTACTCTCTCCCACTAGTTCTTTACATGACATGTTAGTAGGGTTGTCAATGGGACGGGCCCGGGCCGGGCTTAGGTAGGTCAGGCCCGGGCCCGACTTATCAAGATTAAGACCCGAGTCCGGCGCGGGCCCGACTTATGTCGGGCCGGGCCGGGCCAGGCCCGACTTATGTCGGACTTATGTCGGGCCGGGCCGGGCCAGGCCCGACATTATTTAAAAACTACAAAGCCCGACTAAGGCCCGGCCCGGCTCGACAACTTAAATAAAAAAATTAAAAATTAATATGTTTAATAATATAAAGCTTATAATCTCACTAAATTGATTTAAATTTTATTATTAATTACATAATTTGTGTGAAAAGAGAGTTTTAAAAATTTTAATTAAGTAAAATAACGTAATCTTAACTAAATAGTTTTTAAAATTTGAAGTGAGAATAAAAAAAGAGAACGGGCCGGGCCGGCCCGAGGGCCGAACTCAAAGCCCGAGCCCGGCCTCGGGTCTAGTCGGGCCGGGCTTTTAGGCCCGACTAAAAACCCGCGGGCCGAAAAAGTTTTTGCGGCCCAGCCGAAAATCGGGCCAGGCCCGCGGGCCTGTCGGGCCGGCCCAGCCCATTGACAGCCCTATATGTTAGCCCTCAAATCTCGTGGTCCGCGAGTTGGGAAAGTGGGAGGGTGCACAAGTTATTGAAAAACCTGTTCCGCCAGCTTAGCTGCGTGTATTGAGAAAAATTGGGAATGATTATAAGCGGTTGGATGTTAAATGTTGGAAACAGCCGACCGAACATGGGAGGCTTCGCATGGTGCCGGCCCTATGTGATCATCTTCATATATATATATATATATAATCTTGGGTCGACTTTGCATGGTGCCATCATCACGAGATCGCTTGAGAAAACCTTAGAGAGAGGAAAAATCACATATTACTTGAGTTTACCTCTCTCTTATTTTTGTAAATTTAATAGTTTGAAACTCAATATACTTGACTCTTATATATTTGGAAATACACTTCATTCTATTGGGGACACTTTGATAAAGGGGTTAGCTCGATTAGGGTATATTACCTGAGGTGGGATAACTTATTCTTGTTTGGCTCTTTTTTTCTCAACCGATGTCAGTTAGGGATAAGTTTGAATTTTTTGAATCCAATCAAAAGGGTGGAATAACCCACCCAGGGTAGGTTAGGGGTGGGCCACCCGGGGTGACGTACCCGCCCTTAACCCAACCTTTTATCAAAGTGGCCCTTGGTGATTCTAATGATTAGAATAACTTGACTGGATATCTCTAAACGATGTCTTAGTGACAAATATTTCAAGTTCTAATTTCAAACAAAGATTATATATGTCAAATAGAGTCAAGTTAGACCTATAAGTGGAGTCTAATGAATATTACTTGTCTCTAATTAAATTAGACATAGCTTTAGAATATTATGACCTATATTCCATCCTGAATCAGGACAAGCCAAGTTGAATCATAATGACTTAAGGTTAGAAAACACATATCAAACTAGCTTGAGATAAATTCAGATTAAAAATTTTCATTCTAGTGTGATCCAATGAAAAGTCTGGATTAAAATAACCTAACAAGAAATTAATCTAGTCCTCAAAAGTAATGGTCTTGGTTTATTTTTTGAAGATTAGATGAGATAATAATTGTGTTAAGTTTTATAAGACCTTAAAATCGATCAATCAAATAATATCTTATTTTGATACCGTAGATACATGATTCCCATGTCATGTCAAATTTATTGAATTAACTAATTCAAAATTTAGGATTGAGGGTGAAGAAGTACCATATTATATTCATATGGTTTTATCTCTTATCTCCACCTAATATGAGACAATTTTAATAATAATATAAATATGATATTGTTGAAACACCTCAGTTTCTGAGGACCAAGAATTTTATTAGATTTTTCTCCCTTGATAGGAGCCTATAAGTCGGTCCATTCAATGGATTAGGCCCATTTGGTGTAATTTGTAATCCAAGTGGACAGTCTGTTATTTATACCATAACTTTGTGTAGAAATATCCAAATGAGGTAAAATTAAACTCGTTGGAAAGATAACTTGATTATCTTCAACTTTTTTTGAATAATTTTTGAGATTCTATAATATGTCAAAAATGTCAAATAATGAAGTTGGATGGGAATATCAAGCTTTCAAATGAGTTAGGTGGAAAGATAGTTGGAATGATAGTTGGAACATCACGGGAGAGATACACGATGTTCCGTCTAAGAGGGGAGTGAGATAGACAATGTTCCATCTAAGGGGAGAGTGATAGGCGATATTTTATCTAAGTGGAGAGAGAGTTAGATGATAACATGGATGTGAGAGTTAGACGATGTAAAGATAGATAAAGTGTCGTCTAATCTGGAAGTTGATAGACGCTATATGGAGTAGATAGACGCTATATTATGGGGGTAGACGATAAATTGAAGATGAACACAACAAGAAGGATAATTAGTAAAAGATAGATGATGGTTAGTTGTTAGAATATGATTAAGGACTTGTATAAATTATGAAATGACCTTTATTAAAGTTAATTACACAGAAATTTTGGAACAAGTCAATGTTAGACTCGTTGAAAAGGTATTCCATTTATCTTTAAATCTCGTGTTAATTACTTTTGCTAACTATATCATATGCTAGGTCAAAAATGATAAAAATGAAACTAGGTAGTGAGCAAAATTATAATTTTGCCACTCAATAGTATAAAAAGTTATTTTGCATGAGTTAACATATGACAATTTTAGGAGCTTCAAGTGGCTAACGTGAAACAATTGACTTAAACTTAAGAATTTAAAAATATGAGAATAAACTCAAGTGCTATATGATGAAAATTATAGTTATTCGACGAGAATCAAAAGTGAATGATAAAGGTTAGTGATGTGAGACTAGTGTGTATGACAAGTGTTAGCTGCAAATAATGATGTTATAACACGTGAAAAAATGTCATGAGTGAAAAGACTTAATTTTAACTTAAAATAATATTCCACTAACTAGCCTTAAGGACAGTCTATTTAAGCCTTTGTCATCCCTCATATTACTCTTTTGTCTACTATGAATGCCAATCGTAAGGACAGAGATGAGGAGTCGTAAGAACAACGGAAGGAAGGAGGGCAATAAGTTGAGTTCTAGGTTGTTTATCAGGTTCTCCAGAGGTAAAATCTAACTAGACAGTGTTACCTTATTGTGTCAGGAGTAGGTGATCATGCCTAGCATGAGAAGAATGACTAGGAGCAGTTCTGGGATGGCCAGTGGAGCTAGAAAAGAGAAACTCATAGTGAGTAAGGATCTCACAGTGAAGGTAGGCATGTGACATACTGAGAACATGTTATCTCTTACTTCTTTCATTTAACTGTATTTTGATACTCAAAAGCTTAAGCCTTGCATGGCAGACTGTAGTCATTATTTGAGGGATGTTTGATCAGAGATGTATTAAGACAACATCATGAATAGGGCCTAGTTGCATGCAGTCCCCTAAAGCGACCAGGCATGGTTAGAACCCACATCTCACATATTAATGATAGTATATATATGACCTGATTACTGCTATTTGTTCTTGATCAATCATGAACCTTAAGTACTGTGCCATCATATGTGCATGCAGCAGATAGGAGATACATATGTGGAGATGATGAAAGAGATAAAAATTAAAATGAACATATGGATAATGTTGCCTTAAAGGAAGTTATTGTTTTGACACCCATAGTAAGCATCTGCTACAAGATTATGCCCAATGTCCGTGGATGAGCGGATAGTTATTAGAAATCTAGAAATCGAAACTTGATGATAGTCCGGTAGATGGTGGGGTTTTGACTCTCGATCTTGCGCAATTGATCAAAGTTCGTTAGGTCCCCACGTATAGGCCATTTGTCTAAAGTCAACGTCTGTACGCCACAATACGTGATACTATCTGATACCCTTACAATTGTGGCTCTGATACATATTCGAATGCTAAACGAACTTGTATTTAATAACGACTCCAATGCTTCTGTCAACTGCATCAATTATGTGATAGTACAGAGGACATGAACGATATTTATTGGGCTTGCAATTGATTTGGTATATCCTGTTAAATGACATAGATTGGTGCTGTGGTGTAGGCCACCATAAACCTAAAATATGAAATTACATGTAAAATGTCATACTATTGTACATTTCTTCCTTGAAATATATTATACATAAAAGTACGACAAAATGCAAGATCATTATGTAATTATTGTACAATAATCTTTCATATGAGTACCATATAGTTGGCATGCTAGCGGCCTTGATGCCTATTGAGTCTCGGGACTCATGCCCACTATTTAACCCTTACAGGAGATCAGTATAGTAGCTCGTGTCAGAGGAGGGTCCAGCCGATGACGAGGAGATCCCAGGAGGGTTTTGAAAGCCGGCATAGCTTAGGAGTTTACAATTTAGTTCTCTTTTTATGATTTAATATTTTAGAGTCCTAATATATGAGATGTAAAAAATACTTGATCAGAGAATAATGTAATACTGAATATGCTATGAGGAGTGCTGTGAAATACTTACACTTTGTGAAAACGGTATGCGTGCTGTGTTTGGGTTTGCATGATGGTTGACCTTGAGTACTCGCAGATCTTCCAAACTCACAATGTATGGACTGAAGTAAAGTGAGAGTATCTACGGAAGGGATGCCACAATTGTACCCTCTTCATTCTCTCTCTTATGATTCTCAAAAGGTTGGATGAGAAATTTTAATCTAAAGTTATCTCAAGCTAATTTGATATGTATTTCTAACCTTAAGTCATTATGATTCAATTTGACTTGTCTCGATTTAGGATGGAATATAGGTCATAATATTCTAAAGTTGAGTCTAATTTAATTAGAGACAAGTATTATTCATTAGACTCCACTTATAGCTCTAACTTGACTCCATTTGACATATATAATATTCACTAATTTTGTTTAAAATTTAACTTTGAAATATTTATCACTAAGACTTCATTTGGAGACATCGAGTCAAATTATTCTAATCATTAGAATCACCAACGGAGTGGAGTGTGTTTTCAAATAAGAGTCAAGTGTCTTGAGTTTCAAGCTATTAACTTTGTAGAAATAAAAGCGAGGTAGACTCATGTAATATGTGATTTTTCCTCTTTCTAGAGTTTCCCCAAGCGATCTTGCAATGACGTTATTCTTGATTGTGGTGATCCTCCTCACCAACATGATTTTATTATCAAGCGCCACTAGTTGGAGATGAAGTTTATCAAACCAATCGATATGTTTCAAATTGTCATGAAGCCTATGTCAAAACACAGATGATTGCTTGGATTGGAGTTGGGCTAACTGTTTGAGATATCAAGAAAAAATTGCATCACATTTAAGTGTCTTGGATCACAAAAAGTCAAATACAGAACTTAATGCTGATGATTTTCAAAAATTGACATCAGAGCTTTTGTTGGTAGGTCTTGGCATTGGATACACCTTTAGCAAGAAGGGCCATTTAGATGCATGAGGTTTACAAGTGGAATAATCTATGTAAGACATGGAACTGGATGGTTTATATTATATGTACTGGGATGAACACTATATAACAAGGCGCATGGAATCATTGTTACATCCCTTGGATTTGTGTCCCGTAGAAGCTAAAGCAATGTTGGACAAATTTGCTACAGTGGGGCATCTTATAGGGGTGCTTGGATTTCATGTAGAGGAATCAAAGGCTGAAGGAGCCCAGTGATTTATGCTTCCAAAGGTAAGGCCACTATCCACACTGGCGCAGGTCAAGTAAGGAAGTGATGATGACACCAACTCAAGATGGAAGTTCGACCGATGCGGGGGGAATGACGCCAACAAGGCCTCATCTGATCATATTCAAAATGGGAGACGATCCCCATCATTAAATAGTTGTAGTTTAATTTATATTTTATGTTTCCCATGTGAGAGTCATTATTAGGGTAATTTATGTGTTGTAATATATTTTTTATGATGTTAGGTCTTTCTAGAGGTGTAAAACTCTTAGAGTTCCTAGGGAGTTAATGGTTGTACTTTTGAGGAGTAGATTTCTTAGACTCTCAAGGGAGTTTACTTCCAAAGAGAGCTGAGCTCCATAGTCTATGCCCTCTCTCTTTAAAAGGTTATGTACTTCTCTATTTTGCGACAATGAGATGTTCAGAAAAAAATATGTGATTTCTTCTGTGGGCTTTTAAGGAGCAAAATACAAATTCCATAGATATTTTTCAATGTACTATTGGCATTTGACAATCACTAATAAAGAGACCTATTATCATTTTGAGGATAAACATGTAAACTTACAACTAAAGAAATTTAAGTTACACACTAGCAGCAAAGAGAGTCGACTTCTCTTTCCTATTTATAATGCTACAAAAGGTTACAAATGAGGGTGGATGCTCTACCATTATCGAGGGGTCATTCTTTACATGTAAATTGACAAAAGAAAAACAAAAGATGTATCATTATTGATGACATTTGTAAAGAATAGTGACGTACACTTTTCTTAGTGGTAGACAAAATAAGATGGTGGCGTGGCAACTGTCATTTAAAATATTTTGGAAATCTTCAGTATGTGTTGGATAAAATCCAATGACTTTCTTATGACATTTGGAATATGTTTAGACAAGATGACTAAGTTATTTTAATATTGTAATAGATGAGCATGAATCTTTGTCTTTGCCATGATCAATTAGCTTATTTTTCCCTCTCCCTTGTATGAATATATATTGCTTAATTTCAATCAAACCAAGCTACATTCGGTACCTTAGTTAATCTACTAGGTGACACTTTGGCAATTATTTTGTAAGATCTCTTAAAAGGGCTTATAAGTTTATCAAATTCAAGCTAGTCATAGTGCTTTAGATTTTTGTTCAAGTAATTTTTTTTTAAAAAAAAATGTAAGTCGATGATATCACAATACAAGATCCTAAAATTAAAAATATTAACACATTAAAATGAATACTATATACCTACTATCGTGTGTGTATATATATAATACATTTAAACTATATCAATAATTATATATAAATTTATAATAACACGAAGGCCAAGTCATGTCCCTTCATAGCTACATTCCGTGTTGGACTGTGAGTAGGTGAAAAAGATGAGAGTAGGTAGGAATCTCTAAACGCGTGTGTGCAATGTATATAATGTTATCAGAATCGAATCGATACCTGAATCGGTCGATGAGTTGGTTCGATTTGAATCGGTTGGATCGTTCAATCGAACCAGTTTAAATCGTGACGTCATCGTAATAATGATACATGGTCTGACCCGATTCTATAACCCAAGATAATAAGATATAATGATCAAAATAAATAAACATACACGTATAATTATTAGTCATGATTACGTAATTATACAAGTAAAAAAATAACAATAACATGGTTAAATAAATTGACCTTAAAATTTTGTAATATTTCATTGATCTTCACTCTTCACAATTGACATCTATACTCATTTGAATATTTAAACTTCAAATATATCTCAAATAAAATGATAAATAACAATAAATCAATAATAATAAGATAATTCTGTTCACACATAAATATCATTTTGAATATCTAAATATTTTTATATTTATTTCTTTATTTTAAATAGTGAATTGGGTCGGACCGATTCGAACCGATTCACCGATCGAATCACGGTTCGTCCAGTTCACCAGATTCTTTAACATTAGACCGGACCGACCTTAATCAGACCGGTTCTTAGACTGGTTCATAGTCGGACCGATCTGCCTGATTGATCTGATCCGATTCTAATAACACCGAGTGTACAGCGTGAGTGTGCGTGCATGTCTTGTTGGGGGAGAGGAAAGGGAGCACGGGAAGTGTATCAACGACTACCCTTTGCAATGAAAAATGGTACAAAACAATAACTTTCCAAGTACTCTCAAATGTGACCTAACACATAATTCATGTGAGATTTTGGAGTAGAAAGATTTCAAAAAATCAAAATTTTATTATGTCATATGGACAATGTTTGTAATAACACTCCCTTTGAAAGATCTCACTTTAAGTTTTTAATATGACGTGGACATTTTTAATTATGTTTGAATTATTTATTTTGTTGAATGTAAGATCATCATGTAAATAAGAAGAATTACCCTCTTTAGTTTAGTAGGATGTGAAGGGTTAAATGAAAATTTTGTTATCAAATTTCTCCATTAAAAACTTACTTCTACCTATTTCTTGAGAAATTTCTTTTTTAGTTGTGTTTATCTATCTCATTATTAATACCAACCACTTATGTCAACTTTAAGACAACTTCTCTTTTCTAAAAAACACTCGTAACCTTGTCGACTTATTCGAATCAATCTTATAATACATGTTTTCAAAGAAAGCTAACATACATATTTTTTTAGTTGAAAATCAATCTTATAATACATGTTTTCAAAGAAAGCTAACATACATATTTTTTTAGTTGAAAATCAATGTTGAAAATCTTATTTAAATAGTTTAAATATTTAAAATAAAATTTTGTTGTAATTTATCTGAGTGCCCCCCTATGTTTTAACATGCTTCAAACTTTTCATGAGCATTTATCGTATTTATTTTAAAGCTCCACTTTTTAATCATCGAAGTCTATGTGCTTTTCAATAAAAAAAATCACTCCTAGAACGTTGAAGAAAATCTTTCATTTTTCTCGAATGTGTCTATCTTTTTTTTATTATATTTTAGATGGTTAGAAATTTAAACATAATTCTACTTATTTAGGGTAGCTAATAAGATTGTCGGATATTTGAACGATTAAACTCCTTCCATCTTTTTTTCGATAGAGAGAAATCATAATCGATTTTGTAACAAAGATTTACGGAGGATTATGTTCGTAGACTTTAGATGGATAAAATGTCACTAATAAACTAAAAAGTTAATAAAATTAAATATTTTGATAAGATATCATAATCAAAATTGAAAGTTATAAATTTTGTATCTTAGTTTCATTTTTTTGGTTATGCTATTTTGTTATTATCAAGTTATTTAATATGTATATATATACATAGTTTGAAAATAGTAAAACCCGAGGATGTGTCGTGGTGGTTCAACCCTTCCCCCTCGTTTCGGGAAGGGTGCGGGCTCGATCACTTCCTTGCTCATCACATGGAGGGTTCGAGCCAAATGCCGAGCGGTAGAACTAGAACTCCCACTCCCTAATTCACCTCCCCGTTACATGTAAAAAGTTTGAAGACAGTCTTCGTTTTTTGAGAAGTTCATGAGGTGGACATTGAATAATTTTGTTTTGTTTTTCCAAAGGGGGTTTAGAGTTTGAATATTACATGTAAAAAGTAAAATGTAAGTTTTTGAAAAATAAATAGACATATATTGCCATAACTTTTATAATTTGATGAGTTGTAACACAAACTTTATATATTCACGTACTTGCTTCATCCAACAAGTATTGAATCAACTAATATTACCATATTTATGAAAAATAATTATATTTCTAATATAATTAAAACAAAAACAATAAAAGTAAAAAATAATATCTTCCAACTTTAGTGAAATTAGAATCTTGAATTTCTTATTTGATACATAATCAAAACTATAGATTCCACATTTGATTCTGCCCACATTTGTAACATATATACTACATTAGTTATATATAACTGTTTCGACGCGAAACGTCGTCGACGACCGCGGCGAGAAGGGGGGATAAAACGACAAAGGAAAATGGAGTTCATGTTATATCGGGGGTATTTTCCTTTGTAGTCATATGTTTCTCGCGGCAATAGCGTACACTCGCCTTTTACGGAAAGTCGAGAGGGGTTATAACTTGGCACAAGAGATTTCCGGGAATGAGTGAAGAATAGTAGTGGCATGTAAAAACAGAGTGGTTGCTCATTCTGGGTGAATGGAACCAAGGTAACTGTGTGACTGGGTGACCATGCAGGGTGCGGACGTGCCAATCGATCTCTCGACAATCACTTATGGAATCGAATTTTGACCGGGGAAGCGTCGCCAAGACGCGGCACGTGGGCACGAGGGTATCGGGCGACACATGGAGAGAAGGGAGGTTCCACGGGTACGAGTGTACAGGCGATTGCGGGGATTCGTGTATAAGACGTCTTTCCTCACCGGCCGTAAGTAGCCGGTGTTTGTTTTACGTCAGATTGAATCCGAACACCTTTGTTCCGTGCCGAAGGAGGGCCTGGATATTTCTGAAGCCATGGGTAGAGGACCGGGCATACCCTGCAACCATAGGATGACCATCGCACTCGACTGGGAGGGTTAGTTAGCCGGAGTCTAGGAGACTGGTCACACACTGGCTGGTGTGGAGGTGAGACTGAGACCCGGGTACGAGTATGCATAAACAACTGGTTTCTTTCTTTATAGATGCCATGCAGGCTTTACAGGTGAGCATTAAAGGCCAAAATACATATGGTGCAAGTCACGAGACAATTCCGACACTTGGGTCGGTCCCCGAGTCAGTGCAGGATAAAGTGGGTCTCCGCGTATTTTTACAGAGGCTCTCCACAAGGAACTAAGGGCATGCCCGAGTTGCCGAGGGAGGGATAGACTGGATGGCAGGGACGGACACTGGCTGGCCCCTGAGGGAGGCCGGATGTGGCTCCAGGTGAGCGGTCGGATACGGGTCCCGGAAGGCGAGTGTCTTCATGCCGGGGAGTCGGAGCCGATCCTGAGAATATTACTTCTGGACCAAGGTCCGGCTAACTTGGGTCAGCGATTGGGACTGTCGGTGGTCGGCTCGGGATGAGCGGCGAGCACGTGGTCCCATGGCAGGAGCAAATCCAACATTATGGCGTGCGCGTTGTTATCATAACGCGCCATATGCGGGTGGACCCGATGAGCGGGTGTGATCGCCGTTATCATAACGCCTTATACGCAAGGGGATGGACTTGAGTGAAACAGCTAGACATCATGTGAGGGGAGTACGTTCGACATACCCTCGGCATATATGAGCCGATCAACAAGCCACCAAACACGCCTTGCTCCTCGCGTCTTTGCCGGAAGCCTTGGGGGCTTGAGTCTTTGAGTGCATGTAGGTGAGTATCCTTGCATCTATGCCTCTTGAGCTTCTAAGGGGGTTTAATAGGAGAAGCTGAAGGGTTGAGGGGGGTTTACGCGGACTTGAATGGAGGGGGTGAGCAGGTTCGCGTAAACTCCCTTCAAAATAATAAAATTTATTATTATTATTTTGTTAGAGTGGGAGGGGGTTTACGCAGACCTGTCCAGGGGGGTTTATGCGGGGCAGAAAGCCCCTTTTTTGTTAAAATATTTTTTATATTGGCAGGGGATTTACACGGACCTACACAGGGGGGGTGGGGTTTACGCGAGGCAGAAAGCCCTTTTTTGTTAATATTTTTATTATTATTATGGGGGGGGTTACGCGGGGGGGGGGGGGGGGGGGGGGATTTACGCGGGGCAGAAAGCCCATTTTTTTTGTTAAAATGTTTTTTTATTGGTAGGCCCGGTCCGCGTAAACCCCCCCGGGGGGGTTACGCGGGGCGGAAAGCCCTTTTTTTGTTAAAAGAGTTATTATTATTATTATTATGGGGGGGTTTACGCGGGGCTGGCTGGGGATTTTTGCCCAAGGCTATAAATTCCCCATGTTTTATCTCTTGGGCCCACTTTTGACCAAGTGTGACCGTAAGAGGACAAGGATACGGACTGGTTGGCTGGTCGGCTTGTGCTGCGCGCGTGGTACGAGGAGGTTGACCCGCTCCTTGCGCGAACTCGAGACTGCGTCTTGCGAGCACTCCCAAGCTGGTACGTGGATTGATCCCGCGCATGACTAGGACTGGGACGAGCATACACTGAGATCAGTTGGACTGAGAACCACTTATGTTATTCCTAGCATTGATGTGGTGATTCAGGGGAGGATTATGCCAGCATATATGTATCTGTTAGAAATGACTGGTTTTGATGTCATCTTGGGAATGGATTGGTTAGATGAAAATTTTACCCTTCTAGATTATCATGGAAAGAAAGTGATTTTTCAGAAACCTGAGGAGCAGATATTCCACTATCAATGTCCAATACATTGTTCTAGTAAAACACTAGTTTCAGCCCTTAAGGCTTTGAAATGGCTCAGAAGTGTGTGTCAAGGTTATTTGGCTAGTGTAGTGGCCATTCCTTCTAATGGAAATAAGAAAACCACTGCATATATTGATATTGTCAAAGAATTTTCAGATGTATTCCCTGATGAACTTCCGGATTTGTCACCACACCGAGAGGTGGAGTTCAATATTGAACTCTCACCGGGTACTTTACCCATTTCCATTGCTCCCTACAGAATGTCGCCAACTGAATTGGCAAAATTAAAGAAACAATTGCAAGAACTGTTAGATAAGGGGTTTATTCGACTAAGTGTATCCCCTTGGGGTCCACCTGTTCTCTTTGTTAGAAAGAAAGATGGGTCACTTAGATTATGCATTGACTATAGAAAGTTGAATCAAGTGACCGTTAAGAATAAGTATCATTTGCCAAGAATTGATGATTTATTTGATCAATTACGAGCTGTCACAGTATTTTTAAAGATTGATCTTAGATCTGGATACCACCAACTAAGGATAAGAGAAGAAGATATCTAAAAAACTGCTTTTAGAACATGATCGATATGGGCATTATGAATTTCTGGTTATGTCATTTGGGTTAACTAATGCACCACCAGCATTTATGGATTTGATGAACAGAGTTTTCTAACCATATCTGGATACATTTGTAGTGGTGTTTATTGATGATGTGTTGATCTATTCTCCTACTATTGAAACTCATCAAGAACATTTGAGGATTGTGTTGGAAACTTTAAGGAAACATCAACTCTATGCAAAATTCAGTAAATGTAAATTTTGGTTAGATCAAGTTCAATTTCTAGGGCATATCATTTCTGGAGATGGAGTGTCTGTTGTTCCAGCTAAGGTCGAGACAGTTTTGCATTGGGAAAGGCTAAAGAATGCCAGTGAGATTAAGAGCTTTTTGGGTCTAGCAGGTTACTATCGTAGGTTTATTGAAGATTTTTCTTCTATTGCAGCTCCTATGACCAAATTGACTAGGAAATGAGTTCCTTTTGAATGGTCAGATAAATGTGAAATGAGTTTTCAAGAATTAAAAATAAGATTAACTATCGCCCCAGTACTTACTATACCTTGTGGGTCAGGAGGATTTGTGGTATATACAGATGCCTCTAGAAAAGGACTAGGATGTATCCTGATGCAGAATGGCAAAGTAGTAGCATATGCATCCAAACAATTAAATACCCGTGAGATGAATTATCCAACACATGATTTGGAGTTGACGACAGTGGTACATACTCTGAAAATTTGACGCCATTATTTATATGGTGAGCAGTTTGAAGTATTTACAGATCATCAAAGTCTAAAATATATTTTCTCTCAGAAAGAATTAAATTTAAGACATAGAAGGTGGATTGAATTTTTGAAGGATTATGATTTCACATTAAATTACCACCCAGGAAAAGTAAATGTGGTAGCAGATGCACTCAGTAGGAAGAGGCTAATGGCAATCCAGTTACGTCAAATTTGAAAAATGACATCTAATGTAGTGAAGTATTCTCATGTATGTACATGGAAAAACTTATTTCTGGTGCAGCTAACTATTCAGTCTACAATGGTTGAATGAATTGTGCAAGCACAACTAAATGATCAACAGTTACAGGGATTGATTGGCACACCGAGATTTACTCAAAGTGCAGATGGAGCAATCAGATTTTAGGGAAGATTATGTGTACCTCGGAATGAGAAAATTAAGAAAGATCTATTGACTGAGGTGTATAAATCACAATATTCCATTCACCCAGGCAGTACAAAAATGTACAGAAACATGAAGAGACATTTTTTGTGGATTGGTATGAAAAAGGATATAACAGAATTTGTCAGCAAGTGTCTTATTTGTCAACAAGTAAAGGCGGAACATCAAAGGCCAGCGGGACCACTACAGTTGATGAAAATTCCACAATGGAAATGAGAGCATATCACTATGGATTTTGTAATGGGATTATCAATGACTAGGAGAAAACATGATTATATTTGGGTAATTGTTGACAGGCTTACTAAGTCAGCCCATTTTCTGGCAATCACAAAGACGCAATCATTAGAGGATTTAGCTAATTTGTATATCAGAGAGATTGTGAGACTTCATGGTGTGCATGTGTCTATTATTTCAGATTGGGATGCAAGGTTTACATCAAAATTTTAGAGGAGTTTACAGAAAACACTGGGTACACAATTGAAATTTAGCTCAACTTTTCACCCTCAAATAGATAGACAATTAGAGCGAATCATTCAAACATTAGAAGATATGTTGAGGGCGTGCAGTTTAGACTGGCGAGGCAGCTGGGATGAGCATTTGGCTTTAATTGAGTTTGCATATAACAACGGCCATCATGCAAGTATAGGAATGGCACTATATGAAGCATTATATGGTAGACTGTGTAGATCAAATGTTTGTTGGGATGAGGTTGGTGAGCGGAGATTGATTGGGCCATAGATTGTACAGGATTATATAGAAAATGTTGATTTGATTAGAAAGAGATTACTTACAGTTCAGAGTATGCAGAAAAGTTATGCTGACCATAGAAGGAGAGATCTAGAATTTGATGTCGGGGATCACGTATTTTTGAAAGTTTCACCTAGCTACTAGAGGAGTGATGAGATTTGGCAAGAAAGTCAAACTTAGTCCAAGGTACGTTTGACCATTTGAAATCTTAAGAAGGATTGGTGAGGTGGCATATCAACTGGGTTCACCACCATCATTGTCAGGAGTTCATGATATATTCCATGTGTCTATGTTAATAAAATACATGCCAGACTCGTCACACATTATAGATCATGAGCATTTGGGAATTCAACCGGATCTTACCTATGAAGAGAAACCAGTTCGCATTCTCGATCGAAAAGAACAAGTGCTGAGAACGAAGATAATTCCATTGGTGAAGGTATTGTGGAAAAGTATCTCAGTAGAAGAAGTCACTTGGGAGATGAAAAATAAAATGAGGAAGAGATATCCACAACTATTCAGTACGTATTGAGTAAAATTTTAAATTTCGAGGACGAAATTTATTTAAGGGGGAGAGATTTGTAACATCCGAATCTGTCTGAAACCAAAAAATAATTAAATATTTTATATTTAGAGCCCATATAAATTTTAAGTTCTCTTAACCAAAGCCCAGTACTTTGAACGGTATAGTGAATATGAGTTTAACGAACTTTATTAAGCAAATTAAATAAATATCTCACTTTAATAATGTGTAACTTTTCATAGGAATGTCAGAATGGGGTCAATATCAGACCCGTTGGGAAGAGAATTTAAAGATCTACAAGTTTTATGTTAAACACATTTTCAAATTTTGACATCTAGTAAGTAAAAAATTAGATATAATGAACTAGTACTTTGACATATTGTTATTGCTAAATTTTTAAGGGTTTTTATATAAAAACCCAACCCCTCTCTTATCCTCCGCATTCCTCATCTGATAGTTTTAAAAAAAATCACTAAAATATCTTCTTCTGCCTCTCACGTGTCTCCCCCTCAAACCCACCAAAATATCCCCCCCCCTTCAACCTTATCCCCTCCTCCTCCTTATCCTCACCTCATCTCACTTCTTATCTCCTCTCCTCCCCCCATTATAAATACCCCCACCCCTCTTCCCCACATCTTCACTCCTCTCCCCCCTTCCATCGCCGTACATCTCTTCCCCCTCCACCTCTCTTCAGTCATTCTCCCCCCCCCCTCTCAACTCTTGCTTCTCTCATCTTTCTCTCTCTCTCCCTCCTCTCACATGTTCTCTCACCTCTCCCTCCCTCTTTTCTCATTTTTTTTCTTTTTCTCTCTCTCCCTCTCTCTCACACGTTCTCTCACCTCTCCCTCTCTTTCTCTCATTTTTTTTATTTTTCATCTCTCTCTCCCTAATCTCTCTCTTTCTCTCTCATCTCTCTTCTCACTCTCATTCTCTTATAAATAAACGGAGAAGAGAATACAACGTCAGAATAAGAAAAATATTTGACAAAAACTCAGAAGGAGAATTTGGGAGCTTGTTTGGAACGGTTCGCCCTCCTTTACATAGAAAATCGTCTTTACGGGTAAGCTGCGGGTTGTTTAAATTTTAGTATTTGGGGAAGATATAATAAGATAAAAATTATGTTTGGGACAGAAAAATTATCTTTTCCTACGTAAGGACTATTACGAGGGCTCGGGTGAGATATTAAATTCAATTTGAGAAGTCCACCCTAAAGGTGACACATGATAAACTGACTACATGTTATTTGATATTTATATTTCTTTGATTTACCTTTATTTGAAATGTAATTATTTATGCTTAAATCAGTGATTTATTTAACATATTTGACCCGATGATTTATACTTAAAATTTATTATTTATTTAGTTACTATTATGTTAATTTTATTTTAATAATTAGAAATATCATTTTATATAGTTAAACAACGGTGATTTCTTTAGTTAATAAATTTGACCCACTAGCCCATGATTAAAATTTAATTTATGACATTAAAGTATGACTCGATGACAATCAATTATTTTAGCAATTTTAATGGCAAGTTTTACGCATTGAGGATGACTCTATAATAAGAAGAAAAAAATATATAAATAATAATAATTAAGTATATGGAATGTCACTTTAAGGAGGTGTGGAGCGACAAACCGTAGTTAGCGTCCGCTACGGGATTAGGCCTATTTGCGAGGACAAACGGACTTTTGAAAAATTCAGAACTCAGAATAAGAAAATTATTTGGGGAATGGTGGAGTATTAACTCCCGATCATGCACGATTGATCAAGGCTGACAGGCTCCAGCGTCTAGACCATTTGTATTTAAGTCGACGTATAGATGCCTAGGTATGTGTTTGTTACTGCTTATAGTGATGGGATGCATGTCTAATATATGCTTATCCAATATATGATAAATGACTAATACATTATGTGACTCTGTAAACAAGCATGGCCTAATACGAAATTCAGATTTGATATATGACTCTGATATGATATGAAAATAAGTTTATCTATATAAGTTCTAAATTAGCTAAGATATGTATCATGTCAGATAAGATTTGTTATATGCATTTTCTTATAAATATGAAAACTATTCTGTTCTACTATATTTCTTTCACATTCATAGTATATGTTCAATCCAATGAAATTGTGATTAGCTATACATATATCATGGATTTTACACAGGTTATTATATGATAAGCATGTGATTGGTTTTAATGTCTACTGAGTCTTTGGACTCATTTCTGTTACCTAACCATTTTAGGAAACTGACAAGCATGCACTCTGACTCCGACGGACAGTAGGTCGAAGGGTGATCTCGGGTGTAATTTGGATTTCCGCTGTGTAGAATAAGTAGGTTTAGTTTTCTTCTTTATAATGAATGTAAATATGATAAAAATAATATACGATGTAAATTATGTGTGTTTATCTTATGAAAATGGTATGGTTGTACTTTTAGAATACGTGATGGTTTGACATTTAACGCCTTGCAAATATCTTAGCCCACAACACTCCGTCTATCCATTGTGACGTCTCTGGACACGATAAGGGATCATGGGAAGGGGGCGCCACAAGGAAGAGTAAGAGAGGGATGGTTATTAAGGTAATTTAAACATTATTATTCAAATGGAATATTTCATTCATTTTGAACATCATATTTTATGGGACTTTTAAATAAGAGTAAAAAATTACAAGGACTTAAAAAATAGTTATATTTGAGAGACTAAAAAGAAAATATGTTTATTTGTAGGGAATAAAAAATCCCAAATTTTATTTAGATTACATTTGTTTTCTTCATATCCAATATATTTTGAGGGATAAAATATGAAATAGATTCTTAAATAGATTACTTAAAAAGATTACAAGAGAACGCAACCAAAATGAGATTTGTAGATTGTTAGAAGAATTGAGAAAAACATTATGTGGATGTGGGAATTCTAGAAGAATTGTTGGAGATAATAGTTGTGTCTATTTATTTTTAGATATTCAAGATAATGTTCTATTTTAAGTTATTTTTTGGAGTGTAGGAAAATAACATGCATCATTCAATTGTCTTTTTTAATTTGAAGATAATTATGTATAGTGTATGTTATAATTATGATTATCATTCAAGTATTTGCACTTGCACATATATTATTAAAGTTGATTATAATATGCACATTTAATGATGACATTTTTAATGATATGTGCAGAGGTCTAGATCATTCACCTCGAATCGCGGGCTACACCACTGTAATTTGTTTGGTGCTGGATGAGGAAGAAGATCTCGAGGGAAACCTACATGCACAAGGAAGTGTCATAAAGGAGCCCTAGGTGTGATCTCAAGGGACAACCCTCCGATGCTTAAGTCAGACAATCGAGACGAGGATGGGAAGTGCTCAGATGTAACAGAGTGGAGGGAGCTTGAAGGGCATGGGTTGCATACCTCCCTTGCCGTTTGGACTGGTCTTATTTATAGGGCCTTCTTCGACATTGTCCGTTGACCTTCGCCGCCCGAGTTGGTGCTGTGGGAGTTACCTTGAGCTGTGTAGGCATGAGTAGCCTGCCTGCCGGCATGGCAGGACAAGGGTGGCATGGACGTTGGCCCGTTGTCCTTTTGTCAGAGGTGCAGGCACTGGCTTGTCGTCCCTTTGTCGTCTGGTGGTTGTCTCGCCATTAATGTAGTAGTGCTCGTCGGAGACGTGGGCGCCACTTCGCCTGACAAGAGAGAGGTGACACGGGTGCTAACCCACCATCCCTTTGCTAGAGGGGTGTTGTAACGCCCCGGATTTTTTAGATTATTTATCGGGTCAGGATCAGTGGGTTTCAGATCGCTTTCGTGGGTCCTGGGATGTGTTTTGTGCTTTACGCGTGTTTTCCCCCGATGTGCATTCGGAACTCTGTGCAGGGTGAACCGTTACGTTCTCCGGCTCCGGGACAGTACCGACGCATTGTGCTCTTCCCGAGGATCGCGAAGGTAATTTTTCGTATTTTTTTAAATTTCTAAAATTTTTGGGTTTTTCCATTAATAACCCCCCCACCCCTCCTCTTTCTCTCATTCTCTCTTTCTCACTCTCTCTCTTCTCTTTCTCTCCCCCTATCCTCCGAGCGGCCGACGGGGGCGATGGTGGGTGAGGCAGGGACGGCGTGAGGGCGAGGAGTTTGAGGATGGGGCGAGGATTGAGACGGTGGAGGCGCGGCGAGCTCGGACGCGTGTTCGGGTGCTGTGGACATGCAAAATTACACGCCCTCATATCCCAACTAGTCCAGCATTAACAACAGCTTCAGCCGGAGAAACTACATAGAAGAGTAGCCACCCCGACTCTCCGAAAACTCACACACACACTGCCGTGGAGCTATCTCCAGAGTCACGACAGTGAAGAGAAATCAACCACCAAGAGCCCCACAATCCATGGGCCTCGAAGAAAAACAAATGGGCCACAAGAACTCGCGCTCACAACGGACTCAGAACTGCCCATTTAGCCCCTTCAGCGGCACGCCCTCGGGCCCCTTCGCCGGCACGCCCCGCTGACCTTCAGCGGCATGCCCTTGGGCACCTTCAGCGGCACGCCCCAGTGGCTTCAGCGGCACACCCCCAACGCCGTCCAGCGGCATGCCCAGGCTGCCCTTCGCCGGCACACCTGGCCAAGCACGCTTCAGCGGCACACTTTCAGCCCTTCAGCGGCACACCCTCTGGCGCCTTCAGCGGCATGCCCTGAGGGCGAATCCTTCACCGGCACACCCTTGTGCCCTCTTCGGCGGCATGCCCTTTAGGCCCTTCAGCGGCACGCTTGCCGTGTCTTTCAGCAGCACACTCTAACGGCCTCCCAGCGGCACGCTTGTCGAGCCTGCTAGCGGCACGACGTTCAGGCTCTTCAACGGCACAACCGGCAGACCAAATCTCGTGCCCACGCCCTAGAGATCCTTGGCTCGCAGTGGGCTGTCCGAGGTGTCGGCCGAGGGTTGGGCCACGCAGGCTACTCCTCTGCCACCAAGGACGATGGAAGTCGAACCCCATCATGGCCAGTCACTTCCCGCCTCCGACTACCGTGCTCAAACGCTTCCGCCGCCGGGTATAAAAGCCCTCCTCTTCCGACAAAGAAGAAAAGGCTGGAGACACAGAGAAGACAGCAGACAGACAGAGAGAAGAGACCCGCCACTGGAGAGAGCCACCGCCTCCAGAGGAAGAAGAAGAAGAGAAGAAGAAAAAGGGAGCTCCGCCATAGAGTTCCCCTCCGACGACCACCCAGAAGAGAGAGTAAGGGAGGGAGAGAGAGTGTGTGTGATGTATTAAGGGGGAAAGGGTCAGGGGCAGGGAGCCGTCGCCCCTGCTCGACCCTAACTCCTCCTTTTCCTCTCCTCCGTGCCTTCTTCTTCTTCCCTCTGTTGTATCTTCTACCCCGGTGTTTTGAAGTGTACATGGCCGGTTATGGCCTTTTCTCTTCATGGAAATTTCCCCCTTCTTGGATTTCTTGCTATCGTGATTGATTTATGCCCGGATGTGTGCGTTTCAACCCTTCTTCCTCCTCCTTCCGACGGTTTGGCCCCCAGTGTAGGCCTTCTTCCCCTCTATCATGGCCCTTCTCATGGGATCCCTGACCTTCAACCTCATCCATTTGCCTGAAGGGAGAGGCCCCTCTTCTTCTTTTGAACACTCAACCACCAACACCATCTTTGGCCTTCCTCTCTTCTCCAGCCCCAACTCACCTAGCCAACCCTCAACCTTCATTCCCTTGCACAGTCCCCCACCGGTGCACCCCTACCACGGTGCAGCCTCCCCAGCTCCCAGTGGCACGCCCTGGCCAAGCCCCTCGCCGGCACGCCCCTACGGGCCTTCCCCGGCACGCCCCGGCAAGCCCTTCGCCGGCACACCCCTGCGGGTCTTCCCCGGTGCACTCCAGGCCACTCCTCGCCGACATACACCCAGCCTCCCTAGCCCGGTACACTTCCCAGCCGCCCCTAGAGGGGTATCTTGGCCATCGTTGCTTTCGGGTTTTCCGAGACTTTATTAAAGTGTTGCCGCTCCCGGGCGCCCACCTCCAATTGTCGGGTTCCGCCACTCCCTGTGGGCGCGTTCCCTGTATCTCCCTTACTGCTCGGGTCATGGGGAGATGCTGCCGAATTTTTGTGTCAGAAAATAATAATATGAAAAAGACCAAGAGAAGTAATAAACAGACGGAACAACAACTAATTAAAAGACAAAAGGAAGCAACAAGTGAACGGAGTGATCGGTGATAGAACACTCCAACCGAAATAAGGCAATGCGGATAGCGTGAAGAGAACCGGACTAAATGACGACGTGGTGACTTGAACGCTCAATCTGTAAAGAGAAGACTGTGGGAAGAGGGAGAAAAGAGATGTACAAAACTGCATAAAGATCAAAGAAAAGAAGAAAAGAAAAGCCTTAAAAGAGGCGGAGGAGGAGTGGACCTTCACCGGTACCCTATTCCAGCCCTTCGCCGGCACACCCTACCAGTGCCCTTTTGGACCCTTCCACGGCACACTCCCCTGCTGCCTCCCCCGGTACACCTTAGCGCCCTTCACCGGTACATCCTCCTATTACCCTTCACTGGCACACCTCACATCATCCCTCACCGGCGCACCCCCCCCCCCCCCGCTAACCTCCTTAGCCGGCACACCTTCCCTTTCTCCAGCGGTACACCTTCCCTTTCTCCAGCGGTACACCTTTCCCCTTTCTTCAGCGGCATGCCTACATCCCTACACCCCGTGTCTTCGTCGACACACTACCCCTAGCCCAGCGGCACACCCTGCCTTCACCTCCAACGGCCCACTCCTCTATAAGGAAAATATGTGTAAACAAGAGAGGGAAAATACGAAAACCATAATGACCAAAGCAGCAAAAGGACAGAATATTTATATATATATATTTGTGTGACGGTAATAATAATAATGATAATAAAAAGGGGGGAAACTACAGTCAATAAATGGTAAACAAGTAGTAAAACACATAGTGAGACCATCCAAAAACGCGTAAAAGGAAAATAGGCCGTGAAGAGGAAACACATAATCAGAAGCCTAGATAGAAGGAGTATAATAAAATAAGTAGCATAGTAATAATCCACATCGCAGCCCCGTCTCTCCCCGTGACCCGGTACAGAAGGAACAGCAACGTTGCCCTCGCAGGCCGGGCTTGAGTTTGGGGAATTATATTGACATGGCCACAGTACGACCTCGCTCTAGGCCGACATTCCGATCAAACCAGATCTGTCTCCAGGCCCGGATTCTTTTCGAGCCACTATTGAAATTGCCACGCTTCCAGCAGACATTTGAACGGATCTATCCCGGCTTCCACCGCGTTTCTATTACGGACCTTTATCCAAACATAAAAAAGGTCCACGAGTGACTGACATAGCCTGTGGCTTGTATCCCAATGCCGACCTTAGTGTGATTTATTCCTGCCTCTTTCTCACCCAGTTGATATTAGTTCTTTCGGCCGTAGGGCCCCTAATTTCGGTAATTAATCAAGGGTGTTCCCTCATATGGGGGATGTAAATGACGTCGTGGCCTTTATGGTGCGACGGGATCTAGTCCCGACACGAACCACACAATCATCTAACGAAGTCAGACCGAGCGCACCATGGGCCCTTCGGAGCCCAAATAAATCGTCACTTTGTGACTGGCACGCCCACGCACTTAACAAACCAATAAATAAATAAAACCACATCTTTAATCGAAAAGTGCGTCCACAGGTGCCCAGTGAGGGTTTCGCGGCGTTTTCTTCATGGATCGGCGTCCTCGGCGCGCGGAATCTTCAATGGAGGTAGGGGGACGGATCCTTAACCTCTGCACTCCATTTTTCACGAGTTTTGTAGGCCGTAGTGAGCCGAGCAGGCTTATTTGAGTATTTTGGGTAAATACATATTTTTGGGGTGTGAGCCGGATCTCTCATTTTGATTGCGTTTTTTGGGTTTAAATGGGTCCTCTCGGCGCTAGAGAGGTTGGGGAATGATTTCCCCTTGTTTTCCCCTTCACATGGGTGTGAACGGGGCGTGGAATGGAGTTTTCCGCCGTTTTTGCCGTTTTCGGGCACGGGACGACCTAGCGGTCGTTCCAGCGATCGCTAGGGTGTTAAGCGGTTATATGGAGACCGCTAGGGGTCCCGTATGTCGGTTCGGGCCTTGTGGTCGCGTGATGGACCGCTAGGGTGCCTTAGCGGTCTAGTGAAGACCGCTAGGCTCTACTTTGCGATCAGGGCATGACCATCTGTCCATGTTTTGGTCAGTCGAGATCGGTGGGGTAATGGCCTCGCGACTGACCGCTAGGCTACGCCTAGCGGTCAGGGGGACGACCGCCACCCTCCTTGGCGGTCCCGGGGTGACCGCTTGAGATTTCAGTGTTTTGGGTTCATTGCGGTCCTGGTTGGACCGCCAGGCCAGCCCTTGCGGTCCGGAGGAGACCGCTAGGCTCCCTAACGGTCCAGAGAGGACCGCTAGGAGGTTCTTCCTGCTCGTCATGCTCGTTTTGCAATGTGTCGGTCTCCGGTCGACCCGGTTGTGATCCAATGGTTGACCTTCAGCCTCGTGGATGTTTCGGACACCCTATGGGTTCTGTGTCCGTGTTTCTAGGTGTCTGGAGGTACTGAGTTATCTCGATTAATGTGCCTGTAGGTGTGGTGGGTCCGGGTGACCCCAGGTGTTCCGGGCTTTCGTGTTTTCGCTAGAACGAGTCACCGTGTATCGGCATGTGTGCGGTGGGTTATTCCTGCACGTCATTGACTTCCCGATAAGTGTTTTCTGTGCGGGCCGTGCGTGTGGTCTTGGACTGCAAGTCCAGTATCCCAGCCTGGGGCTGGAGGTCTCTTGAGTTCCCTTTGTGAGGGAACGGTCTCGACAGTTATGAACTGCCTCGTGAGTCATCGTGCCGTTGTTTCAGACATAAGGATTAGACTAGATTAACGGCGATGTGCCGTTGTGTACGACGGTCTTGACCCGAGTCTTTGACTCAAGGACCGCTGGATTTAGTAGGTCTAGTGGGCTGTCCAGAGTCTGGTGGCATCGTGCCACCTGTTACTCTGCGTTAATCGCAATGGGTGCGTGCGTGGCTTTCCGTGTTCACGTTTAGTGACCTCCTACTAGTCGTAGTCTTCTTACGGCACGCGTGTGCTGACCCACCCGGGAGTGGTGGAGCGGCTTACCCAAGAGAGACGGTTTTTAGGCTGGTTACCGTAGGGCCCCCACGCACAGCATGAGTGTGGGCTTCGGGGGAAGAACGAGCTAGAGGATCTGACCTAGGGCGCATGGTCTGTGTGTGCACACTTAGTTGGGGGCGTCAGACCCGCGCTGACGAGCGCGACCCCAACTAGTCCTTGTTCGTGGTACTGGTTATTATTGTGCATTTGTCTCCGCCTGGGGTGTCACAGCGAGACACTTGAGGCGCGGACTAAGTCGTTAGTGGACGCATCCGGCTTTACTTCTGGTGGGTAGTGCTCCCGTCACGTGACGTGAGTTTCTTGTGACTTGAGTTTTTGCTTCCCGTCGGTGAGACGTTGTTTTACGCGCAGTTTTCGAGTGTGTTCCCAAGGTAGAGGTCTAGGGTTCCGGTGAGCATCACCGAGGGTTTTCCCTAGACGGTGTTAGGCTCACGACAGCGTTGTCGTGATGTTTCTTCTGGTAGCGTTGTCGGAGGTTTCCCCGTTGGTTCGGTGGTCCCCTGACTGTGAGATCGGGGAGTGTTTCCGTGTACAATAGGAGTAGCTATAGTGCCGAGTTTTTACTGGCCACCGGTTTACTGTTACTGCTGTAGTTACTACTTTCCGTTACCGCCGTTGTTTACGGTTGGGGTTTCGCGGGATCCCTACTGAGTTAGTGACAGGAGGCTCACCCCTGCTTTTCAGGTGCGACAGTTCTTCCTCGAGGTTTGAGGGCACAGTGCGGAGGTTCTTAGCTGCCAGCTCGCCTGGCTGAGTGTTCACTTGGAGTTAGGTACGTTCTTCTGCCTTAGACTGTACTTCTGTTGGACTGGACTCTGTTGTAGTTAGATTATTTATTTCTGTTAATTGTTGAATTATCCTGCTTTATTTTTTATTTCTTTGTACCTCCACACTCCTTTTAGCCCTCCCGAGCCCTCCTGGCTCCTGGGCGGCGGGCCAGGATTCGAATGACATCAGGTCATTCCCGGTATCCAGATCTTAGGTCGTGGCAGTTGGTATCAGAGCGTGGTTGTGGACGTACATGGGAATTCGAGATATTGTAGTGATCAGAGTCCGTAAGGTCTAGTACAGTCAACAACTGGCATAGGGTTTTGTGCATATTTTTCGCTTGGTTTCTCGTGTAAGAGCTTGAGTGGGTGGCGTTGGCACTGTGAATGTGGTTGATATTTCGTGGAGTGTCGATGCGGGGCCCGAGGAATGTGATCGAGAGATTTCTTCCCGATGGGTGGTGGCCACGGTGGTGTTGCGTTGGGCAGAGGTTGCCGACATGTGCGTTGTTGCGGTGCTGCGTTCGAGGAATTTGCAGCGAGGTCAGGTGGCTGGCAAGGATTGTTTGTGATTAAGTGACCGTGAGTGTGCTCTGAGGGAGCTGTTATTGGCGTTGGTCGCTCCAGATCAAGGTTCATCCAGCCCCTGAGATGTTAAGGTCGTGGTTTGAGGCGTCGGAGCGGGTGCTCTGGTCGAGAATTGTGCTCGAGCAAGCGGCGGATCTTCTAGATAAGTTGCTGATTGTCGAGCCGATGTTCTTGTCATGCTCTGTGGCGTCAGAAATGACCTGTCGGTCTTGATTATTTTTACGGATTTCGAGGTAAGATTGGGCGGAGTTGTCCCAGTAAGTTCTTGCCCATGCGCTTCTGTGTGTGAATGGGTTGTGTTCGCCCTGGAGTTGGCTTAAGATGTGAAGGTTCTGTAGCGAGTTTGGGACTCGAGGATGAGCGTTGGCGGTTGCCGATTATGGCTCGTGTTGCGGCTCCTGGCGTGGCTTGTGCAGTTAAAGGAATTGCAATGGGGGGCATCGAGAGATGCTGTGATCGTGGTCTGACGAGACACTCGGCAAGTGTTGTCGGAGATGTTGACCTGACGGAAGTGATGGTTTTTATGATGCTGGAAGGTGCGGTTCCCAGCGTGTGCAAGGTTCAAGATCAGGTCGAGCGTGGAGTTTTCCTTCCGTTGGTCGGAAGTGTATTAAGTTTTTCCCTTGGTTGGAGAGAATCGCATTTGGCTAAGGTTCGTCGTCTTGCATCGTGTGTCCGCATTGGTTGGCCCTCCGTGTGCCATAAAGTCCGTGCGAGACGCGTCCTGTGTTTTGGCAAGGCGGTTGCCGGTGAGAAGCATTGCCCGTTCCCTGATGTGTAAGGGTGTTGGCACTGTTCCGGAAGGACGAGTGCCGGTTGGGTGGTGTTCGTGAGGAATTTGCGGCTGGTGTTGTAGTTCCTGATGTGTTGTGGATCGGAGTCCGCGGAGTTGCAGAGGATCGTCAGGATGGCAGATCCTGAGTCGTAGAGGTTGGTTGTGCATGTGGATCAGAGTGCGTGGATCGTAGCGTTGGTTGCTACGGGCAGATTTTTTGAGGATGTGTAGAGCGTTGGAGGATTGGTTCCTCAGTATGAGATGTGTTGTTGCCGTGCCGTTGCTTGAGATATTATAGTTCGTGGCACTGGCAGGTTGGAGAGTTGGGGAAATGTGTGGCAAGTGCGCCGCATGAGTACCATGTTCGTGTGTTGGAGGTTGTGTTCTCGGATGAGATCGTGTTTTGGAGAAGTGATCTCTGACAGATTATGGGTCCCAGTTGGTAGCTGTGAGCAGCTGGTAAGGCTAGCCAAGTGGTCGACCATGGTGAGATGTGTATTTGTCTGGGGACCCGCGTGCTTTGGTCGTGGTGTCGTCGACCAGGTTGCTGTGGTAGCCAGTGGCACTTGGTTGCCGCGGAGTTGTGTGCCGTGAATTGCTAAGGTTGTGTCACGTGGCTCTGTGATGAGAGCGGAATCGGGATTGACAGGCGTCCATTTGGAGTAATTGAGATGAGATAGGATTTGATGAGACAGGACGATGGTCGATGCCTGTGCTAGGTCCTTGATGGAACGTTGGCGTCGGAATGGTGATCCCTGGTCCGTGACCAGCAAGGGAGGATTCCCCTGTAAGTCTGAGTCGAGTGACGTGAGGACCGAGGAGAGACCTTGTCATTTGGTTTCGTCGCGCTCCCCTGAGAGGGTAGAGTTGGCATGATGATAGGTCTGGATGTGGTGTTGGTCTATGCGTGAGTAAGCGGATGGCCTGTTGTGATTTGGATCCTGCCTGTTGGGCCAGCGAAGGTTTCCCGTTGACGAGCGTCTGGTGACCAGTGTTTGGTCTTTCACAGACAGAAGATGCTGGTGGTTGTGATCCAGGTGTGAGATAGTTCATGGCGAGAGCCGTGTGTAAGCGAGACCTTTGGTGGCCGTTTCCGTGATGTGCTTTTCCTGGATTGGATCCAGGAATTGTGGAAGTTTGTCTTCTGGCATGGTTGGTTTTCGTGCAGCTGAGGTGATACCAGACTTGTGTTTTGTTGTATGCCTACTCTGATGACTGATGTGTGTGCGGTGTGCGGAGCGAGGTGTTGCTCGTGATCATGGTCTGGCCGTGTCCCTCAGGATTGGTGCTTTCGTGAGAATCGAGTTTTTTTATGCTGGGGCTCTGACAACGTTGTCAGTTGGTTAAGGTGTTCTCCCCCTGTGACCTGGTGCTAGTCCTGAATTTCGAGGATGAAATTTGTTTAAGGGGGGAGGGCTGTAACGCCCAGGATTTTTTAGATTATTTATCGGGTCAGGATCCATGGGTTTCGGATTGCTTTCGTGTGTCCCGGGGTGTGTTTTGTGCTTTACGCGTGTTTTTCCCTGATGTGTCTTTGGAACTCTATGCAGGGTGAACCGTTGCGTTCTCCGACTCCGGGACAATACCTGCGCGTTGTGCTCTTCCCGAGGATTGCGAAGGTAATTTTTCAATTTTTTCTGAATTTCTAGAATTTTTGGGTTTTTACATTAATAACCCCCCACCCCTCCTCTTTCTCTCATTCTCTCTTCCTCACTCTCTCTCTTCTCTTTCTCTCCCCCTCTCCTCCGGGCGGCCGACGGGGGCGATGGTGGGCGAGGTAGGGACGGCGTGAGGGCGAGGAGCGTGAGGATGGGGCGAGGATCGAGGCGGTGGAGGCGCGGCGAGCTCGGACGTGCGTTCGGGTGCCCGGCGAGGGTTTCGTGACGTTTTCTTCCTGGATCGGTGTTCTCGGCGCGCGGAATCTTCAGTGGAGGTAGGGGGATGGATCCTTAACCTCTGTACTCTATTTCCCACGAGTTTTGTAGGTCGTGGTGAGCTGAGCGGGCGTGGAATGGAGTTTCCCGCTGTTTTCACAATTTTCGGGCTCGGGACGACCTAGCGGTCGTTCTAGCGATCGCTCAGGTGTTAAGCGGTCATGTGGACACCGCTAGGGGTCCCGTATGTCGGTTCTGGCCTTGCGGTCGTACGATGGACGGCCAGGGTGTCTTAGCGGTCTGGTGAAGACTGCTAGGCTCTGTTTTGCGGCCAGGGCATGACCGTTTGTCTGTGTTTTGGTCAGTCGAGATCGGTGGGGTTGCGGCGTCGCGACTGATCGCTAGGCTACGCCTAGCGGTTAGGGGGATGACCGCCACCCTCCTTGGCGATCCCGGGGTGACCGCTTGAGGTTTCAGTGCTTTGGGTTCCTTGCAGTCCTTGCTGGACCGCCAGGCCAGCCCTTGCGGTCCGGAGGAGACCGCTAGGCTCCCTAACGGTCCAGAGAGGACCGCTAGGAGGTTCTTCGTGCTCGTCGTGCCCGTTTTGCGATGTGTTGGTCTCCGGTCGACCCGGTTGTGATCCAGTGGTTGACCTTCGGCCACGTGGATGTTTCGGACACCCCGTGGGTTCTGTGTCCGTGTTTCTTGGTGTCTAGAGATATCGAGTTACCTCGATTAACGTGCCCGTAGGTGTGGTGGGTCTGGGTGACCAGGTGTTCCGGGTTTCGTGTTTTCGCTAGAACGAGTCGCCGTGTATCGGCATGTGTGCGGTGTGTTATTCCCGCACGTCATTGGCTTCCCAGTAAGTGTTTTCCGTGCCGGCCATGCGTGTGGCCTTGGGCTGCAAGTCCAGTCTGCCAGCCTGGGGTTGGAGGTCTCTTGAGTTCCCTTTGTGAGAGAACGGTCTCGACAGTTGTGAACTGTCTCGTGAGTCATCGTGCCGTGGTTTCAGACCTAGGGATTAGGCTAGATTAATGGCGATGTGACATTCTGTACGATGGTCTTGACCCGAGTCTGTGACTCAAGGACCGTTGGATTTAGTAGGTCTAGTGGGCTGTCCAGAGTCTGGTGGCGTCGTGCCACCTGTTACTCCGCGTTACTCGCAATGGGTGCGTGCGTGGCTTTCCGTGTTCATGTTTAGTGACCTCCCACTAGTCGTAGTCTTCTTACGGCACGCGTGTGCTGACCCACCCAGGAGTGGTGGAGCGGCTTACCCGAGAGAGACGATTTTTAGGCTGGTTACCGTAGGGCCCCCACGCGCAGCCTGAGTCTGGGCTTCGGGGGAAGAACCAGCTAGAGGATCTGACCTAGGGTGCATGGTCTGTGTGTGCACACTTAGTTGGGGGCGTCGGACCCGCGCTGACGAGCGCGACCCCAGCTAGTCCTTGTTCGTGGTACTGGTTATTGTTGTGTCTCTGTCTCCGCCTGGGGCATCGCAGCGAGACACTTGAGGCGCGGACTACGTCGTCAGTGGACGCGTCCGGCTTTGTTTCTGGTGGGCAGTGCTCCCGTCACGTGACGTGAGTTTCTTGTTACTTGAGTTTCCGCTTCCTGTCTGCGAGACATGGTTTTACGCGTAGTTTTCGGGTGTGTTCCCAAGGTAGAGGTCTAGGGTTCCGGTGAGCGTCACCAAGGGTTTTCCCTAGACTGTGTTAGGCTCACGACAGTGTTGTCGTGATGTTTCTTCTGGTAGCGTTGCCGGAGGTTTCCTGTTGGTTCGGTGGTCCCCTTACTGTGAGATCGGGGAGTGTTTCCGTGTACAGTAGGAGTAGCTATAGTGCCGAGTTTTTACCGGCCACCGGTTTGCTGTTCCTGCTGTAGTTACTGCTTTTCGTTACCGCCGTTGTTTACGGTTGGGGTTCCGCGGGATCCCTACTGAGCCAGTGACAGGAGGCTCACCCCTGCTTTTCAGGTGCGGCGGTTCTTCCTCGAGGTTTGAGGGCGCACTGCGGAGGTTCTTAGCTGCCAGCTCGCCGGGCCGAGTGTTCACTTGGCGTTGGGTACGTTCTTCTACATTAGACTGTACTTCTGTTGGACTGGACTCTATTGTAGTTATATTATTTATTTCTGTTAATTGTTGAATTGTCCTGCTTTATTTCCTATTTCTTTGTACCTCCACACTCCTTTTAACCCTTCCGAGCCCTCCCGGCTAGTGGGCGGGGGGCCAGGATTCGAATGGTGTCGGGTCTTTCACGGTATCCGAATATTGGGTCGTTACAGGTGCTACTCTGCCATTAATGTGATGACGCTCGCCGGAGGCATGCGCTGTTGGCACCGGATGGTGGAGGCACACGTGTTATACAAATCTGGATTCAGGCCAGTCCTATGACAGGCGTGATAGGCTGCGTGTCGGACAGGGGTTAGCTGAAGGTGGGCCTTAGAGTTGGGCCCTGGAGGTGGGCCATGGAAATATGTCTTGTTAGGCTCGATGGATTTCCCCCTCCTCAATATGTATACAAATATATATACCAATATTATAAATTTATAATTTTTATTCTAACAATAGTTTATACACAAAATCCTAATAGATCATTGAGAGAATTCTAGCTCTTTCATTTTTTAACTCTATCTCTCTCATTCTCTCCCCCCTTAAAATTTATGTGCATGTAAACCAATGTGTCTATTTTATTTAAATAATTATATATTGAAGACGTACAAATTCGGGTGTCTCCTTTGAGATATTATCTCCGCCACATCGGAGGGCGGGTAGGGTGTTGTGGGTGTCTCCTTTGAGATATTATCTCCATCACGTCGGAGGACGGCTAGAGTTTTATCCTTTTTTACTGGTAAAAGGGCCCTCAAGAGAGAAGGCTTGGGTCTTACTTATAAGCACATGCCCATCTTTGTAGTTTCTGATATGGGACCTCTCTCAGCAAAGGTGGGCTTTGTATTTATTGGGCCAGGGTTTCTCACATAGGATGTCAATGAAGACGTACAAACTTTGGGTGTCTCCTTGGAGGTATTGTCCCCACCACGTCAGAGGGTGACTAGGGTTTTATCCTTTTTTACTGGTAAAAGGGCCCTTAAAGGAAAATATTTGGGCCTTGCTTATAAGCTAAGCACATGCCCATCTTTGTACTTTCCGATATGGGATCTTTTGAGCCCCTTTCTTAGGCCTCTACACTAGCGCCCCTCCAGTAAAGGTGGACTTTTGTGCTTATTGGGCCAGGGTTTTCCACAGATGACATCAATGAAGACGTACAAATTTTGGGTGTCTCCTTTGAGGTATTATCCTCGCCACACCGGAGGGCGACTAGGATTTGGTCCTTTTGTGTTGGTAAAAGGACTCTCAAAGGAGAAGACTTGGGCCTTGCGTATAAGCACATGCCCATTTTTATAGTTTTTGATATGGGATCTTTTGAGTCATCTTTTTAGGCCTCTACACTAACCCCCCATCAAAGGTGGACTTCTGTGCTTATTAGGTTAGGGTTCCAACAGACGGCTGATGCGGGATGGGATGCGACTTGACCGATTAGTGAGGGAAACGCGTGTATCTGCGTGATTAAGGAACCGACAATGAGTCTCGGGTACTCGACTCTTCCGTGTGCTCGGATTGAGTCACGGGACGGGTCACGCTCTCTCTCTCTCATAGTGGTGATAAAAATTGAGCGGGCTAGAATTCCTAACTCTCAAACAGCGGTATATGAATATATACGAGGAAAGCAAATGGCAAAGTGGGGAGCGAACACGATACCTCCACGCTCCGGGCGTGGAGAAGGTGATCCCGGCCAAGACTCGTATTCCCGGTACAATCGTATAATTTAATTACAGCAAAGATTTTGTGGCCCACTCCACGCAGGGAGGTAAAGGGCGACAACAAAGACCCGGGAATAGCGAACTTGGGTTGACGGGCAGCGATTTGGACTGCTCCGTCGGTGCTGTCCGGACAGCGCGGGCTGACGGTTGTGGGGATCACATTCTACTCGGACGGCCGATTGGGCTGGGGTTGGTCCGGTTGCAAAGGGGACTCCTGGAGGATCGCTCCCTAGAAGGCGGTTGGAATGGAACGCCTTGTGGACGGCGGGGCGGCTCAGCTTGTCGAGTGTTGCATGTTGTTGTCCTGAGCCTGTGTTGCAGTTTCAGAACTACGCGACCCGACGAGAATGAATGATGCGATCATATCCGATGTCAGAATGATGCGAGACTAGAGCCATTGCAAAACTCTTTCGAAGATCTACAACCTCCTGGTGTTACAGGAATTTTCCTGTCGCTGGACTTTCCGTGGGGAATTTTAGAACATGCGGGCTCTTTGGCTCAATACAGGCTGGGCAGGTTGGGATCTGCCTAGTAATCAGGTTTGACTGTGGCTCAAACTATGGATCTGGAAGTTGGGATTTTTATGGGAGATGGAGGGAGAAGTAGGGAACACGAAAATAATTTTTGTGTATTTTTATGAGGTGGTTTGAAAGGGGGAATAGATTTTATGGCTGGGGGTGGTAAGATCTGGACTGCAGGAGATAGAACAGATTCCGTATTTTGCAGTGACTTTTAGGAAGGGTAAACAAATTCATAAAATCATGAAAAAAATTATGGAGAAGGGCTTTGGTGGACAAAAATCCCAGTCCAAATTTCAGATCAATCTAAAATTGGTAAGGGAATCAAAAGGGCGAAGAGAGGGATTGCTGGAACACATATCTGCACTGGGACATGTTATGTAGGGCTGGGGGATTAAGGGGGAACGAGGATCAAATGATGGAGGATTAACCTGGAATTTTTTTTGGAGAGGGGGAATTTCTTGGGGAACTCACTTTCAAAATTTGAGCTCAATCAGATCTCCGGATTGGGAGATAAAAATCGGGCACTGGGTTGCTGTCTAGAGGTGGACAGAACTGGGACGACGAGGCGGTGGTGGTGCGACGGCGGCTCGATGGCGGCGGCAGCGGCAGTGTTGAGCTTCTCACTCAGAGAGGGATCAGATATTGAGGCTTCTCACCTCAGAAGACCATCTTTCTCAGCTACAAGGGGGCGAGAGAGAGGGGGGGTGTGCCCTTAGGCCATTGAGCAAAAATGCTGATTTTTCTTCATTAATTCTTATGCAAATCACAAAATACATGGGTTATATAACTCTAACTAAAAGACCTAAATAGCCCCAGATCTAGGTTTAGAGGGGGATAATTAGGGGATGGGAATATTTAATTCAATCTCCCATGTGGTCAAAATAAAATAAAATAAGGATAAATGGGGGATTATTTAAATGCCATGTAAGGACAAGAGAGGGGGCGCCCCCCTCCTTGGAGTCAACAAGAGGGGTTGGTCAAATTTCACCCTGGACCATGGACCAGCCACACATGGGTCCTAGAGGGTCTAGGTGGCCCAATGGGAGAGAGGGTGGGGGTCCCGCCAGGCCTACGTGACCTTTTTACAAAGAAACCCACTAAATCTTAATGACTAACTTATTGGCCTATAATTGCCATACAATTGTAAACCTAATTAACCCATGGATATAAATGTAAATAAAAAAAGTTAGTGACCTTGTTTAGATGTCCCATCAACGGCATCAATGAAGACTTATAAATTTATGTGTCTCTTTTAAAATATTATTCCTGTCACATCGGAGGGCGGCTAAGGTTTTATCCTTTTTTACTGGTAAAGGGGTCTTCAAATGAGAAGGCTTGGGCTATGCCCATCTTTGAAGTTTCTGATATGCTCAAAAAATCTCATATCGAAAACTACAAAGATAGACTTGTGTTTATAAGTAAAGTTCAAGCCTTTTTCTTTGAATATTTTTTTACTAACAAAAAAGGATAAAATCTTAGTTGCCCTCTAAGTGGTGGGTGGCACCTTACTCTTTTACACTAAGGCTCCCTTTGGTTGGACTTCTTACTGAGGGAATATAGGGAAAATCCATCTACAGTATAATTATGACAGGTGTCAGGGATATTTGAAAGAGAGAATCTCATTTGCCTTCTCTTTAATGCTGGGTTTAAAGTATGGTTAGTATTTAATGGGGCATTAAAATATCGGTGTAACGTTGGAATGACATATAAATAAGTTTAAATGATGAGTTTGCATAGGAATCCACCCCAAAGCAACATTGGAGAAGATTTTGTGGATTTTTCAAATACTTTCTCATTGCATCACTATCTCTCGTACCGTGAAAATTCACTTGGGCTCGAAAGTCAAGAAGCAGTGTGTCGTTTGGTTGGACTTAACTTTTATAAGAGATCTTAATAATTAAAATCTCTTGATAAATCAAATCAAATGCCCCTAAGCTTAGGCGGACCAATAAAAATTTGTGTATAAAAAAGGTGCAGGAAAATATAATATATTGAGTTGTTTTATAACGAACAAACTCCTGGGTTAGGGTTTTGACCCGGCGCAGGCGATTTAAAGGCACAAGGCCGCCGCCCGCCCTCCTGTCCTCCGCAGGAAACCTGAAATCGGTGTGTTTGTCTGCGCGAAGCCGTGCGTGCCCACGGAGACGGCGAAGAAGAAGAGAGATGGGGCACTCTGCGGTCTGGAACTCGCATCCCAAGAACTACGGCCCTGGATCTAGGGCGTGGTAAACCTTTTTTCCCGCTCGAATCTTACCCATCCTTTTCGCGGCCATCACCTCTATCTGTTCCGATCCCTCCTTCTGTTTGAGATGAGTAAGGTTTGGTTGTTTACAGATCGATTTCCAGGTTTTTGGATCTTGCGTGCGTTTGATATCTCTCTATCTGTGTATTTGGCCGGTTCCGATTCGTTGTGTTTGGAGTGCTAGTGTTCAAGCGCGCCGTATTGTGGTAGATACGAGGTTTGGTTGTTGTCGTCGTTGATCTTCAGCAGGCAATGGATGGCTGCTCTGCCTTTTGCTCTTTGTGCTCTGTGTGTAACCCTGCTGTTATCGGATTAGTGTTTGGAGAAGGAGAAGAGAGTACGTTCATTAAAAAATATTGATACACCGAGTTACTTTGAAATGCGCTGTGGATGCCTGGTCTTTGATCCGTTGTCTCCTTGTTTTGTTTCTGATCGAAGTCCGATGGAGCGGAAGATGTTTTAGCACCTCACAGTCCTTTAGAACATATAGGCATTTGTCGTATGGAGCATCATTAGAACACACTCCTTTTTGCGAGAACTAGGTCAGTAGGAGATTTTTCATGAGTCATCTGTGTTAGTGATCGATTTTTTGATCTTCCGACTCGAACTGTTGTGTTTGAAAGCTGAATTGCTTTTAGGAATGTGGGGTAACGTTCGTAAGGTTGGAACACTTCTTTGCAAGTGAGGGTCAAAATCCTGGTAGATGTGTCATGATTGATTGTAGAAGCAGAAAGTACAAAAGAGAGATAGTTACCAGCTGATTCTACCTGGTTCATCTGCTTGTCAGGATGTTTAGTGATGAGAAAAACCAAACTTTGCACATTTGAAAATGGCATTACAATAGAGTCGATACCTTGGTTTGTCAATTTTGATTGATACGTACATGTAGGAGGTGGCCGATATTATGAGTCCATTTGGCATATTGTTAAAAATGGGTAGTCTAAGGGTTGGGCCTTTATTGACTGTTGAGTTAATCTGAGTTGGATTGGCATGCCAGTTTCTTTGCATTCCTATACGATGTCCAATTTCAATATGGCAAGACATGCTTGATCTACAAGTTGGTTTGCCTCAATTTCAACAATCTTTGGTTGTCCTGGGTAGTGAAGCTTAAGTCCTTAACTCTGTGAATATTGTCTGTCGCAGTTTTTGTAGCAGTGGTTTGCTTTTGCATGGATCAATTCATCAAGTCTATATATACACCAACCATACATTGATCATATCTGGGGGTTCACTGCATGGTTCAAACTGAAAATCAACCCAAATTTGGCTGGCTTAGTTGGTGGGGGGTTAATTACTTTTGCTGTGGTTTAAAAAAGCTTTCAAATCATTGGAACCGGACAACACAATTTAAGCCAAGATTTTAGAATTACATCAGCACACGTATACATAGTTGTCAAGATGACAAGGCGAGCTTGGGTCCTCTTAGCGCCTATGTAGTCAGAGGCGAGAGGCGCTTGGGGCGACCAAGGGATCGCCTCAAGTCTCAAACATCTAGGCAATGGCCTAGGACATTTTATTAAAACTATAAACATGTGAGATATGTATACATTTTATTAACTATGTCAACAACACATATAAAACCTATAAGAATGTTTAATTTATACATGCATGTGTGTTATAGAAATGGGTTAGGTGGCCCAAGTGGGCTTGGCCCAAAGGCACCCATGGCCTTGGCTAATTGCCTAAGTGAGATTGGCTGAGGCGAGGCGAACTGTCGGTGCCCCACCTTGCCTCAGCTGACGCGGGCGCCTCAAGTGCCTTTGATAACATAACTAGGCAGCTAAGCACTTAGGCGGTCGCTTAGGTGGCAAGTTTATAAGAGAGAGGGAGAGGGGAGGGAGAGAGTATGTGCCTATTATTTCTGACATGTGAATATTAGTGGGGCTATGGCTGACATTAAAGTAAAGAAAGAAGATGAAGTAAGTGAAAAAGGAGAAGAGAAGGGGAAAAAGAGCAGAGCTGGAAGGGGAGGGAGAAAACAAATAAACTGGCGTAAGATACATGAAAAAATTGTAGATTTTAATATTAAAAATTGAGAGAGAGGGAGGGAGGAGAAAGAGGGAGGTTGGGGTTTTTGGGGCGTATTATAGGCTATGCTCAGGTCAGGCAACCCAAGGCACCTAGGTGTGTGCCTTGGACCAAGCTAGATGGCCGAGCTTGGGTTTAGGGCCAAGCTAGACGGTCCAAGGTGCCCAGGCAGGTACCTTGGACTGCCTGGCCCACCTTAGTGGGCACCTTGGTGTCTTTGGGCCCAGAAAAGGTGCCCCAGCACCTGGTCGTTTGTGCGACAGCCTTGACAACTATGTATATGTCTACTTATATAGATATAGATTTTTTTAATTATATCACTTCTTGCTCCCCCCCCCCAAAAAAAAAAAGAAAAGAAAAAAAAGCCACTGCCATGGTTGCGTGCCCAAGGAAGATGCTGGGCATGGGACTCAAGCCCTGTGCCCCAGCAGCCAATTTAGTCTACGGAAGACTGTTCTCTTCTCTTTCATCTTTTCCACTATGGGCACCATAACTTTTCTTATTAGTTTTTAAAGGACACTTGGTTTGGTTTGGGGAAAGTTTGCCCTTAAACAAAACCAAGCCGGCCTGTGAACGTTCATAACTAATCGAGAGAGAAAAACTGAACTTCTTTTGATCTGTTGTTCAAGTAGGGTGGAACTTGGTAGGATATACTTGATTCAATTATTTTTCAGATAGGTGAGGCCAGTTGGTGTTGAAAGATAAAAATAAAAAGTCAAACCTGACTCAAGTGTTTCATCATACTACTTTTAAACTGACCTGAGTGATCTAACCTGACTCATCTCTACTCAATGGCTTGTTGTTTTCTCATCTGAAGCTAGGTCTGGACAGGTAGATATCTTTCGTATACCTCCTACTGACTTAAAACTAATCAACCCACCCCACCGTATTGTCAGGTCTATTTAGGAGCACAAAGCAAAGGACCTTGTGGTATCTGCTGCACAGAGTTCTTCTCAGAGCCGTTGCATGACTTTTGAGATTTTAACTGTGCATACATCAAACAATCCTCTCTGCTTGAGTACCCTCCAAGTCATTTCCTCTGGAGTGCACTCCAATGAAGTGGTTAACAGAATGTACATCTGGTCAAAGGAATCATTTTTTGTCCATCTTGACTAACGGTAGCTGTATTGGCAATTCATTCTCTTGTTTCTGAGGATTTTGAATTCTAACTGGATTACAAATACTCTAAAACTGTTTTCAAGTAACATAATATTCAAATTTTTTAGTATCTGAAGCATTTTAAGTTAATTAGAGGACAATTTGCTAGAATTCTGTAGCTCTGGTTGGAAAAGAATTGAGTAACAAGTTCTCGTCTGAACTTGAATTGGTCTGCAGGTATAGCCATATCTGTCTTTCTGAAGTTTATTAGGTTTCACCATTCTCTTGGGAATTGGTTAGCCCCAATCCAGACTGGATTCCTTCGCCGAACCAACTAAACACTTTTTTTGGATCATCAAAAATAAGAGTATCTAAAACTGTTCTTCTTTCCCTATGGTAGATGGGTTTGTTTTGGATAGGAAATGGGCTCGTGGTCTCTAACACGAGGCTGCCCAAGCTTCTCACGTAATTGCATATTTGAATCCGTGACATTATGGTTGTCACTTCTCCTGTTCTAAGCATGGTTAATGTACTGTTACAACTCAAGGGCGAGCACAATGACTAGTGTCACTATCTTGATTTATTTTGTCACACAATGTATTGTTTATGTCATTACTCGCACCATGGTTGCAGAAATTCCAGGTCACGGTGACCAGGAAGATGTTCTCTTTCGTGAACATTGAGTTTAATTCTGATATGCTGCCTATGCATTCCATGGCTTGTGACTGAAATCCTGTTCCACTCTTTCAAGGGATAGTGACATGGGGGTTGTCTCTTGGGGGGATTTTTATGAGTTTTTTGTATGATAAACTGGTGCATTCATTGTTCTCTTAGGCCAATGTTTCTGCACTATCAGTTGTTGCCAGTTTCACTTAATTTTCAATGAACAGGAGTATCTTTTTTGTACCTTATGTCACGCATCCTATTTCGAAATGACATTTCAGCCCGAATATGTGTTCCTATTTAGCTATTTTGCCTTTAAAAGAATTAGATGGTGGGAAGAAATTAAACATTTGAACCAGCTTCTGAGCGTTGGCGTCTACCCGTGATCAATAATTTTGTTACGTGACCTGGTGTCATCCCCTTGTTTCTCTTGTGCTTTGCTCCCTTTTATTTTCTATGATCCGGGCAGTAGGGGTGGCCCTCTCTACCATCTTCTTCCCCTCATACTCTGTGCATTGTATTCTTCTTGATTATAAATGAATAGTGACCGTGCCCCCCTGTCAAAAAGAAACTCCCAGGTTTTCTTTTGCCACTTGATGTGCTCATTCCTTCCCCTTCCTCACCCCACCCCCACCCACATGCGGAGGAACGCTGCTTAGCTTGTGTTGTAACTGTTTTTATGCTTTGCAGCCGAGTCTGTGGCAACCCTCATGGTCTGATCCGGAAATACGGGCTGATGTGTTGCAGACAGTGCTTCCGCAGCAATGCCAAAGAGATTGGCTTTATCAAGGTAAACATCGTGGAAAGCCCAAACGTGCTCTCTCTATTGTAGCTTTCATCGTTGTGTATGTATTCTTATGAGCCCAGGTCGAGATGTTCCAGTACTATTTGGACTCGGTAGATCTATACTTTTGCTTTGAGGTAGCTCTGTTAATAAAAGTCGATATAACCTTAACCTTCTCCCAACCAAGGTGGGAAGAAGAGATCAGAATCTAACGTCATTGGTCACCATGTCATTTGCTCGCTCTTTCATCTTATGCAATGCCCCCCCCCCCTCCCGAGATTTTTAACCATTTCCATTTTCTTCCTGCAGTACCGCTGAATAAATCGTCGCTGCTGCATGAAGCGGAGTTCTGGAGACATTTAGATTTTGGATTTTCTGGCTGCAACGATCTTTTTTGCCATTTTTCAGTCAAAAAATGAACATCGTCGTTTATGTTGTTAGGAATCGCAATTACTTGGAAATACTCTGATATCCCAAGATTTAAACTTACTTAATTTCAATTCCGACTCTAATGCAAGTGTCTTAATTGCTTGGAATTACACGCCAATGTCTGTCTACCGCTGAGTCGAGATTATTTACTCGTTGAGATCGGGTCAGTACAATGACATCGTATGCTTTTTGGAGTCCCATGGGCAGACAGACGACCCCGTGTCTGGTCCCAGACGGATTCGTCTGCAGTCCGAGGCCTCTTAACCGCTGTAGGGGAGAGGGAATCTTTTTACCGGGGTCATGTTTCTGACCTGATCAGCCGACCATCATGGGATTCTGGATCCTCCGGTACCTCATCTGTTCTCATTTGCCCAGCCTTGTCTCTGGGTGGACCGACATTTCCTTCTCTGGGTCAACTATTAAGAAGGGATGAGTTTCGCAATTCTATACACTATTTTTTTTTGGTTTTAGGTTGTTTAAACGGATCGATTGGGTTGAAAGTCTCTTGAAAATTGTGTTTAAACTGTTTTATGTTTTTTTTAAAAATTATCTGATATGGCTGTATAACGAATTAATGTGTAGCTATAGAGGGATAAAAATGAACATCGGGATTTGAGTTCAATTCCCAGATTGATGGGATGGTAAGGATTGAGATTTTTAAAGTTTTTGCCAACTTTTGAGAGAGAAATATCCTCCTACAAGAAATTGCTCCCAAATAGTATATTTTATTTTCTTAATCCCCCCCTCTTGATTGCAGCTTTAATATTCTGTAAACTTTTAAGTCGCGAGAGGCTCACTGTTAATTAGATGCACAGGGAGCAGAAGACTGATCTTTGAACACACAAAACGCCATGGATTGAAGGCGCTCTAAACCAAAGATGGTACCCAGTCGCAGGTTCTGCACTAAGCCGTTGCGCTGGAGAAGCATGCATATCTTCCTTACCCTCTGATATGTGTCATTTCCACGGAAGAATCCGGCGTCTCCGGCGCCGGGCCAGCAAACTCCGCAGAAGATATCTCCTCCACAGCTGCTCCGGCAACCTCCCTCGCCGGAGTTGAGAACTCCTTGAATAAAGGTCCCGTTATGGATGCTAAACGGGCTCTGCGAGCCAATGGTACGAGGGGACGCCAAGGCCCCTCCATGTCCCGACATGTCGGTGTAAGGTGAAGCCATAGGATCCATGGGGGTGGTGGTGGTCCTGTTGGTGAAAGGAGTGGCCGTGGGGTCGTCTCCATTGTCCTTCGCCTCCTTCCTGAACGCGTAGGACGACAGGTCCTTCTGGTCGTAATGTCGGGAAACCGCCGCCACCTTCTTCCAGACGGCCGGAGCTCCCTGAGCCGGGGTCGCGGAGGAGGTGCAGGTGCTGATACACGAAGGAGAAGAGGAAGACGAGGAGCGACGCGAAGGAGGCGATGCCGGTGATGAGGAAGAGGCCCAAGAAGCTGGCCATGCTGAGGCTGTCAGAGGTGAGGTCGCTGTCCTTGCTGGGGCAGTTGCTCAGGTCCCCGAACCACCTCTTCTCGATCTCCACCATCTTGCCCCCCTCCGTTGTGTTCAGGATGGCCCTCGAGAGGTCGGAAACCAGAGGAGAACCCTTGGGGAAGACCTGCAAAACACCCACAGGACATGGTTCAGTGAAGAAGCTAGGTAGCAGAGAAGACTTAGAGCTGCAAGAGTGATCATAGATCCAAGTGAGAGGACTCACGAAGCCGAAGCCACCAGCCTTGATGGTGTCCCCTGCCATGGTGTAGTTGGAGCAGTAATCCTTGAGGAAGACCTTAAGGTAGGGGATCTCGTCGACGACGGCGGCGACACCACCCCCCTTGCTGCCTCTTGAGAGAGCCTCCTGGTAGTCCTGGGCCGACCTGTAGGGGATCAGCTTCCTCTCGTCGAATCCCTTCTTTATCTGCATCCCCCTCGTGAATGAGTTCTTCAGGTACCCGACCTTCTCCCCGCTGTTGATAAGTTCCCGGAGGTCGGTGACGGTCGGCCGGAGGAAGAATGGTTGATCATGTACTCAACCTTGAACAACTCAATGTATGACTTGCCCAATTAAATGTCCAAGAGCATTAGCTCCAGCTCAAGTAGCTGTTGACTAAACTCCAAGAGTTGACCTTCCGTGCATCCACTCCGATCACAACCGGCAATAAGGAGGCCGACCCCATCCCATTAATACTAGCCAGCTTATGACACGGTTAATCTAAATGTCCAAGCCCGTAGATCCAGTTCTGACCAAAGTCAGGCAACCTTTCTGAACTGGCTACAGCAGCCAATGGATGCCCAAAATTAACTAACCTTAAACCAAATTAGTGTACAACAACAACTAACTCTCCAACTATTACAACCCACACCAGCCAAGGGATGGTCAAACAAATCCCTCGGCCACAGTCATCATTGGCCAAAGAGTCCGACATGTTCTCTTTAGCCATTGACTGAGAGTTCTATATATGGCAGCCCATAAAGCGTGAAACTTACCCAGAGGTAGAAGGTGAAAGAAAAAAGTGGGGAGAGAGCATTTACTGAACTGTGTGAAAAGACCAGGGCGGAGAAGATGGAGTAGAAGACGGTGCCGCACTGGTTCGCCGCCGGGCCCCTGAACTCCTCGTTGATCCGGTGCTCCAGGATCCACACGACGCCTCCGGTGAAGACGAAGAAGGCGCCGCTGACCAGCCAGAGGTTCGCCATGGGGACATACCGCGTAATCGTGAGAATGAGATACATATGTTATGATGGAATCCCAAGTCAATTGGCCGTAGGAGAACATTGAATGATGCTCGTGACTCTCATTGTAAGGCATGTCACTCATTCTTAGCATTATAATTCGTTACCCGAATCCTCTTGTCTAATCTCACAAAATAAATTCAAATGTACACGACACTTTGACGTCGTTTAAGGGAAACGACAAGAAAGTCATGCCCCCCCCTCCGGAAACAATGGTGAGGGGACTAATCCCGACATTGAAGCGTAGCTCTCTATCAGATCTGTTCCCCTTGATCTCCCTGCTTCTATCTCCCAAGAACAATTCGATGCTCAAAAGGGCGGCATCGCCTAACATTTAGGACTCTTGTCACGAGACTCATCCCTCGTCCTTAATGTTACAATTCGCTACCATGATACACTTGTATGGTATTATAAAATAAATTTTAAGTGCAACATATATGATTCTCTAATTTTTAGAATCATTGTTTATAAAATTAATATTTTAAATTTTAAAACTGAATGTATTCTATCTAGATGAACATAAAATAAAAACGAATTTTTTTGTTAATTTATTGTGATTTCAATTTTTTGGGGTTTTGATTTCCATTAGAAATATGGATTGTAAATTAAAATAAGAAGATCTCAATGTCACGTGAACTCACGAGATCTCACTTATAAATAATTAAGAGCTATTGTAAAATAAAATAATTAGGAAGTTTCACGATATTTTTAAGATCAAACAAACAAATCCAAAGTAAACAAAAAAAAATCAAGAATTGTTATCTGTTAACGAAGAAGGGCTTCGCCGGAGTAAGGAAACGTCTAACCGACCTGGCTGTAGACTTGCTGGGCGAGGTAATCGTAGTTGCCGGCGCTCTTCCCCTTGCTCTGCAGCATGATGTTACTCGAAGAGGACCGCGTAGGGCAGGGCCCTCACCGCCGCCTCGAAGACCTCGATGACGTACCCGTCGACCACCGTCTCGTTCGTGACCGGGTCGCGCTCCGCCCTCAGGAACGAGTGCGGCCCCGGGAGCAGGACCTTCAGCCACTTCCCGATGATCGGCTCCACCCACCCCTTGGGCACCACCCTGGATTCCCCCGGCCAGATGATGGGCCGTAAATGGGGAATTAATGGGTTTACGTCCATACATTTATACATACATATATAAATAAATAAATTAATATATATATATATATATAACACCATGATAATTATATCCTGGGATATTATATATGCAACATTATTTATTTAATTTTTTAAATTTTTTTGAGAGACTCTTACGTCTAATTAATTTGATGTGTCGATCATGTCACCAAATGACGTGACATGAAGGTCACGTAAAAATAAAACTCTAATGGAGTGTTTGGGAGTAACTTCTTCAAAAAAACTCTCTCTCTTTAAAATTATTCTATGTCAATTTTTAACTAAAATTTTAAAAATAGTGTAAATACATCATTCCTCGTTTGGTAAAAGTAACAAATTTTAAAATGGAGCGGAGGGAGGAGAGAGAGAGCGTCGGAGGGGAGAGGAGGGAAGAAGGAGCGTGACCGGGAGGAGGAGGCCTTCGCGGCCAGGTGAAGTGGAGGCGGACAGAGGGAGCATTGTGCCGGTGCGGCGATGGCGGGTGGCCGCGAGGGGGTGGTGGACGGGGAGCTACAGCGCGGGCGTGGAGCGTGGCGGCGCCCGAGCCTATCCGCCCCCCGGGTCGGGGACGGCGAGGGTGACGGTGGGCTCGATGATCCGGCCCATGCGCTTGGCCCGACGCAATTGCCAATCGTAGAGCTCTGCCTGCTGGGGGCTGGCGGCAGTGAGCATGATGGCGTCCCACGTGGGGGCCCGGGCGGGTTGTTGCACCGACAGCCAGAGATGACACTACGACCTGCGCAGCACCTCCGCCACGTAGTCATCCCCTTTGGGACCGCGACCCCTCCGCCCCGCACCGCCTACCGCGTTCTCCTCTATGCCACCATTCTTCTCTTTCGACCTGCACCTCCCTTTCACCGCAAGCTCGTTACCGTCGGGCAGGCATGAAGACAAGGGAAGAAGACGAAGACAAGGGGAGGGGAGGGGAGCGCGGGTCAGGAGATTTTCTTTTTAAAAAAAATTGGTGGACCCTTATTTTTATTTTGATGGAACTTTTCAGAGGGTGAAACTTCATCCTAACAATTAGGGGAGAGGTTACTTGTAATGCCTTAGAATTTTCTAAGAATTTTTCAGAATTAAATATAATTATTAAGCATTTAATGGGCTATTAAATAAATTATGTATTAATTAAAATTAATTTAAAAGCCCTATATTAACCAAAGGGCTAAGCCCACTCAAATTAGGCCCAAAGATCAATTTTCAAGACCTTTAGGCCTAAGCTCATTACTAGAAACGTAATTTGGGTAATTTACGGATTTAAAATAGGATAAATAGACCAATCAATGGGATAAATATGAGATAATTAAAAAAATATGAAATTTTCAGATTTAATCGCCAGAACGCGGTCTATCGCGTGGCCGCGTTCTCGTGATAGCGGTTCCGAGGAGACCGCGGCCATGTTCCGTAAACTGAAGTTGAAGAAGCGTGGAAAAATATGATTTTTCCCATCCCAATCCCTATTATTCTAAATTAGGACTTCTAATTGATCTAATCCTCAAACCCTAGTTAAACCCTATAAATAGGCCTGAACTTCGACCTGCGCGAACTCTTGTTTTGGCTCGTGTATTTCGAAGGTAAGGAATCTTTTTCGAAGGGTAAGTCTTTAGAAGATTTTGTTCCTTTTAGTTTTGTCTAACTTCCCTCTAAATCACATACCAGGAGATCAAGTCCTTAAGAAGTTAGAAGCACCGGAAGTCGCTGTTTCCCTGCAAACCGCACTGGAACGATTGGATTTCCCTGAGAAAGATCAGAAGTTTAGAAGCCCTAACGGAGGTAATTTCATGTTGAGTCGTTAGAACTAATTATTCCCCTTTATGTCTTCTTACTTCCCTCCAAATTTCGTGACTGTAGGTCTGGAGGTTAAGGAGATAGGAGGACAGGAAGTTACTGTTTCTACGCAGGATGCGCACGAACCAGCACCATCTTCAAGTTAGAAATTCGCACTCTAGGAGTATTCCAAGAGGTATGTTATCTCATGCATGACTTAAACAACGAATTAGGAATAAAAGCCCTCTGGTTTCATGAGATTTCATGCTTCCTACACATCGTATTTCATGTTTTACTATCATTGCATAGTTAAGTTATTTCTACGTGCATGGTCCTTACCCTTAAGAGAAAATATGAATATTTTGGCTTAATGTATGCAATCCATGCACCCTTTTTCATTCTAAACATATTCCCATATGATTAACCTTCTATTCTACATACTTTTCATGTATTATTGGCCCTAGAATAAGTATTCCATATACCCCTTAGCTTCTGCATGTTGTAAGCAGAAGGCGGTTTCACAGAAATCGCTACTGTCTAATAGCGGTTCCAGACTAACTGCGACTATATAACCGCGGTTCTGGATAGACCGTGTTCATACTTATGTTCTCTGCACTCTGTTAACCTTAAATAGAATGCAGATTAGCCTTATTAAATACATGGTAAGCCTAGGTAGTTATGTCTTATTCCTGGTTATGATTTCATATTTGTAATATTGGTTATATCGTACATCTATCATGGTAGATTTCATGCCTCTTATGATTCATAAACTTATTTTAAACATATGCTAATTTTATGCCAAAATCATATAGCTTTGTAATAAAGATAATTTCATATGGTTCATGGAACTTGTTTTCATTTGATGATTGACCGTTGTTTTACACGATTCGCATCCTTCTCTCTCTAGTCTTTCTTAAGTACATAGCATGTATTCCGGTACGATGCTATTAGTTACACTTTACACTTGATAGGCACATTCTCTTGGACTTGTGATCCTCTCCATCGGATATTCCTTCTATCAGACTAGGTGATCTTGTTTCAAGGCCTCCATAAGTCTCCGCGAGCTTGAGATTCCCACTAGGACGTCGAGCTGGTTGTACCCTAAAAACCCAATGAATTATAAAGCACCTATCTTACCGGTGTTTTCTACACTCTGGACCTATCCGCGGTTCTCAAGTAACCACTACTTCATGATAACGGTTCTAGCATGACCGCGTTATGGATCCAGCATTCACTGCGTCGACCATTTTCCTCTCTAGCGTTGACCTCGTCAAGAAGCGGTTCTATCTTGACCGCGGCTTGATAATAGCGGTTCTTCCATAACCGCGTTATGTCTGCATGATGTCTAACCCAAGGTTTGACCCAAGGGTTAGTTATACTCTATTCTTAGATGGTCTCTTGATTATTTGGAACCTAACATCTTGATTCATAAGGCATTAAGGAATTATGGAAATTAAGGAATGTACCGTTATGCTGCCGGATTCTTCCTGTAACGTGACCATGTTCTTAAATCATCTTTGAACTCTCATGTTCATAATTGGTGCATTCTTACCTTGATATGTTATCATGAACTATTGATTGAATTGTAGCTTATTAGTAGAAACTTTATATTTCTCATGGAAGTAGCTTGATTTATAACTTGAAGATATAAGAGTGGGCGCAGACAGTGTCCAAGGACTAGACACTAGCGCCCTTGGTGGATGGCCGGAAACATACTGAAAACCATGGGGTATAATGAACACTGACGTAGCATTGCGCCGTGAGTACTTTTTTTATAGACAAGTGAAATCCATGGGGCTATTACATACTTGTTAGTACATTCTTGTTACATGACTTTCTAGTGCATAACATTTATGGTTATGAAAAGTGCATTCTCGTTACATTCTCGTTAATGAAAGGCCACTTTATATTCTTGCTTGATCAAGTTATCATTCTATATGAATACTCATGCTCTCCAAAGTTCTATCTTTCTACATGTGTTATTGATTTGATTTCACCGTATTTCATTTATCTTATCTTCTATAGCTAAATTGTTAATTACTTAAACTTGCCTTCATGTTGATACGAAGATATCTACTGGGCAAGTGTGCCAATTCCCTACTTTTTCAATCTTTTCAGAAAATTCTTGCGGGTCAGATTCGGATTCTTCAAGTGGCGGATCCGAGAGTGAATAAAGAAAGAGCGAGGCCCTGGATTGCTATTAGTCATTGATCATGTCGTTGTAATTTTGTTTTCTTGAGTCTGAAGTTAATGAAGTACAAGAGTCAAGTGTAAATGTACTTATGATTATTATTCAATAAAAGTGAAGGTTTTGTTCAAGTATTGTGCATTCCTCCTTTATGTGGATGTGTTAGAGCTCTAATTGTCTTGCTAGCGTGAGGCTTATCTTGCCGGCTGTTCACGTTTCCGAACTACTTCCGCTGCATATCTTGGGACGTGACATTACCAAACACGTCTAAGTGGGTTTCCTATTTCTATTTTTAAATTTGAGAGTAAAAATAGGAAAAAAAGAGCAACCAAACACCCTATAACTTTTTAAATATTGAAATTGGGCCAATTTTATTATTCACAAGGAGATAAATTTATTTTTACATGGCCCTCATGTCACGTCATCGAGTGAAGTGAGCGACACACCAAACTAATTAGACGTGGGGGCTACTCAAATTCAAAAAAAAAAAACAAAATGTGTTACATGTGCAACATCCCGGGATGTAATTACTCGGGATGTTGCACTAAGTATTATTCTATATATAATTACATATGTACTCTTGTGACGTTCCAGGCTCCGGATACCGGGTAAACTCGATAACACTTGGATCCTGCGAGGCCTCCCAAGAGCGGTAAAGCTCCGAAGGGATAAAAGGAGTGAGTGTGGTACATTGAAGTCCCAGATAAAACAGTAAGCAATTAATATTTCATTGATCATGTTGGCTAAAGTAGCAGAAATAAAATTATTTTTTCAATTAACAGTTTAAATTAACAGAGTCCAGTCCAGATAAAGGCAAGTACAGTCCAACAGAAAATAAAACGTACACTGAAGTCGGGGGAAGCCCGACGCAGAGAACGCTGGCAACGCAGGCAACCATGAACTGACGCACCGCGTCACGAACCACCAGGAAGAGGAACGACCACACCTGAAAAGCAGGGGTGAGCCTCGTGTCACTGGCTCAGTAGGGGTCACGCAGATCCCCACTAGAAACAACGCAGTAACACAAAACAGCAATGCTAAACGGGAAAGCAGGAAGAGCAGGAGCAGCAGCGGTAACTACAACAGTAAAGTTGTAAAAAGTAGGAGTAAGGACAACAGAAGAAAAGAGTAAAGCCGTACTAACCAGAATCACGGCCACCGACCAAACCACGGCTCTCTAAGCTACTCCAAACGGCAACAGAAAGGCGAACCCCGATCTCACCAAGTCGGGCGTTACCGATCCGTCGACCAAGCACAAGCTCCAAAGCTAAAGCCTATCAAAATAGGCAAAAGGCCCTATAAAAGACCTACACAGTCAAAGGCACAACATACACAACTCACCGTCGTGTACACTATACAAGACTGGACCTCGAGTAGAGCCATATACAGATTACTCGGGAACCAATGACGAAAATACACGTCACGAGAGTTATGCGTCGAGTGACAGGAGCACCTCCTCACTAGAAGAACAGCCAGATGCGTCCACTGACGACTTACACTGCGCCACAAGTATCTTCCACACACCGGGAACGGTGGTAACTAAGACACCCACAAAACCAAGTACGAGGAACAACAGTACCAAGTATAAGGAGCAACGGTACCACAGAACTAGGAACAACGGTACCACAGTAACGAGTGACTAGTCAGGGTCACGCCCGTCGGCGCTCATCCAAACGTCCCTGACCACGTGTGCACAACACAAGCTCAGTGCCTTGAGCCAGGCCTCTAGCTAGTTTTCTCCCCCAATAGACGCTATCGCAAGGCAAGGGAGTCCACGGAAACTAGCCTACAAATCGTATATCAGAAACTCGCCCCGCCACCACTCCTAGGTGGGCCAACACACTGGAACGTGTCGTCAGGCTACGACTAGTTGAGCTTCACTAGACACAACAACTCCAAAACATCAGTGCTGAAGTACAGACAGGCTAAGCATGCACTATCGTACGTACTACGAAGCACAAGGCATAAGACACGAGGTAGCATACCAGACTGCCACCAGACTCAGGACAGACAACTAGACCTACAAATACAACGATCCTTGAGTCAGGAGACTCGGGGTCAAGATCGTCGCACATAGCAGTAACAAGCCGCCAATCAGTCTAATCTCTAAGCCACATCACGAGAAAACACCGATAGAGGAAACGACATAAGATCACCTGATCCACACCTCCGCATAACACAAACCACGGAGACCTGAGGAATCACTAAGACCCTCAAAGCAAGTGGACATGCAAACCGAGGTAAGACAGCACCTCAAGGCATCCAACACCATGTCTCGATCCATACAGGACCATCGAGACACCCATAAGGTTGTATGTCAACCACTGGATCGCACCGGGTTGACCAGACACCAATAATGACTCTGAAATAGTACGGAACACCACTCGATATAATGGCACTCCCCGGCTACCTCACAACATGGTCATCACCCTCATAGGATATCCAAGATATCCACAGGACTACGGGCAAACCACAAGGTAAGGCCAAGACAAATGGAGGCCAAATATCTGAAAAACAAAGCTCTGGGAAGTAAACGGTCATATGCCAAGCCGCTAGGTAAGCCAAGCAGTCAGCAAATGAGTCGCTACCCTCACACAGAGAATATAGACACTGGGCGGTCAAGAAGAAGCCGTGCCAACACATAAACGGTCTATTCATAGGTCGTCTCACTAAGCTAAGCGGTCCAGGACATGGCCGCTACACTCAGAGACTCGAACGGACAAAACTACAAATCCATAGGGGCATGCGGTCTATCGCAGGGCCACAAGGAAGACGGTAGCGGCCGTCCATATGACCGCTAAACCCGGTCAACCCTGAACCGACATAAACCAGTCAAACAGCCTAGCGGTCTCCCAAAGGACTGCCAAGGACACTAAACGGTCAAGGCTAAGACCGCTAGCCCAACCGACTTAAAACTGTTGAACCGACATAAACAACGATTAGCGGTCGTCTCTCAGACCGCCAATCCCAGCTTAGCGGTCTATCGCACGACCGCGTAGCCAAACCGACATACACAACCCCCTTAGCGGTCTATCGTGCGACCGTTGACGGAGATTAGCGGTCATCCACTCGACCGCGTGCCAGAAGAAACGATCTATCGCACGACCGCGGAGACCTGAACCGACCTACTATTCAAAAAGCAGAAACGGTCACCCAAGGACCGCTAAAGCCCTAAAAATGATCTCTGGTAAGACCGCTAAAGCGTTACGGCGGGAAAACCATAGGGATGGCCAAAACCCGGCCTTTTCACGCCCCAATCGCGTCTAAACGAAGGGGATACAACCCTAGACATGATACAAGCCTTCCACAGACCGGAAGGGATCCAAACCGCATCCAAAAACACCAAAAACGGGCGATTCTGCCGAATCGACCCCAAATGAGTCACATGGGTTCCCGGGCTCACACCAGTCCCAAATGACCACCCATCGTAATGAAATCAGTTGAAATGGAATGCTGACATGCCAGGGATTGAAATAAAACTAATTAGGCTAGAAATCGTCGCCGAGAAAGGCGAACACGTCTCACACCCCCCAAGCCATGCTTCACCCAAAGCGAAGCCAACCCCGCTCGTTCTTGCACCGTATAGCTCGAAATCACGGGAGAACGCAGTACAGGAGTAGGGCATCCATCTCCCTACCTCCACCGAAGTTCTCGAGCGCCGAAGCGACTAACCCATGCTGAAATCGATCAAACGAACAACCCACGCCAGCTTTGAATCCACGAACGAGATCGCGTCAACGCCACGCCTCGATCGTCATGCCAGCACGTTCCACAACAGCTCCACACCGTCGCCACCTCATCCCCGGGCCTCCTTCGTCTACAACCGGAGCAAAGAGGGCGAGAAGAGAGAGAAGGGCAAGGGAGAGAGTGAGAGATCGTGAGGGTGAGAGAGGAAAGAGAGAGGGTTAAAAAGAAAAGGAAATTAGGAATTTCTTAATTTTCGTGAAATCCGATTTTTGGTCCAAAATGCACTAATTCAGAAAAATATAGAAAAATAGTTTAAATGATCCTCGGAAGGAGCACAACGCAACTGTAGCGTCCTCGAGTCGATGAATTGAATAATAAACTCTCTACTGGGTTCCGTAACTTGTATGAGAAAAAAATACACGCGGATCATAAAACACAACTCATGATCCACAAAAGCGATCCGAAACTCTCCGATAAGGATCCGAAAGACTCAGAGTCTTACAACTCTGGTTAGGAGTGAAGTTGTGTGCAAGGTTTGCCGTCCTGCCTGTCTCGGTCACGGCTCGAGACGGGACGGGGCGGGCGGGACGCCCAGCGTATGAGATTTTTCAAACTTTTTAATTTTTTAATTTTTATTTTTTAAAAAATAAAATTTCATTTAAATTGTAAATGATAAATACATTTAAAAATATTAGAATGTAGAGTTATTTTTTTGTGATCATAGATCCATACTAAATTATATATAATTAATTATATAAAAATAACATATTACACCTCTTAATTAAACAGCTTATTTGAAGAGATAAAATAAGATCCCTTAATATGTTAAAGCAAACATAGACATAATAATGACATCATTCAACTCCACTCATAATGTATAAAATGTCAAAACTCACTCATCTGACTCATCTGTGAATCTCAAATCCCAATCAGAATCAGATACATGAGACTGCTGACCCGTATAATTTAACTATATCCTAGTGGGTGGTGGTACATGTGGGTGAGCATGAAAATATGTAACCATCTGCACAAATAATGGGTCATGTGCAGCGGTGGAGGGTACATGAAAATCTCTAAAAAAAGTCCTAACTACGTCTATACATTAAAGTCTATCATTTGCTACTGGTGCGGCTGGTGCCGGTGTTGGTGCTGGTGCTGCTTGAACTTTGGACGTGGAGGAAGATCCTGCTCCGCCCGGTGCTAGTGATGGGGGTACCCTAGACGTAGAAGAGGATGCCCCGGCTCTGCTACGAGAAACATATCTCTCCTGTAACTGTGTCCGAAAGTAATCTCGGACATCCTCTGGAACTAAGGAGCATGCACGACAATCCCGTCCCACTCTCGCAAGGTGCTCTGTAAATCTGTGTATGTCGGTGACGCGGTGTCCGCAGTATCTATAGTGCACATGTCGATCACCCTCAACAGTGTAACCATGCTCCCACGCAGGGTGACGTCGTCCGTCCATGATGACCTACAAATGTTGTAAAAATTTGTATTACTAACTTGAATGATAAGTGCAAAACTCAAGATATGAAGAAAATTATGATTAATTTATAGGTACTCATAAATATAAACAAATGATACATACTTCTAATCATATGGGATCAAACTTGACCACATCGCATCTCCAAATAATCTGACATTATATGTGCTCCGCAGATAGGACAAATAGTATTCATAACGCATGGAACCTGCATAGTTCTCCCAGTACATGTGTACGTAGTATTCATATTGCTGGGAACCTTGCGAGCACACGAGCGGTGGTGGCGCAGCTGAGGGCTGATCGTATCATTCGGTATATTGCGGCATTGAAGCATGGGCATGAGGATACGGAAATGATGGGAAGAATGAACTACTGCTCTCAGAATCGTCATGATACATCGGTTGATGCTGTCATGACCGTCCATACTCACTTCCAGATTCCTGAGAGTCATGTGTGCTCATCCTCTCAAAATAAGACAGCATGCTTTGATAGCTAGTACTGTCTGTAACAGAACTTCCATAGTAGGGATCCCAATAATTAGCTGCCCGTCTCGCCCCTGGTAGTGGAGCACCGTGGTCCTCATCTTGCGTGGCATGTGTGAAGTGCTGCTCCTCTGTCCATGCCGCACGTTCGCGGCCCCCATGATCTCTGCCTTGACCACTGCTATACTCTCTGTTACCAGCACTAGTATCCCCACGATGACTCCGTTGACCACCTTGAGAACCACCACGACTATGGGATGAAGACCCTATCGGTGTACTGTCCTCATCGGAGTCATGACTCTCACTGATGCGGGGCTTAACAGATGGTTAGGGAGTGTCATCATCTGCATTGGGATCTAATGTCTCCAAGTCTACAATGTCTATCGGATTTAACGGTGGTTGCATGTCTTTTTTGCTCTTGAATAATGTGGTCCATGATGATTTTTTCTTCTGTGGAGCAGGCGGCGGCTTATCTGCTGCATGTTGTGTCCCTCTGGATGCCTGAGAAGCGGACGCTTTGTTAGATAAGAAGTTCAAGTTATTTTGTAATGTGTAAGTCTATACGTATACCTGAGACGACTGACTAGGTGTCTTAGATGCTGAGCGTCGTAGCGCAGCAGATTGAGATGGTTGTTTGGATGCTACTGAATGCTACACAATTGAAATGAGAATATATTCAATTAGCAATGAAATACAACATATAAATGTACATATGGTAATATAATTTCACCTCTCTAAATGATGAACTCCCCCTAACCTCTCTAGAAGTGGATAACCTTCTGGGTTCCGTAGATATTGAATGTCGCGGTACAGCAACCCAAGACCAGTGTTCATTTGTCGGCTCACCCTGTAATATATTTCTTACATCATCATACATAGATATATGCCTATGCTATCTGATCAAATATGCAATTCTATGTGTATATATTATTTCACCTGAGCTAGCGGTGGACGTGGATTTGCTGGAGATTGCATCAATCACTCCCATGTTGTATCATTGTTACCGGTGTTGACAATCCCTTCGACCTCCCCTACTTCACATGAAGTGGCAAAAGAGGAACTCAGCCAAGTCTCACCCCTAAACATTTGCTTCAACCCATCCTTGTGCTTCAGAAGGTTCTGCAAAGCAATGCGATGTTGTTGGTGGCAAATCGTGTGATACCAGGCCTCAACAGTTTGCCGCCACAATGCTCTCACATCCATGCCAGTATAAGTGTGTGGTTATAGATATATTTCGTGACCTTTTGTCCCACCTCGATCACAGATTTGACTACACAAAGCTGACCAATCTCTTTGAGCATCAGATCTACACAGCGTGCTGCATAGGGGGTCCAGAAAATGTGTCGTCTGGTCCTCATCAGCTCCTCCCCAGCCTTCTTATAGTTTGAGCCGTTATCTATCACCACTTGAACAATGTACTCCTCCCCGATCTCGGTCACCACTTGTTCCATCAATGACAAAATATATTGATAACTGTGGACTTAGCCTGACGCATCCACTGATCTGTGAAAGAAAACATGTCTGTCACAATAAACAATGAAGTTGATCAGGCTACTTTTAGTGGTACATGACCATCCATCACACATTAGTGTGACCCCATACTTTGACCCTTTCTATTTGAATGAGTCAACATAACTCTTGAGCTCAGCAACTTGTTCATCAAGATATATGCCGGCCAACTCTCTCGATGTAGGTGGTTGCACGTGTAACCCAAGAACTTGTACTTCCTAAAACATTAACTTGTAGTGAGGGCTGTTGGCCGTATTAAAAGGCAGACCCGCGTGGTGTCACCATTTTACAATGGCCTGTCCAAGTTTCCATTTAGGCCCCTTTTGGCCATACGCATCGTACATCCTCGTTTGCTTGCCATTCTCTTGGGATAGTGCACCGGGCTCCACATCTTCAATGTTGATCGATTGTGTCCTTTTTCTTTGTAAACCTATGTCAGATGGGGCAAAACTCCTCATGCCCGTGGTTGTCGAGTCGTAGATGAACCATGACTGCTTGATGCTCCGGTCCTTGTCGCCTCGCGGCTTTGCACTCTCGTCTCCTCGGGATATCTTGCATCATCTCTACTCTGACGTACTGCCTCACGAAACTGCGCTTCATATGGATCATTCACCGTGACATACACATTAGGCTAGTCAGTACGCGCTTGTTGGTCTTCGTCACTGGGTGTCCATGCGCATTCATCCTCGTCGCTGCCGCTTCATCTCTTTTCTTCTTTTTTTCCTTTTCTTGCCTCTCCAACTCTCTTCTCCCGCAGGTGCCTGGCTATTGCAAGTTTCACATCTCTAGGCACATGGGTACACCCAGCAACCTCAGAGTATCCCGCACCGGCTCCTCCTGCCAAATGCCTCTTCAACCGAAACATCACATCCTCCCCGGTGTTCTGTTTTACAGTAGTTGAAACGCCAACACCTACGGTTGCCATCCAATATAACTCAGTGTGACCATTCAATGTCATTTGGATGTTCCTTAGGAGCCATAGAGTGCTTAAATGTATCTCCTAAATTTAAGAAATAAATTATTAATATCATAAAATATGATAATGAAATAATATAAATTATAAATATCTTATTTTCCTACAAATTATTTTTTACATATAACCATCGAATATAATTTACAAATGAAAAAATTATCCAAAACATTAAATTTAAATTTAGAACATCTACAGCTAAAAAATTTAAATAATACATCTAAATTAAAATTTACTTAAAACTATAGAATCAAATTTACCATATGTGAATTTTATCTAAAATATAAAATTTCATTGTTCTACATCTACAACTAAAAAATTTAATTAATACATCTAAATTAAATCAAAATTTGTGTTACAAATATAATTTTAATGAAAATAATAAATTTAATTCTACAACATGTAAAACTAAATACATTATTTAATACATCTAAATAAAATCTATAATTTTTGTTACAAATTAAAATTTATATAGAACCATCGAATAAAATTTACAAGCTGTAAATTTATCTAAAATATTAAAATTAATTCTAAAATATTTATCACTACCAAATTAAATTAAATTAATTTATAATTCTCATATTAATTTTTTAAATATTTTTTAACCCCACCTCTCTCTCACCCCTACCCCACCCCCACCTCCCCCACCGCCCACCGGCGCCCACCGGGCCGGTGGCTGCCCTCTTGCCCCACTTCCCCCACCCCCTCCCCGTCCCCCACCGGCGCCTGTGGACGGACGTCACGCGGTCGGAGAGCGGGGAAGAACACACGCTCGCTTAAAGAGGATGCAGAGAAAGACTCCCAGAGCGGATTGTCTCTACCGGATTTGAACGGGGAAACACGCAGAACGGAAAAACACAAGGAATAGAAAGGGTACAATTAGATAGAAATGGAGATGACAGAAATAAGAATGATGTTAATGAAACCTCCGCGAGAACTTGTTCTCTGCGGGATTTGAACAAAAAATATATGAAAATAATAGAATTAAACCGCCGCGAGAACTTGTTCTTCGCGGGATTTAACAAGAAAGAAAATGGCAGAATGAAACCACCGTGGGAACTTGTTCTCCGCAGGATTTGAACAAAAATGAAAATAACAGAATAAAACCTCCACGAGAACTTGTTCTCCGCGGGATTTAACAGAAATAAAAATAATAAAATGAAATCGCCGCGAGAACTTGTTCTCCGCAGGATTTTGCAAAAAATGGCAGGGGAAGGGGAGAATTGCGAGAATAAAAATAAAGAAAATCACGCGTGATGGCGTGTGTGGGACGATGTGATCGCCAAGGGCTGAGAACCCCATAATGAAAAGAACTTGATCGCGTCCGCCACAGGAGTGGAAACAGTGCGGGTTCTTTCTTCCTCTTTTTTCGACCGGCCGACGAAGAGAGCTTTCTTCGGTTACCTTGGTTGATGTTGTCCCCCTTTTATTTATTTTATTTATTATCTTCTTTTATTTTTATTTTGAGAGAGATCTAGAGGGAGAAAGAGAAGAGAGAAATCATGAGATATGAAAACAAAATGAAGAGAGAAATCAAGATGTGAAAATATATAGAGAGAGTGAGATATAAAGAATAATAATAACAAAAATATTAAATATTGCTAAGAATATATGCAGAGAGAGAGGGAAAAGGAAATATTCTCTTTTTTTCTTTTTTTTTATTTTGAGGCGGGCCAAGAGAGAGAAAGGGAGAGGGGATGAGAGATGAAGAGAGTAATAGGTGGAGAGGGGTGTCTTAGTTTGGAGAAGGCTAGAGAGAGAAAGGGGGTAAGAGAGAAAATACAGAGGGTTAGAGAGAGAGAAGGTGAGGCCGGTGAGGGGGGTGCGTGAGGTTGTGGAGGCTAGAGAGAGGGAGGGAGTGATCGTCGCGATGACTGGAGAAGTTGAGAGAGGGAGAAAGGAGCAGGGAGGTGGCTAACCCATGTGGCTAGGGCGAGTGGACGATGCCGGCAGGAGTGAGATGGGGCTGCCGCATGCGTGAGTTGTCGAAGAAGAGGCTGGCCCGCGGGTGCAGGACGCCAGCAGAGGGGGGTGACACTGGCGAAGGTGAGAGGATGTCGGCAGATGTTACGGTGGGAGAGCAGAGGTGACGTATGCGATGCTACCGTGCCAGACGCGAAGGGTGCGACTGCGGTGTGTGAGAGGAACAGGTGTGCAGGCGGAGAGGAGTGTGGGGTTAGAGATAGAAGGATAGAGGGGCAGAGAGGGGGAGGAGCGACGTCGGTGGTTGCAATGTGTGAAGGAACGAGAGCGGGGAGGAGGTGAACGCGGTGAGGAGAAGAGGCAGGGTGTGGCCTGCGTTTGTGGGGTTAGAGAGAGGGAGTGTGCGAGAGGAGTAGTTGTTGAGTTATGGCTTTGATGATTGTTGCCGTTATAGTTTTGATGATAACTAAACTTAATGTGTGATTGAGTGATGATAACTAAACTTAATGTGTGATTGAGTGATGATAAATAAACTTATGGTTGATTGCACATGTTCTTGATGACTGTGTACATTCATATTTAAATATGATTAAGATGGCAAATGTCAACGGTACATGGTCTTGATTCTTGCTTGATTGAATTGGTTTTACAAGAGGCAAGAAGTTTCATAACCTCTTTAATGTGAATAAGCATGGTATTAACCCTGACTATCTTGCATACATGATCAAATTCATGGCAGTCACCTGGTGAACCAAACGTGTGGATCAAACTCATGGTAGTCACCTGGTGAACCAAACGTGTGGATAATCACCCTGCTCCTCTACAATCCAAAACAGGTGGTATATGTCATGTACTGTCAAGAACCATTGGTAAGGCTCTTACCATGTTGTACACTCCTTATTATTGAGTGTTCCATGAGATTATTTCATGAATAATTTACTTGGGATGATTGAGTTTTATCTCTTGATTCTTAGCCCATAACTTGATCCTTACCTCAAAACATGTGTGTTTCAAAGTGTTCATATGTACCTAGTTCATGAGTTTTCAAGCCCTTGCAAAACTCACCTTCGTGCGCCCTCGCACGCGGATTGACTTGCGCGGTCAGGTCGCGGGGGTCAAGGGGGCAGCGCCCCTTGCGGGGGTTTCCGGGGGCGGAACCCTCGAAACAAAATTTTGATTATAGGGGCGATATTCCCTTCATTTGTTATCTTCAAGAGTGAGCATTGAACTTGTTTAAGACAATCTCATGTAATGACAAGTGCTCATTTGCTTTGAACTTTCCAAATGCATAAGCTAAGTTAAACCAAACCCAAAATGCATGAAATTGATATGGACATGAAGCTCTTGACTTATAAATGTGTTTCCTTGGGCTAACACTTCATTTTTACAGGTATGAGTCATTTCGATCGACCAACACACCATGGCCGGTCGACCAGAATTAACAGAACCGGAAAGATGGAATTTTTGCAGGTTTCGGTTGACTGCCACCATAGGGTCGGTCGACCGGTTTTGCCAGAGCCAAAAATTGTTTCGACTGTAAAATTCCGGTCGACCAACCCAATGCTTCCGGTCGACCGACAGCCCTGAGGCCCCTATTGTTGACTTTTGATTTCAAGCTCGTGGAGAGGAATCTTCGCCCATTTATTTAATCCCAATGACCCCAGATAAGTCATGATTTGTCGATCTGGTCTGGGGTTTGTCTTTGGACCATTCAAGGGCTATAAAACATCTCTTTGAAGTCATTAACCCTAAGGAATCCAAGAGGGCTTCAAAGGGAGATCAAGAGGGTGTTATCCAAGGAGGAAGAAGAAAGGTATTGTAGCCCTGAACAGTACTCCGTGCAGCAAGTGTTCTTCATCCATTCTCAACCCATTGAAGGCATATATGAAGCCAACCTCCTCCAAGGAAGAGAAGAGCCAAGCAAGCAAGCAAGGATTCCAAGAAGAGTGACTAAGGGAGAAAGAAGAGAAACCAAGCAAGCAAGAAAGGAGAAAAGCTAAGCAAGCACGGATTGAAGCTCCGGTCAAGTGAAGATTGAAGATACGTTCAAGATCCGCAACATGCATTTAAGGGGAACCCAAAACAGGAGTTTTCTAAACTAAGCCTCATCGTCTTTATGATTTGGGTGTTGTATTTGTGTTCATCACAAACTGAAGAACTTGTGTGTGTGTGGATCGTTGTTAGATCCGTGGTCGTGTGTGTGTGTGTCGTATTTGATTCGTGTGTGTGCGTGGATCTTCCTAGATCTGCGTTTGTGTGTGTGTGGATCTATTTAGATCCGTTCTGTCTCGTGTGTGTGGATTGCTGCACTTGTGGCAGCGGGTGTTTGTGTTGGTGATCCGCTTGTTAGATCATGTTGGAGACCTCGTCTCCATGTGTGTGTGTGTGTTGGGGCGCGTCCCCGTGTGTGTGTGCAGGCATCGTCCATGCTCGCTCCTGAAGCAAAGACAGAAAACACGGAAACGGCAAGGTCAAGAAAAACACACGATGCCCGACGCCATCGTTAACTGTACATCATCGCTGTGGACTAGTGGACCACCATAATTACTTATGATTATCGTATAATCCCACAACCGCGCTCTGATACCAGCTGTAACGACCCGAGAATCCGATTACCGGGAAGGCCCGATAACCCGAGACTCGCACCGCCACCCACGAGTCCGAAGACTCGGAAGGGTTAAAATGATGGTGTGGAGACTACACAAGTATCACAAATAATTGATGAAATTAAGCAGTTATATAATTAAGCAGGAAATAAATTAACATTTTACATGATACATGGTCCACAAGATAAAAAAATAAAATAACAACAACAGTAGTCCACAACTAGTACAGAGACAAGAAAGAAAAGTACAGCTACACGAGGCATACCGCGGCTCTGACCTCTGGCACTAACGCTGGGCACCCGAACCACGCTGAGCCTCAGACGCGCTTCCCTGAGGCCGCGACTCACCTGAAACACGGTGAAAACATGCAGGGAATGAGTCTCGGAACAAGACTCAGTAGGGATCACTCGAACCCTACCTCGCGAACGGAAAACCGCTACACTAGCAGTAAGCGAGTACCTCGGAAAGGGGAAGCACTGCAATCTACAAAACACCGGCCTCATGGCACGAAAATCGACACACGTGCCACGGTGAAATGACTGGAACACCACGGTCAACACGATAAAAACCCGAAGGTCGAAGTCGCAACGGCTGACAGTCTGTCACTCCGAACTCGATAGAAGTACCTCCCACAAGAAGCACAGTCGGTAGCGTCCCCTGACGACTTACACCGCACCGCAGGTGAACTGCCTGACGTGGTAGCGCCTACCAGAGGCACGGACACCGTACAAGTAACCACGAAGCAAGTGACTAGATGGGGTCACGCTCGTCAGCGTGTGTCCACTGCCCCCAACCACGTGTGCACACACAGACCATGCGTCCTAGGTATGACCTCTAACTGGTTTTCCCCTTGAGCCAGACTCTGGCTACCGACGAGGTGCCCGACGGAAACCAGTCTAAAAACTGTCCTCAGGGTAGCCTCTCCACCACTCCCTGGTGGGTCCACTCGCGTGCAGGCAGGCTACGACTAGTGGAGGGTCGCTGAAGGAGTAGACTCTCAAGTCAACGGAAAATCACGTCCGTATCCGATGACGTACGGGGACCATCCCACGTATCAGCACCATCGCACGGTGATCACAGTCGGATGGAAAACGGGACTGCAAACCATCTGGAGCAATCCTGAGCCTGGCGGTCTACCCTAGACGCGCCACAGCCTCTGACGGTCTAAGGCTGGACAGTCACAGCCATCTGACGGCCCAACACAGGGGCGTTAGACCCTCGGTGCAAAAACGACTGTGACACACCAGGGTTGGTGCGTCACAGGCCCTAACGCACCCAGCCTGGTGCGTCACAAGGCACGAAGGAATAAACTGTGACGCGCGCCACTCCGTGCGTCACAGACTGGAACGGACCAACCCTTGTGCGTTACAGGGTGGGAATGTGTCCGCTCTGACGCACCCACACAGGGGCGTCACAAGACTGTGACGCACCAGTCCTGGTGCGTCACAGGCCTTGACCCCCAACGGTCAAAACCAACGGTCAAGCCAACGGTCAAATCATCCCTGACGGTCCAACCCAGGCGCGTCACAGCACCGTGGCGGTCTATCGTGGGACCGTCACAGCCCACAGACCCCCAGTTGGCCAAAAACATGGCTGTAACGCACCCACCTGGGCGCGTCACACGGTGTGACGGTCACTGGAAGGACCGTCACACCGACCCAACGGTGAAACGGCGTGAAACGCCTAAAAATTCTAACCACGCCCCCATGCCTCCATAGAAGAGGTGGAAAACAAAGGGGAAGACCCCTGGGGACCCCTAGCATGCTTCTAAGCCATCAAAACATGAAATCATGGCCTAAAATCATAGATCGGGCGAACTCTCCCCAAAACATGATTTTGCCATAACCCGCTCAAAAACACCCCTCTCGGCTCCCATTCGGCCTACAAATCATGGGGGATGACGGGATGAGCATAGGGATTCGTCCCCCTACCTCAATGGAGCGAAAGCTCCGCCGAATCGAGCTCAAACCACAAAGAATACTTTTGGAAACCCCGCTCCTTCACGCTTCCCACGAGCACCGCACGCCCACGAGGTCGCCTCGCCGCCGCCCACGTCGCCCCGCCGCCGTCTGCAGCCGGAGAGAGGCCCGTCGCGTGGAAATGGGAGAGAGAGGGGAAGAGGGGGGCTCACGGTTGAGGGAGGAAGAAAGAGGAAGAAGAAGAAGAAGGGTGGGGGAGAGAGAGAAAAAGGTGGTATTTATAGAAAATCCAAAAATTCTGAAAAATACTGAAAAATTAAAAATTATATTTCTACGATCCTCAGAACGCACCGATCGCAACGGTACCACTCTCGCCTGGGTGAACGACCCGGTTCACCCGCAATGAGGTTCCGAAGGACTTACCAAAACACACACCGGAAATCAGAAAACACACGCGGAAAAGCAGCAGACGCACCCCCGGCCTCCGAAACAACTCCGGATCGCGCCGATCCGAACATGAAAGATGTCCGAAACGAAATTTCGGACACAACGGAGTCAGACACTCCGAGAAAATAGATCCGGGACTCAAGAAGAATGATCCAAAGGGTCTGGGATATTACAGCCCTCCCCCTTAAAGGAATTTCATCCTCGAAATCGAGAACAACCTAAGGGGAAAGAAGAGGAAGACTCACTCAAATAAGTAAGGGAACTGCTGACGCATCTCGTCCTCACGTTCCCAAGAAGCCTCACCACCAGAGTGCCGCTGCCACACCACCTTAACCAAGGGGATGACATTGTTCCGCAGGCGCTGCTCTCGCCTATCCTCCACGCGGACCGGAAACTCTGGGAGAGAAAGATCTGGAGTCACCTCGGGCCACACAGAATCCTCAAGCACATGAGAGTCATCGGGCATATACTTCCGCAACATCGAGACGTGGAACACGTCATGCACCGATGCCAACTCAGGGGGTAACTGCAACCGATAAGGAACCTCACCGATGCGCTCCACAATGAGGAAAGGACCAATATAGCGGGGACTCAGTTTTCCACGCCATCCAAAACGCATCACCCCCTTCATCGGAGAAACTCTTAAGAACACACGATCGCCAACGGCGAACGCGAGAGGCTGCCTCCTCCGGTCAGCATAGCTCTTCTGCCGACTCTGGGTCACCAACATGTTCTGACGAACCAGGTGCACGACATCCACACACTGCTATATCAACTCGGGTCTCGTCAAAACACGCTCATGAACCTCGAACCAATCGAGTGGAGTCCGACACGGACGCCCATACAACGCCTCATAAGGAGCCATACCGATGCTCGAATGATAGCTGTTGTTGTAAGCAAACTCCACCAATGGTAGGTGATGAATCCAACTCCCCTGCCACTCTAAGCATCAAGATCTCAACATATCCTCCAAAGTCTGGATGGTCATCTCTAACTGACCATCTGAGTGAGGATGATACGCCGAGCTAAATACTAAATCCGTGCTAAGAGCTCGCTAGAAACTCCTCCAGAATCCAAACGTGAAGCGCGGATCCCGATCCGACACAATGGAGATGGGAATCCCATACAACGGAACGATCTGCTCCACATAAAGACGAGCCAACTTGGGCACACTCCAGCTGACTTTGACCGGTAACAACCGAGTCACCTTCGTCAGTCTATCCACCAGCAATCAAATACTGTCATGCCCACTCGGTGTCCTCGGCAATCCCACCACGAAATCCGTGGTCACGTGGTCTCATTTCCACGCGGGAACATCCAAGGGCTGGAGAGTACCTCCTGGTCGTTGATGCTCCGCTTTCACCTGCTGACAGGTCAGGCACTTAGCCATAAACTCGGCCACATCTCTCTTCATGCCAGGCCACCAGAACTGCCTCCGCAAGTTCCGATACATCTTCGTCACACCCGGGTGTACGGTGTACCTGCTCCAATGAGCCTCGCGCAACACCGCACGACGAACCTACTCCTCAGCTGGGACGTACAGCCTACCACGGAATCTCACGGCTCCGTCCTCGCCGAGCTCCACACCAGCCATAGCCAAAATTCGGGGCAACTCAGGGTCTGCATGCTGAGCCTCTGTCACCTGACGGCAGATAGCAAGCGTGATAGTCAGACTAGCGAGCACCGCTAACCCTGACTCCTAAGGAATCTTGAGCCTGAACGAAACTTCGGACACTTGTTCCCAGAGCCTCCACTTCCTCAACATCAAGGCACTGACCGCGACCTTCCGACTCAAAGCATCGGCGACGACATTCATCCTGCCCGGCTGATAAGACAGGGTGAAGTCATAATCCTTCATATACTCCATCCAACACCTCTGCCTGAGGTTAAGGTCCCTCTGCGTGAACACATACCTCAAACTCTGATGGTCAGTGAACACCTCAAACTTCTCACCGTACAGATAATGCCTCCAGATCTTCAACGCGAAGATCACATCCGCCAACTCCAGGTCATGGGTAGGGTAGTTCTCCTCGTGGGGCTTCAGCTGTCGAGATGCATAAGCCACCACTCTACCATGCTGCATCAACACAGCACCCAATCCGACCGCGGAAGCATATGTACACACTACAAAATCTCTCGATCCAGAAGGTAAAACCAACACCGGAGCCGAGGTGAGCAATCTCTTCAGTTCCTTGAAACTCTGCTCACACTCATCAGACCAGACGAAAGACACGTCCTTCTGCGTAAGCCTGGTCATCGGGGCCGCAATGCGAGAAAAATCCTGGATGAACCGACGATAATAGCTCGCAAGTCCCAAGAAACTCCGGATCTCCGTCACAGACCTCGGCCTCGGCCACTGCATCACTGCCTCGACCTTGGCGGGGTCCACGGAAATACCATAACTAGAAATCACGTGCCCTAAAAAGTACACATCACGAAGCCAGAACTCGCACTTACTGAGCTTCGCATACAACTGGTGATCTCGCAACATCTGCAGCACCACACCCAACTGGTACGCGTGCTCCTCGGCAGACCGTGAATAAACAAGGATGTCGTCCACAAATATGACCACGAACTGGTCCATATACGGACGAAACACCCGCTGCACCAAGTCCAAAAAGGCTACGGGGGCATTGGTGAGCCCGAACGGCATCACCAAAAACTCATAATGCCCGTACCTCGTATTGAACGCAGCCTTCTCCACATCGGACTCGCGAATTGTAATATCCCGGACCTTTCGGATCCTTTTTCGTGGGTCTCGGATCTGGTTTCTCGGAGTGTCTAGCTCCGTTGTGTCTGAAATTTCATTTCGGACATCTTTCGTGTTCGGATCGGCGCGATCCGGAGTTGTTTTGGAGGCCCGGAAGCGTTCCGCGACTTTTTCGCGCGTGTTTTCCGATTACCGGTGTGTGTTTCTGTAATTCCTTCGGAACCTCGTTGCAGGTGAACCGGGCTGTTCACCTAGGCGAGAGTGGTACCATTGCGATCGGTGCGTTCCGAGGATCGCGGAAATGTAATTTTCTATTTTTTGATATTTTCTGGAATTTTTGGGTTTTCCTATAAATACCCCCTTTTTTCTCTCTCTTCCCCACCCTCTTCTTCTTCTTCTTCTTCTTCCTCCTTTCTCCCCCACCGTGCGACGCCCTCTCTCCCTCTCTTCTTCGTATGGCGAGACCGCGGCGAGCCCCTCCGGCTGCAGACGGCTGTGGGCGACGGTGTGGTGACGACGGCGACGGTGAGGTGATCGTGGAGGCGTACGTGAACCTGTTGTGTAGTGGACAGCGGATCTAGTGGGGAGGGGTGAATAGATCTGCCCCTCTTTTCGCAATGGAACCCTCTAAATAGCTAGATAGAACAAATCGCAGCGGAATATAACTAGCTAAATGAAGGACACAACGATTTGCTTAGCAAGATGATTACTATTGTATCGATTAGAACTTAAGCATGCATCTAGAACGAAACAATCACACAAACAAACCACAACACGAGATTTTAAGGTGGTTCGGACTGAATCCCCAGTCCTACGTCCACCCTCACCAAATCCGGTGAGGCTCCACTAGTGCCACGCACTGAATCGCAAATCGGAAAGACCACCGATTGCCTTCCTACTAACCACCTGGTAGGGACGTCAACAACGCAGATCGGACAACCTCCGATTGCCTTCCTACTAACCACCGGTAGGGACGATTCTCAATTTTGATTGTTCGAATGAAATGAAGAAGAAAGAACAAATATCAAGGTATTCAAACATGATATGAAATGAGCTCAAGAAGAAAGATCTTGTCTGAAATTGCTGGAGCTTGAATCGGATTCTTCGATGGATGTAGATCACCAATAGAGGCTTCTATCTTCTTCACAAAACACTCTTCTTGATTCAACAGCAATTGCTTCTTCTTCCTTGTGAGTTGTGCTTCCTTAAATCTGCTTGAGTTGATGAAGAGATATATGGATGTAGCTTTGATCACCTTTGAGAACCTTGAGTGCTTCTAGCTTTGTTGGAGGTTGCTTGCTTCAGATCTCACCTTGAAACACCTTGGAATGGATGAAGAACTTACTCCCGAAACACTGTTCACGGAGGTGCTACAGTACCTCGAAAATGGCCTCCCTTGATCTCTCTTGAAGCCTTGAAGCATTAGGGTTTCTAATCTCTCAAGTGAGAGTTTTGTAGACCTTGAATGGTCCATAAACACCCTCCAGACCAGATCCATAAATCATGGAAGATTAGGTAAGGTTTAATTAAACAAATCCATGGAAAGGGGCTGGCCACGAGGTGGAAAGGAAGTTGCAGAGATGGGAAGATATTTTTTTAGGAACCAAATAATAGAATGTCTCATATTTCATTTTTATCAATTTTAATATTTTTTAATTTTTAATTTTAATATTTTTTTGGTGAAATCGAGATTTATCATATACAATTTCATTAAAGTCCAAGAAACATAAAAAATGGGAAGAATATCAGAAAAATAGAAAATCACCCAAATAACTCACCCGGGAGAGCCACTTTGGGGCGTCATAGTGTAATACGAGGGCTACTCACAACAATGTAAAAAAATGACGTGTCTACAGTGCCCACCGCCCCTTGCGGCCCTGCCACACCCCGCCTCCCCCACCGGCCACCCCCACCTCCCCCACCGGCCTCCCACCTCCACCGCCCTCCCACGGCCCCCCACCGGCCACCCTCCCCATTTTTTTTAAAAAAACTTAAACCTTTTCACTTACCTCCGATGGCCGGTCCCCGCCACCCACAGCCGTCGTCCACCGCCGCTGAGCGCCGTCTACCGCCGTTGAGCGCCGCTGCAACCTCCTCCGATGCCTCTGCTATGCCCCGGCCCGGCCCGTTAAATGGGCGAATCGGCACGAACGGGCCGACCCGCACCTACCAGGCCGGGCCCGCAGCGGACCGGTCTGGTATATGGCGGGACGCACGGGACCTTGCGGTCTAGTGCGTCCCGGCCACGACCCCCAGCCCGTGTCCTGTCGCCCGCCTGAGACGGGTCGGGTTGTGCGGGTCGGGCCAGGACGGACCGAGATTGCAAACCCTAGTTGTGTGAAAATTTATCCTATATTTATATTTATAGATGTGCCCTTATACATGAATTGAATGTCTTTTATATTTTTTTATTTACTTTTGTCAAAATACTTGCAAAATATTTCATTTTCTTAAACATCTCCTGTAAACAGATTTTAATGATGTCTTAACTGAAAATGCCCCCGAAGGGTTTCACAAGTCCAGACATCCATTAAATAAAAATAAAAAAAAAGTGTATGGAGTGGTTAACAACGGGAACGTACAGAAGAAATGTCAATGGATTATCAGGATAGGATCTGAAAATCAGATCCGAATGTATATATTTTTTGAATTCAGATCCAACTTTTGACCCGAAATAAATAGATTTTGCGAATTTGAGGCGAGATTCCTACTTGAAAATCGAAATCAGTGATTTCGGATCGTATCTCTGGGCGGCATACGAAAGCCCCCGTTTCGGAGCGACCCTCTCCCCTTCTCCCCCGGACCGCTTCTCCTCGGAACCCCTCTCGCTCCAGCCGCTAAGGTTTCCACCATCCGGCGAGCGGCGGCGTTCCTCCTCAGCGATCTCCACGACGAGGACGGCGATATCGGTAATCTCTCTCTCTCTCTCTCTCTCTCTCTCTCTCGCTCTCTACACACCGCCACCCGGTGCGTGGGGTGCCGGCGCTGGAGGGGGAAACCCCCTCCGTCGCCCTCTCTCTATTATGTCGTTCTCTGATCTTTCTTTCGTACTTGCTCTCTCTCTCTCTTCCTCCCTCTCTCTCTCCCTCTCGCGTTCTCTCATCTCACACTCTAGCGGGTGCGGGTGCCGGCACCGGAGGGGGAAACCCTCCCCCTCCGGCACCTCTCTCTCTCTCTCTTTGATATGAGTACACTAAACAGTAAACAGAACTTCTCATGAACACATTCAACACAAAGCCTGTTCACCAGCACCGTTGCTTTGATTTTGTTGCTGTAGGACACCATTGGAAGCTTATCCGGCTTATGATCATAATATATGCAGCATCCTATCGAGTTTTATGCGTTTTTGTTTATGCAATTGTGGTTTTGTTAAACTACTCCCTATCCAGTTTTATCCTCCATTTTCTGAGCAAACGCTCTGTTTTCCTTTTTATGTTCATGGGTCTGCATCTGATTGGGCTTTTTCCCCCTAGGTTCTCTCTCAGACCCTCCAGCATCCTCTCTCTCTCTCATCTGTCTCTCATGCCCTTTCTCATCTCTCTCTCTCTCTTGTTTACCTTTGATTGTTTGCAACAGGGAGAAGACGGAGTGTTTCCAAGGGGATCCGCCGCTAAGTGAGCTGCTGCGGAAGATTGGCAGGTTGGTGACATCCCGATATTTTGATAGCCCCATATTTCTCTCTCTCACACACACGCACAGAGATTGCATTTAAACGTCTCTTTCCAAAAGCCATAGCGCCTTAGTCTCACCCGGAATTTCTTTTAGCTGAGGCTGTCCGACTTCTGGCGAGAGGCATGGGGAAGAGGAAGAGGACGGAGGGGGATGGGGCGTCTAAGGGGAGCGGAGGAGGGGACGGGGAGTACTCCCCTTCGACCGTGTTTGTCGGCAACTTGCCTTACTCGTTCCAATCGTCAGAGGCAGATATTCTTCTTTTCTTTTCTTTGCTGCTCAATCTGCTTTTATTTGCATTGTGTGGTTATCTTCTTTTTCGTTCTCTCGCGTTTCCAGCTGGAAGAGGTCTTCAGCGAAGTTGGTCCAGTTAGGCGCTGCTTCTTGGTCGTAGAGAAGGGTAAGAAATATGCGAGTCCTGTGTCTATCTTGTCTTTGTTCTGATTAATTCCAAGTTGTTTGCTTTTCACGTTTCTCGCTGTCAAAGTTGGGAATTTTGGCTATGAATTATGGTTGCTAATGGTGTAATGGCTTACGGTTATCTTCACATGCCACTGCCTTTTAAGTCTCTTTATTTGAACTTGGCCTTGTTTTCATTTTTGAAATGGAAATGGAGTTGGGGCATTCTTCACGTGCTGTTCACCGTAGAGGCTCATGATTGTGGGGAAGTTTTTAGATATAAGCTACTGTGCCGTGTCACCTTTGTCTTTTCTTCTATATCTACTACATTCGAACTGGTTACAATTCTCTTCGCAAATAACAGCCACATAATGCCCCTCACCTTGACGGAGGATTTGACTTTCCAAAAAATCTTTGAACTTCTTGTAATCCTGCATATATACATCCATTAAGTTCTAGATTGACTTCACAGACAATTGCCCACTGTTCCTGTCCCAGAAATTTGATGACGAATTCTTGAGTTCATATGAACTTCAGAGAGCATCTTCAGTAGAGAGAGAGAACCATCAGCTTCCTCATCTTTTGAGCCTTCTCTAAGCTGCAGGCACCGCTGAACGCAATCACTTTGCTGATGGTCATAATACTTTACATGTCCCATTTATTCAAGGAAAGATGATAGCGTTGTGCATTTCAGAATCATGTTTCCCATGAATCCCATCCACTTATCCTGCAGAACAGAGTATGTTATCCTTTTCCTGCCTCAATCCTTTTATATCTTTCAAATTGATTGCATGCTTTAAGGATTCCTTTCCACAATGGAGACATCCAACTGTCCAAGTAATATTCTTGTGTTGCAAACAGAATTTGTGATGACGCTTGCAGTGTTTATTTAAGGTAATCTTCTTCCAAAGTCAATGATCCTCAGATGGAAGCTCCTGCAGCCATTTTCCTAACAGAGCAATGCTCAACTGTGGCAGATTTTTAACTCCTAAACCTTCTTTGTTTTTAGGTTTGCATGTAGTCTTCCATTTCACCCAAGAGATGCATCTAGTCCTGTCAATGGTACTTATCAAAAGGAAATTCTTGTCTGGTCAATTCTCCTTCTCATTGTTGTTGACAATAGAAAGATAGACATATCATGCTTAGGGAAAATTGTTGAAACTGAATTCAGCAATGTAATTCTGCCACCTGTGGATAATTTCTTTGTGCTTTGCACAAATCAAGTCTTCTTTGCATCTTTTGGATAAGAGGTCTGTTGAACCCGACAATGGTCATGACATATGTTTCTGATTAATTTCAGAACAAAGAAATTTAAATAAATTCAATCCTCATGACGGCGCAAAGTGGTGTGAACTACAGCCGTCACATGTGGATTAAGTACAAACGCCCTTGGCATTCCGTTGGGCGAAGTTCTATACAAGAAAAGGTGTGTTTCTGACACAGTCATTTCTGCAAACACCTAGCAGGCGGTGTCAAAGTCAAGTACTAACACGGCAAAAACACAAAATTTGGCAGTCCCGACGTCCAAGAAGCTTTGTCAATGTCTCACGGAGTTATTCCTCCACTTTAGACACCCAAGACAGCAGGATGGGTCTAAGGAAGCGAAGGAAAAATCAAAAGACAGCCATGTGCCGCCGCCTCCAAGTCAGCAAAAAATTCCACGCAAGTGCTGGAAAAGGACAGCAAAAAAAGGTCCCATACATGAATCCTAAATCGTCTAATAAATCACGTGCACGAAAATTATAATATGCAAGTTAAATAGCCTAAGTTTATGTGCATATTCTTCCGCAAATTGTTTTGTTTCCTCCGCATGTATAAACAGACTAGCACGCCCGGTGGGACTTTTCTTGCTTTTCATCTTTCGGCCAAAAGATCTTTAAATGTTTTTGCGAAGGTTCTCATTTCCCTTATTTGCTCTTGTAGGCGGGAGTAGAGAAGTTTCCGACTTCGACATCAATTTCAAAGGAAAACAATCCGCTTCAATCCTCAATGGCCGCGGTGACGTATGGACCACTCGTTGTCGTTGCTCATGGCACACATGGGTACCTGACTACCCTAGTTGTATTTGGGGGTTTCCCTGCAGTCGTTGGATCCTCCTCCTTTTTGGGGGTCGTCCCCACCATCCCAGAAGAATCAGCCGTTCCGGCTAAAATCATTCTAGCTGAGGGCGTTGAGCCCTGCCACCTGCAAGGCCGAGATTTCTCGGTCAATACAATTTCTTACAACTTCCGCCCTTGCCAAATGGGGGCGCCCCGGGCCCGCCAAAATAAGAACCCGCAGTGGCAATTTCCTGGTCCGACAAGTCAGTTCTCGTTGGAAGTCGCGTGTCCGGCTCGACGACGAAGAGCCGATACCCCCACGGGACAATAATGTCCTAGCCGTCCCAACCTCCAACTGTTTCGCGCTCCTTCACAAGGTGCGCGAGGACAAGCCTGGCTTCAAAAAGAAGTCCAAAGTCAACAGCAGCGGCAACATAACCAAGGAGCACCTCCAAAAGATGAAGCATATGTGGTTCACCAAGCAGGAGGCCCACGCCCTCAAGCGAGCCCGGGCAGCTAAGCCTGACCAAGCCCAGGAATGGCAACAAGACCCTACTCCGTCATCTCGGGACGTCAAGCCCTTGGGCCCCCGGGGACAAAAAAGAAAAGGCGTCTATCGTAAGCCAAATTTCACTTAAGTCTCGGAGCCAATCTGAGTAGAACAAATTACACGTGCTGAGGCCTCGACAGTACGCATCTCGGTTTTTGACAGGATGGGGACACCAACCCCCTCGAGGGTCCAACCACCACCAAAGAAAAGGGTGGTGCAAATGTCTGAGGCTGGGGATAACATAAAGGTTTATACCTGTTATGTCTCCGATCGGGAGTCGATGGAGGCTGTCAGCAACCCAGCCAACTCTAATGAACTAGTTGAAAATCCTGCGGTGGATGCGGTGTACCTTAACACCCGCAACGTCACCCGAAGAAGCCTCCAAGCCCAATTTAGTGGTCAGGCAGGGACTTCCAATCAGGGTGAACCTCAAGGTTAAGCCCAGGAGTAAGTTCTGAACCAAGATGAGAATTTGCCCCAAGAAGAAAAAGACCCTGATGAAGTTCTAAGCATCCATGGAGAAGGGGGAGCTCAACCCGTCGGTAGATATATTAATCCGGTGTTTGAGCCGCCTACAAGGGCCGCATTCTAAGTAATGTCCGATGACGTCAAGTTTGAAACTATGCAGCGTTGGCACATGGAGATGATTAATCTCATGCTCGAGATGAAGCGGCAGATGAGTGCGAATGCCCAAAGACCTCCAACACCAGTGCACAAGCAAAACCCCCGACGAGAACAACGGCTGCGTAATCTCGCCATGGTCAATCGGGAGACAGTTGCACCCTACAATCTAGCTGTTGAAGCAGGGACCGAGCCACTTCGTGCTCTGCCCAATGTCTATTCTTCTCGGACTCCGGCGGTCGAAGACGTCATCGCCCAACGATGTATGATAGAAAGGATTGTTGAATTTGTCAGTGCGACGAGGGTATCACCATTGTTGATTTATATAGTGTGCCATACCCAGTCCACCATCAATTTAAGAAGCTTCCGTTGGATTGCCCAAAGGCACCAAAGCTGTAGAAGTTTAACGGCCAGGGGTCCCCACATGAACACTTGACCTATTACATAACGACCATGGGTGACTTGGCACTTGAGGAGTCATACCTCCTCCGCTATTTCACAACGTCTCTAGCGGGCATTGTCTTTCAGTGGTACTCAAGGCTGAAGCCCAACTCTGTGGTTGATTGGGCCGATCTGTAGAAGAAGTTTATTGATCGCTTCGAGCGGCCGGGAGGAAAGTCTCCCTTGCAGAGCTGTTCTCACTTAAGCAAAAAAGAGGGGAGACTGTCCTGGGCTTCATCAAGCGCTGGAGGGAATTCAACATGTGATGCGGCAACTCTTCCTCCCAGGAAGATGCAATGACAATATGCCGCGCAGAGGTCAGCTAGAAGTTCCTGGTTGCAAATATCAAAGGTTTCAACCAGCTAAATTTGGTTGTTGCGGAGATAGAAATGTTCTTCGACGATAACTCAACATTCACACCCTCAAAGGGTAAGGCTCCTAAGGAGCGCAGCGCCACAGGGAAGGAGGTAAATGCCATCGATTTCTCTCCCAAAAATGGGTCCGGTGAAGCAGTGACCCCAAATAACTCCGGCAAGAAGTTTGAAGGGAAGGCATCAGCAAGACTGTCTGAGGGTATGAAGACTCCTTATTCCTTCAAGAAGGAGCATACCAAAAGACTCTTCAATCTTTGTCTTAAGAACAAGCTGATATGCCTACCGGATCCTAAAAAAACGGAGGACGTCAATAAATCCGATGACCCCAATTATTGCGTGTATCACCACATATTGGGTCATACTATCGAGAACTATTATGTTTTTATGGATGAGGTGGAGAAGATGACCAAAAATCACCTCGTCAAAATGAAAAGCTCTTTGGTGGATCCCCCACAGCCCCATGCTTGGGATCGACCAACTTGGTTGGCCATTGTAATACACCATTCAGTCAATGAGAACCATATGGCGGCAGCCTTCACATTCCCCGAACCGGAGACAGAAGAAGCCGGCCCCAGCCGAACCAAACCCACTATGTGGTATTCAGGCTGGAGGCTCTCCCATCAATGCTCCTTTCCGAAGGAGTACACTAAGAAGATATTCGACCACCTATTCAAGGAAGGCCGGATCATGGTACATGACCCACTAGCGACCTACACGGAGGTCGAGCAAAGACATCCTCGTTATTGAGAATACCACGCTAGGATATCCCATCCGACGAGGAAATGCAAAGAAGTTCAAGACTGCATCGAAATCTTCATTCAAAGAGAGGAGATCGATGTCCACGGGGGTAGCATGACAAGGAAAAACCTCCGACAGGCTGTCAAACAAGTGATAAGTCAAGGTCCTCCTCTAGAAATCGGGAACTAAGAAGAAAGCCCGATCTCCTGTGATCAACATGGGATAATCCCTGAAATCGGCTCCTCTGTGCCCCAGAGAAAGGATCCGTTGACGTTCTCAGTCAACGTCGTGCATGCATTGACTTTTCACATGTCTGTCGGACTAGAAACACGAGGTTGATCCTAGCTCGGGTCAATCCACGATATGGTCCCTCGAATGGCGGCCCTGGCAGGACTTAAAGTCCTTGCCCTTTCCAAAAGAGGAAACCCATAGGCTACTCAAGATTCTTCTGGGCGGGAAAGAAATCTTGGTGTGCGGTCTTCCACAACGTCGCCTTGAAGCAAATTTCAGGAGCCAGGGGCAGGGCTCATCTGCCCCACATGTCAGCAAAGAAGACCAGGCGACCCGAAAAGAAGCCCAAGATTCCCGTCAACTATGAGGAATGAGTTATCACCTAAGTCAAAAAGGCAAGTCTCAGTAGGAAAGTCTCAAGTTGAATGTCGAGCAAAGTGTAAAAAGCAAGCCTCAACAGGAGGATCTCAAGGCTAATACCCGACAAAGCCGAGAGAGCTAGACCCAGTTAGGGGATCTCAAGCTAAATTTCGGGCAAAGCCAAAGAGACAAGATCCATGAAGAAAGCCTCAAGCTACATGCGGAGCAAAGCCAGAAGAGCAATCTTCAACCAAAGAACCCCAGACCAATCTCTGGCTCAAATCAAAAGGGCAAAGTCAAGCCTGACCTTCCCGTGCAAAGTCTTACACCAAGATAAGAGCTGGCAAGCACGGAGCCCCTGGTGGCTCTAGCACCCTAAAACTTTGGTCTTTACATGGCCGAATTTCAAGAGTTGCCACCTGAGATAGTCAGTCAAGTAATTAGTGTCACATTCTGGGTGCATGAAGAATAGGCTGGTTGGGTCAATGTGACCCCGAAGAAGCATGGTCATTCCAGGCCCCCGAAAAGTAAAGGCAGGTTCAATGGCTCCAATGCTGGGGGCATCTTCCAGCCTATGGCAAAAACATGTTCCTTCTCCCATTGAACTAGCGCGAGCTAAAAAGCAGGAGAATAACAAAAAAAAGAATTTAAGGACATGGTTGAAGCAACAAGCCGATCATGCCACTGTCATAGAAGCCCATAAGGCGCTAACTCCTCTGCAAAAGCTACAAAAGTTGATTGATGAGCTTGAGGAATATGTTCCTTTTACGCCCACTAAAGCTGTTCCCCTAGATAAATATATCCCGTGAGAAGAATTGGAACAAAAAACTCGGCTCAAGAACTGGCTCCACCAAATGTGCCAACGAGCACAAGAGGGGTAAAAGCTTCCCATCCCGGAGGAGCTTTCCATCTTTTACAAATATGAAGAACTCACCATATAGAAGTTAGAAGAAATGCTGAAGAACTTCTCATGTAATATGGTGTCCATACCTCCTCCAGAAAGCATACAAATGCCAAGTGGAGATAGTGTCACCGCCTCAGCAATCGGGGATAGGATCACTATGGCGACATACCGCCGTCGTAACGTAGAACTCCGAAACCACGGTCGTGGCAGAGGCCGTGGACGTGGATGAGGAAGGCATCCAGTATCCTCTAGTGGCGAGAATGCTAATTCAACATACCCTCGAAGGGTCATCGTCTTTCGAGGTGAAGACCTAGGTGCTATTCCCCAGATCCAAGTTCGGGTTGATACCTTTTTCTTCGATTCTTCAGATGAGGAAGATGGGCCAATAAAGCCAGCCTTGTATAAAAATCCTGCTAATCCAATTCAAACTCAAGTTGGGGCTGCTACCTTCTTCTTCGATTTGTCAAATAAGGAAGATGAACCCGTAAAGCCGGCCCCACAAGAAAAGCATGTTGATCCAGCTCAAGCAGGTCCCTCCAGCAAAGACAATATTGAGCCGCCTTCTCCAGAGGAAGATTCCTTGGCTCCATTATTCCTATAAGAACCAAATGATTAAGGAAAAACTGAGCCAAGTAAGAAGTCCAACTATCAACCCAAGCCTCTCTCAGAGATGATCCCTCCGCTGGATCAAGCTCGTGCGCTGGCCGATTGGAAGATCATCCAGCATATGAAGCGGTTCCCAACCAATGTCACCATATGGGAAGCCATTGCTTGGAGTAAAGAGTTGAGGGAAGCTCTCGTGAAAATACTCCAAGAGCCAGAAGTTTATGAGGCTCAGGTGGCTGAGCTCTAGGCTCAAGCATATGAAGCTTTCATAGCAACTGTCACCTTCACAGATAAAGATATGTTGTTGTCTTCCCCTTACCATAATTGTCCTCTGTACATGCAAGGGAAGATAATTGGCCATGTGGTAGATCCTAGGGCATCCGTCAACATAATGCCTCTAAAGACTTTCAAGTCTTTGTTTCTTGTACCCTATTTGCAAAGGGTCAATGACGTCAAAATCTCATGGTTCAACCAAAATTCAGAGGATGCATTGGGTAAAGTAAAAGTGGAAGTTAGCATTGACATTTTTGTCACTAAAGTCACGTTCTACCTTATTGACGCTAACACGTCATATAAGGCCCTGCTCGGGAGATCCTGGTTGCATGAAAATTGGGTCATTCCTTCAACTCCTCACCAAGGCATTAAGTACGCAAAGGGTGGAGAGCAGCACACAGTCTTTGTTGATCGAGCTCCATTCCGGCCAAATGAATGTAATTTGACGGACGCTCAATTGTATTCGGGGAACCTACCATCAAGCCTCCCGTGAAAGTCGGTGACAAAGGGAAGCAAAAGGTTGCTACAGAAGAAGAAGATGAAGAAGAGCTCTTCATAGTAGATGAGGATCTCGCCAAGCTACACTGACTGAATATACAGGTTAGCGTTGCCAATGCCAAGCCAGCCTGGCTAGAAAGGCGCGAAATTAATTTTGAAGCTAATCTCATCAGTCGGGCAATTGACAAAAGCATCTCTCTACCTTCGGTATGCCTACAGCCTCTGTTTCAAAGGGAGGAGAACAAAGTTGAGCAGCTAAAGACGTTCATCGTCACATACCAGAGAAAGGGGAAAAAGTATAGCAATAAGGTTGTTAAGCCCATCATCTTTTACGAGGGAGACTTAATATCTCAAGGTCCTCTTGATGATGATTTCGGTTGGAATGAGGTGCGCAAGAATGCCCTCGAGTTCGTTCAAGAAATGGACGACATGCCCGAATATATTAAAGAGATGTGCTGGAAGCAAAATATCTCGCATATACATTAAACTTTCCGACGCGACTACTTTCACCAATTATGCTATCCCTCGCAAGTCAAGGGGCAGTCTCCCTTCCTCAAGAAAGATAAAAGAGGGCTGGGCTACGACCCGGAGGCATACTTCAAAGTCTATTATGTTGTCAACTTTGTAGGGCTCTTACCCTTTGCCAGCAGCTCAAACCCCAACCAGGAGACTAACGCATGCATAAGTGAATATCGAGAGGAATTGGCACTTGAAAGTCACAATGGCCAAGCTCAATCGTCTGTTATTGGCTACTTGGACGTCCACGTCGCCAGTTCTAATGACGAAGAAGATTTTATTATATTGTAGCTTGCCCCGTGAGAACTTGAAGATGTTGGGCAAGTGGCTCTACGCTAGTTGGCTGGACTCGACTTTGTGGAGCTAGATGACTCCACACCAGTCATCACTAATGTCCCCACAAATGAACAGCAGGAAGAACCAACCATTAATTTGGAGGGTTTGAAGCTGGAAAACCAAGCACTGAAATCCCTCGTGCAAGAATTATTACGGGAGTGGGATGTCTTGCTTAGGCATCTCGCGTCATCATCAAACTGCCAAACCAACTGGGGATCTGCAACAAATGACAACTCTCCAACAATTTTGACCGAAGTGCCGGTCGGTAAAGCCAACCCCACTGCGGTCCATCATGCCACCTAGAAAGGGGCAAGTGATGTGGGCTTCTCTCCCATGGATATTTATTCCCAGGGAAGAATTGGCTTGAGTAGGGTCCATGAAGATGCCAAGGGAAAGTCTCCTATAATAACGTTGGCACAGTGCTTGGAGACACCATATTCCTTCATCAAGGCGCATACCGAGTCATTGTTTGAATTTTGCATGACGCGGGACTTTATAACACTGCCAGAGCCTCGGAAGTCGGCTAAGGAAAGCATGGTCAAAGAAACTAGTTTCTGTCGGTATCATCGAATGGCCGGCCATGCCATAGAAGATTATTTTGTCTTTAAAGACAAAGTCGAAAGTCTAATACAGTCGAGAGTCACCCAAATTAAGAATCATCGAGTGTCTCCCCTGCAACCTCATCAGTGGGATCGGCCAAAGTCCTCGGCTAAACAAATTTTTGCTTTAGCCGCGCCTACATTGCCTAAGTTTGTGGCAAAGGAAGCGCTCCCAGGACAGCTTCCTTTATCTAAAGGAGATGCGACATGGCTTGCCTATAGCTGAGAAGTAGACTTTAAAGTCTACTATTCTGTTTGTCACCTTTCTTTAGTAAGTCAGACTCTGACGAGGAACCTAGTGACTCCACAAATGAACACCAAAAAGAAGTGCCACCTAAAGACCAGGACGAGCAACTTCAGTCGCCCATTGTCAACCATTTGGAATATTATGACGTTCACGGCGCCGCGTCTAATGACGACGAGGATTTCATCGATCTGCAGCCACCTCTGCGAGAACTTGAAGATGGCGGGTAAGCGACTGTAGACGAATTAGTTGAGCTCAACCTCGGAGATGCTGATGATCCCCGACCAATTTTCATCAGTGCCCTCCTCAATGATGAAGAAGGGCAAGCATACAAACAACTTCTATTGGAGTACAAAGATTGCTTTGCCTGGACTTACAAGGAATTGCCCGGGTTGGAACCCTCCGTGGCAGAGCATGAATTAGCAATACTCCCCATGGGCAAACTCGTCAAGTAAGCTCAAAGGTGTATGCGTCATGAGCTCGAGCTCAAAGTGAATATCGAAGTTGACAAGCTCTTAGAAGTAAACTTCATAGAGCAGAGCCCTACATCTATCCAAGTTGGCTCGCCAACATAGTTCCCGTCAAAAAGAAAAATGGTCAAGTTCGAGTTTGCATAAATTACAAGGACTTAAATAAAGTCAGCTCGAAAGACGATTTTCCTGTCTCGATTATTGAAACCATGGTCGACATGACCACTGGGCATGAAATTCTGTCCTTCATGGACGGATCGTCGGGTTATAACCAGATCCGTATGGCCATCAAAAACAAGGAGCACACGGTCTTCCGATCTCCCAAATGGATCTTCAATTACAAAAGGATGCCTTTTGGCTTGAAGAACGTCGGTGCCACATATCAAAGGGCAATGGCCACTTTTTTTGATGAAATACTCTATGACTTGGTCGAATGCTATGTTGATGACCTGGTCGTCAAAAGCCAAAGACGGGAAAATCACTTGGCCGACTTGCGTCGGGTTTTTGAAAGGTTCCGTCAATTTCAACTCAAAATGAACCCGATGAAGTGCGCTTTTGGAGTTTCAAGCGGCAAGTTTCTTGGTTTCATCGTCAGATATCGGGGAATAGAAATAGATCCCGATAAAATCAAGGTAATTCGGGAGTTGTCGTCTCCCAGAAATATAATTGAATTAAGGTCTCTCTAGGGGAGGCTAGCCTACATTAGGCGCTTTATATCCAATCTCTCAGGGAGATGCGCACCTTTTGGGGAATTGATTAAAAACGGCGTACCATTCATATGGAACCAGGAGTGCCATAATGCATTTGAACAAATCAAAGTGTATCTTCTTACTCTCCCGATGTTGGGAGCACCAGTCAAAGGAAAACTGCTAATACTCTACATCACTGCCATGGATGTTTCTCTGGGAGCTTTACTAGCACAAATAAATGAAGAGGGCAAAGAGCAGTCGTAATATTACTTCAGTAGGAAGCTGGTTGGCCCTGAACACCGCTATTCCCTAATGAAGAAAGTATGCTTAGCGTTGGTATTCGCCATAAAGAAGTTGAGGGATTATCTCCTATCTCATTAGGTGGAGCTAATCTCAAAATACGACCCACTCAAGTTCCTCCTCAAACAGCCTGTATTGTTAGGAAGACTGGGAAAATGGGCACTACTCCTCATAGAGTTTGACATAATCTTTGTCTCACAAAAAGTAATTAAAGGACAAGGAATGACGAAATTTCTGGCGGCACACTCAGTTCCAGCAGATTTTCCACTTAACATTGGACTCCCTGATGAAGAAACCCTTCTGCCTCGGCTAAGAGCAGAAGATCAAATTCAGGAAGCTCCACCATGACAAGAAGAGGACTCCCTCGCAATTGACCTGCCATGCTGGGAGCTCTACTTTGACAGCGCTTCCCGAACAGTCAAGAAGTCTGACGACACTACAAGCCTCACTTTAGGGGCATGTATTGTCTTCGTGACTCCTCAAGGAGGAATCCTACTCAATTCCTGTGCACTTCTGAAGCCCTTAACAAACAATGAAGCGGAATACGAAGCATTAATTGCTGGGCTCCAATTAGCTCTGGAAATGGATATCAAATGCATCAAAGTCTACGGGGACTCGCAACTTGTCATACAACAAGTCATAGGCGATTATGATGTCTGCAAGTCGGAATTAATTCCTTACCATGTTGCTGTGACGAAGCTTAAAGAGAAATTCGACATATTTGAAATAGGTCATGTCCTTAGAAGCAAAAATTCACAGGCAGATGCCTTAGCCAAGTTGACTTCCGCCATAAAGCTTCCACCCGAAGGAGAATTGGACATAACTGTCAGACATAGAAAGCTTATGCAAAGTGTCTTAGACGAAGAATCTGACCCTACAATTTATGAGGTCAACACAATTGAAGAAGACAGTCCTACCAAGGAAGAGGGAAAAGATTGGCGTGAGCCGATTATCAAGATAAAGAATGATTGCCTCTTTGCAGATTGGGCTCAAAGGGTTCAACTGTTGCGAAGGGCAACGTCATATCAGCTGATAGGAGTTCAATTGTATAGGCTTGTCCATGAGAAAGACCAATCTGTTCTCTTGCGTTGTCTCTCACCAAAAGAAGCCAAAGTAATTATGCGCGAGGTCCACTCAGGGCTCTGCGGTGCCTATCTAGTCGGGGACAAAATGAAAATCAATATAAAGATGAAAGGCTTCTATTAGCCCACCATGTATGCGGATTGCAATCGGTACGCCTGCACATGCCATAAGTGCCAAGCCTTTGGCTCAGTACCAAGAAGACCCCCTAACTCACTACACCCCATGGCGCCTACCTGGTCCTTTGCAGAATGGGGGAGGGACATCGTGGGACCCTTCCCACCGTCCACAAATGGCTACAAGTTCATCTTAGCCGCAACATACTACTTCTTCAGATGGGTCGAAGTCATCCCTTTGCGGGAGGTCACAGGAAAGGTAGTTACTCAATTTGTCAAACACTATATTATATACAGATTCGGCATCCCTTGCTGGATTATGTCTGATAATGGCACTCCGTTCTAGAACAAAAGCATCTACCAGTTGGTAGCAAAATTTCATATCGACTGGAGGACATCAACGGTGTACAATCCCCAAGCCAATGGATTGGCCGAAGTATTTAATAAGACCCTTTGAAACCTCTTAGCCAAAATAGTGGGAGGCCGCAAAAGAGATTGGGACGAGAAGATACACAAAACTCTCTGGGTATATCGAACAGTCTACAAGACTCTCACCGGTTGTTCCCCCATCTCTCTAATATATGGGGTAGAAGCCATGGTACCAATCGAAATTGAAATGTCTTATGTTATCGGATAGCCGTGCATACCGGCTTACAAGCCTAGGAACAAGATGAAATAGAAAGGAGGTTGGAAGAACTATCCAACCTAGAAGGTAAAAAGTTGGAAGCCTACAAGTATCTCCAGGCATATCAAATCCGAATTACACGAGCTTATGATAAGCTTGTAAAACAAAGGACTTTTAAAAGAGGTGACCTTGTCATGGTCAAAGAAAGAGAAGTCATGGCATGCAAGTCCAACGGCAAATTACAACCCAATTAGCGCGGCCCCTACCTCATCACGAGGGTCTACGAAGGAGACACATATATGATTATCGACCACAAAGGAGAGAATCTTTTTCTCCATTAAATGCAAAACACTTAAAGTTGTATCATGCCCTTGAGCATTAGTTTGTGCAGCGATCGCTGTTGGATATCTCCTTTCCCAGTGAGGGTTAAAAGAAAAGAGGGAACTAGCCCAGGTGAAAATCCGAAGGGTACTGAGGTTGGTGACGCAAAAAAAAGTAAAAGAAAAATAAAAAGAAGAAAAAAAGAGAAGAAAAGGGAAGGAAAAAAACTTGGTGTGGCCACGTTAACATTCGGTGTTCTTGTCCCATCGTCCCAAATCCTAAATCCAAAGTCCTAAAATTTAGCTCCCAAACCACTCAATCGGTCAGCCCCAAATCCTAAATCATAAGTCTTAAATTCTGGCTCGTAAACCACTCAGTTGGTTAGCCTCTAATCCTAAATCCTAAATTCTGGCTCGTAAACCACTCAGATGGGCAGCCCTAAATCCTAAATCTTAAGCCCTAAATTTTGGCTCGTAAACCACTCAGTGGTGGGACCCAAATTTTAAATCCAAAGTCCTAAATTTCAGCTCGTAAATTACTCAGTTGGTCAGTCCTAAATCCTAAATCCAAAGTCCTAAATTTTGACTCGTAAACCATTCAGTTGGTCAGCCCCAAATCTTAAATTCTAAGTCCTAAATTTTGGCTCCTAGACAACTCAGTTGGTCAGTCCTAAATCCTAAATCCAAGTTCCAAAATTTCGGCTTATTAATCACGAGTTGTCAGCCACAAATCGCAAATTCAAAATCTATGTTTGGCTCCAGATCGCGAGTGGTCAGCTCCAAATCCTAAATTCAAAATCCTAAATCCCTATTCCTGACTCTCAAACCCCCAGAGGTCAGCCAGGCGATGAGTCCGAAGTTACTTGATCCCATGATACAACCCTCAGCTTCAAGCACACAAAAGATTAACCGCCCAACCTCAAAAAAAGGGGGGGGAGATAGGGCTTAAAATAGAGGTGTCTCGACGGACTTGGGCAACTAGTTTGTTGGTTGCTCAAGGGCAAAAAGGTCATAACTTGGCTGAGGTGAAAACTTGAAAGAGTGCATTAGGTAAAAATGGGTAACCTCTCGGCGTGAAAACCCGAAAGGGCGCGTTGGGAAAAGTTAAAGGGGATTCGTTTTGGTGAAAACCCGAAAGGGCGCTAAGACTAGTAAAGTGAAGAAAAAGAAGAAAAAAAAAGAGACAGCTGAAGTATTGTAACAGACAATGGTGCTCAACTCATGAGTAGTTTCTATTATTCATCCACAAAATTGGAACCCGAGACAAGGGGTAACCACAAAATGATGAATGCCGAAATACAAGAAAAGAGGATGATACTGTACAAAAAAATAGGCTCATAAATGGCGAGGCTTCTTCTTCATTAAGTCTTCGATTCGGCCTTGCTTGGTGGCAATGGCATCCCGAGCTCCTAGGCACCGCTCCATGAGAGAACCTTCCTCAACTTGTGCCTACTGCTCTTCTTTAACATTTAGCTCCGCGATGGCGAGCAATCCCTCAATTTTGTTCAGTAAGGACTGCACTGTCTCTTGAAGTGCGGCTGCATTATTTCTGTTTTCAGCTTCTGCCACTTCAAAGGAGCCCCGACGGCACCAGACTTCTTCAATATGAGAGTCTAACTCTTCAACCTCGCCAGACAGGGCATAAATCTTTTCCTTGTGCTGTTGGATTTCTAAACAATAGCCATCCCATGTCGAGGACTCGTGAAGGTGGCAAACTTCATCCCAAATCTCATCAACTACAGTCATCCAAGGCTCCTATGGTAGTCCCATCAGGTGATAGGTTAGAGTGTTCCTTGCAAGAACATCTCGCATGGCCTCAATGGAGGGAGAAGACTCTTGTTGCAGCGTAGCCCGAGCAGCAACAACAAGGGCCTCGAACACTAAATCTCCTCCTGCAAGCGGTGCGCCTTGAGGGCTGTCCGGCCACTCAATCCCATGCCCTGAGAAATCATCAGTTTGGGCTGAAGCAGTCTTAATCTCCACTCTCTCTCGTGAGGTAACCTCTGGTAAAGCTGCAAGAGAAAAAAGGGGAGAAAATGAAGAGATTTTGATGAGTTTAGTTTCCACGATAAAAAAATGTGTAAAACTCCCCCGGAGGAAAAAGGCACTTTCTTTCTATACCTGAGGAAGTGGCTATTGCCTCTAAATTATTATCTCTATACTCAGGGTTGGTTGGCATTGAAGATGCATGGGCTTCAGTTAAGCCAGCTGAACCTAGAAAAAGGTGGTACAAGTCAGTCATATGCAAAAAATAATAAAGGAGGTTTATTAAACATGAAAGAGATCACCTGAGGCTTTAAGCGCCCCTTTATCACAAGAAGAGGAGGCGGTCGATGGCTCTCCCGAGATGAACTCCTCTCCCCTTGGGCTTGTGAGCCAGTCACTCTTGGCGAAGTTCCCTCAGCCCCTCTTAAAAGGAAAAGGGAAGCAAGTGCCACGAAGGGATTACTTTACAAGTTACTTGATAATTTAAGAAGTTAAGAAGGGAAGGCTATCTTTCGAGATGCTGCACTCCTTTTGAGGGGAGCCCGAAGATGCTGATTGCGTGATTGGGGAAGAGGTCCCCACATCTTCCAACCCGGCCGCTATTAGAAGTTGAGAAGTTTCTTCTGACGCCCCATTCAAGGGTGGGTTTGTCGAGCCACAAACTTGCATGATCGAATGTTCAACCATCCTTGAGGAGGGCTCACAAATGCCTCCCTCAGTGGGTGGGGCCAGTTCAGTGGCTCCTGTAGGAAGATAACCTGAAAATGGCGAGAAAAATACCCAATGATAAGGATGCTAGCACCTATGTAGTCTGAGGCGTGAGACGAGCGAGGCGACCAGGCGGTCGCCTCACGCCTCAAAGGCCTAGGCGATGGCCGAGGCGTTTAAGGCGAGATATTATTAAAAAATTATATATAATTTAAAAATAAAATTATATGTCAAAATATCACAAAAATATATTTTTTGAACAGTAAATATCATAAAACTGCATATACACTAAACAAGAAAAATAACTAACAAGTGCAATATTATAACAAAAAAAAGGGTTAAACAACCAAACAAGTTATTGCCGACGTCGATTGCCCTGCACGAATCACGATTGATCGTCACTGTGGTATGTGAGAGACAGAGAGAGGGTGAGATCATAGAAGGCAGTTTCGGCCGAAACCGAAACGTTTCGGTTTCGGACCGGTCCGAAACGACACCAAAGAGTGGGTTTCGGCCGAAACCAAATGTAATCTTTTAAAAAAATAGTATTAAATTGGTTTCGGACCGAAACCGAAACTGGTTTCGATTTCGGACCCGGCCGAAACCGAAACCGATACCGACACAGCCATCCTTGGGTGAGATAGAGTGACTAGTGAGAGAGGGGATTAGCCCCTCTAACTATGCATGCATGTGTCTGTGTGAGAGAGAGAACATGAGACAGAGAGTGAGAGAACAGAGAGAGTGGGCGGGAGACAGAGTTGAGAGAGAGAATAGGGAGAGTGGGCGGGAGACAGAGAGTTGAGAGAGAGAACAGAGAGAGTGAGCGGGAGACAGAGAGTGAGAGAACAGAGAGAGATAGAGTGAAGGCGAGGGAGAGAGAGAGTGGAGAGAGCGAGAGTGGCAGGGGGAGAGAGAGTGAGCGGGTGGGAGTCGGACTGTGGGAGAGGGGTGAGAGGGGCTCGGCCCCTCCTTCTCACTGTGAGGGAGATAGAGAGGGGAGAGAGCGAGAGTGACAGGGGGAGAGAGAGTGAGCGGGTGGGATTGTGGGAGAGGGGTTGAGCCCCCCTTTGTGTGTGCCTGCGTGAGAGAGACAGAGGGAGTGGAGTGGAAGACAGAGAGAGAGGGAGATGGACACGGCGAGAGGGAGTTATCGGACGCTGCTCGCTCGCCAGACGTCGCTCGCCGGACGCCGCTCGCCGCTCGCCGCTCAGCCTTTGCCGCCGTTGGAGGGGGAAACGATATGTTGGAGACGGGATGCGAGCGAAACCCTCGCATCATTAAAGGCTCCGGTTCGTCGTAGTTAACTGGTATTCTTACCCGATACGCGGATCCGCCGGGCGGGCGAGCGGGTGCCGGCGAGAGGGTGAAGCGCGCTGCGGCGAGCCTGGCGCGCGTGAGGCGTTCGCCTCGGCGAACCGCGACGGCGCGAGGCGGGCTGCCGTCGCTCGCCTAGGCGGGATTTTGACTACACAGGCTAGCACAGGGAAAGTTACTCAAGTCTTGCATAAGTAATGACGAAAGAAAGGTCACCTCCTGAGTTGGGGCTAGCATGTGAAAGGTGGGGACCTTCTATATCACCTGAGGTAGGGACGACTGCATTTGCCTCTGTTATCTCCCCGACCTCCATGTCTACCTCTCTAGCAAAAGGCACTTCCTCAAATTCCCTCAGAACATCAGGAAATCTTGTAGTGGGAGGATCTGAACCCATAGAGGGTGAGATAACATCAAGCAAGTCAAGAAAGGTAATGAGAATGAGTTACAACTGAATATGCCAGGATCAGAAATACCCATCGATAGTCGGAGTAACTTGAGCCGTCACGAGGCTACTCGAAAGGGGTAACTGGCTTGCCCCGAAGACTGGGTCACCCACTAAGGTTACTCTCTTAATTGGCTGCTGCCCTCCTCCAGCGTGAATGCCTCCTCCAGCATGAATGCCTACTAAGAAGGATTCGGCACAACTGGCCACTGTCTCTCAATGGAAAGGGTCCAAATACTCTGGCAGATTGTCATCCATCTCAAGGTTTAGAAGAGCTCTAAACTCTGCCATAGAGTTGGTCGAGTTTGCGCCACCAGAGTCTGAAAGGAAGGGCAGGATATTAAATACTCCAACAAATAAAAGAAAATAAATATGCAAGCAAGCCTAGGAAGGCACTTACCCAGGAGGTGTGGATCGCCATCCATGCCTGCTGCTAGCTGAAGCTTAGGAGCTACACCTGTCTCTCCATCTTCTGGCTTAAATCCTTAGGGTGGCACAGATGAGAAGTTAAGGTCTTTAATAAAAGAAAAATATCGAGAAGGCAGGAAATACTGGATAAACTACCTTCTTGATCTCCTTCACATGTAAAGGTAGGTGAATCCCCTGATAAAGGATTATAATCATCATTTAACGTATCCAACGCTCTGGGATCATCAGTTTTACCGATTTCCCCGATTTCTGGTGGGTCCTCTCCTTGCGAGGGTCTGACATATGGAGAACTTGAGCCTGGATGGTCTGAAATAGAGAAAAGCAAGAATAAGTTATATACGCCAAGGCCAAAGGCCGCATCTAGACAATTCACAACTAAGCAGGAAAGGCTATCGTGTCGCCGAGAGGCCTTAGTGGCACGAGTCTCATTTCCTGGGGCCCTTTGTCTCTTTGAAGGAGCAGGAGCGTTTCTCTTCCTAGAAGCCTTCAAAATGGCATCGCCAGCCACGAAGCTCACTGCAGGAAAGAAAGGAAGAAGGATTGTTGGGCCAATTTGTTAACACCTTAAAATGGATAAAGGAAAAAGCATCCACAAGTGGTTAAATTCCACAATACATGTGAGTGAAATGGGTTAGGAAGGGGAAAGTCATTGGTATAAAAAACTCCCCTACCTAGCACAAAATCACCAAACCACCGCACGTGGGAAACACCAATTTCCCTCTCCTCATGTGAAAAATAAACAGTAGAGGGGCTATTTATAGGGGAATCCACCACCTTTTCACCCATTTTAGGGGTTTAGGACCTGGTCCACCCCATCTTGGGGGATTTGCCCCGGGTCCACCCCCAAAAGGGGGGATTTACCCCGGTTCCACCCCTCCCTTGGGGGTTTGCCCCGGGTCCACCCCCTCTTGGGGGTTTGCCCCGGTTCCAACTCCCCAAGGGAGTATTTCTGCCCCGGGTTCACTCTAAACATGGTTTGGAGTCTGGTTAAAGTTCAGAATAGGGCTGATTATGCCTCAAGTAATTGTTCTACCCTAGTGAGCATGCAATGCATTGGTTTGGTAATTAAGGATCAGCAAAAAAAAAAAAGAAAAAGAAAAAAGAAACATGCTGGCAAGGGTAGGATTAGCAGCCAGGCAACAGTCCAATGGTTAAAGTAGTTGCAGTAGTGGCAACATAACAGCGGCATCAACAACCCAATGGCTGCAGCCCTGCAACAGCAGTGTAGCAGCACAAGGCCCAGTGGCAGCAACAGCTCTGTTGCAGCAGCAGCACTCAAGGGCAGTAGCAGCAACCCACTAACAGCAACGGCAATGCCATGGCAACAGCAGCAACATCAGTCTTGCAATAGCAGTATCAGCAGCTCAAGGGCTGCAGTGGCAGCTCAGAGAAACAGCACTGCAATCACAACCCTTTAATCAAGGAGAAATTAACCCAAATTTGAAGCCCAAAGGGTTGAAATAGTCTGCATTCACCCACTTTTGGGGGGTTTACCCTGGGTCCACCCCATTTTGGGGGGTTTGCCCCGGTTCCAACCCCAAAGGGGGTGTTTTGCCCCGGGTCCACTCCCCCTTTGGGAGATTTGCCCCGGTTCCAACCCCAAAAGGGGTGTTTTGCCCCGGGTCCACTCCCCCTTCCGGGAGATTTGCCCCGGGTCAACCCCCACAAGGGTGTTTTTGCCCCGGGTCCACCTTGAACACTTGATTAAAAGGCTTTGAGATCTGATTAAAGTCCAAATGAGGCTGATTAAACCTTGAATAAGCATTCTACCCTAGTTAGTATGTAATACATTGGGTCCTTAATTAAGGATAAGTATAAAGCATGCTAACATAGGTGGCATTTGTAGCATGGCAGCAACACTCAAAAGCAGCAGCAGCTTTGCTACAGCAATGTAGTAGCAGCAGCACCCAGGGGTGGCAGCAATACTCCAAGGCAGCAACAGCTTTGCTACAGCCATGTAATAGCAGCATGGTACTCGGTGGCAGTAACGGCAGTTTAAGGCCTGCAGCAGCAGCCAATGGGCAACAGCAGCAGCCCATACAATTAGTAGCAGCCACTGCTAACAACACGAGCAACACAGCAATCAGCATTGGGTCGACCCAGCAAAGCCTCAGGTCGACTCATGCAGTGCAACAGCTGCAACAACAGCATACAACAGCTGCAACCGCAACAGACCAAGTTTGGACAGCAAACAAAAGTATTAGCAGCAGCAATACAAGAATAGCAGCAGCAGCATGTTGCTCAGTGGCAGTAGCAACAGCTTAAGGCCTGCAGCATCAGCCAATGGTTGTAGCAGCAGCCCAATGGTAGCTTGCTGCAACAACACATCAAATAAAATAGCAGCAGCAGCAGCAGCAGCACAATATTAGCAGCCCTTATTCGAGGGGAAAATTAACCCAATTTGAAGTAAAAGGGTAGCAACAACCTGGATTCACCCCCATATGGGGGTTTTGCCCTGGGTCCAACCCCCATATGGGGGGTTTGGACTGGTTCCACTCCCATATGGGGGTTTTGCCCCGGGTCCAACCCCCATATGGGGGTTTTGCCCCGGTTCCACCCCCAAATGGGGGATTTGGATCGGGTCCACCGCCCCACATGGGGTTTTGCCCCGGATCACTCCCAAATTCCCTTGTTTTGTCTTGGATGGAGAGTGTAACCGCCGGGATTCCCTCGGGACTCTATAAATACCCCAGTGGGGCCCTCATTTGGGAGGAGGAGAAAGACACAGAGAGAACTGCAAGTGTTGGTTGTGCTTTGTTCGAAGGCCCATCGTATGGGTTTGGTTTCGTGGTTGGTGCTTGTGCTTGGTTCAGAAACCTTGTGGTTGTGTCGTGAGGGTATACTACAAACCCCATGTGCATCACAATCCTTTCTGTGAATTGTGTAATCTAGAGAAAATTCCCTATATGGAGAAACCCTGATTGCCTTAGAGCAAAGGGTCCTGTACAACTAAAGCCTCGATTGTCTTTGAACATCCGGTTGTGCCACTCCTTGGAGGTCGATCCCCGGCGTTGCACTAGTGGACATGCTAAGCCGGGCCCCAGCTCATGAGAGCTTAAGAAGGGGAAGCAATCCCCCGAGAGTCTTTGGTCAACGGGTCTTCCCCAACGAGGGACTTGTGCCTAGTACCAAAATTATACAAAAAATCTCTGTTCAGTCTAGAAGTCACCAAAACCTCCTTGTTCTGGACAAATTGCATAAATACCCCTCATGATAGGGAAGATTGCAGAAATACCACCAAAAGTGAAAAATTACAGAAATACCTATGATAGGTCTGAAATTGCCCTGATTGCCTGTGAGTAAAGGGTCATGTACGACCAAAATCTTGATTGCCTATGAATGAAAGATCATGTGCAATCGGAAAAATTTGTCGACAAGTTTGTACTCATGAAATGTACATGTGATATCTTGTACACTTTATAACATTTTATGAAATATACTAGTGGCCATGTGAGCATGACTCTACAAAATCATGTGAATGTTTGAGTCGTGAAATACCAGACTTTCGCATCATGCGAAGATAAGTATGAAGTTTCAAGCCTCAGTTAACCTCATAAAAGTCGAATGGCTAACACATAGAGGTCTTGAGCCTTGAGATTACGAATTTGAGGATCTACCTCGATCCTCGTAACTACGTCGGTTAAGCCTGTAGTCCTTCCTGAAACGTTTTCAATACTTGCCACCACCTTGCACGACTTAGTGCTCAAGGCAATGCCTTCAGCATCACAGCTAATTTTATGTAAACGGTGGATTCTCTTTAGCAGTTAGTCAAGGGTATTCGGACTCGTACCGATGTAAATAAACACCGACTGCGGTCGGTGGAGAATTGTCCGGTACCCGATCCCTAATCGTCTGATAAATCTAAATTCGCGGAAATAATAATATACCCACTACCTAAATAACTACAAATATGCATTTTCTTCTTTAAAGGAGAAATATTTAAATATTTATTTACTTATTTATTCATTTATTTCCGTGAGTTAAACAAGGATGTAAGCAAAAGAATTGCATAGATACTCGTAACAAATTATGAAGCTTTAGAAAGAAGGAAGTTAGTGGTTACGTACCATCAAGAACTGAGGAAAAAGAAGGTGGCAATACTAGCTGCTCAAATTTAATGCCAGTGGCCTTGCTCGCCCTCTCTGCGGCATCCCAAATGTTTTGTAGAGTGGAGCCATTTTCAATTAAAGAGAGAAGTTCTATGAGGCCAGCACATCCAATGGCATTCATTATGTGCTTCTCCCAGTGTCCATAGAGTTCATTGGTAAAACTTTCATGATGTAGCGGAGTGGTCCGTGGTGCACCCTGGGGATAACAATCAAATAGGAAGTGCTCCCAGCATGAATAAGTCATCGGGACATCTTTCTTTGAAGCAGTAGTTTTCTTTGATGGGGCAGAAGCTAGAGGTCTCAACGGTTTCGTTATCCCCTTACACTGAGCTCTGTCAACAGCAAGCTGATCATTTTTAACCCCTCATGAGGCACGAAAGTCTCTAACTGGCACTGGCCAAGTGAGAGAAATGACTGCGAAGAAAGGAGCTGTCCACTACAACAAGAGGCAAATCCCTCCTCTTTAATCGAGCTTCCTCAGCTTGTTTCACCTTCTACAGGGGCTGTCTAAAGACATTACTGTGGTTGAACCACCAGCGTGCATAATACATGTCGATCTGGCCTATGCCGGTCCGGTTAGGAAGAAGGCACCCTGACTCTGGCTCTCCTCTGAAGAAATAATCCCACCAGTTAGCAGCAACAAGGTGGGCGTCATGGTTGCAGTACAAGCGAGCCTCCAAAGGAAAATCAGCATTTGGCGGAACCGATTGATCATAGCCAAAGTTCCGCGCAAACCTGAAGGGGTAATATGGCTCTAAAAATACTGATCGCCCCCTGCGGAAGACAAGAATGCTGGGCCTGATACAACAGAGCCAATCCTCATAAAACGATCGGCTAGGGCTGGCATGATGAGGCAAATGATAAGTCATCCCTCCTGGACCGTCAACACTGTACGACCTGAAGTCATAAGAATTATGAGTAAAGTGCAAGCCAACGCGCCCCTCTGTGGGCAGAAAAGAAAGCGTCTTCTGAGCACCAATCAATTGATCCTAAGAATTTTGATTACGACAGTTTCTGAATAAAAAGATCAGAGGTGCTACAACATTCTCAAAGTCGACATATTGGCATAACCCGGGGAAAACTAAGCCGGCCCATGCACTGGGATAATGTGTAGTCATCACAACGCCTTTGTCTCACGGGGAGTTGTGGGCAGTCAGATTTCCTTAGTCATGATATATATTCGCCAATGCATTTGGCGTAATAGCAAATCTGTGACCGTCAGCAATAAGACATGCCGGATATATCAGCTCTGGCCGTATGAGCCCTTCCTCTCCACGAGACATAACAAACGTACCTAGCCATTATACAAGATATGCTTCGAGATAAGTGCGGCTGGGAGCTCGAGGGAGTTCTCACCCCTTATTTTCCTGTGTAGTCAAGTATTGTTTGTGCACTTGCAATTTCAAAATCAGTTGGTGATATTGATCAAGAAGCTTGTCATCTTCTGCAACTGTCTCATAGAAGCAAAATGGCCCGTTATAGAAGTAACGGACCCAAGCATTGACACTAACTCTCACTGTGCTAGATGAGGCCGAGGGAGAGTCTTCTTTCCCAGCCCGGGCTAGATCTCGCCAAACCTTCATCAGGTATCTGAAGCTAAATGAGAAGATATACTGCCTTGTGCCGGTGCCTTGGTTTCTATGCAGATCATCAAGTGTCACTTCTTCATAAGGGCGTCCGGAGATGGCAAACCAGAAATCCTGTGAAAACTCCATAAATCAATAGTTGTTTCTCCCTCGGCTGTGGGAAAAGTGTTTCACCGGTTGTTGAATCTTTCTGCTAAAGCTTTTAGCAGCCCTGTGTGATAAGTGTAACTATACAAAGCAACAGTGACTGCATGTCGGATCCTGACGAGGTTCAAGGCTTCGCTATAGTGATGCAAAATGGCGAAGAGTCATTCAGTGGCTCCTAAGTGGAACTGATGAGAAGAAATAACTGACCACTTCTCATACCAATTGGGAGAAGATCCACTCATGATTCTCTAGCAAGCACGATTTTTCATACCCCTCTCTTGCATACTGTGAACCTGAAGGGGTCAAAAATAATCCAGCAACACTAGTGGGGCTGGGCCTGTGTTGGTCGAACAACTCCCAAATGGCAGGTGTCAGACTGCGCGATCGAGTGTGGCAACTGGCATCAAAACTGAAGAAGCCAAGTTGATCTGCTGCCGTAAACTGGATCTGGCGTGTAAAGCCAATAGGGAAGCTCGGAAACGAGACGGTACAAGTGCCAAGCATGCTGTCTCGACGCTCCAGAATGGCCCTCTCTAAGTGGGGGCGCTCAGCCAGTAAGCAGGGGTCGTCCTCGTCCACGTGCTCCGGGACATAATTCTGGATAAATCCAAACAGATATCTATCCAATGGAAAGTGCCGAGGATAGTCACCAACTCATCGATATTGATAAATTCCCTTGTATCTCACAATCAAAGAAAGATCAACGTCTCCTCCTTTAGAAGCATTCTCAAGGAGGGGCCCTTCAGCAATCATCTCTAAGCCCTGATCGAGGGAGAAGATATTATGCTTTGTCATGCGGAGAGTACCCAGTGGTGGAACAAGGAAGGGGCTGAATCCCTGTCTCTCCCGGTACATCCCCGTGCACGGCTCTCTCGGATGCAAGACATGGTGAAAATCTACAAAATGAAAAGAAGAGCAATCAGTTATGACATATCCAAAAACAAACAATCAGCTTATCAATGCTGAAAATATAAATTCCTAGATGCCTAGCAAGTTAACTAGGCGCACGGGTCACCCGCCGTCACCTTCGGCTCCAGTGGGCTCTCCGTGGGGGGAATTTGTTGAACCTTATAATGGTCATGACATGTTTCTGATTAATTTCAGAACTAAGAAATTTAAATAAATTCAATCCTCATGACGACACAAAGTGGTGTGAACTACAGTCGTCACATGTGGATTTAGTACAAACACCCTTGGCATTCCGGTGGGCGAAGTTCTATACAAGAAAAGGCGTGTTTCTGACACAAAGTCATTTATGCAAACTCCTAGCAGGCGGTGTCAAAGTCAAGTACTAACACGGCAAAAACACAAAGGTTGGTAGTCCCGACGTCCAAGAAGCTTTGCCAATGTCTCATGGAGTTATTCTTCCGATATAGACACCCAAGATAGTAGGACAGGGTCCAAGGAAGTCAAGTAAAAATCAAAAGATATCCATGTGCTGTCGCCTCCAAGTCAGCAAAAAATTCTATGCAAGTGCTGGAAAAGGACAACAATGAGGTGGCTTTTATAGTTTTTTAAGTGGGAGACCAGGGGGACTGCCCCCTCTCCCTTTTTTTTCCCTCTCTTTTGGCGCTCCAGCAGGCAACCCGAAGGGACTCCCTCCGGGTGTTGCAGACTCGGAGGTAGCTCCTCTGAGTCTTGCAGACCGAGGGCCCACCTCCGAGGCATGCAGCACCCGGAGGTGGCACCTCCGGGTTCTGCACACTCGGAGGTGGCTCCTTCGGGTCTGCAGACCCGGAGGTCCACCCTTCGCGGTGTGCACCCAAGGTAGGGGGGCCACCGGCCTCTTTCCCTCTCTCTATGTTGTGCGACAGCCGGAGCAAAAAAAAAAAAGAGAAAAAAAGAAGTAGAAGAAGAAGAGCCGGAGGAAGGCCCACCGGGTCTGTAGACCCGGTGGAACCTCCTTCGCCCCTTGTCTCCCTCTCTCACATGTATACAACAAAAAAAAAGAAAAAGAAAAAAGTGAGGCGAAGGGGCATGGATTACGGATTACCTGGAGTTGCAGTTTTCAGATTTGCTCTCCCACTCCCTATAAAAGGAAGCCAAGGCCAAGAGGAGGAGTTTCCGGAAGGAGAGCTTGGGACTGCGAAGAAGACTTTGTGCACCTTGGAGCTTGGAGACCTTGGAGTTTGAAGAGGACTTCAGTCCAGCCGCAGGGAGTAGGTGGCGCCTCTTTCTTGTGAAGTTTTTTTTTTGAGTTTTAAACTCTATATTGTTAGAAGGACTCACTTAAAAGGGTATTTTGCCAAAATACCCTCATGTGAACACCTCATGTGTATTATGAATCCAAGTGAATCCAATCTACAACAAAGGGTAATGTTGATCATACAAATGTCAAGAATATGAAATTATTGTCTTCAAGACCATGGGGAAGACCCCAGCCTATGTAAAATTACGTTTTCCCCCCGCATTTCGGGAAATTCTGAAAATATTTTCAAGGAGCCACAAAAATTACGGAATACAATGATCCCATGGAGATGGCATAAGCTTTTCCAAATGTCGCCAAAGTTGGCAAGATGTCATGGCCGAATCATGAAAAATTCAAGATTTTGTAATTATACCCTCAAAGTTCACAAAATTGCGTAAACGTCCAGAAAATTTATGCAAAATTTCAGAAAAGGGTCTGTTCCTCACATATAAGCCCTAGTTCAGGGTAAATTGCATAAAAACTTTAATTCAAGGATAAATTGCTTAAAAATCATGATTTAACCCTAATTTGAGGGAGAAATTACAAATAACCCCCTCCAAAAGGGAAAATTGCAAAAGGAGAAATTGTGAATAAGTCCTCATGTGAATGGACAATTGCAATGATGCTCCTGCCTCAAAACAAGGGAATTTTTTCGTAGGGCTAAGTTCTTCATCGTAGCGGATACCGTAAAGACAAAAGAGATATTAGACAGTTAATCAAAGGTGTTCGGACTCAGTCCGATGTAAATTAACACCGACTCTAGTCGGTGGGAATGGTCCTATACACGAATCCTAAATCGTATGATAAATCATGTGCGTGAAAATTATAATATGCAAGCTAAATAGCCTAAGTTTATGTGCATATTCTACCACAAATTGTTTTTTTTCTCCGCGTGTGTAAACAAGGTCCCAATCAGATAACCTTGTCTGTCTATAGTGCAGGTGTGGGACCAAGTATGATGGATAATTTACCCACTGTACAACCCATGATTTCAGCTCACTTCTTGCATAGAGATTCATCCATGTTGTTGCCCATTAAGGGATCAAAATTCACATGCTTCAAGGCTCTTTGGGAAGTGGACGGTACATTAAATGTAAAAAGGAGTGGGATGTACAAGTATAGTCAATTAGGATGAATACTAAATTCTTCAGCTGCTCCATGTCACCTTGCAAAAATAATAGTCCATCATCACCAAGCTGTAAATATAACAAGGGTCAATGCAAACTGTGTGTCCAACCTTTGTTTTCTGTCTTTTTACACATCCTACTTAATTACATGAGCGGTCGCCTAAAGGAGGTGGCGATAAGATGCCTCGGCGATCGCTTTGATCACCTTTTGGGCCTCCTTGGCCCATCTCAGCAGACCCCGGCCCAGGCCCGTGAGCCCGATAGTGGGATCTGTGCTGAGCCCATATAAAACCCCCATTCTCCCCTTTCTCTTCTCTCTTTGATTGAGAACCCTAGCTCTATGCCCCCTTTTGCTTCTCCCCCTTGCTGCCCGCGTGTGAAGGGCGATCGGCGAGCGGCTGACGTTAGTGAGCAGTGGATGGCAGCAAGCGGGTGCCTCTCTTCCCTCCCTCTCTCTCTTGCACGCGCGCACACACAAAGAGCGGGGCCGAGTCCCTCTCTCACTCTCTCTCTCTCTCTCACACACACAGAGAGAGAGAGAGAGAGGGACCGAGCCTTTCTCTCACTCTCCCTCGCACACACACAGAGACAAAGAGGGGCCGACTCCTCTCTCACTCTCTCTGTCTCTCTTTGTCTCACACACACACAGAGGGGTTGAGCTCTCTCACTCTGTCTTTGTGTGTGTGTGTGTGTGTGTGTGTGTCTCTCTCTCTCACACACACACAGGGGCCGAGATGACTGAATGCAAGAAAATACTTGTCTATGTAGTCTGAGGCGCGCCTAGGCGCGCCTCAGAGGTGAGGCGGTGGCTGCTCGCCTCACCTCGCCCTGTCTCGTCTCGCTCTGACCACAGTTTGTCTCACTCTCTCTCTCTCACACATAGACACACAGAATTTGGTTTTTGACAGTGGTTTGTAAAATTCTATGTGAATTTAGTGAGTCATAATAATTTGAATCATAGGATTGAATGAATTTAGAAAATTTATTGACTTTATATAGGTATTTTTGTGATATTTAGACATATAATTTATTTTTTGAATTATATATACATATTTTAAAAAAATAACGCCTCAAACGCCTAGGCCATCGCCTAGGCGTTTGAGGCATGAGGCGACCCCCTGGTCGCCTCGGCCGCCTCACGCCTCAGACTACATAGATACTTGTCGGAGTGCCCGGAGAATGCCCACCATGAGTTGCCGGAACACAAGAAAATACATAAAATGGTCAATCATTCTCAGATTGAAGCTTTAAGAGCTTGCACCCAACCCAATATTATTCGGAGAACGGCCAACCATGAGTTGCTCCAGCATTATTGCACGTTGCTGAAGCTCCACTTCTGTCACCCCTTCTCCTAGAGTTGTAGTATTTCCTAGGATAATATCCGGGGTCATAATATTGGCTTCTACCATTCTGGTATCTGTCTTTACCTCTGCCACCACGAGTGCCACTGCCATTTCTGTAAACCCTTTGGTCACCACCACTGCCACCTCGGCCATTGTCTCTCTGATTTTGGTATGACCTCTGAGGTACATACTGTTGTTCCATCAATTCAGTGTCTTTCTGGCTCTGCTCATCTTCTAGCTGTTTATGCTGCTCATGCTTAATTGCATTAGCTTCGCCAGAAGTATCCAAAACATCAGATTCATCCTACATTGAAAACCGAATTTCACTTATTGGTTAAGTAAGTGATAAGCAGAAGCAATCAAATGTGAGTAAAGCAAAGCAATATAAGAATAGAGAAATAAGTACTGCCCTTGGATAATCGTTGACTGCATTAGACTGATCAAATCCAGAGTCATTTATTTCGTAATTCTCTGAATTGTCTTCCTGCACAGAGAACATGATCACATGACTTGCTGAAAGGAAATACTTGATAAGTGAAGGAACATCATATAAGGCTTAAGGCAATATGGACGCCAGCAACTCTGAGATGAATAGGGAAAGAGAAAAAATGCTATCAACAAATAAGGAATAAAGAGAAATACTATCATCAAATGTAAGATGAAATTAAGGGGAAGAAAGGGTAAACCAGAACCTTTTACCTTCCTGTCTGTTTAAAGTCACTTTAACTAACAGCTATTCAAGAAATGTCGGACATAGAAAATACTTCTTGGAGTGCCTGAACGCTCCTTGGAATGTACAAGTGGTTTCTTATTCAAAAATGCAGCAGTAATATGGTAACCACATTTTGTCCTGGACAGGTGCACAAACTAGTCTTAGCAGCCAGCATGTGTCTTACATTACTGCTGTATTCTAGGCCCGTAGCTTTCTTCATTTCACATTTGCTATATTTCTTGGCATTTGGCAAGAGATGATCAGTATTGATGTTCACCAGATTGTGAATAGCCGCAGAAGGGTATAGTGCGAAGTAAAACACATCTTCACATGACATCTAATAGGTCCTCCGATGGAAATAACTTGTACTAACCTCCCACCCTTTATTTATTTTTTTGGAGAAATATGGCTTGTACTCCTTTTATTAAAGTGAACAGCAGCAATGAGTTGTATTAATTTCGTTTTATCTTCATGATTAATTAGTATCTCCTCTATATTTTTCATGTATTAACACCAGGAGAAACATGAATTATCATGGAATTTTCTCTCTAGGCTTTCTAGAGAGAGAAGCTCCAGGTGTTTTCGTGAAAGAGGGTCGTGTGCGGGAGATGCAGCGGTGGGACACCCCTTGGCGGGGTTGTCAGAGCTCGTAGTGTTGGGTCGAACCTTACCCATTCGGGAGGGGGAGGCTCTGCTCGTCCTCCGTTTGTTGGCTGGGGTGGCGAGAGGAGGTGGTTTGGCCATACTCCGGTTTGCTTCACATGCCAGTAGCTTGGGCACTCACAACGTGCCTGTTGGATGCATGCATTGGGTGGGAGGCAGGGCTCCAGTGGTGGTGGTCCGGGAGGTCTTCCTCAGTCCTTTGTGGAGGTGGTCACGGGGCGGTGTCCGCAGTCGAGGGGAGGGAGGACTTGCTTGGACATTGGAGCTATCCCTGATGGCCTGCTTGTCGGTCGCCTGGAATGGCTAAGGAGGTGCCGGTTCATCTCTCCTCTGGAGGGGGTTGTGGAACAGGGAGGGGTGTGTGCCGTCTTGAACTCCCGATGGGGTAGCGGGGGGCCTTGGACGTTCATCAAATGCTTGTCTCGGGTTTGCTGGCCATCGGGCCAGATGAGGAGGTGGCGCGAAAGGTGGTGGAGTTGGGTGCTTTGATGATCAAGGAGATCGTAGTTCGTGTCTTGCCGTGGTCACTTCAGAGGGGCACATTTTCTCACCCTTGGGAGGTTGGTGCTCATGTGAAGCTCATCGACCTCCCCATTGTGCTCTGTCATGAGCAGGGGATCGCCTTCATCTTGCATCATTTGGGGAGGTGGAGCTAGACAGTTGCACCTTTGTGCCGGCATGTAGCATGTTGGCAGTTGGGGCTACGGTGTGGTCGTCTAAGGCTGTGGAGGTGCCGCTGGTGATCACCCTCTCATTTGGAGGGGTCGACTTCGTCATTAGGGTGGTTAGCTAGTCGGTGGAGCGTGGGTGGCGCAGGCTTGCCTTGGAGCAGCTAGGGCAACCGTCTCCGGTGCAGGAGGTTGAAGACGAGGGGGTGGGCTATGGATCCCACCCAGTTCGAAATTCAAGCGTCCTGTGTGTTGGATGATCCAATAGGTAGGCGGATCTGGATCGGTTTGGTTCGGAGGCTGATCGGGTGCAGCTTCCCCTTAACCAAGATCTGTTTAACTTACCTTGCAGATCCGGTTCTATGGCGCGTGTCGGGTCTTCGAGTTCCAGTAGGAGTCGTCCTCCCTACTCAACTGTTGTGGCGGGGCTTCCTCCCCTCTCTACGGCGATGGCGAGGCATTGTGATGTTGAAAGGTGTTCGGTGAAGGGTAAGGCTCCGGCAGTCGACGGAGACACCCCCAGTCGCTTGATGGTGGTTGCCCCCCCTTTGCAAGGTTATTGTGAAGGTCGAGATGGGCGTTTGAAGTTAGTCTCGAGCTCGCTGGCACCTTCAATAGATGTGGGTGCCTCGTCCAGCTAGTGGAAGGGATAGGTGCTCCTCCCGCCGTTGTCTTTCCCTCCCCTGGGAGTTGTTGTAGCTTAGTCTGGGCCGCTCCATTCTTTGGGGAGCAAATCACAGACGACGGTCCATCAATCGACAGTGGCGATCGTCAGCGATGGTGCCGACGGGGATCTAGGGTTGCCTGGGCAGGTTGTGCCCGGGCTAGTGTCCTATTTGGAGGACATCCTTATGGCGAAGTCCCTTGAGCAGGCTGTGTAGGAGGTGGAGGACCGGCCTGGTCCCCTGATGCCTGTGCGGGTGGTAGGGTCTTCAGCAGAGCTTGTTGGTGGGAAGGAGCTTCAGGAAGTGGGGTTACCAGCACAGTGCTCGCCTCCACGTGTGTAGGACCCGTCTTCTGCAGTCGGTCCCAGGGACATGGTTGCGGTTGCAGAGGCAGACTTTCCCCAAGATGCTATCCTTGACGGGCTGCAACGGCTGCTGTTGGGTGACAGTGGCAGTGGAGGGGGGAGATTGACCAAAGGAGGGGGAGGCTGTACGAGGGAGATGCAGACTGGGGATTGAGGAGGTCAAGGAGTTGATCAAGGAAGTTGAGAGGTTGACCATGGAGAATGTGAGGGAGGTGGCGGGCCAGGTGGGGATCTCCTTTGCTACTGCGGAGAAGGATCTGAGCGGGGTTCTTGCTTAAATGAACAAGTGTTGGAGTGCGAGCATAAGGGTGGGGAGCGGTCACAGTCAAGGGTGGGTAGAGGTGGTGAAGAGGAGGGAGAAGGGGAGAGGGTCACTTCTTTTTATCAACGAGGATCGTCTCTTGGAATGTGAGGGGGTTGGGCGGTGTGGAGAAAAGGAGGGTAGTGAGGGAGCTGATTAGGAGATGCAAGATTGATATTCTTTGTATTTAGGAGACAAAGTGTGAGGAGGATGGTGCTGCCTTTTTATGGGAGATGGAGGGCCCCACCTCCCCAAGGGGGTCTCCTCTCCGGCGATGGGCATGTCCGGGGGCATTTTGATCCTCTAGAATCCATACGAGGTGGAGGAGGTGGTGCATGATAGGGAAGTTGGTAGATGGGCCATTTCTTTACACTTTAAGTGCATCAAGGATGGCTTTTCTTGAGATTTTACTGAGATGTATGGCCCCCAGTCTAGGGAGGAGAAGCGGCTTCTCTAGGATGACTTGATTCGTCATCACTTGTCTTCTGGGTGACTTTAGTGTGTTGGAGGTGACTTCAATGATGTGACAGCCCCTTGGGAGAGGACAAGAGATGTTGACTCTGATGGAGACATGGATGGCTTATCTGATTTCATCCAGGAGGCAAGTTTGGTGGATATGGGCATAGCCCAAGGTTGCTTCACTTGGTCCAACCTGAGAGCGGATGCTTCTTGCTCTAGGTTGGACAGGTTTATGGTTTTTGTTGACTGGGAGGACCACTTTCCTCATGTGTAAGTGGTTGAGCTGGCGAGATCTGTTTCTGGCCACAAGCCATTCCTTTTGACGACCAACAGGGTTTTTGATAGAAGCTTCAGGTTCAGATTTGAGTAGGTGTGATTTAGAGAGACTGATTTCATGGAGACTGTCACAGGTGCTTGGATTTCTTAGACTGCAAGCCCCTCTGCTGTGGGCATTTTGGTGAGAAGATTGAGGCACACTGTACATGTTGTATAGGCTTGGGGATCACACAAAACTCTGCCAGGGATGGAAGCAAAGGACAGGATTCTTTGCCACCTTGAGGGTCTCGATTGTTTGGAAGAGGCAGGTCTTATGGATGAAGAGGACAGGGCACTCAAGGATAACTTGAGGGAGAAGTTTGATGATATACTTGCTAGAGAGAAAATCTACTGGAGACAGAGATCGAGGGATAGATGGATTAAAGAGAGAGACAGGAACATAACTTATTTTCAGCGTATTGTTTCTGGGAGGAGGAGGGTCAACTTCATCTCTTGCATCAGGGTGGGGAACATCTCTTGTTCTTAAGATGTGGAGATCAGAGACCAGGCGAGACACTTCTATTTGACTCTGTTCGTAGTGGATGTGTTCCATAGGCCTAGGGTGGCTGCTGATCTTCTTCTGTGCCTCTCCCTTAAGGAGAGGGATGCTATCTCTCTGCCCTCTGTAGAGGAGGAGGTGCACTAGACAATGTTTTCTCTTGCAAGTGATAGAGCCCTAGGCCCAGATGGCTTCCCACTGCCTTTCTTTCAGAGGTGTTGGGGCGGTGATCGAAGATAGCCTGATGGCAGCATTCACAGAGTTCCTGGAGGGGAGGGTGCATTTGTGGGGCATTAACAAGACCCGCCTAGTGCTCATTTCAAAGAAGACAGGTGCTCAAGAATTTCGAGATTTTAGGCCCATCAGCTTGTTGAATGGTGCATACAAAATCATCACCAAGGTGTTAACAAGGAGATTGGTCAATGTTACATGCATATTGGTCAGTCATTTCCAGGGAGTTTTCGTTTGGGGGAGGCATATTTTGGATAACTTCTTGGTGGCGTATGAGTGTATCTTTATTTTGAAGAATCAGCGGAGGAAAGGGACAGTCATGAAGTTAGATTTTGAGAAGGCTATAACAAGGTGAACTGGCAGTGTCTCTTTGACGTTCTGGACAAAATAGGTTTTGGGGACAGATGGTTCAGTTGGGTTAGGGTTTGTATCTCTTTAGTTGCTTTTGTAGTCTTTGTGAATGGGAAGCCATCTTTTTGGTTCCATGGTGGTCGGGGTCTCCAGAAGGGAGACCCTATGTCTCCTCTTCTTATTGTGCTCGTGGCTAGTGTTTTGAGCAGGGTGTGGCAGAGGGCTGAGGCTGTTGGGTTGATTAGAGGCTTTCAGATGGTCCTACTCTTTCTCACTTGCAATATGTAGATGATACCATCTTGGTCCTTGCTGAGGGTGAGCGGCACCCTCTCATGGCTAGGTTCTTGCTGGAGCTATTAGAGGATGTCACTGGCCTGAAAGTTAACTTCAACAAGAGTCTTCTTGTAGGGGTGAACATGGAGGATAGGACGCTCTTGAGGGCGGCCCACTTGTTGGGCTGCAAGATTGAGGAATTCCCAATCTCTTACTTGGGCCTCCCCCTTACACCATGATCTCTTAGGTGTGCAGATTGGCTTCCCATCATCTAGAGGTATGAGTCCAGGCTGGCTGGGTGGAAGGCTAGAGCTCTATCTTATGGGGACATATTGGTTTTGTGCAGATCTGTGTTGGACAATCTCCCTACTTTCTGTCTTTGTTTTGGATTCCGAAGATAGTGGCCAAGAAGCTTGATTCTATTCAATGCAGGTTCTTTTGCCATAACAGTGGGGGTAGATACATGGGTTGACATGACATAGCTTGGGAAAGGGTGGCTAATAGTAAGGAACAAAGATGTTTGGGGTTGAAGTAGGTAAGGGATTTCAATGTGGCTATCTTGTGTAAGTGGATGTGGAGGCTGGGCTGTAGAGAGGATGGGTTATGGGCACAGTTGATCAGGCAACAATACTTCAAGAGAAGGAGAGTCTGGGACTTGGCTTCTTCTCCCCTCTACAGGACTTCTCTTCTTTGGCGGGATATCATCTCTTGCAAGGATGTTCTTAACTCAAGCGTACGGGTTCGTATGTGAAATGACCTCAAAAGCCATTTATGGAAAGATAGATGGTGTGGGGACTTCCCTTTGGAGGCTTTGTTCCCTAGCCTATTTGCGGTAGCTTCGGATCTCCTAGGTGTAGTCTCTCATGCATTTGACCACCTCCTCTCGAGAGGTCTTGGGCACCTACTTTCAGACGAGATCTCAAACAGGAGGAGTTGGAGCAATTTCGGGGCCTTTTCTCTCTCCTACTTATTTACCGTCCTTGGGACAATGAGGATGTGTGGTTTTGGAGGTGGGAGGAGGGCGGCTCATTTATAGTTAGATCGGCATATACTGTCATCTCAGATGGAGGTGTTCACCATTACTTTCATGATCAAGTGTGGAGATCGAAGAGTCCCTCGAAGTTGAAGATTCTGGTGTGGAGTCTCTCATGGGAGGTTACCGACCTGAGATAGACTGTCCTGCTTCCTTTCGGGCGTTTTACTGACCTACTATATGTGTGGTGAGGACGACAAGTCCCTTGACCATATGTTTGTAGGCTGCTCCTACTCACAGGGGTGTGGAAGGAGATCGCTAGAAGGACCAGTTGCAGCTTCGCCCAGAGTTGTGATGTTCACCGCTTGCTTAGGTAACTGATAGGATCCTAGGTACTACCCACTTTCTCAAAAAAAAAAAAAAGAAACATCAGGAGAAAGCATTCAAAACAAACAAGCAAAAGACACCCTGGAAATGCCCAAGGCCAATTATGTGCACCCCTCCCCCACGACTGCCTATCAGTCAGAGTAGCCAATTGGATATTATGTGTGTATTTAGGTGATGAATGGAGGGGGCAAGGGGAATATTTATTTTCTGGCATATGCCTTATCCCTTTGATATAGAGTTGGCTAGATACCATGAAGGATCCTGGGAAAAGAGGGTACCCTGCCTTACATCAACTCTCCGCGCGGTGGTGGAAAGGACCAGGACCAGGTCCAGATGACATTGACAAGAGAGGGACCATTGACAATCTTAAAAGGGGTGATACTCCCTTACCTCATGTAAAAAATATCAATTTTGATAAACTCAATGTCTCAATTCAAATCTTCTGATCAACAAGTTGTGGCACCTTTTATGAACATATGCTATGGTACTTAAAAAATCCATTGAGGAGCATAGTCACAGGCTGATCATTCCAATGCCAAGTTTAGTCCAGGTTTTACAATTTCAGTAAAAACTCTGCTGCCAGAAGTTCGGTCAGGAATACATAGGAAATCGACCAGTCCACACTTGAAGTGGTTCATATCCCCCCCTTTTCCCCTTGGGCTTTGGGTAAAAAGGTGTAAGTAATAAGGTATCAAATAAGACACATGACATTCTATCAAATGTCCAATGCATGCCCATGAATAACAGTTGGTTGTCGCTGTACAGTCCCATAAAAGTCCATGATATACAGAAATCAACATGAGTGAGTATATAGTAATCCTATTGTTGAACCCCACAAAATTTACAGCAATTTTATGATATTTTCAGAAATTTTCAGAAAATAAAATGCATTATGTCATGGTGAGGAACGATACAAAATTGTCGCCGTTACATAAACACTCTCGGGCTTCCATCAGACGGGGCTATTTACAAAACTTTTATGTGCTTTCATGCGTGGGAATTTATCAAATAGCTCGTGGGCGGCATGAAGCCACATACCCACGCAATAAATGAATAAAAGATGAAGGTCCTCCGCACCCTCGGTATCGTCGCCATTACATAAACACTCTCGGGCTTCCGTCAGACGGGACTATTTACAAAAGTTTTATGTGCTTTCATGCGTGAGAATTTTATCAAATAGCTCGTGGGCGGCATGAAGCCGCATACCCACGCAATAAATGAATAAAAGATGAAGGTCCTCCGCACCCTCGGTATGTTCCCGGCACATGGGGTCATGGTCCCTACACCACAGGCCTTGGAACAGTGAAATGGCAGCAAGGAACAGCCAAAAGCAAACGAACGAGGAGCTTCCATGTGCTGCAGCCCAATTCTCAGCAATAAAAAATTGCTTGAAAGGGATGGGCGGGCTTTTATAGCCCAAGGAAGCCACAAGACCCCCCTTCCACCCCTCTCCCTCTCCGGTGGCACATGACCAGAGGGGGGTCCCTCCGGTCCTCTCTCTCTTATGTGCATATAACCAAAAAAAAAAAGGAAGAAAAGCAGGGGAGGAAGGGGAGGAGCCTTACTTTTTCAACTTCCACCGGAGGCACCACACCTCCTCTCTACTCCCCAACCCTTATAAAAGGGGGAGAGCGGCCAACACAAAAAACAAAGAGAACACCACCAAGAAGAAGAAGAACAAGAAGAAGAAGACCCCAAGGAGCCTTGGAGCAAAGCTAGGGAGCTTCAAGAGCCTGAAGCCTGCGCAAGACTGCTGGGGGTGGCCTCTCCTCTCAAAGCTTGAAAAATCTGCTGAAGAACAAATTGCATAAAAGCCCTCATATCAGGGTATGTCCACCAAAATGCCCCCTCTCCGGCATGAGGGAAATGTTGTATATTGTTTGGAATTTGCCATGGAGCATTGGAAAATCATGTAAAGTCCCGAATATGGCAAAGTCTGTGATGTTTGATGTAAAATTATGGGAAAAACCCTGCAAAATCCCAACATTGCAGTTTTACCCCAAAGTCTCGTGAAATTGCACAAATATCCATATAATTCAGAAAAAAATCTTGAAAATTCCGAAATTCAAGGAAAATGTTCCAGTTTGCAGAAATGTCTTCCAGAATTGGAGAAAAACCCTGCAAAATCCAAAAATCGCCGTTTTACCCTAGAGTTTTTGTAAAATTGCACAAAACCATGTAATTCAGGAAAAATCTTGAAAATTCTGAAATTCAAGAAAAATATTCTGGTTTGCAGAAATTCTTCAGAGTTGGAGGAATATCACTGTTTTGTTTAGAAGAATCTAAAATTGCGGTTTTACCCCAAACTTTTGCTAAATTGCTCAAATCCCCAAAACAATTACAAAGAAGATTTTGTAAAGTATGGGAACTGCATAGGAATACTCAGATTACTCTGAAATTGTGATTTCACCCTTATCTAAGGGAAAAGTGCAAATAAACCTTTTCATATGGAAAATTGCAAATAAACTCTCACTGCAGGGATAATTGCAAAGATACCACTGTCTCAGGGCATGGGAATCTCTTCCAAGTTGAACCCTTAATATCACAACGGATATTGTAGAGGTCGAGAGGATCTTTGGCAGTTAATCAAAGGTGTTCGGAGTTGTTCTAATGTCAATTAACATCGACTCCGGTCGGTGGGAAAAAGTCTAGTACACGAACTCTAATTGTCGGGTGAATCAATCGCGCGGAATTAACAATATGCCAAACTATACACATATTCATCCAACAAGTGGATGCTTTAATTCCTTATATTTTTCGCATGTGAAACACCTATCAAGTACACTCTGCTTGCACATAAAAGGTTCTTTCTTCGTATATAATGCATTCTCTTGTTAAAGCTTAATGTCATTGTCTTTGTTTTGAATATTCTACATCCTAATGGTGCATCCACACTTTCTCAAGCCTAGAAGACCCGTTTCTGAGAGAATTACCTGCCAGTCCAGTGCTAGTGCATTGTGAAAAAAAGTGGTTGAACTGTCACTTTGACCGGAGGTAAAATACTATCATCCACCTGGAAGCTATCAAGTTTGGATGTTGAAGGGATCTCATGCAGTTGCTCCAAGTGAAACATTGATTCGCAATTGACAATCCAAGCATTAAAGTATAATGTACCTCTGGTTGTCTTCTTCCCTGTACTTCCCTCACTTGGCTTATGCACGTCATTGAAATCTCCAATTTCCAATCACACACCTGGGCAAACACTATTTCGTCTGATACATGTACAGTTTAGACCATAAATCTTGTCTTTCCTTTTGATATGCCCCTGACAACATCCAACAATCTTGAAGGCAAATAATCTTCTTTGTCTTACTTTTCATAATGTCTCTGATTGCTAGGTGTTTTACATGATCATTCAACCCTCTTAACATTCCAAGAGAGCACAATTATTTTTCAGCCTTACCCACTTGGACCTGTGTGCCGATTTTCAGACTTCTTTACTCTTGTATGTGATGACTTCAGGCTCTGCAGCTAGCCATACCCTTTATTTTTCCTTTTAAACGCTTCTTTTTTCCCCTCATTGTCAGAAGAAATTTTGTGAGACACCTGAATCCCACGCTCACAGCTGTCTCTGCAATTTCTTTGTTGTTCCATTCTGTCCAAAAGTAAATTTGCTTTGCCACATCTTGCCATTTCTGCTTTTACAGAGTCCAGAGACTGCCTTTCTATGACTCGTCAGGGAATGAAAGGCAGTTGCTGGCTGGAGTTGGCATCATGATCCCTGGTTACAGAAGGATGCCATCATCAGTTTCAGCAAATAGTGCTAAATGGTTCTTAGGTGATTCTTACAACCTTTTCTTGTTTTGGAAGTGGATGGTTGTTAAAACCTAGGAATCTAAATCAGGTTCATTTTTCAAGAAACAAGGGTCTGTTCATGGAAGATATATATTGTGTGACAGGTAGATGCTGGATCAACCCTTGGCTTTCATGGACTGTCACAACTGCACATGATAAAAACACTTTCCTCAATTCTAGTTTTTGTTTTTTCTTTAAATATTTAATTAAGGCCTGCTATATTTCTCATGGAGGGGAAGGTGGTTTTAGAATAAATGTCATCGTGTTTGAAACACAAGAAGTTCCATAGCTCTTTCAGACTTCAAGTTCTTGTAAGAACTTCCCATATAATTTTCTTGTTTTTGTTTCGATGTCATGTTTATTGTATGACAGGTATTTTGTGTCTTTCTGGTCTAGCCAATCTTATCCTCATTATGTTATAATCCTTGGCTTGGATCCTTTTCTTTTGATGATTGGGTGCCTCTTAATTTGCAGCTTTGAACCAGTTTTTGTTAGTAATTGATGCTATATATTTGGTTTTTTCATCATATCGGGACACCCTTCTTCAATTATTTTTATTGGCTTCTTTATAGCTCTTTATGCTTCCTTCTTTAGCTTGTTTCATAAACTCATGTATTTTGATGCCACTCTACCTGCAGTTGATACTAATTTTGGGAAGATGACTAAACATGATTTTTATGTAGATTTTTTATTCACTTTCCCCCCTGTTTTCTCTAACAGGTTCAAATCATCACCGTGGGTTTGGCTACGTGCAGTTGTAAGTTCTGTTTGCAGCTTCTTTCTAGTATTTAATTTAATACTACATCATTCTATAAAAGATTATCTATCTTCACCTTATGGCATTATCCTTTCTTTTGTTCTTTTTAACAAGTATATCACATTGAAAAGTCCAACGACAGTTGATAATGAAGAGATTAATTCATGGTTTTGGGTTCTTCCTAGCTTCAGAAAGAAAATTTGACTTGGGTGCTGGCCTTCTGCTTAAACAAAAACCTTGTTGGCTCACATTTCCTTAGTTGGTTAAATAAAGCAAGGGGTGATTGTGGCCTTGTAGTATGAAAGCTTTGTCAGTCACATGTAGCCATAACAAGAGCAAAAGGCATCTGAAGGTGTAGCATTGACTGCACTATGTGGACATTGACCCCTAGACACTTGAGGTCAGAGGGTCCATGCTCTCATATTTCATCCTACAACATCATATCAAAAGCATGGCCTGATCCTCCTTGGTATCTCTATCCACGGAATGACCATATGTAACGAGATAACTTAGGATCTCCTTGAATGGTGATTCAGAAATTAGCGACAGTACAAAAAGTAAGCGAAAGTCTGCCTCAATGAAGAACTTATGGTTCCACATGTCCATTTGACCATGAATGATCACTTATACTGGATATGTGTCACATATAGAATCAAAAATCAAGTGGAACTTAGAATTAACAAAAGGAAACTGGTTTTAAACAATCATCTCTAAGGGAACGATCATTCTTCACAGCAGTGAGTGACTCATTTGTCAATCTGGACCTGATCATCAGTACTTAGAGAAGAATTTGGCCCCTTAGGACGTCTGAGTTTGTCACCATGGCCTTCATTATTTCAAGATTTTGCTTAATGCTGGCTGCTCAGAAACTAAATGCTTGCAGGAACTCAGAACTTCGTCTAGAAGATCTCAATATATGTGTCATGACGGATTTCATGCTCTAAAGTTGTAACACCTTGGATTTGATTGAGTGGTAGTCTAAGCTGTCACCAAGGGTTTGAGCTAGGGCTGCTTGTTTGGGTGGGTCAACCTGAACCTGCACGGGCAAACTTGAAGATCGGGTTGGGTTGGACCTGCACTGAGTTGGGTGCTGGTTGAGCTCATAGACAAACTTACCTCTTCTCAGCTCGGTCGGGTTTAGATCTTCGGGCCAACCTGATTGTAAGAAAACATGTGAAAGTTTAAAATGAGTATTATGTATGAAATAAATTAATTTTGTTTGATGTATTAGTCGGGTTAGAGTCAGCTTGGGTTGAGAAGAGTTAATGTTTCGGTTGAGTTGGATTAGTCATGGTCGGGTTGGTGCTTAGTTTTGGTCAGATTCAAACTGAAACGCTCTTAGGTTGTGTTTGCTTTGAGTTGATCTCAGCATGGGCCAGCCTGGCCTGAGTTGCAGCCCTAGTCTGAACAGACAAGTGTATACTGCAGCAGATCCAATCTGCTGGATGCCTGGAAGGATATCACCAACGATCTGATTGACTGGAAGAGTGGTGCTGTTTGATCTTGTGGTGTTCCAAATGCTCTTTAGAATATTAGAATGAATAATAAACCATGATAGAACTGTTTTGGGAGAAAGTTGAATTGTAAGAATGACCAAAGCCCACTCTTATGTCAATTCAATTCAAAATAGAATAGTGGGACAACGTACTGGGATGGACCAAATGACTTAATGCAATTAGGCAGATATAAAATGGATTTGATGGGCTAATAAAACTTAGGTGTACTCAGGTTAAAAGATATGGTTTGATGGACATGTTGGTGCATCTGGAATTCGGGGATTAGAGAGATCAAATTAAGGGGTAGAGGGTGTATGGAGTTGTATAAAAATGGATTTAGGTTTTTTTCTCCCATAAAGACAATGTCAAATACCCACATGAAGGGGCATTGGCTTCTGGTTTTTACTGGGGTTCCATGAGAAGGAGAGGAAAGCTGAGAAGAGAAGGTGATGGAGAAGGGGGCATTGGCCGTGGGTCCCGTTGATTGTGAGGGGAGTCAAGTCTGCAGTTGAACTGCTATCCTTTCTCAGCTGCCTCTCGTTTTCTTTTTCTTCTTTTTGTGATTTCTGAACGGAAGCTTTTAAACAGGAGAGGAAGAAATAACATGCGAGGAAGGGAATGCCACTGCAATTGCTTCTCCCTCTTCCCCTGAACCATCTTTTATTTCTTGTTGTGGATCATGGTGGGACTTGGGAGGTGGTGGTTCGACTGGGTAAGGGAGAGAACATGAGATGGAGGGAAAGGGTAATGTGTGCCAGGTTATCTCTGTTGCATAGGGAGACGAAGGACAGTAATATGCTAGCACAGGAGAACTACATGGAAAAAGGATATTAGAATTTAGAACCTGTAGAAGGTATAACTATGGCCTTAGGCAGTGTAGCTTCATGTCAGAAATATGTATTGGTGCATGCTGCTCCACCTAGAGAATGTTTAGTCAACCTCATGTTGCTACTCCAAAGAGGAAAAAGTCATGAGAGACATCAATTCCGTAAGCAGCCACCATTAGTCTGATCAAGGTGTCCTATGACTACTTATAATAGTGCAACAATTTTAAATCTGTCCTTAAACCCCAAAATAAACAAAGACTAATTATCTCTAGTACGTATAGAAGGATGCATATGTCCCAAAATAAGAAAATCAACATAAATGCTTTAATACATCATCGCTTATAAAATCAATAAACTGATTGCTCTAATATGTCATTACTCATAAAAGAAATAGACTGACTGCAAATCTAGCATGTTGTTCGTATCTTCATCCATTGAATGGTGGTAACTTGCACATCATGTTTTTCATTGTCAACCTCTGTGTATGGTGCTCTGACTCCCACATCATAAATCCTTTATCTTAGATATTAATTCTTATTCTTCATAAAGTGCCTTAATCAGATACATAGAATATCTTGTGGTGTTCAAATGTTTAAAGTTTATTTTTTTTTAATGTGGTCGGTACCACGAATTGTATTGAATCAATAAAAGGGATGCACAAGTGTAGTCAACAGGTTCCCAAAAAATCTCTATACATCAAAGATGGCCTACACCAAATCGGTGTTGCCCCTCTACCCCCCCCCCCCCCCCCAAAACAAAATAAAAAAAGGGAGGAGTCTTGAGCATTCACATTACATAGCAGCCTCACCCACTCACATGCTTTATCACAAATAAAGGAGGCTAAGCTTTTAGCTGCTGTAGCTTCACCTTTGAGTACTCTATAATTTCAACCCAAATAGCCCACAGAGTAGGATGAAGGATGATTCACCAAATGTGCTGGTCACTTTTGAGTGTCCATCTTCTACCCCATTTCTCTAACAAAAGGTGCAGATTGCTCGGGAGCTGATCAAGGTTTGTGTCTGGCTCATAGGAACGCGCCATACATCCTGTGTGTAGGTACAACCTGCAAATAGGTGGTCTAGGGATGACTCCTCTCCACAAAGGCAGCAGACAGTAGATATATCATGTAGGAAGGAAGCCAGTCTATGTCGGATCGGTAGTCTCCCATGGGTGATCCTCCACGTGAGAAGTTTCACCTTCAGTGGGCTCCTAGGAGATCAAATCTGTGAGACAAAGTGGTGACACACCCCTCTATCAAAGATGACGGAGTACGCAGACCTGATAGAGAAGACATCCTCCTGTCTCCATCTCCACCACCACTTGTCTTCTTTATCTAGTTGAGGGGCCAAGTGAAGGAGAAGACAAAGAAGCTCCTCGAACTGCTCCATCTCATCTGGCTTGAGACTTCTCAGAAAAGTCCGTGCCCACATCCCTCCTAATAAGTAAGGGTCATAGGAGGGAGCAACTGAAGCCATAGGTTCTGTTGCAACTGCAAATAGCCTCGGAAAAGAGGCCTCGAGAGTGTAGTCTCTGCACCATCTATCCTTCCAGAAGAGACATTTGTTGCCCCTCTCTAGCCTAACCTTGACACTAGAGGCTAAGAAATTTCGGGAAGATTGAATGCCTCGCTATATGGGAGAAATAGAGTACTGAGAGGCTGGTGTCATGTCCTAATCCCTGACTTCGTCATAATGTCTCTGCCTAATAAGTTGCGTCCACAACCCATCCTCCCCCACCCCCAGCGTCTACAGCCACTTACGAAGGAGAACTAAGTTGAAATCCCAAAGGTTCTTGATCCGCAGACCACCCATTTCTTTGCTCTTGGCAACTCTTCCCCAAGCTATGTCATGCCAACCCCTGCACCTCTGTCCATTGTCATACCAAAAGAACCTCGCCTGTATGGATTCAATCTTCTCCACCACAGTCTTGGGAATCCTGAAGATGGAAAGGTAGTAAATAGGTAAACTGTCCAGCACGAAGTTACACATGACTAGTCTCCCACCATAGGAGAGTATCCTGGCCTTCCAGCATGCAAGTCTGGTCTCATATCTTTGCACCACGGTCTGCCACTTACTATATGGAAGCAAGGAAGGCAGTATCGGTTTCGGTACCGGTTTCGGCCGGTTCCGAAATCGATACGTACCGGTTTCGGTATCGGTTTCGGTTTCGGCCGAAACCGGATGAAACCAGTTAAAAAATTAAAAAAAGTAATAATCCTGTCTAGTTTCTGCCGAAACTGACCAGTTTCGATCGAAATTCTTAATGGTTTCGTCCGAAACCATTTAAATAATATTTTTAATTGTTTCGGACCTGCTACAGTGTTTTGGTCCGGTTTCGGATCGGTACCGGCCGAAACCGATACGTTTCGGCCGAAACGTTTCGGTTTCGGCTGAAACTGCCAACAATGTATGGAAGGGGCCCAGGGGACAAAGGGAGGCCCAAGTAGGAAAAAGGGAAATCCCCTACATGACAGTCAAGACATAACATTAATTTTTGCTTATTGTTCAACTGCCAAGGACCTCAAGAGGGAAGTAAATAAGAAAGTATTGAAGATCCTTGGAGTACAACAAAAGCCGGTTTCTAGAGAGAGAAGCTATGGGGATTTGGGGGTCATGCGGAGGGGTAGCCCGAATCTTGCCTCCGACACGAATAGGGTCCCATTGTGCTGTGGGTCACGCCATCATAGAGCTTTGGGAGACAGAATGTCTAGTCACCTTTGGGTGGATCAAAATGTTACCATTGCCGACGGATCTACCATCTACAATGCGCTTACAGTTTGCTGGCAGAGGTACTTCCAGTAGGGGGAGGATGGACGGTCCGGCAGGGGCCACGTGAGGATCGAGGACCTCTTAAGCATTCCTATGTCCAGGTCTCCGTTTGGCTAGTAGCCCCCCCTCCCTCATCTTTTGTGATGAGGTCGGAGTATTTTTATCATCGGAGGCTTCGGGGCGGTGGTTCTCGGTTCCGTCAGGTTGTCGACATGGGAAGGCAGATTTGTCATGGACCTCATTGTAAGGGTATCCAGCTTGGATGGCATACCGACGGTAGTGATGGTGGAAACCGCCGGAGTAGTCTTCCCTTTGCGAGTTATTCTGCGGTAGGTGGAGCAATGGGGCGCCGAGCGGGAGGAAGTCGAAGTGTATGGACACAAGGGGAAACAAGCTCGGGCTATTTTGAATTCAAATTCGAATTACCTGGGCATTCTTAGAGGGTCCGGGCCCTTTAATGGGTAGGAGATGTACCTGGCTGCGCCAATACCAGATCCGGACGCATGATATGTGGAGAGGGAAGGCCTGTAGACCCGAACCCTTTCGTCATTCAGGAAGACACTGTACAGGGAACCCGAACTACTCGTTTCCCCGTGACTTACCCGAATCCGGGGGTCACGGGCATAACGGGTCATGGAGAACCAATTTTTTTCTCCCCCGCCTGACATCTCTCGGCTCGTCTCTTGCGCCTTCGTTGAGTCTTGGAACCACCCTATCTGACCCACTACTCGTTGACGGCCTAAGTGGCCTCCCCTCCTGTCACCGACGGTCACCAAGTCAGGGAATGACTAGTGGATCGGTGGGCTCGTTGGCTGCAGCGCACCAGGCCCTTCGTCATGAGGCCCTTGAGAGCCCTGGCAATGGACGCATGACAGTAAATACCCCGGGGCAGTGTCTTCGATCGGGCCCCATGGCGGCAGAGCAATAGGGGAGCGAGAGGAATTCTGGAGTGAGGCAAAGGTTGGCAACCAATGCGGAATAGGATGCGATTACCTTCGATGAGCGCCACCTTTCTTCTGCACCGTCTTGCTTGGTGGGTCTACCCATGCTTCCAGATCGGTCCCTTCTGCCGGTGGGATCAATCCACGATAGCTCAGGAGGTCTGCGGCTACCAATGCACTGAGCACTTGAAGGCTTCCTGTCGGAGGTGGCCGGATGACTGCTTGGCGGATTGGAACTGGCCAGGGTCCATCGGGGCTCTGACTCGGACGCTCCGACAGGCTTCTTGGGATTCTCCATGAAGTAGGATGAAGAGAGTACAACGGCAGAAGACCTGCTCCCACTTGAGGATTATGAGAATGGTCGTCAACATCGGGAGTTGCAACGGAGTTAGAGGTGGGTAGCTTGAAGGGAGAGGAAGTTGAAGAGAGGGGGAAGGCTGGGAGGGAGGAGGTGAGGGAGCTGAAGGGGGTGATGGAGAGACTGACAGAGTCACAAGTGAGGGAGTTGGCGGACAAGCTGGGGGTGTCCTTTGTGGGGCTAGATAGGGACCTCAGGGGGGTTTTCATTAAGGTCCATAAGAGATGGTTGATCAGCATGGCGAGGGAGGCAAAGGGAGGGAAATCATAGAAAAAAAGGCAGTGGGGGTGAGGGATGTGATGAGAGGGGAAATGAGACGAAGGAGGGAGGGAGGTACATATCTTTGTCCACATTAGGATTGTCTCTTGAAATGTGAGGGGGATTTGTGGGGGTGAGAAGAGGAGGGTGGCGAAGGAGCTAGTAAGAAGATGCAAAATAGACATCTTGTGCCTGCAAGAAACTAAGTGTGAAGGGGATAAGGAGTCGATCATGAGGGAGATTGGTAGAGTTGGGCTTTCTAAAGGGCTGGCCTTCTCGTTAGGGGGGAGTGCAGGTGGTATCATGATTATGTGGAAGCAGTTCGAGTTGAGGAGGTGGAGGAGGATCGAAAAGTCAGTTAGGGAGCTATCTCCCTTCACTTCCACAGTGTGAGGGATGACTTCTCGTGGGACTTATCGAGAATCTATGGTCTCCAAACCTGGGAGGGAAAGAGAGCACTATGGAAGGAGCAACTTCTTTACCATCGAGGATTGGGTCGGCCATGGTGTGTTAGTGGTGACTTCAATGTAGTTACGGCGACATGGGAGAGGACTCGAAGCAACTCCCACAGTGGAGGAAATGGAGGACTTTTGTGACTTAATAGAGGAGGCAACTTTGATGGACATTGGCCTGGTGAATGCTTAATTCATCTGGTCCAATATGAGGGTGGCACCTGCATGCTTCAGATTGGACAAGTTCCTATTATTGGAGTAGGAGGATCACTTCCCTCACATGCAAGCATCTTGTTTGGCTAGGCTGATATCGGATCACAAACCTATGTTATTGAAGACCAGTCGCAGGTAGGAGAGGAGATTTCATGGAGATGAGATAAGGATTCAAGTTTGAAAGGTTCTACTTTTGGGAGGTAGATTTCATGGAGACAGTCTAGAGGGCTCGGAGTGTATAGAGACATGATCACTCTTCCGTGGCCACTTTCGTAGGAAAACTTAAGTATTTGGCCCAGGTGCTTGAAGGCTGGGGTGTTGATAAAACCCTCCTGGCAGAATTGCTAATAAGATTCTACAACATCTAGAGGGATTGGATTGCTTGGAGGAGGTAGGCTACTGGGTGAATTTGACAAGGCATGTAGGGATACACTTAGGGCAGAGTTTGAAGAGAACTTCACACGGACAGAAATCTATTGGAAGTAGAGATCAAGGGAGAAATGGCTTAAGAAAAGTGACATGAACATTAACTTTCAAAGAAATTATTTCGGGGAGAAGGAGAATCAACCACATAGCTTCTATCAAGGTGGGTGAGCAAATCTTCACGAGGGGGAGATTGGGGTGTTTGTTAAGGACTACTACTCCTGACTTTTCATTGAAGATCGGATGTGCAGACCTGGGATTGTAGATGACCCACTTTCTCTGCTCTCTACCGAAGAAGGTGAGGCTCTTTCCAACCCCTTCATAGAGGAGGATATTAGACAAACAATTTTCTCCCTAGTAGGTGACAAGGCATCGGGTCAGGATGACTTTCCTATGGCCTTCTTTTAGGAGTGTTGGGATATAATCAAGAAGGATATGATGCAGGCACTAGGAGAGTTTGAGGAGGGTAGGGCTTATTGAAGGGCATCAATAAAACCCTATTGGTACTCATCCGAAAGGAACATGGTGCACATGACTTCTTGGATTATAGACTCATTAGTTTGTTGAATAGAACATGCAAGATTGTCACCAAGCTATTGGCAATGAGACTAGATAGGGTGATTGGTAGAGTGGTTAGTGGACATGAAGGGACTTTCACCGGGGGAAGACACATACAAGAGAGTTTTCTTGTTGTTTATCAGTGCTTGCTTGCCATGAAGTCCTAGGAGAAGAGGGGAGTGGTGTTGATGCTAGATTTTGAGAAGACGTATGACTATGTCAACTGACAATGCTTGTAGTGACCTTGGCTAAGATGGACTTTGATCAGAGGCAGATTACACGGATCCGAAGTGTATTTTCTCGGCCTCCTTTCCAGTCCTTATCAATGGGCAACACACTACCTCTTTCCATAGTGGCAGAGGATTCCGCCAGGGTGACCCAGTGTCCCCCCTCTTGTTTGTCCTAGTTGCACAAAGACTGAGCAGGATGTGGATGAGGGCTGAATCGGCAGGACTGATTAGAGGCTTCCAAATAGGCCCCCATAGTGTTGGCATTAGCCGTCTGTGTTGATGATATCATCCTTTTTCTAGATGAGGAGAGTCAGTTGTATGTTGCCAAGTTGATGTTGGAGTTATAGGAAATTAGTGGGCTGAAGGTGAACTTTAGCAAAAGCCGAATAGTCAGGGTCAACATGGATGAGAGGTCTCTCAAGAGGGCAGCATTTATACTGGGTTGTTAGATAGATAGGAGAGTTTTCTTTCTCCTACCTAGGCCCACCACCATCTCTAGGGCCTTACATTATAATGATTGGCAGGTGGTGGTGCAAATGTACGAGTCCATGCTTGCAGGATGGGAGGCAAGGCTCCTCCCATACGGTGGGAGAATGGTGCTGTGAAAATCATTGTTCGACAGCCTTCCTATATACTATCTCTTTATTTTCAAAATCCCTAAAACTGTAGCTAAGGAACTAGAGTCTATTTAAGCAAGATTCTTTTGGCATGGCACTGGAGAGAGTTGCAGTGATTGACATGACATCTCATGCGGCCAAGTTTACAAGAGCAAGGAAATAGGAGGTGTGGGCATCAAGAACATCAAAGATTTCAACATGACCTTAGTTTGTAAATGGCTGTGGAGGTTTGGTGGTGCGGACACACGCCGCAGTACACGACGGTGGACGAGGACATGCCGGAGTCCCTTTAGCTCGAGGAGGACGTGAATGCGTCGACCAAGTTATCACCTTTGTTTCACATTTTTAGGCCATGTTGGGCCGAATTTTAGTCCATGTTGGACAATTGTATTATTATATGGAAAATGGGCTAGGCTAGATTAATGGGCTAGAGTTAATGGGCTATGGGCTTGTAATGGGCTTATGGGCTTGGAACAAGTCAAAAAGGGTGGGAGATTAGATTTGAATAGGGTAATTTAATTAAATGGGTCAATGAGAAAGGGGCAGCCCCCTTCCTTGACCTCCTAGGAGGAGGAAGCTTCCTTCTCCCCCCCATTGGTCACCCTTTCCCCCTTTTCTTAGTCCAAGATGGGGACTCTTGCCCCGTTCCTTGACCAAAGAGGAGGAATCCTCCTCTCCCACTCCACCTTGGTCCACCTTAGACCAGCCCCCTCTTCTACGTGATCTCTCTTCCCCTCTCCCCATATCATTTCTCCAACCCCCTCCCCCTCCCTTCCATTCTATATAAACATGTGTGTAGTATCCTTGAAAAGCTAATGAAGAAATGAAATTTTTGTGAGAGAAAAAGTGTTGGAGAGTGATTCTCTGATTTTTCCTTGAGTGTGATGCTCAAGATTTAGTTCCTGCGACGGGTTCTAGCCGGGGTGCGACTCCCCAAGCCGAGGTGCGACGCCGAGGCAACCGTTATCGCCACGTTCGTGTTCCGATTTTGATTCTGTTCGTCCATATTTCATCCCCTGGATTACGAGTTATCCACAGCAACATCGAGCTCAGATCTGGTTCTAGGAATTTTACCAGAGGTAGATCTGCAAGTCAGGAACGATCTAGCGCTGGTTTCGCCTCGATCGGAGCTCCGGATCTCCAGCAACAATTTCGTTCGTGAAGTCGCGCAACTCTGTCCGAGCCTGCTGTCCAGATCCTCAACTCCCTAATACGAAATTTCTACGGATCTACTCTCAGATCCTTTGAATCTGAGATTCTGAGTGGTCGTAGGATTTTCTGTCCTCTTCGCGCCGCGACCAAGCTCGTGTCGTTATGAGGTCCGTGCTGGTCGTGGCGAGGATTTTCGTGGGACTGCGCAACCTGACCTGTACAAATCCGAGCCAGATCCACCTTCAACTTTTGGGAGAGCCCGAGCCTTCCTCCTCTCAGATCTGACCGAACCCTTCGGTCCAGATCTTCCCCAGGGCGTCGCTGACGATCTCCAGCAAGCGGAGATCCGATCCGACAACGGATCTAATTTTCCCTAATTTGTTAGTCGCACTGTGCAGTTCTGTGAGAGCAGAACCTGAGCCTTAGTGCTGGAGCTGTCACGTGCAGATCTGAACCAATCTGATCGCGTCGTTCGGACCAGGCGATCTTCAGCCAGTGCACGACGCGTTCCCACAAACGGCATCCTAATCGGACGTCGGATCAAGCCGTGCCGCCTCCTGCAAGCTCGATGCACAGGGTGACCAGCGCGGGCAGAACCGGTCGGTGGCCGATCTTCGCCTTCCGGTCGGCTTCGACTCGTCTCCTTGCCTCCTGCGAGTGTGGCCCGTCAACCCGAGCTCCAGCAGCCCCGAATTTGTGTTTGTAGCCCTTTACCTCCCTGCGTGGAGTGGGCCATATTTGTGAAATTGTAATAATATTTGTTTGTTGTGTATCGGGGTTGTCGGATTCGGCCCGGATTTCTTCCCCACGCGCTAGTCGTGGAGGTACGCGCATTGTTCCTAAACTCACATGGCTTATTTAGTATATTTTTTATCATGCTGCGTTTGTGAGAATAGGGCCGATAGCTAGTTTCAAATCACCGTGGTTGTGAGAGTGAGAGCCGTTCCATAGGCCCAGTCGAGCACCGAGCCCGAACTGGAAACCCCTAGGCGACAGTGGTTCCTTAACCGCTGCGATCCCACGTTTCCCTCGCAAGGGACGATCGTTGGGCTAGTTAGAGTTTCTGTTGAGAGACGTCTCCACCCGGAGAACACCACGGTGGTCAGCCGCCAGGCTTACCTTAGTGTGCTAGTGCTGGCCGCACATCGAGTCGGTCGTACGTCTTAGCCCGGTCGTGTCGCTCGTCCCGCATCAAATTGATATAAGAGCGAAGTTTAAGTCTAGGGTGATCTTTGTCTAGGTCGTCTTGTCCTAGGTTGCATTTCATCCCAATACCCGGTATATCAAAAGGTATTCTCGGACTATAGGTTAGGCCTATTGGGAAGGTAGCACACTTGCGTGAGTGCGATCTTCGGATCAAACCTAAGCCTAGTACCGTATATTGGTTGAGTCTAGGTTCCTCAGTTTGCATTAGTTAGTGCATTCCAACCTTTGTGTCTTTGCATGCCCACCCGGCGAGGTACCCAATACCATCGCCCCGCGTCTATGGCAAACCCACGGGATGCCGCCTCAGGAGACTTTCACTCCTTGCATGAGGCGATGATGGCCATCATGGCTCGGTTGGACCAGTCCGAGGCTACCTTTCGGAGCTTCTCCGACAATATGGATGGCCGCCTTAGAGCCATGGAGGAGCGTATGGAGTCATCCGAAAGATCTGTCCAAGGTCTGGTCAGACGGTTGGATAGGATGTCACACGGAGATCCTCCCGGAGCGGCCCAGGGCCCACCCGCACCTGCTCCCGCGGCAGCCCAATCCGCTCCCATGGCCCAGGTCCAGCCCGCTCCCGCGGCCCAGGACCAGCCCGCACCCGCTCCTCAGCCCGCCCCTCACCGAGCCATCGAACCACAACATTGTGACCTTGGTCTAGAGGACTATGGGTCCGATAATGCTTATGAGGGGTATGGCCGACGCCGTCGTGGCTTTCATCAGCTGAGAGTTGAAGAGGACGATAGAGTCTTGAGGACCGTGCGAGCAGACCCTCCCACATTTGACGGGTTCTTGGACCCGAAGGTCTATCTTGATTGGGAAGTCCGCATGGACCGGTACTTCAAGTGGTTCGAGATGACGGACCACCGGAGAGTCAAGTTCCGCTAAAATGAAGCTGTTAGGGCAAGCACAAACTTATTGGCGCAATGTGAAGAGCTTGCTATTTCAGCGTTGGGAGCCCCAGGTTGAGTCTTGGGATGAGATGAAGGATAGACTTAGAACTAAGTATCTTCTTGCCACGTACCGTCAGAGGCTCATTGATAGGTGGCAGAATCTCTGCCAAGGGGCCCGGTCCGTGTCCGAGTACATCGCAGAGTTTGATGAAAATTTTTTGCGATGTGACGTCTCGGAAGAGAGCACGACGCTTGTTTCTCGCTTCCGTCGTGGTCTGCGGCCCCACTTTCAGTATGAACTCTTTCGCCGCAATGTGACCACCTTGGAGGCCGCATATCAGGTTGCTCTCGAGTTAAAGCAGTTTGAGTAGAGTTCGCTCCCGTCCAGCGACCGGGGACCATCCATCAACGTGGGTCCGACTCTCGTACCACGCCCAGTTCTATAGTCGATTTTCGGTAGTTCGTCCTCTGGAACCCCCTCACCAGGACCCCACTGCTCTCGGACCTCACTCTCTCCCTCCAAGGGACCCTCCCCCTCGCCAGCAAGCATCATTCCCCACTCCCCGCCCTCAGCAGCCACATTGCCTGCCGACCTCAGCTCCACCACCCCAGGCCCGTCGAGAAGACAAGGGAAAGGGGCCGATGACCGGTGGAGCATCTTCTAGCACAGGGCCGCGTGACCAGTGCTATAGGTGTGGTGGGATTGGCCACTTTGCGGCCAAGTGTCCCACTCGAGACTCGTTGGTTATTTCGGACACTCCAGCCTGCGACCCCACACCGGAGGCAGTGCCGGTCAGCTATGAACCGGATCCAGAACTCGCCGAGGAGTTCTTTGATGAGCTTTTAGAAGAGCACGCTGCCGTCCCGGGTACTCAGCCCCAGGACAATGTGCAATTGGGTGTGATTCTCCCAAACCTCTGAACCCCCATTAAGAAGTCAGTAGGTACATGTTAGATGTTTAGGAGTCCCAAACTTTGGGTTGCGTCGTTTGTATGCGAGTGTTACTTATGGTTGTCTAGGTTTGTATAAGGTCATGTATGAGTCAGTTTTGCTGATACAGTTTGTTTGTCGTGCATTTGGAGTTTGCATAAAGTCGTGTCCCAATAAAAGGCCAACAATGCACATATAAGGGGTTAGCTGATGCACGCCGCCATGCCCGTGAGTTTCGAAAGGGAGAGTACGTCATGATCAGGGTCATACCTGAATGGTTTCCCCTTGGGGACCGTAAAGAAACTCTAGGCCCGCGATGCCAGCCCTTTCTGAGTCGTGAAGCAAGTGGGTTCGAATGCGTACGTTATTGAATTACCAGACGACTATGGTGTCAGTTCGACGTTCAATATTTCAGATCTGGTAGTATATCGGAACCCCGCGGTGATCCCTAGTAAGTTTTTTTGGGCTTTTTCCTCCTGTTGTGAGTGACACACCACCTGAGATTCCACCTCTTCCAGCCTCAACGCAAACATATAGATTGTATACTAGATGAGCAGGTGATCACCACCAGGAACGGAGCTTACCAACACTTCTTTGTGCGTTGGAGACGACGCCCCACGCCAGACGATGTCTTGGTCACACGCGGAGAGCCCAAGCATCGGGACCCTTACTCGACGGGGTCGAGTTCCTCCCACCCCGGGAGAATTGGTGCGGACACACGCCGCAGTACACGACGGTGGACGAGGACACGCCGGAGTCACTTTAGCTCGAGGAGGACGTGAACGCGTCGACCAAGTTATCACCTTTGTTTCACATTTTTAGGCCATGTTGGGCCCTATTTTAGTCCATGTTGGACAATTATACTATTATATGGCAAATGGGCTAGGCTAGATTAATGGGCTAGAGTTAATGGGCTATGGGCTTGTAATGGGCTTATGGGCCTGAAACAAGTCAAAAAGGGTGGGAGATTAGATTTGAATAGGGTAATTTAATTAAATGGGTCAATGAGAAAGGGGCAGCCCCCTTCCTTGACCTCCTAGGAGGAGGAAGCTTCCTTCTCCCCCCCATTGGTCATCCTTTCCCCCTTTTCTTAGTCCAAGATGGGGACTCTTGTCCCGTTCCTTGACCAAAGAGGAGGAATCCTCCTCTCCCACTCCACCTTGGTCCACCTTAGACCAGCCCCCTCTCCTACGTGATCTCTTTCTTCCCCTCTCCCCACATCATTTCTCCAACCCCCCCCCCTCCCTTTCATTCTATATAAACATGTGTGTAGTATCCTTGAAAAGCTAATGAAGAAATGAAATTTTTGTGAGAGAAAAAGTGTTGGAGAGTGATTCTCTGATTTTCCCTTGAGTGTGATGCTCAAGATTTAGTTCCTGCGACGGGTTCTAGCCGGGGTGCGACTCTCCAAGCCGAGGTGCGACGCCGAGGCAACCGTTATCGCCACGTTCGTGTTCCGATTCTGATTCTGTTCGTCCAGATTTCATCCCCTGGATTACGAGTTGCCCATAGCAACATCGAGCTCAGATCTAGTTCTAGGAATTTTACCAGAGATAGATCTGCAAGTCAGGAACGATCCAGCACTGGTTTCGCCTCGATCGAAGCTCCGAATCTCCAGCAACAATTCCGTTCGTGAAGTCGCGCAACTCTGTCCGAGCCTGCTGTCCAGATCCTCAACTCCCTGATACGAAATTTCTACGGATCTACTCTCAGATCCTTTGAATCTGAGATTCTGAGTGGTCGTAGGATTTTCTGTCCTCCTCGCGCCGCCGCCAAGCTCGTGTCGTTATGAGGTCCGTGCTGGTCGTGGCGAGGATTTTCGTGGGACTGCGCAACCTGACCTGTGCAAATCCGAGCCAGATCCACCTTCAACTTTTGGGAGAGCCCGAGCCTTCCTCCTCTCAGATCTGACCGAACCCTTCGGTCCAGATCTTCCCCAGGGCGTCACCGATGATCTCCAGCAAGCGGAGATCCGATCCGACAACGGATCTAATTTTCCCTAATTTGTTAGTCTCACTGTGCAGTTCTGTGCGAGCAGAACTTGAGCCTTAGTGCTGGAGTTGTCACGTGCAGATCTGAACCAATCTGATCGCGCCGTTCGGACCAGGTGATCTTCAGTCAGTGCACGACGCGTTCCCACAAACGGCATCCTAATCGGACGTCGGATCAAGCCGTGCCGCCTCCTGCAAGCTCGCTGCACATGGTGACCAGTGCGGGCAGAACCGGTCGGTGGCTGATCTTCGCCTTCCGGTCGGCTTCGACTCATCTCCTCGCCTCCTGCGAGTGTGGCCCGTCAACCCGAGCTTCAGCAGCCCCGAATTTGTGTTTGTAGTCCTTTACCTCCCTGCGTGGAGTGGGCCATATTTGTGAAATTGTAATAATATTTGTTTGTTGTGTATCGGGGTTGTCGGATTCGGCCGGGATTTCTTCCCCACGCGCTAGTCGTGGAGGTACGCGCATCGTTCCTAAACTCACACGGCTTATTTAGTATATTTTCTATCATGCTGTGTTTGTGAGAATAGGGCCGATAGCTAGTTTCAAATCACCTTGGTTGTGAGAGTGAGAGCCGTTCCATAGGCCCAGTCGAGCATCGAGCCCGAACTGGAAACCCCTAGACGACAGTGGTTCCTTAACCGCTGCGATCCCACGTTTCCCTCGCAAGGGACGATCGTAGGGATAGTTAGAGTTTCTGTTGAGAGACGTCTCCACCCGGAGAACACCACAGCGGTCAGTCACCCGGCTTACCTTAGTGTGCTAGTGCTGGCCGCACATTGAGTCGGTCGTACGTCTTAGCCCGGTCGCGTCGCTCGTCCCGCATCACTTGGAGCTGAAGACAGTGGACTATGACTGCAACTAGTCAGGCAGAGATACTATAGTAGGGTCAGAGATTGGGAGTTGACATCGGCATCCCCACACATTGCCTTGCCCATTTAGAAAGGCATTCTTCGGTGCGGTGACATTATCAGATTGAGTGTTTGGGTCCGGCTAGATAATGGACAAAGGTGCCTATTTTGGAAGGACAGATGGTGTGGGGATTTCACCCTGGAGGAAATCTTTCCGAAGCTTTTTGCAATTTCGGTCGCACCCTCGACATCGGTGGCTTCAACCGTTGACACAGCTGTTGGGAGGAACATGGGTGCCCACTTTCAGATGAAATCTTATATTCAAGAGATAGATCAGTTGGAGAGACTCCTTTTATTCCTCCTAGACTTCTATTTGGTGGAAAGCCAAGCCAATAGCTCTTGGTGGAGATGGGAGGAAGGAGACTTCTCGGCCAAGTCTTCGGACGCACTCATAGCAGATGGGGGAATGCGGCACCGGTTTGCTTCGCAAATTTGGACCTCTAAGAGCCCGTTGAAAGTGAAACTGTTGATATGGAGGATATCACATGGCCGGTTGCCCACATGTGATAGGATTGCTCGGTTCCTACAGGATATATCCACTACTTGTTGCTTATGTGGCGAGGTGGCGGAAAGTTTAAACAACCTCTTCATTGGATACTCTTTCACCAGGGAGGTGTGGGCAATGATCGCCAATAGGATCCATCACACCATCGGCCCGTATGAGAGTGTGCACCAACTCTTTGACAAATGGCGTAAGAAGTGGAACTTGAAGGGGGATAACACCTAGTGGCTCATCTTTCACGCTACATTATGGACATTGTAGGGAGAAAGAATCACAGAATCTTTTGAGGAGAAACAAGAATTGACGATAGGCTTGTCTCTTTTATTTGCGAGAGAGTGAGGGAATAGGCTAAACATTTATGTAAAGTGGAGTCACTCAACTCCTCCATTTTCTCTTTGTTGGGTGGATAGCGAGGGGCACACTGCCCCGGTGTGGGATTTTTTGTATGGGGATTTTTTGGGAGCTGATAGGCTATAATTGTACATCCCACTTTCTTTTATAATTAATACAATTGTGGTGCCATCCACTTCTCAAAAATATTTTTTGCTTATTGTTTATAAAGGCAGATAGATAAATTGAGTGTGTGCCTCTGTGTGCGGGAGGGAGGGAGGGGGAGATGGTGTTGCCAGCAAAGCGGATTTGTCTTTAGGTGCACATACCACAATTTCATAGTTAAAACTTGTGTGCAACATGCTTCAAAAGTTCTTGTCTGTAGTTGCTCACAGCTAATGCATGAATTTCCTTCGTACTCATACCATGATTTCATGGTTAAAACATGTGTCCAACTGTCCAACATGCTTCCAACGTGCTTTGAAAGTTCTTGTCTGTACTTGCTCATGGCTAAAGCATGAATTTCCTTCTTCTAGTTCTTGTCTTTAATAGTAAAAAGAAATAAAATGAAGAAAATTTATGGAAATATGATGCCTTGAATATTTTTGTAACAAAAGGCGGCATCGGTAGCTCGCTTTTCTTTGCTTATGTAACCATCTTACTCCCCAAAAAATGTCTCATGTATGTATGCATTGAATTGTTTTGCTTTACGATGTAATTTCTGATTCCTGTCTTTTTCAGCGCTTCTACAGAGGATGCTGATCGTGCCATTCAACTGAAAAATGATTCAGTTATAGGTGGTAGACAAATCAGAGTAAAGCATGCAATGCGTCGTCTTCCTTTGGAGCATCGTCGATCAAAGGCTAACCATGGTTACTCTTCTCCTTCCCAACTTTTGTTGTTTGAAATTCTCGTTATTTTGTTATCTTAATAAAAGTTTCTTTATTTAGCTAATGCGGCAGATGTTGAAGATAATAGCAATAACATTGATCATTCAACTATTGTTACATCTGAGGAACCATCACAAACTAAGGAGTTAGGTAGCGATAAACATGTCTGACCTTTTACTTGCTGGTGCTGTCTTCATTGGTACTTTGGGTTCTTTTCTTTATTAAGTGATTTCTACATGGCAACTTACAGAAACTTTTGGCAATTCCAAGAGAACCAAGAGAAAGATGGTACTCAGTAGTTGTGAGGACGATAAATTACCTGGCTCTGAAAAACAGAGGTAATGTTGTTGGAATTTTCTGGTTCTGAGTTTCTGCTCTCAAAAGCAGTTTGTCGAACATTTCGTTAATAAAATCTAGGTACTAACATGGGTCTATATCCATGTACATATGTATGCATGTATGTTCATAAATTTAGCTGTCTACATACTGGAATTACCCAGAAGGGTATGTACATACATACATATATCTACACTGAAAGGACCGGGAGGGTGACGCAAAAGGCTATACACTTGCAAAATGCACGAAAGTATTTTTTCCTGGATAAACAGAGGAAGCCCACCTATTCCATCCCTTTCCAAGCTCCATCCTCATGGAAATGGAGGAACTTATAGTAAAATTTCACCTCATTGCCTCTGGTCATGTTGGCTCTATCCATGGATATCCTTTACAAAGTCTGGAACTCATTTTTGTCCATATATTCAGCAACATATTTATCTATCAATCAGCAACGTGGACTCAACTATCAGAGAAACACATCCCTCCTTTTTTACTTTGATACAATTTCGTGGTACTAACCACTTTCAAACAAATGAAATAAACGCTATCAGAGAAACACCGTGTGATGTAGGCTAATCTATCATACTTGGGCAGCCTTAGCTTCACCACTTTCCTACGTAAGAAATTTAGCCATTAGCTGCATAGCTGGCAGTGATGTTCGTATTGCATAAGTAATTGGCACCATGCCTGCATGGCAGTGGAGGCAGTAGGCAGGAGCAGGGGATGACACGATATAGCAGGGGGCAGAATTTGTAAGAGCAAGGAGTTGGGAGGTCTGGGCATCAGAAATGTAAGACTTCAATCAAGCCTAGTTGTGCAAATGGCTGCGGAAGCTGGGTTCCATACATAATGAGCTATGAGTGCAAGTCAGCCATCAGAGATACTACGTAAGAGTTAGGGACTGAGATTTAACTCCAACATCTCTGCACAGTATCTCTCCTATTTGGCGGGATATCTTGTAGTGCAGGGATATCATTTTGGCTCGTACAAGAGTCCATATGGGGAGTTGCCAGTTTATTTTGGAAAGATAGGAGGTGTGGCGACTACACTCCAGAGGAAATCTTTCCTCAGCCTTTTGTGATTGCTTCTGCACAGGCGGTGTTAGTTTCCCAGGTTTTTGATCCACAGCTATCAGGGGGGACTTGATCCCCATCATTTAGAAGAAACCTTAGAGTGGAGGAGATTGAACAAGTGGAGAAACTCCTCTGTTTTCTCCTGGATTTTACTCCTGAAACTCAGCATTGATAGGTGGTGGTGGAGATGGGATAAAGAAGGAAGGTATTCAGTAAGCTCAGCATACAACCTTATTTCAGATGGAGGAGTGAGGCATGGTCTTGCATCACAGATCCTAGGAGCTCACTTAAAGTGAAGTTGTTTGTATGGAGGATCTTACACGGCCGACTACCGACTTGTGATAGGCTGGCTACCTTCATGATAGGTATCCCCACAATGTGTGTGCTTGGTGGGGAAGAGGAGACACTGGATCACCTCTTCACAAGCTACTCCTTCTCGATGGATATTTGGACATAGGTGATGAGCAGGTTCCCAAGTGCCACCATCCTTGAAGGCCACGTGCAGCAATTGATTCGGAAGTGGCACAAGAGATGGATGCTCAAGTGGGATAGGCACATTTGGTGGCTAATTCTCTATGCGACTCTTTGGACCTTATGGGGAGAAAGAAATAGTAGAATCTTTAGGAGGGAAGCTAGTGCCTCCGACAGGATTGTATCTTCTTTTTTGGAGAAAGTGAGAGAGCCGGCTTTGGTTTTATGTCAAGTGGACTCACACAATTCTTCTTCTTTTTTTTTGATTTTGTTTTTTTGGGGGGGGGGGTAAGTGGGTGACACATCATCTTGGTATAGGAATTTTTTGTATAGGGATCTTTTGGGGACACATTTATTGTGCTTGTATATCCCTCCATTTTCTGTTTCAATACAGTTTTGTGGTACCAACTACCAACCACTTTCAAAAAAAAAATGGCACAATGCCAAACGAAAGTAAGCTAATTGACTGATGAAGCACCTCCAGAGTCTGAACACCAAATATTTCCACCACTAGCTAAATGCTATATCTAGAAGGGCTAATAGTTTCCATAATGTGCAGTAGAAGTTCTAGCAATTTCCTGCCTGAATGATAGAGTCCATTGGCTCGACTCCCTTGTTAAATCAACTTAACCACTGATCCCTCTCATTAGAGTCTAGTGTATAAAACCTCAGATGGTGTAGTTGAATGGAGTCATGGAAAGTCTCAAGAATGCTTCTCTATCCAAGATCTTTTCCATTTACCATTCATAATTGTCAAGGTGACAAAGCAAACAATGCGAGCTTGGGGTCCTTGAGTGTCTAAGCGCTTAAGCACCCGCCTAAGTGATGCTTGGGCGTCAAGTTCATAAAGAATTATGGTCATTAATGCATATGTAATTTTCTATATAAAATCAATCATGATCATTAAAAGTATGGGGCGCAACACTATTATGGACTATGGACAGAGAAATGAAAACTAATAGAAATGACATTGCAATAAAATACCAAAATTAATTTTGAGATAAAATTAACAATAAAAATTGGACTTTCAAAATGAAGAAAATACTAACCTGATGTTTGCCAATTTCTTCCAAAAATATGCTAATCATACTTGAAACAACACACACATAATATAAAGCACACACATATATATAGAGAGAGAATGCAAATCATACTTGGAACAATATACATATAATATAAAGCATATATCAAGAGAGAGAGAGGGGGGGACGGCCTCCATCTCATTATGAGGGAGAGAGAGAGGGGTGCTCTGTCTCATTATGTGTGCGTGTGAGAGATAGAGAAGAGAGACGTAGAGACAGAGAGAGGTGGCAGGGGAGAGAGAGAAGGGGTGGGGGAAAGAGGGGGGCAGCCTCCATCTCATTATGAGGGAGAGAGAGAGGGGGTGCTCGGTCTCATTATGTGTGTGAGAGAGAGAGAGTGTAACGACTCGAGATCCGAACATCGGGAAGGCCCGATAACCCGAATCTCGAACCGCCACCCACGAGTCCGAAAACTCGGAAGGGTTAAAAGGGATGGTGTGGAGATACACAAGAATCTAAATAATTGCAGAACTACGCAGTTAATATGAATAAGCAGGAAATAAATAATGACATTAATTAAATTACATGGTCCACAATAATAACATCAGTCTAAAATATAACAGTAGTCCACAACTAGTACAGTCCAAAGGGAAATGTACAACTACACGGGGCATACCCCGGAACTGGCAACTGGCAACTAACCCTGGGCACCTGAACCACGTGGAGCCTCTGAAGCGCTCCCCTGAAGTCGCGTCTCACCTGAAACACGGAAAACACGCAGGGAATGAGCCTCAAAACAAAAGGCTCAGTAGGGATCATCCGGTCCCCACCTCACAAATCGAGAAACTGCGCGGAAAGTAACTGCATGCTACCACTACGGCTAGTACCGAACGTACGGCACGAAAATCGAGATAACTCGTCAAAAACTCAAGAGTCGCTGCCAGACAAGACAGGAGTACCAACTCACTAGAAGCAAGGCCGGATGCGTCCACTGACGGCTTAAACCGAGCCTCGGGTGTCTCTCTTCGGCCCAGCGGTACTGAGACACCGTACAAGTAACCACAGAACAAGTGACTAGCTGGGGTCGCGCTCGTCAGTGCGGGTCCAACTGCCCCCAACCACGTGTGCACACACAGACCACGCGTCTCAGGTCTGGCCCTCTGACTGATTTTCCCCTCAGCCGGACTCTGGCTGCAAGACGTGGGGCCCGACGGAAACCAGTCTAAAAATCGTCTCTCAGGGTAGCCTCGTCACCACTCCTTGGTGGGACCACTCGCGTGTCGGAAGGTTACGACTAGTGGAGGGTCACTGAAAGGGTAGACTCTCTAGTCAACAGAAAACAACGTCTAAACCGGACAAAGTACAAGGACCGCTCCTCGTACCGACACCGACTCACGGTGACGTAAGCCGAGAACACCAACTCCCTGGATCCCACGGTACCCTAACGTGTGGCCCCCACATGATGTCCATCATCAGTCCGACCACGGGTCAGCACGCGGATCGAGATCCACTCACTCGGGATTTGAATCGGCAAAACATAACTCCGGTTGAACAAGAATCTCTGGCGGTCTACCTTTGGGCCGCTACAAAGGCTAGCGGTCCAACATTAGGCCGCCACAGAGACTGTAGCGGTCCAACCATAGGCCGCCACCCTCTAGGTTGCGAAGGAACAAGCGGTCCTACATAGGGCCGCCAAAGGGATGAGACGGGCGTACCCTCGGTCGCTAGACCCCAAAAATTTCCAACGGTCAAAAATCAACGGTCAAAACGCCTCGGAGGTCACGTCGGCCAACTTGACTTGGCGGTCGACCTTTCGGCCGCCACCTGGCTCTGACGGCTCATCGTGAGGCCGCCAAGCCCCAACCCACGCACAGGAAGATTGAAACGGTTGAACGGGGACCGCCAGAAGGAAGTGGTGGCGGTCACTGGAAGGACCGCCACACTTCTGGAAAATCGAGAACGACGGGAAAACTCCAAATTCGCCGTTCCACGCCCCCATTCACCCCCGGGTGAAGGGGAACCAAAAAGGAAACTTGTTCCCAAGCCCCTAGTGCATCTTTAGATGCCCACGAAAACATGCATTGGAACGCTAGATCGGGCGCTCACACCCCAAAACATGATTTTCCCTTCCTGGCTCAAAATAGCCCACACTCGACCTCGCCTCGGCCTAGGAATCTCGGGGAAGGTAAATACCGAGCTAAGGACCGTCACCCTACCTCGGATTCGCTCGAAACACGGTGGATCGCCGCCGATCTCCAAAAAGCCGCGCCGTCGTCTCACCGCCGTCTGCAGCCGGAGGGGAGCGCCGCCGCGGTCACGCCGGACGAAGAAGAGGAAGGGGGGTGGTCGCGTGCGCACGGGAGAGAAAGGAGGAAGAAGAAAGAAGAAAAGAAAAAGAAAAAGAAAAAGGAGGGGTATTTATAGAAAATCCCGATTTTTCGAAAAATACGAAAAAATAGAAAAATATACCGTCGCGATCGTTGGAACACACTGATCGCCGTGGTACCATCCCTGAGTAGGTGAACGACTCGGTTTGCCCGCTACGGGGTTCCGTTGGTCCTGTCAGGGAAAAATACGGGAAACCGCGGAACACGTTCCGGGACCTCCGAAACTGATTCGAAACGCACGGATCCAAACTCGAAAAATGTCCGAAAGATAGTTCCGGGCAAAGTGAGAACAAATTCTCCGAGAAAATAGATTTGGGACCCAAGAAGAAGGATCCGAAGGGTCCGGGATATTACAGCCCTCCCCCCTTAAACAAATTTCGTCCTCGAAATTTAAAATGAAGCACAGGGGAAGAAAAGAAAAGGGAAACTCACTCGAACAGGTAAAGGAACTGCTGATGCATCTCGTCCTCACGCTCCTAAGAAGCCTCACCACCAGAGTGCCGCTGCCACAACACCTTTACCAGAGGGATAACATTGTTCCGCAGGTGCTGCTCTAGCCGATCCTCAATACGGATAGGGAACTCCGGTAGAGACAGATCGGGAGTCACCTCGGGCCAAACAGAATCCTCCAACATATGAGAAACATCGGGCATATACTTCCTCAACATCGAGACGTGGAACACGTCATGTACCGCTGCAAACTCAGGAGGTAGTTGCAACCGATAAGCAACCTCGTCAATGCGCTCCACTATGAGAAAAGGACCAACAAAGCGGGGACTCAGCTTCCCACGCCGCCCAAAACGCATCACTCCCTTCATGGGAGAAACCCACAAAAATACTCGGTCACCGACATCGAAACTGAGTGGCTGCCTCCTCCGATCGGCATAGCTCTTCTGCCGACTCTGCGCCGCCAACATGTTCTGACGGACCAGATGCACCACATCAATGCACTGCTGCACTAGCTCCGGTCCCGTCACAACACGCTCACCAACCTCAGACCAATCGAGTGGAGTCCGACACGGTCGCCCATACAACGCCTTATAAGGAGCCATCTCAATGCTCGAATGATAGCTGTTGTTGTAGGCAAACTCCACCAATGCTAGATGGTGAATCCAACTCCCTTGCCATTCCAGGCAACATGATCTCAACATATCCTCTAACGTCTGAATGGTCCTCTCTGACTGACCATCTGACTGAGGATGATACGCTGAGCTAAACGCTAACTCCGTGCCAAGAGCTCGCTGGAAACTCCTCCAGAATTCAGAAGTGAAACGTGGATCTCGATCTGACACAATGGAAATGGGAATCCCATGCAAAGGTACGATCCGCTCCACATAAAGACGAGCCAACTTGGACACACTCCAGCTGACTTTGATCGGTAACAACCGAGTTCGTCAGCCTATCCACCAGCAACCAAATACTATTCTGCCCGCTCGGGGTCCTCGGCAATCCCACCACAAAATCCGTGGTCACGTGGTCCCATTTCCACGCGGGAACCTCCAAGGGCTGAAGAGTACCTCATAGTCGTTGATGTTCCGCCTTCACCTGCTGACAGGTCAGGCATCTGGCCACATACTCGGCAATATCTTTCTTCATGCCAGGCCACCAGAACTGTCTCTTCAAGTTCCGATACATCTTCGTCGCACCCGGGTGTACAGTGTACCGACTCCCATGAGCCTCTAGCAACACCGCACGCCTCACCTGCTCCTCGGCCGGGACGTATAGCCTACCACGGAATCTCACAGCTCCGTCCTCACCGAACTCCACATCAGCCAAAGCCAAAATCTGGGGCAACTCAGGGTCTGCACGCTGAGCATCTGTCACCTGACGACGAATAGCTGGCGTGACAGTCAAGCTCGCAAGAACAGCTGACCCCGGCTCTTGGGGAACCTTGAGCCTAAACGTCACGGCTGACACTTGTTCCCAGAGCCTCCACTTCCTCGTCATCATAGCGCTGACCACAACCTTCCTACTCAAGGCATCGGCAACGACATTCATCCTACCCGGCTGATAAGACAGGGTGAAGTCATAATCCTTCATATACTCCATCCATCGCCTCTGCCTGAGGTTAAGGTCCTTCTGAGTGAACACATACCTCAAACTCTGATGGTCTGTGAACACCTCGAACTTCTCACCGTACAGATAATGCCTCCAAATCTTCAATGCAAAGATCACAGCCGCCAACTCAAGGTCATGGGTAGGGTAGTTCTCCTCATGTGGCTTCAACTGCCGAGACGCATACGCCACAACTCTACCGTGCTGCATCAGCACAGCACCCAACCCGACCCCGGAAGCATCTGTACACACTACGAAACCTCCCGATCCAGAAGGCAACACCAACACCGGTGCCGAGGTGAGCAATCTCTTCAGCTCCATGAAGCTCCGCTCACACTCACCAGTCCAGACAAACGATACATCCTTCCGCGTAAGCCTGGTCATCGGGGCTGCAACGCGAGCAAAATCCTGAATGAATCTCCTGTAATAGCCTGCAATCCCCAAGAAACTCCTAATCTCCGTCACGGACCTTGGCCTCGGCCACTGCATTACTGCCTCGACCTTGGCTGGATCCACGGAAATACCATCACCAGAAATCACGTGCCCTAGAAAGTGCACCACGTGAAGCCAAAACTCACACTTGTTGAGCTTAGCATACAACTGGTGATCTCGCAAGGTCTGCAACACAACGCTCAAATGATACGCATGCTCGTTTGCAGACTGCGAATAAACAAGGATGTCGTCCACAAACACGACCACGAACTGGTCCAGGTAAGGACGGAACACCCTCTGCATCAAATCTATAAATACTGCGGGGGCATTGGTGAGCCCAAACGGCATCACCAAAAACTCATAATGCCCATATCTCGAGCTGAACGCAGTCTTCTCCACGTCAGACTCTCGAATCCGCAACTGATAATAACCGGACCGCAAATCAATCCGCGAGAACACTCGAGCAGACTGAAGCTGGTCGAACAAATCATCAATACGTGGCAACGAATACTTGTTCTTGACGGTCACCTCATTCAACTGCCGGTAGTCAATGCACAGCCTCAGATTACCATCCTTCTTCTTCACGAACAACACTGACGCACCCCAAGGGGAAAAGTTAGGACGAATATACCCCTTGACGAGCAACTCCTGCAACTGCGCCCTCAACTCCCTCAACTCAGCGGGAGCCATACGGTAAGGAGCTTTCGACAAAGGTCCCGTACCAGGCACAATCTCGATCACAAAATCAATCTCCCGATGGGGAGGTAATCCAGGTAGGTCATCGGGAAAAATATCGGGAAACTTGCACACCACCGGAATGTTCTCCACATCCGGCCCCGACTGGTCCATCACAACCACAGAAGCGAGAAAACCCTGACAACCCGCGTCAAGCAAACGACGAGCCCTAATAGCCGAAATAAGAAAGCGGGAAGAGGAAGACTTAATACCTTGGAAATAGAAGGTGGGTCCACGAAGTCGCCGGAAATAAACTCTCTTCGAGCCACAATCCACCAAAGCGTGATGTGCCTCGAGCCAATCCATGCCCAAAATCACATCAAAGTCCTGAAGTGGCAACGCATAAAGCCTGGCCGGCAAACTCCGCCCTTCAACCCACACAGGAAGCTCATCGAAACAATACGGAGTGATCATAAAATCACCAGAAGACAACTCCACTGTCAAATCACAGGACAATTGGGTCACCGACTCCTCAATACTCAGCGCGAAATCCTCCGAAATAAACGAATGAGACGCGCCAGAATCAAACAAAACTCGAGCCGCACAACCCAAAATCCTAACGGTACCTTCCACGAGCTGCGACGCCACTGCCTCTGCCCTGGTCATGTCTGTAATTTGGCCTCGGGACCTCTGCCTGCCCCCCACACTCGCTGACCTGGGTAGCGGCGGATACTGCCCCTGTTGCTGCTGTGGCCTCTGATGCTGGGGATACTACTGCTGCGGAGGATACTGCTGCTGCTGCGGCCTCTGAGGACAGTCACGCGCCATATGCCCTGGCTGGTCACACCTGAAACAAATCACCGTCGTCGTGCACTGCCTGCCTGGATGCGACTCGCCACACCGGGGACACGGTCCCCGCGATCCACCCACTGATCCCTGACGCTGAAAAGGAATCGGCTGCTGCACACTGCCCGAAGGCGCCTGCCTCTGATCCTTGCGCTTCTTATCGAAACCCTTCTTGAGAAATTTCTTGACCTTGGAGCCAAAAGGCGCAGATCCTGTCATTGACGCCGCCGGTGTCGGCGCTTCCGAACTACCCATAGTGTGCTGGAAAGTACTCTACTGCTGGGTAGCCGTGTGCTGACTACGGCCTGACTGGGACTGCCCCTGGCCTCCCTGTCCTCGGACCTTCTGCATATCTAGCTCCAAAGATGCCGCCACACGAGATGCTGTCTCCAAATCAGTAGCAACGTTTGCCATCAAAAGGTGCCTCAGCTCTTGCCTCAACCCCTGGACGAACTGCTCCGTCTTCACTCCCTCATGTTCTATGATATGGGGAGCATAACGGCTCAACTCTATAAACCGAGCCCTGTACTGCAACACTGACATGTCGTCCTGAACCAACTCTAAAAATTAACGTATCTTCTGTGTACCAACATAGGATGGGCAGTACGTACGCTCAAAGACCGTAACAAAGTCCTTCTACACGACTTGCTGAAGTGAACGAGACTGAAAGGACGTCTTCCACTCCGAAGACCACCAATCTCGAGCCGTACCCTGCAACTGGTTACAGGCCAACATCACCATGTCCTCCTCGGCACAGCGCATGGAACTGAACACCCTCTCCATCTCATCAAGCCATCTCCTGGCCACATCGGGATCTGGCTGGCCATCGTAATAGGGTGGGTGAAACTGCAAGAACTCCCTCACAGCATGACTGGGTCCACCCTAGACGACGAGCCCTCGCCAGCATCACCGCCAAACTGCTGAGACATGAACTGAAACATGCTCCGAAAGAAATCCTCTGCCCCTGGAACTCTCGCTGCATCAGTGGCATCTGGTGGCACTCTACTCTGCTCCTCCTGCTCTTCAGTCGACTGTCCCTGCTGAGAGCGAGTCCTCCGCCTCGGCGCCATACTCGCCTACTGCAAAAAGACAGAAGACACGGAAAACAACGGACTCAATAAAACACACGATGCCCTAAGCCAGTGCCAACTGTACATTATCGTCGTGGACTAGTGGACCACTGCAATTATTTACGATTCTCATATATATCCACAACCGTGCTCTGATACTAGCTGTAACGACCCGAGATCCGAACACCGGGAAGGCCCGATAACTCGAATCTAGAACTGCCACCCACGAGCCCGAAAACTCGGAAGGGTTAAAAGAGATGGTGTGGAGATACACAAGAATCTAAATAATTGCAGAACTACGCAGTTAATATGAATAAGCAGGAGATAAATAATGACATTAATTAAATTACATGGTCCACAATAATAACATCAGTCTAAAATATAACAGTAGTCCACAACTAGTACAGTCCAAAGGGAAATGTACAACTACACGGGGCATACCCCGGAACTGGCAACTGGCAACTAACCCTGGGCACCTGAACCACGTGGAGCCTCTGAAGCGCTCCCCTGAAGTCGCGTCTCACCTGAAACACAGAAAACACGCAGGGAATGAGCCTCAAAACAAAAGACTCAGTAGGGATCATCCGGTCCTCACCTCACAAACCGAGAAACTGCGCGAAAAGTAACTGCAAGCTACCACTACGGCTAGTACCGAACGCACGGCACGTAAATCGAGACAACTCGTCAAAAATTCAAGAGTCGCTACTAGACAAGACAGGAGTACCAACCCACTAGAAGCAAGGCCGGATGCGTCCACTGACAGCTTAAACCGCGCCTCGGGTGTCTCCCTCCGGCCCAGCGGGAACTGAGACACCGTACAAGTAACCACAGAACAAGTGACTAGCTGGGGTCGCGCTCCTCAGCGCGGGTCCAACCGCCCCCAACCACGTCTGCACACACAGACCATGTGTCCCAGGTCTGGCCCTCTGACTGGTTTTCCCCTCAGCCGGACTCTGGCTGCAAGACGGGGCCTGATGGAAACCAGTCTAAAATCCGTCTCTCAGGGTAGCCTCGTCACCACTCCCTGGTGGGACCACTCGCGTGTCGGAAGACTACGACTAGTGGAGGGTCACTGAAAGGGTAGACTCTCTAGTCAACGGAAAACAACGTCTAAACCGGACAAAGTACAAGGACCGCTCCTCGTACCGACACCGACTCACAGTGATGTAAGCCGAGAACACCAACTCCCGGGATCCCACGGTATCCTAACGTGTGGCCCCCACATTATGTCCAGTATCAGTCCAACCATGGGTCAGCACGCGGATCGAGATCCACTCACCCGGGATTCGAATCGGCAAAACATAACTCCGGTTGAACAAGAATCTCTGGCGGTCTACCTTTGGGCCGTTACAAAGGCTAGCGGTCCAACATTAGGCCGCCACAGAGACTGTAGCGGTCCAACCATAGGCCGCCACGCTCTGGGTTGCGAAGGAACAAGCGGTCCTACATAGGGCCGTCAAAGGGATGAGGCGGGCGTACCCTCGGCCGCCAGACCCCAAAAATCCCCAAGGGTCAAAAACCAACGGTCAAAACGCCTCGGAGGCCACGCCGGCCAACTTGGCTTGGCGGTCGACCTTTCGGCCGCCACCTGGCTCTGGCGGCTCATCGTGAGGCCGCCAAGCCCCAACCCACGCACGGGAAGATTGAAACGGTCGAACGGGGACCGCCAGAAGGAAGTGGCGGTCACTGGAAGGACCGCCACACTTCCGGAAAATCGAGAACGGCGGGAAAACCCCAAATTCGCCATTCCACGCCCCATTCACCCCCGGGTGAAGGGGAACCAAAAAGGAAGCTTGTTCCAAGCCCCCAACACATCTTTTGATGCCCACAAACCACGAAAACATGCATTGGAACGCTAGATCGGGCGCTCACACCCCAAACATGCTTTTCCTTCCCGGCTCAAAATAGTCCACTCTCGACCTCGCCTCGGCCTATAAATCATGGGGAAGATAAATACCGAGCTAAAGACCGTCACCCTACCTCGGATTCACCCGAAATGCGGCGGATCACCGCCGATCTTCAAAACTCACTTGAAACCCCCGTTCTTCTCGAGCTCCCACGAACCACGCACCGCCACGATCACCTCGCTGCCGCCGCGCCGTCGCCCCACCGCCATTTGCAGCCGGAGGGGAGCGCCGCTGCGGTCACGCCGGACGAAGAAGAGGAAAGGAGAGGGGTCGGGTGCGCACGGGAGAGAAAGGAGGAAGAAGAAGAAAGAGAAGGGAAAGAAAAAGGAAAAAGAATTGGGGATTTATAGAAAATCCAGATTTTTCAAAAAAAATATGAAAAAATAGAAAAATATACCACCGCGATCGTTGGAACACGCTGATCGCCGTGGTACCATCCCTGAGTAGGTGAACGACTCGGTTTACCCGCTACGGGGTTCCGTAGGTCCTGTCAGGGAAAAACACGGGAAACCGCGGAACACGTTCCGGGACCTCCGAAACTGATCCGAAACGCACGGATCCAAACCCGAAAAATGTCCGAAAGATAATTCCGGGCAAAGTGAGAACTACTTCTCCGAGAAAATAGATCCGGGACCCAAGAAGACAGATCCGAAGGGTCCGGGATATTACAGAGAGAGTGGAGGGGTGGGGGAAAGAGGAGATATATGGGGGCGGGGGAGAGAGAAAATAGAGAGAGAGAGAGACAAAGACAAAGTGAGGGGAGGTTTACGATGGTGGAGAAGGGGGAGGAAGACAGAGAGGATACCTTGCGGTGAGATCGGAGATGGCCGACGGCGTTCGTTGGTGACGGCGAACGACAATGAGGATGATTGTGGACGACCGCAACGAGGGCTACAGATGTCCCGACGGCATGAGACCGTGGCGACGGCTGGTGGGAATCCTCCTCAAAGCCTCAAACCCTAGACAGAGGCAGGGGGTATCGGGGGTTGGGGGAAGGGGGTGGGGGATCGCGGGGGGTTGTGGTGGCTTTTATAACTGGATCTGGGGATTTTTGGATCCAGTATCGCGACTTTGGTCGGGTGACTGAAACTAGGCGCCTAGGCGTTGATTTGGGCCACCTAAGTGTGGGAATGATGAAATTTTATTTATTTATTTATTTTTTGTTGGGGGATTTTATTTAAACGCGTGGGTGTGCCAGTCACAGAGTGACGATTTATTGCACGCACCGTCTGACTAATCAGACGAAGATAGGTATCGTGTCGGGACCCGAAACCCGCCGTACCGTAAAGGCTACGACGTTAATTATGTCCCTTTGGAGGAGAGACAACCCTTGATTAATCGTCAAAATAGAGGGACCATGGGGCCGAACGATTTGAAAGTATATAAGTTGGAAGACGTTTATTGAATAAAATGGAGTTCATCGTGCAATCACGCAAGCAGTAGGATAATGTTTATTTAAATAGATCGAATCCCGGTACCAGGCGGGATTTTTACTCACGCATAGTGAAAGCTTTCAGCCAGGCCGGACCCGACCTTCCGTAAATCACCATTCGATATCCCGAGAAATCGTTGCACACAAGCACACAATAAGATAGATATGTATATATATTCATGCATATGTGTATACGCTTGTGCACACATGCATATGTGCCTGAGTTGGTTTTATTATTGTTATTATTATTATTTTTATTATGGGGTGACCATGGGCCGGGCAGAGCAAGACAGTGAAAGATAAATGGGAGGAGGTGCCCAGTGGGATAGGGGATTAGATGAGTGGTCATCTACTGAAAGGGTAGTCAGTCGATTGAAGGGCTAATGGGTCGACTGGAGTTACAGAGGTTGACCTAGGGGAGTCAGTGGGTCGACACAGGGAGCGGATGGTTGTATCGGCGTACACAGGAGAGAGGAAGTTGTGTATCGGTGGGAGTGAAGAAGAGAGAGAGAGAAAGGGAGGTGAACCGGGGTGAGAAAGAGAAGAGGGGGGAAGGTGAACCGGCGCGAGAGAGGGGAGGAGCTGAAGGTGAGTCGGCGGGGACCCACCTGCCGCGTCGGATCACTCGGGCCCCTCCGTCGGATCCTCAGGCGAGAGAGATAGGGAGAAATGGAGCCGTCAATTCAGAAGGCCCATGGCCCTTGGGCGAGCAATGTGGTTCTGATTGAGTTCGTGATGGGGATTAAATGCCCAAATTGAACCATGACCCCCAGATTTAGGGTGTTATTGAGTTTTATAAAATTGGTTTGTTCGAACTCCAAATTAGCATGAAAATTGGTGATTTTTCTGTGGGCCGGAGTAGTCATAATGTCGGAATCCTTAGGGCCCGTGTATTGGCCTCGAACTTATATGTTCAAGTGAGGTAGGCTCAGTTGTTCGATCTTTGTGCGAGGTTCATACTCGAGCACAAGCTTTATATAGTCCGGGGTGGGCCCACACGCCACGCCATAGCATAAGCCACATGAAAGGTTTATTAACATCAGCTATTCTTTGGGATTATTATTAGTTTTAATTTCAACCAGAGCAAAGAAAGTAGGTTAAAACGAAAAGTCGGAAAGATGATAGAAGTATAATCAGAGGAGGAATATTTCACACATTCGGATTGAACCGTAAAGGGAAAATATGTGCTGTGAGAAATGGGTCTTGAGTTTCACACCGAGAGGGCCATGTATGCGGATGCTGGAGATTCCAAGAGACAACATTCCCATAAGCAATTAAATGAGCACCAAAGTGGAGTGTGCGCAACGGCTATTAAGGCCAGATGAAGGGCCGGAGATGAACAATATAATATTCAACAAGGAAATTAAACGGAACAACCAGACGAAGCGAGAACTCCATTGAGTGTGGGGATGTGCCGTCGTCCCCACAACTTATGGTTGCTGGTGAAGGGACGAATGGCCAGCTCCCTATCGAATACAGAAGCGGCATGTCTGTCAATCACACACCGAAGTACCATATGCATATCAATCGTATGGAAAGCGTGGACGCTGGATGCACAGAAGAAACCACACGGTTTGGACCCATAATTAACCCCGGGGAGGGGGGTGAATGGATCTAATATGGCCCCTGAGGGCATGAACAGGCTCACCCATCGCCACGGGGCGAGGCTGAGCGAGGTATCATTCGAAGTTGATTAGGATCCGAAAGAAAAATCCATGGGATGCCAGTGAAATCAGACTGTAACCATAAATATGCAAGGAGGAAAATCACATCTGTAGCCCCCAAAAGGGGCCCCCTCGCAACCGGAAGGTTCAGCTCCACCAATCTCGGGAGTGATAATGTAGATGGACAGAGAGAAATGTAAGGACGTAGAGGATATGGGAGGCCAGCAAGCAGTCAGACACATTCATTGATTCAGAAACATTCGAAACATTCATTACATCTAATAAAATGAACGAGGTGTGTGTCGCCCCGAGGGGCTTTTACAATTCAAATTATTCATATCATACGAAAGGAAACAAGGACAAACAGAGGACTCATCACTACGAGACACAGTAAGAGAATCGGGGCATTCGGGCTCAAAGCTTCATCACCCTGTACATATTTAGGGGAGAGAAGACTACAAGAAACACGGGGAAATCGTCAGCCCCTGGACATTATTCACGGTTAGAACCCACCTACGACTGCGGAAAACAGAGTATCGGAAGTAGCAGACCACCGGTCTTCGCTTGAGCTCTGAGAATCTCCTGGATCAGGCTGGGGTTGGAAGATGGCGGCTGAGAACGCTTCAGACCCTCTGGGAGCTCTCTCTCCTTTTTTAGGGATTTCTTGATCGATTTCCGTTAGGGTTTCAGAGGTCGGAACTGGTTATTTATTTATAAGCAAAATGGGGGGCCGCCGGTGATCCGGCGCGAGTGCGATTGGGCGCCGGATCACCGGCGCACCCCTTATTCCCACGCCGGTTCAAAGCGGCTGGAGGCCCGCCAGATCAAGGTGCATGAAGGCTGCCGGTTCGAGCTGCTTATGAGGGCGCCGATTCACCCATCCACCGGTTCAACTAGCGCATGAGGCCACCCATTCAAGGGCCCCTTCTTGCAAATTTTGGGCTTTCAACTGCCTTGTGGGCTCCAAGCTAGCCCAGGCGAGTGCCCTATGCTCAAGACTACTCCTGACTCAGCAAGTCACACGGGAGGGTCGACCTCGACGTCTTCGGGCTTCAGACCGAGTGGTTTCCGGTGCGTGCCGTGCTTTAATCAGGTCACTCGGGTTCTTTTGCCGATGTTGCCTTCGGAATCTCGTGTTGTAAGACCAGATACATTTCTTCACCTCGGGAGGCATTCTCATCAGGCGATGGACCACCAGGGATATCTTCATCCTTACCGGACGGGATGTGGGGTTTGTTTGGCACGACTGAGTCGATACCGGTTTATTGAGTTTGTTAATTTCAACTTGCCATATGGCGTGGCCGAGCTATTGTAGAGGTAGATTATGATATCCCTGGTATTCCATCGGGTATCCTGAGGCTTCAACAGTCCGGGTGGACCTTTCTGTAGGTTCTTTCGGCCTTTACGCACCGGTCGGTTGTGCTTCTTCACTATTAAGGCGTGCTCGCCTTACAATAATATTTTGAGTGCCAACACTAAGCCACTCCTTCACCCACTTTTTTTGCGGCCTAGTAAGGCAAGGGCTCGCCTTGGGTGCAAAAATACGCCTTCCTGCCTAGGCACCGCTTGCCATTCCCAATTGCCATTCTCTTGCCAATCTCGGCAGATCAATAGCTTTGACAATTTCTTCCTAGACTTGAGAGAGTTGGATATGTTAGACTGAAAAATATCCCTAACCTGACCCAACCTTTCTTATTTTTCTTTGACATGTCCTGCATACCTTCCGTTGTCCTTGAAAAGTCTGTATGATTCTACCATGTCCTATAAGAGATATGCCATTTGATATTGTAACGTTATCTGACTAGTTTGGGTATCAGATAAAAAAGTTGGATTATCCAATAGTAAACAATTTATTATTTTACCCTCTAATACCAGCCATCAAATTTTAATCTAATGGTTGAGTTATACCAAATTATATATAATATATCTTATTCATCTTTAGTATTCTACTTTTTTTAAAAAAATCTCGGATTATCAGTTATTGGTTTTGGTTGTACATAGGTCCCATGCCTTATCTCGTTACCAATTCAAATATATCAACTGTTCCTGATCCGCTAAAAATTTGCTCTGGCTACCATGCCAGATAACTTACTACTGAGATGCTTATAATTGGATTGGTTAGTAGGCTATCCGTTATCATTTGCCTTCTGGATCGCTTATTGTGCTTGGCTTTGGTGGCATTCAGTCACCACCAGTGCCTTGTATCAACTAACTACTCCCTGGATAAACTTGCTTATCTGCATGAATAGCTTATTATGGAATTTCCCAAGGTGTATTGGGAATAGCTCCACTGCTGTTATCTTTTTAGTCAGATAGGGTGAAGAAGAGACCAGGGTCCGTCTTTCTTATCACTTCCTTTTTTTCAAAGGAGTAGTGGTGTTTTGACAATCCAGAGTTACCAGATACATGATGCTTTGTTCCCATAGGGCTCTATTGATTGCGATCATGATGGCAACTGGGCTCTCCATCACGTTTCCCACCACCACATCTATGGTTGTCACCTTTGAGTCATCCCATTGAAATAGTAGTCCACGGCCTTAGCATGTGCCATTCTTCTCCAGTGTTTGCTACAATGCTGCAAAAAGGAGATGTTTCTCTTGCATCACCTTGATGGATTTCCATCACCATGCACGAGGTTTTTGTCAAGTGTTGACCTTCTAACCTCTGGCTCCTTGGAGTCAAGAAGAACCATCATGAAGTGTGTGGTTTTGAATCTACGTTCATAGACAACCACGATGATGTTATTGTTTGACCTTCTGCTTGCAAAACACAGTAACACATCCGTCAAGCCATCATTGGGCTCAATTTTTTCTACGTTTGCACCCGTGTGAGACTGTTTTAATATAGGATTTCTTCTACAATCTGCACCGAGTGGGATTGCACCTTCCCATGTGCCCAGCTTCTCTTGAAACCTGCCATATATGATGATGGGCTCTCAACAGAACTTGTCATTTTGGCACAAGTAGGGCATCACTAGCAATGGGTTGATTTAAAACCCTCTAACTGTCTCTAGTTTTGCCACCTGAACCCCTAGCCTCTGGTCATGCACATACTTTTCATCGTTGAGTAGGATGCTGTGCTAGTGCTAACTATGGTGCTTCGGGAAGGTTGGAAGAAGTGTTCATCACTCTCTGTCCTTGATGGTTTCTAAACTCTCTCGGGTCCCTTTTGCCCATAGCTATTGTTCAGTTCCAAAGATCTAAAGCATGGAGTCCCAAACAAGAGATAGGGAAAGCCCCTAACTGACAACCCAAAATGCAAGTCCCCCTCTTGAGTGAGATATTTTTTATGTTAACCTCAACCAACATACTCTTGTTGAAGTTAACTTTTAGACTAATGACCTCTTCTAGTAACTCCAGCAAAAGTCTAGCCCTGTAAAATTGTTGCTCATCCTCTGTCAAGAACAAGATAGTATCATCAACATACTGCAAGTGAGTGATAGAAGGCCCTCCTCTCCTAATCTAGAATCCCTTGATCAGACCCGAGTCCTCTGCTCTCAGCCACACCCTATTAAGAACATAAGCCACGAGTACAAAGAGGAGAGGTGATATAGGATCTCCCTGCCGGAGCCCCCTCCCATTATGGAAGTACGAAGTCGGCTTCCCATTGACTAAGACAGCAAAGGAAGCAGAGGAAATACAAGCCCAGACCCAGTCAATCCATTTCTCCCCAAAATCTATCTTCTCTGACAAATCAAATAAACATAGCCAATTTACCTTATCATAAGTTTTCTCAAAATCTTGCTTCTGTATCACCTGTTTCTTTCTCTGAGTCTTCATAGTAGATAAGCACTCATGGGCCACTAAAAAATTATCCTGAATGTGTCTTCCCCTGATGAAGGCTCCCCAGTAACAACTGACCACCCTGTCTATCACACTATCATGTCTCTGTGCTAGCAACTTGGTGATGTTCTTATAGGTGCCATTCAGTTGACTAATAGGCCTGAAGTCTCGAAAATCTTGGGCCCTTAGTTTCTTGGGGATAAGGACTAGAAGGGTTTTGTTGATGCCTCCCAAGTGAGCCTTCCCCTCCTGGAATTCCCTCGCTGTTGCCATAAGGTTAGTCTTGATAACATCCCAACATTTCTGGAAGAAGGTCAAAGGGAAGCCATCTGGTCCAGGAGCTCTATCCCCGCGTAAGGGAGAAAATTGTTTGGCAAATCTCCTCTATAAAGCACTGTGAGATAGCATCTCTCTTTTCAGGGGAAAGGCAAGGAAGGAGATCTCGGCCTGAAATGGTTCTCCTCTGAGAACAACCTGCAGTAGAAGTCCCTCGCCAAACCCTTTATATGCTCATATGAAGAAACAGAGTGCTCACCCATCTGGATACACGTGATGGTGTTAACTTTCCTCCTCCCTGAAATAATGCGTTGGAAGTAAGCAATCTTCCTGTCCCCTTGTTTGATCCATCTGTCTCTCGTTCTCTACCTCCAATAGATCTCTTCCATATAGAGGATCTCATCAAATTGCCCCCTAAGAGACATAGATGGCAGTATTGGCCGAAATCGATACGTTTTGGCCGAAACGTATCGGTTTCAGCCCATACCGAAACGGTTTCGGACCTGGTCACTGTAGCAGGTCCGAAACCATGGAAAAAGAACTTCTTTAATGGTTTCGGACTGAAACCGTCCGGTTTCGGACCGAACCCGACCGAAACCGTCTGGTTTCGGTCTGAAACTGGACATTTTTGAATGTTTTGAATCGGTTTCGGCGGAAGCCGAAATCGAAACCGGTACGTTTCAGTTTCAGTTCTAACCGAAATCGATACCGAAATCGGTACTGCCATCCTTGCTAAGAGAATACCTGAAGCTCCTATTCTTTGCATTCATAAGCCCCGTCTCCTTCAAATAGTCCAGACCCTAAATTTGTTGAAGAATTATGTCATTTGTTGCCCTTCCCGGGAGGGTTTTGTCTGTTCCCAAGACTTGACGACCTGAGCAGTGTGTCTCAGCTTCAACACCAGAGTAGCCATAGCCGCCCTACTGACAGCCTGTGAGATCCAAGCTCCCCTGATAGTGTCCATAAAGTCTGCCTCCTTGAACCAGAATTGCTCGTATGAAACTGAGCCTCCTGTCCTGTAGACGGTTGGTCTTCAAGAGGATGGACTTGTGGTCTGACACTAATCTGGTCAAAGGTAGTACATGCACATGAGGATAGTGGTCCTCCCAGTCAACAGAGATCAAAAATTTGTCCAACTTGGAGCAGGAAACATTAGCTCTCAAGTTGGACCAAGCGAACTGACCATGTGCCATGCTGACGTCCACCAAAGCCGCCGCCTCAATGAAGGTAGTGAAGTCCTCCATATCCCCTGCCAATGTATTCTCTCTCGTCCTCTCCCAAGGGGTAGGGACCACATTGAAGTCCCCACCAACACACCAGGGCCTACCCGAGAAAAGATGATGACTGACCAAGTCTTCCCTTAGAAGCCGCTTCTCCTCTCCGCTTTGAGGTCTGTACACCCCAGTGAAGTCCCAAGAGAAACCAACCATCTCTCATATTAACGAAGTGGAGGGAAATGGCCCACCTGCTCACCTATCTATTCATCACCACCTCTACAACCTCATAAGGATTCCAAAGGATCATGATCCCCTTAGATCTACTTTTTGCCTGGGACACAACTCTCATGGAAAGTCTAGCACCCCTTAACTCCCTCATAAGAGATTCACAATTTCCTTCACATTTGATCTCTTGGATACAAATAATATCCATCTTACTTCTCCTAATAAGCTCCTTTACTGCCATCTTCTTCTCCCCCCCAACCCCCTTACATTCCATGAAACTATCCTAATGAAGACAAAGGGTTAGATCTCTCCTCCTCTTCCATCCCTCCTCTCTATTGAGACCTCTCTCTTTGTCGAATAGTAGGACCCCACCTCTTCCTGATTTTGGAGAATGTCCATTTCACGCCTTCGTCTGCCCCCGCATGAAAAGAGATACCTATCTTCTTAGCCGCCTCCCTCACCTCCTCCTTCGTAATTTTTTCAATCATTCCCACGAGCTCTCTCATCACGTCCCTCCCCACTTGACTCCTCTCCTTGGGCTCCTCCCTTGTTGTCAGAGAAGCATCAGCCTCTCCCGAGATCCCCAGAGCTCCTGTCTCCCCTTCTGAAAGATCTCTTTCCCTTGCCCGTTGAGTCTTGTAGAGTTGAGCCTCCTCTTGGCCAGTGGTAGGATAGGCTGTAACCAGCGAAGTCGATGCCAGGTGACAGGCTTGTTGCAGATCCTCCGACTCTTGGCCTGCAGAAGCTAAGGGGATTGCCTTAGGCATGGCAATCCCAAAGGAGAATATCCGGCTGTCCTCAAATGACCCCCGAGCCTAGGCAACTAGAGGCGGAGCACAACCCTCGTCTGCCTGAAGAGGCCGCCAACTCCTTACCCTTCCGCCTCCTTGCAGGTGCCGGCGACAGTTATGGCTGCTACAGGACCTTCGGCAGGTTGGCGGCATACCCCAGAGCCTGGTCCGAACCCCTGACCAGAGCTCGAACACAGACTTGATATTGGCATCAACCTCCTGTCTTTGAGAACCCCCACTGCCCTCTGAATTCCCCCTCGAAGACAAGGCGAGAGGAGGCGGCGACTGCTGAAGGCCAGACGATTTGGCCGAGGAGAGGATGCCCTCTGGAAGGTCTACTTCGACCGGACTCCTAGCTGAGAACACCGACATGGGGCGGGAGAAGTCGGGCGGGGAAGACGAAAGGAGTCGGGCCTTGAGGACCCAGTAAGCACGGCCTTATCGATAGCGGGTAAGTTTCGGGTCACGTAAGCGAACCTGGGTCCGCTACCCGATGGGCCCAACAAAGTTGGCCCCGAAACCTGGCAGCCCACATCGCTACCCCCCCGGGAAGGATCACGGCCTAGCAGCGAAGAAGGACCCACTGCGCCCATCACAAGCGAGGACGAGCCTGACTGGTCCCAGGTTCGCCAGAGCGTTTCAAATTCGCCAGAGCATTATTGATTCCGTGGTTTAATTTATCAGACGATTTAAGTTCGGGTGTGAGACATTTCTCCACTGACCTCGATCATTGTTAATTTACATCGACATAAAGTATGAACGCCTTTGTTTAACTGCCAAAGAGATCTTATAGTCCTTTACAACATGAGTCTGATGCTAAGGGTAAACTCACTGCTCCTTAAGAGGGTAAACTCGTTGCTTCTCGTTAAAGAATAGATAAGGAGATTAAGGTGTGGTTTGGTTAAAGACATGTGTACTTATAGGCTTGGGAAGGTAGGGGTAGGCATTACATTTGAGTATAGGTGTATATGTGACAAATTAGCGCTTCTTAGAGGTTATACAAAACCTAGTGATTATAGGGCTATGTTTATAAATCCTAGAGAGTTTGGGGATGCTATGCATTCCAGGGGTGTCTTAGTAGTTTTTGAATTTCAAGGGCATTTTGGTAATTTATGGACTAAGGATATTTTAGTAATTTTGGGTCAAGATAGGAGCTTTGTGCAATTATGGACTGAGTAGGGACTTTTATGCAATTTCTGAACTCCATGGTTTCGATATTTTTTTGCAACACTCGGGAATGGGCACAATTTGACATTAACCATGAGCGTCGGAACAAGTTGAGGCTTAGGAAAGGCACATGCATAAGTATCTCCTGTAAAAGGGACGCATTCACAATTTCACTGGAAGCCAGGGTATTTCTGCAATTCCTTGAAATAAACAAAGGACATTTACTTATTCGAAATTTGTACAAGGCTTTGTTAGCAAATTGTGGAGTTTATCAGACTTCTCTGTAAAAATGCGGAACGTAGTCACAATTTGAGAACTTTGTGGGGTATTTTTGCAATTATAGGACATCAAGGATTTTCTTGTAATTTTGGGAGGGTATTTTTGTAGTTTCTGATTAGTTCAGAAAATTATGTACTTCTACCGCCCAAAACACAGAGAAAATTACATAACAAGGCCTCTAGGGGGCATTAGTGTAAGGCCCGGGGTATTTATAGGTCATACCCTTGAATGGGCCTTTACAAATGAACACAAGAACTCCTTATCTTGCCTTGCTCGAGTGTCTCTTAGATTTTCTCCGCGTGTCTCGGTGTGTGGGACCCATGGGGGGTATTTATAGAGAGTTAGGGGTCACTTGGACTCAATTAAGTCCTTTTCGAACTTGTCCGAAGTCAAATGACTTATTAGATGGGCAAATGACTCTGAATATGTATTATTTAGGAGTTAACCGGGGTCAACATGCCCGTAGAAAGATGGGGATCGACCCCAAATAGGTATTGGGCTTAAGCGGGGTCAATTGACCCTGGTAGGGTGGGGATGGACCCCGATTAACCCTTTGGAGTTAACCAGGGTCAATTGACCCCAGTGACCTTGTTCAAGCCTTGGGTTTGATAGGGGTTGACCGGCCCATTTTCTTAGGTTGTCGACCTCAGGCAACCCCGGGGAGGCTTACTCGGGGTCAAATGCACCATGGGTGGTCTCATTTTACCCCGGGTAGGGCCCCCAAGGGGCCGAACTGGGTCTGGCTGTGCGTGGACGTGGGAGAGGGGGGGCGGTCCCATATAAAACCCTGGTTTTTTTATCCTTTTTGCTTGAATTTTGCTGCTGGGACACGTGGAGAGGAGAAAAAAAAACTCCTTGTTTGTGCGTTTGTTTGGTCTTCTTCGCGCCGTTCGTCAAGGGGAGAAGTTTGCATCCCATCAGGGCTGTCTCGTACACTCGTGCCGGACTTTTCATAGGTGTGTAGAAGATCCTCCGTAGTTACTTCCTTGCTGTGAGCCTTTTTCCCTTTCACTCCGAACATCCGACAAAGAGATTCGGAAATTTGTCTGGGATCACAATGGCGCTAGGCTTTGTGTCTTTTATTGGTTGTTGTTGAGTTGAATCACCCCGAATTGTTTCGATTATTTCGAGAAGATGATGGGTTATTAAGCCGGGGGTCCCCATAGTTTGAGGATGACTCCTTGGAACGATGGTGTTAGCTTTGTGTCATATCCTAGCCGTCACTGAGCCACCTTAATTTAATTATCCTCGATTGATTCGAGAAAAAGTGTCTCGATTAATTCGTGAAAAATGCCTCAATTAATTCGAGAAAAATAACGGGCTCAAGACTTGACAATCGATAACACTCATTTTTCTTTGAATTTTAAGGCACATAAATTCAGTGCATAGTTTGTCTGGTTGATAGCTAATCCAACTTTTGCTATGTTACACTCAATTGCTCTTTCTGATGAATCATGTATTTCTTTTTGTTGGAACAATCCAAATGCAGTAGTTGCATGGCCTTGTAGCATTCTCGCTGACTTCCTTTGTGTTTTTCTTACTAATTTGAAGGGTTGCTAGGACAGTTATATTTGGTGGCCTTCTCAATTCTAATATGGCAGATGAAGTGCTCCGTTGTGCTAGAGAAATTGACTCTGTGAGATTATTACAGTATCCACTTGCAAAGGAAGATCTTGAACTCCATGGTTGGTGACTGTTTCAGTCCCACATTTAATTTTATCATTTGCTACTCTTTTAAATTCTTTTTGTTTGGATTATTCCAATATTCTTTTTGGTGGATGGTTAGCATATTCAAGTAATCTGATTATAACATGCATAAGTTGCTGGAGTTTTACCATTGTGCCTTTTATGAATAAGCTGCATCCTAGTTACTATTGTACAAGATGTGCACATTCTGTGGAACCCCTTTGGGTTCCTATTATGGATTGTGTTTGTAGGGATGGGGAGGGTTGGGTGAAAATGTTTTATTATACATATTCCCATGTATATAACATATGTACAGATATGTACAAATATATACATAGAGGAGTGCTACTATACCACTGGGGCCTTCTGTGCTGCCTGGCCTGATGGTAGTGGACCTGTCCGATCAAGATTGGATGGCTTCAACCCCTTAAAAAGAAACACAGCACTATCAGAGGCGCTGACAGTGCCAGGGTGATCAGGCAGGAGCAGGCATTCACATTCTGCCTTGGTGCTGTCAGAGCTAACAATGCTGTGTGTGTGTGTGAGCCATTTGACCCATTAGAATTTGATTATTGTTTCATGATAGTCCAAATTATAACTGTTTCTTGTGGGGCATTGCCATCTGGGCTTATCTGGCCAATCCTCTTGAAATGGAAAGGGTGGCAGAATCATATTGGATCTTCCGTCACATCAACCGTATGAAGTTGGGCTATAAAGACCTTATGTATATAAAAAAATTAATGCCATAAGGACCAAGGATGGCAAACTCGGTTTCGGTCTCGGTTTTGCCCGGGTCCGAAACCGAGTCGACTCGGTTTCGGTTTCGGTTTCGGCCGAAACCGGCTGAAACCCATATAAAAGGTTAAAAAAATTAAAATTAATTCTAAAAAACTTGAAAAAAAATAATAAAAAATATAAATATTCACTTAAAATCACAAAAATCATAAAAATCATTACACATGCATTTGACTGTATAAGTTAGTGCAATAACCTTGAAGTAGACAACTACAAAAATTCAACTTCAAACATTGAACATGTGAAAGTTAAAGTCATATTCCATTGTACATTAATAGAAGCAGTACAATAAACCAATTTAGACAAAATAAATGTTACAAAAATTCATTGATTCTTACCTAATATGGATAATAATTACTAGAAGAACCTTCTCCCCCATCGTCTGGCCCTTGATGTCGATACCCATAACCAGGTTGCATGTATGGTCTATATTCACTATAACCAAACAATGAGGTAGCCAAGTCCTGCATCCCTCTTTAGATCCCTCTTGGAGTGTTTGGTTGGCTTGATTCGAATCCAGTATCAACATAGGAATCTTGAGGAAGAGAAGAGTCACTGGTCGGATATGGATGGAACTGAAATGATGGTTCATAATTCTGGGCCCCATAAATAGCTGCTTCCTGTTGGCCACCTTCGTAACCTGGTATACCATATCCTTGCTGACCTTGACTGTATCCACCTGCACCACCTGCACCACCTGTACCACCTGCAGCACTAGTACCACCTGCAGCACCTCCGGGATGATCATCATCATCATCAGAATCATAAGAAACCAGTCGCCTTTTAACCTTTGAGGATGCTTTTTTCTCTTTTGGAGTGCTTTTTTCAATCAACTTTGACACGAGTCCTTTTCCCCTTGGCGTGTGCCTCACATAAATCTGCTTCAACTCCTCAATTGCCGGGTCCTCTCGAGCAGCAGCATTTGCCCTCTCAGTTTGCCCATGCACTGATGTACTTCTTCTTAAGGAGGACATTCTAGGAGTGACTGGCCTGCTATCTGTATCTGAGTGTCTAGCTGGCTCAAACTCGAACTGCTCCTCAGTGTCATCAACCACCCTAGACTGGTGCGCATGAGTATCTCTGGCCCTCTTTGATTTGCTTCTTAATTCGGGATCTCTTGCCTCATCTTCATCAAGTATGCCCTCTGCCCATCTTCTATCATCAACATCAAAAACGGGCTCATCAACCTGCTCTCGTGTCTCCACCCAAGACTGCAAGGGATTATCATCATCAAATAAGGCATCCACATCAATCTCTGCGGTGGCATCCTCGGCGACGCGTTTGTCTCGCAGCTGTTGTCTCAACCTCATATTCTTTATTCTCAACCTCATATTGTAATGGCAGTACACTAATTTCTCTAACCGATCAGCCTTTAGCCGATTGCGAACCTTTGAGTGTATAAGGCTGAACGTGCTCCAATTCCTTTCACATTGGCTTGCTGATGTGGTTTGACTCAACACCCTGATTGCAATGAAAGCCAATGCAGAACTGCCCAATTCTCTATTGTTCACCATGATCCACCAGTCAGCTGTTACACCAACCAACCATAAACAAATAAATATAAGATGTAAATGAAAATTAATTAAGGAAGATGTAATTGCAAAGAAAGCACAAAGATGAAGTATATCTGGGCTCACTCTTCCCACTGCGTATTGCAATTGGAAGTCAGAATACGTCCCACTTCTCATTCTATAGTTGTTCATCTACAAAAATTACATAATAGATTAGCATAACTACTTAAGTAAATTCTATACCTCTTATTCATGAAATCAAACAGGCCAACCTCTACTTCCGCCTGAAGCCTCTTATCTTGTGTCCTCGATAAACGACCAATGACTTTTAAAGTGCCTTGAAGCACCTCGGCATCAACATGTGCATTGGCATTGTACATTAATCGAGGGTTCAGAAAATAACCTGCATTTGTATATAGTTAATGTATGGTCAATAATATATGAATACAAATAATCACTCACCAGCTGCATGCAAGTCGTGGTGTAATGTGGTGTCCCATCTATGGTCAATAATCTTCCACCACTTTGCATGTTCTTTGGGAAGGGACTCCTGCAACTCCAATTTCGCACGGTCCATGGCCTCATACAGATATCCCATATCATTCTTGTCATCGCCATCCACCAATCTTAGGACCTTCACGAGGGGGGTGGCTACTTTCATGTATCGTGTTACTCTGCCCCAGAATTTGTTGTCGTCCACGATGTGACAGACATCCAAATAGTCCATCTGAGCATCAACATTGCCCTTGTCGATGTATTCCCGCAGGGCATTGTGGTACATGAAAGCTTTCAACTCATTCTTATACCTGTGCAAAGAAATAAAATTTGAATCAAATACGGATCATAACTATAAGGATAAAGAAGTAATAATTGAGTTCAACAGTATACCCATGTAGAGACTCCAAAGAAATGAAAGTTGAAGCAAATCTGGTTGGCCCTGCACGGATAATATCTCGCCCCCCACTTGCATGCTCCCTGAACATGTTCAATATCCTAGGATGGCCATAAATATACTGGGTAATCTTTTGTCCCCTTTCAACCGTCTTCTTCACATGTTTGTCCTTCCCTATGTCTTCAAGTATGAGATCAAGACAATGTGCTGCGCATGGGAGCCAATATAAATGCCTGCACTTATGCATCAATTTCCTCCCTGCAGCCTTATAACTGGCTTCATTATCAGTCACAACTTGTACAACATTTTCTTCACCAATTTCGTCTACCATGTTGTCCATCAAATGAAACAAATAATTGGCATTTTTTTCAAAATTTGATGCATCTACAGATTTTACAAATACTGTACCTTCGATGCAATACACCAAAAAGTTAATCATGGACTTTTTCGTGGTACCAGTCCAACCATCACACATAATAGTGCATCCTCTCTCCATCCATATATGCTTGAAGCTTTCAACCCACTGATGGAGCTCCTCAACCTCTCCCTCAAGGCCACGCCCGTATATGTCCCGACGTGACGGCGCCTTCAAGCCAGGGCCAGCATCTGCTATGGCATCCAACATAGGTTGAAAATATTCACTTTCAGCAGCATGTGCAGGGACACCTGCATGAAAAAATCATTTACAGATGCTTTTAAATGCATGCCCTGCAACTTCTGCAGATTTTTTGACCCCTCTTAATGCACTTTTGATCTTAGGTTGTGTAGCCTGGGGCCTTCTGTGGAGATAACTGTCCATGGGGCCTGCTCTCTGCGTCTGCGGGGGCGGGGCAGCAACATCAGGACGTCGTGCAGCTGTACTGGAGTAGGTCCCTCCTGAACCCATGGGTGCCTTTCCTTTCCTTCGAGCGGCTTCTTCACGCTCCCTTGCTTCAGTCAGCTCCGGATCAGAATCTTCAGTGCCTTCCTCATCATCATCCCTCCTAAACCTTCTGCCAGAAATCTCCTCAACAATTTCCTCCTCATCCTCAGCCCTTTGTTGCACCCTCTCCTTTTTCCCCACAAGGCACTGGTGCATCTCCTCTCGCACCTCTCGTGGACAGTGGTCGCATTGTCTCACCTCTCCTCGTACCCCTGCCAAATGTTGCTTGCCTCTGGTAATTCCGCCATACATCTCCTTACCACAGTAATTACATTTAACCTTCCTTCTCTTACCATCAACTAAGGACATGTGGGCCCACCCCGGATCCTCCTGCCCTTGCTGCTCCTGTGTTTGCTGACGTCTAGGCATGATGCTACATTAAGACAATCAAGGACAATCTCTTGTAAGTACAATGAAAAAAATACAATTCAACATGAAAGAGCTCCAAATTAGTCAATGAAGCTTAATTGAGCTTCAATTGAACTTTACTAAACCTAATTAGAGGGAAGCCCCAAAATTAATAATGTAATTAGGGCTTAATTAACACATATAGCCTAATCACCTTTCATAAAAATTAATCCCGAGCATGAAAGAGCTCAAAATTAGTCAGTGAAGCGTAATTGAGCTTCAATTGAACTTCACTAAACCTAATTAGAGGAAAGCCCCAAAATTAATAATGTAATTAGGGCTTATTTAACACATATAGCCTAATCACCTTTCATAAAAATTAATCCCGAGCATGATAGAAATCCAAATTAATTAATGAAGCTTAATTGAGCTTCAATTGAACCTTACTAAACCTAATTAGACGAAAGCCCCAAATTTAATAGTCTAATTAAGATTTAATTTATAATTTTAGCCTAATCACTCTTGACAAAAATTAATTACCAACATGATAGAGGTTAAAATTAGTCAATGGAACTTAATTGAACTTGAATTGACCCTTACAAAACCTAATTACATGAAAGTCCTAAATTTAATAGTCTAATAGGAGCTAAACTAACATTTTTAGTCTAATAACTAAATTAACAGAATTATTTAACAAAATAATCATGTAAGAAATCTTACCTAGCCCTAACCAGAGCTAATTAGGGCAAGGTGCTGGGCGCCGGGCGGGAGGGGATCGCGGGCGGACTGGCCGGCTGGCAGGTCACGCGCGCACGCACACACGCACGTGCAGGCCAGGCCGCGGGCGGAGCGCGCAGGGGGGGCCGCGGGGCTGGCGGGGGCCGCGGGGCTGCTGGCCGGCCTGCTGCTGCTCCGCGGCTGCTGCTGTTGCTGCTCCGCGGCTGCTGCTGCAGTGCTGCTGCTGCTCCTGGCTGCTGCTGCTGCAGGGCGGGAGGGGATCGGCTGCTGCTGTTGCTGCTCCGCCGGCCTGCTGCTGCTGCTCCAGTTGTTTCCGCCGCGGCTGCTGCTAGGGCAGGGGGGTTTCGGGGGCGGGAGGAGGGGACAGGAGCAGGAGGGGACAGGGGCAGGGGGTTTCGGGGTCGGGGGAGCCTCACGTGAACTCCTAAGTTTGGAGTTCACGTGAATCGCCCGAAACCATTCGGTTTCGGGACGAAACCATTCGGTTTCGGGCGAAACGGGTATCGGTTTCGCCCGAAACCGATACCGTAACCCGAAACCGTTTAAGCTACAGTGAAATGGGCTTAAACGGTTTCGGGTACGGCCGAAACCGATACGTTTCGGCTGAAACGTATCGGTTTCGGCCGAAACGGACAACCATGATAAGGACATCTGCTGTACCTGTGGGCTGTGGGGCCCAGTTGATATGGGTAGAGGGTTAGGAAGGAACATGCTGATTTTTATGGGTTTTCTTTGAATTGTCTCTGTCACTGCAGCAGAGGCCCTCAGAAAAAAAAGGACATCTGTTGTTCTGAGGATGAACATGCAGATGTATCAGGGATGTAGCTGATAGACAGGAAGTGAGATTCTCAAAAGACATGGTGCCCTGAGATTCGTCTATCTATTACATTCAGGATTTCTCTGTAGTACTTGAGGGCTAGGAGCCTTTGTGGCAGATTATGTTTGGCCAGGTTCTTGGGGGTTGGTTTGGAGAGGATATGACAAACAGGAAGGTGGATGTGAATATCTGGGCATTTTTCTGTTGTCATTTTTTAAATTGCCAATGGTTAACATAGTTGCATGCCTGTACTATGAATGCATTTTGTGCAAGGTTGCATAATTTAGTGGCTTCCACCAATTCCATTGAGGAGCACTTGGACAGGTACAAATTGCCATCTTAGGAAACAAACATGGAATTCTTTCCTTTTCCCAAACGAAAGCCTGCCTAGGGTTTTAAAGCGGCTGGTTTGTTCATAAAACTGTTGTCACAAACCATAAAACCTGTGCCGTCCCTGTTCTTGGGACTTCAGGGCAGTGTCTGCATCCTCCAGATCTTTCTTCTCAGGATGGAGGAGACTGCAGCAGGATTAGGTGTTGGACATGAATTGGTAGAGACGAGTCAGGGATGGAGGAAGATAGAGGATGGAAGGATAGTGCTGCAGCAGATAGAAAAGGTAAGAAACTGCAAGAGAGGAAACTACTGGTTTTGGAAAGCTTTTGAATCATGTGCTCGGAGAGTGGACATTGGGCAGAGTATTGCAGAAACTGTAATGCAAGGAAATTTGTCATAGAAAATGGTTCTGTAAACAAAGTATGAAATAGACTGGTAGGGGGTGGATTGCTCAACGGAATAAAATTGGATGCTAACTTTGTGAGAAGGGAATAGATGGTAAGGCAGAAGAAATGAAAGTGTGGAAATGCCATGTCTTCTATGGTGATAAAAAGAAGAAAGAGATTCGAAGCTTGTGGAGTGGTGCTCGTACTTGGGGAAGTTGTGGACAAGGAATTAACAGTGGAGGGATTCTTGAAGAATACCGAGAAAAAGGACGACTGGTTTTTCAGAGAGTTAAATGATGGGTCTTTTCTGGTCTTTTCTAGTCTGCTTTCTTAAACTCCACATGGAGATAGCATTGCATCCCAAGATCTGATACAAGACATGGGAAGAATACTCTCATTTGCACCTTCCAAAAAGAATACTCTCATTTGGAAACCATGGACCAAAGACACTGCTGGAATTGTGGCTGCTGCTGGAAAACTTCTTTGGTGCAGATGTCTGTCGCATTTGGTTCATGATCCACCTTTGGAGACATTAAGAGAGCAGACTAAGAGACAGTGGATAGGAGCATCCTGCTCTATACAAGAGCTTCTGCGGAAATAGAGTGCTTGCTGCAGATCCCAAAGAGAGCGGTGGTTAAATCTGAAGGTGTGAAGTATTGGGTGTCAGTTGTTGAACTTTTATTATCAAAAGCCAGGAAGTTTCAGATACTGGCTGGAGTAGACATAATAGAGGTGGTCTTTAACTACAAAAGAGCCTACCGGAAGCAGTTGTAGATGGGAGAGAAGAGGAGCAGGATCAGCATCAAGATGTAACTTAGTGACCATGGATGGGATGAGTCAGGGGAGAGGGAATTGGCGTGATTCCCTTGTAGTTTTCGAGAGGGGATGATGCGGAATGACGGTGAGATGGGAGAGAAGAGGAGCAGGATCAGCATCAAGATGCAACTTACTGACCATGGATGGGATGAGTCAGGGGAGAGGGAATTGGCGCGATTCCCTTATAGTTTTCGAGCGGGGATGATGCGGAATGACGGTGTTGGTCTCAGCTCCGATGACACACACCTGTGGGAGTCATGACTAGTGGTGGTGAGTCTGGCTGGAGCTCCTGGGCTGAACAGAGTTGGTGGTGTGCCAGGCTGGGTGCGGAGGAAATGACACTGCTTGTGGGTCGAACCTGTGCTGGGCTGATGCTGCTACTTGGTGTTAGACCAGAGAGAGAGAGAGAGAGAATGGACATATAAGGTAGACAAAGGGGGTGGCTCTGGTTCTGAAAAGAAGGCAGGGTATTTAAAGCGAGGTGTCTTCTGTAGGGAGGAGATTAAAAATGGGGAGAAAGGCTGAACATTTAATGTTTGGCTCTCTTGGGTGAATAAAATAAATTAGTTGAAGTGGAGGGGGGTTGGGAGGGGGTATTAAATGCTGGAATGCGATGATTCACAGGTTCATGGTTTCTCTTTGGGAATAAAGAGATGTGAAAATGGGGAATGAGAGCTGAAGAGCATTTAATGCATGGGTGGGTTTTACGATGGCAACCAGTGTTCTCTTGGGGACAATTAAAATTAAAAGAAAGGAGAGCATTCGATGCCGTCTTCCTAGGGTGAATACAATAAAAGAGAAGAAAAGGTTGGATATGTGGGAATGAGAAGAAGGAGATGACAAGGCTGTGGACTGGTGGTCAATGCGATGGCATCTTGTGGGCAGCTGTGTGACGGGTCAAGAAAATTCACGCTGTCCCCGAGATGATACCATCTTTAGCTCATGCACAACAGAAGGGAATAGAGAAAGAGGAAGAGAGTGGAAAGAGAGGAGGGGAAGGTGGACAAGAGATGGAGGGGAATGGTTGCACAGATCTCAAGGCACACTAGAAGACAATGATGGCGGTGATGCTGGGGTCTCTCACCCCTCCCCTCAAAGGCTTCCCTCTTGGTTTCCTCCTCTTGAGGCTCCTTCTCACAAGGCGGCTGGCTGGGGTTTTTCCAAAATTGGAAAAGATGGCTACTTTCTTTGCTTATTTTACATAATAAAGTAAAATGACTCTTTAGTATGCTCACCTACGTCGTGAAGTCCATCGATAAAGTCCATTTTTTGACGACACGAATCTTGCTTCTGCATCAGGGGACTAAAGATGGTTGCAAAGCTGTCAGAGAAGGGAGATGGAGACTGCAATTGATGGGTTCAGAAGTCTTCCAGCTTGGGGGGGGGGGTTGGACACATGGAGAGGTGCAGGATACATTTAGGAGGTGCGGGAGGCTGAGAAGCTATCTTAAGGGAGGCTAATGGCATGCAGGCCATCTAAGGAAGAGGAGGAGTTGTTGAGGCCAAGGAGGATGGGGGGCTAGGGAAAGAGATGGTCTGGTTACAGTGTGGCCCGGGTTAGCAACGAACTGGATCTGGCCTTAACTCTTGGTTCAGATCCATTATTCATGCAAAACTGAGCAAGGTTTGGTTCACTAGGGTATACAGATGGCCAGTCCATATCGATTCCGGTGTCTCGTATCACCCAAGTCTCTCAATGCTTTGAAAATGGTCTGTAGAAATGCTTCAATGTTGGGAGAAAAGATCCATGGTGACAGTAGGGTGATCCAGTTGAGGACCCTGCCAATGCAGATGATTGTGAAGTATTTGGAGAGCTTTTGGAATGGCCAGACAGTTGAGAAGGATTTGTGGCTTTAGTGGTGGTGCTTCCAGATGAGTTCACACAGTTTTGGAGGGAGATGGCCTGAGTGCTGGGGAACCTAATGAAGTAGTGAGTTAAGAGTGTCCCTAGTTGCTTTCAGTTCTTTTCCTTGCTTGCCCTTCACCTTTTTCTCTGTTTTACGAAGTTAATCAAGCATGTTTGTGGATTTTGTGGCAATTAGATGCAAATGGGGCTGGGTTCAGGAGGAGGAGCTTTGAAGGGGTTAGGGGACCCATTTAGGATAACAAAGATATTTACTCTGTTACCCTGGGAGTGAGTGAGATTGAAGCGGAGTACCTAGGCAAAGGGGTAGAGGGGTATAAGGTGGAGAACTTGTTGGAGGATGCGCTTGATAGTGTTGCTGATTTGAAGACTGAGGTCGTTGAGCTTGGAAAATAGTGGGAATATCATTCAGAGAAAAAAGATGAAGCAGTAAGGGATTTTTATCAAAAATATGGGGGAGAAGAATGACTGGCCTGGCAGTGTCAAGAAAAAAAAATATGGCAAGGGAGACAGTAAGATTAGGAAGAGGGAAGTGAATTATCTACTTAAAACTGAACATGTGGATGTGTTGAGGCCCAGAAAGTGCAGGAATTCTGGAGTGAAGTTGTCAACATGATCATTTTGGACTGGAGTGTCAGGGGACTCAACTCTGAAGGGAGAATGAGAGTGGATGGATACTTGATAAGTTTACCAAAGGCGGTCACCACATGTACGGGGAACAAAGTTAAACTGTGCTGATGCTGGAATTGTGACAAGTGGTAGGTCGTAATCGACACAGGATGCAGACGGTCTAAAGGTTGGTGATTCATTCTCTGGAAGGAAGATTGGTTATTCGGTCAGATTTATATAGGAGAATTCTCAAGCGTGGTAAAGCTCAAGAATTTGGATTCCATTGCAGACTTTACTCTTAAGTGTATGGTGCAAATGGAAAAATGGTAAGGGATAGGTTTTTTATTTCAGGAATTAAAGATGATGGCAGATATGATAACAGGGTCCATGGTGCATCTGTGGTGACTTCAATATGGTAAGGTATCCGTAGAAAAGAAAGTACCATACAATTGGGAGCCATATACTTGTAGTTTGAAACCTGATTCTCAACTTGACTGGAAGAGGACCAGAGCCTCAAACCAGAGCCGCCTTTCATCTAATCTGCTGATTCCCAATAGATCTCTGTCGGCCGAAGATCATTCATCTGCTTCTCTATTTCTATCAAATCTAAATGCCCCTGGAGGTGGAGGGTTGTGTACTCCAAACTTCTATCAAATCGATTTGAAGACTGAGGTCGTTGAGCTTGGAAAATAGTGGGAATATCATTCAGAGAAAAAAGATGAAGCAGTAAGGGATTTTTATCAAAAATATGGGGGAGAAGAATGACTGGCCTGGCAGTGTCAAGAAAAAAAAATATGGCAAGGGAGACAGTAAGATTAGGAAGAGGGAAGTGAATTATCTACTTAAAACTGAACATGTGGATGTGTTGAGGCCCAGAAAGTGCAGGAATTCTGGAGTGAAGTTGTCAACATGATCATTTTGGACTGGAGTGTCAGGGGACTCAACTCTGAAGGGAGAATGAGAGTGGATGGATACTTGATAAGTTTACCAAAGGCGGTCACCACATGTACGGGGAACAAAGTTAAACTGTGCTGATGCTGGAATTGTGACAAGTGGTAGGTCGTAATCGACACAGGATGCAGACGGTCTAAAGGTTGGTGATTCATTCTCTGGAAGGAAGATTGGTTATTCGGTCAGATTTATATAGGAGAATTCTCAAGCGTGGTAAAGCTCAAGAATTTGGATTCCATTGCAGACTTTACTCTTAAGTGTATGGTGCAAATGGAAAAATGGTAAGGGATAGGTTTTTTATTTCAGGAATTAAAGATGATGGCAGATATGATAACAGGGTCCATGGTGCATCTGTGGTGACTTCAATATGGTAAGGTATCCGTAGAAAAGAAAGTACCATACAATTGGGAGCCATATACTTGTAGTTTGAAACCTGATTCTCAACTTGACTGGAAGAGGACCAGAGCCTCAAACCAGAGCCGCCTTTCATCTAATCTGCTGATTCCCAATAGATCTCTGTCGGCCGAAGATCATTCATCTGCTTCTCTATTTCTATCAAATCTAAATGCCCCTGGAGGTGGAGGGTTGTGTACTCCAAACTTCTATCAAATCGATTTGAAGACTGAGGTCGTTGAGCTTGGAAAATAGTGGGAATATCATTCAGAGAAAAAAGATGAAGCAGTAAGGGATTTTTATCAAAAATATGGGGGAGAAGAATGACTGGCCTGGCAGTGTCAAGAAAAAAAAATATGGCAAGGGAGACAGTAAGATTAGGAAGAGGGAAGTGAATTATCTACTTAAAACTGAACATGTGGATGTGTTGAGGCCCAGAAAGTGCAGGAATTCTGGAGTGAAGTTGTCAACATGATCATTTTGGACTGGAGTGTCAGGGGACTCAACTCTGAAGGGAGAATGAGAGTGGATGGATACTTGATAAGTTTACCAAAGGCGGTCACCACATGTACGGGGAACAAAGTTAAACTGTGCTGATGCTGGAATTGTGACAAGTGGTAGGTCGTAATCGACACAGGATGCAGACGGTCTAAAGGTTGGTGATTCATTCTCTGGAAGGAAGATTGGTTATTCGGTCAGATTTATATAGGAGAATTCTCAAGCGTGGTAAAGCTCAAGAATTTGGATTCCATTGCAGACTTTACTCTTAAGTGTATGGTGCAAATGGAAAAATGGTAAGGGATAGGTTTTTTATTTCAGGAATTAAAGATGATGGCAGATATGATAACAGGGTCCATGGTGCATCTGTGGTGACTTCAATATGGTAAGGTATCCGTAGAAAAGAAAGTACCATACAATTGGGAGCCATATACTTGTAGTTTGAAACCTGATTCTCAACTTGACTGGAAGAGGACCAGAGCCTCAAACCAGAGCCGCCTTTCATCTAATCTGCTGATTCCCAATAGATCTCTGTCGGCCGAAGATCATTCATCTGCTTCTCTATTTCTATCAAATCTAAATGCCCCTGGAGGTGGAGGGTTGTGTACTCCAAACTTCTATCAAATCGATTTGAAGACTGAGGTCGTTGAGCTTGGAAAATAGTGGGAATATCATTCAGAGAAAAAAGATGAAGCAGTAAGGGATTTTTATCAAAAATATGGGGGAGAAGAATGACTGGCCTGGCAGTGTCAAGAAAAAAAAATATGGCAAGGGAGACAGTAAGATTAGGAAGAGGGAAGTGAATTATCTACTTAAAACTGAACATGTGGATGTGTTGAGGCCCAGAAAGTGCAGGAATTCTGGAGTGAAGTTGTCAACATGATCATTTTGGACTGGAGTGTCAGGGGACTCAACTCTGAAGGGAGAATGAGAGTGGATGGATACTTGATAAGTTTACCAAAGGCGGTCACCACATGTACGGGGAACAAAGTTAAACTGTGCTGATGCTGGAATTGTGACAAGTGGTAGGTCGTAATCGACACAGGATGCAGACGGTCTAAAGGTTGGTGATTCATTCTCTGGAAGGAAGATTGGTTATTCGGTCAGATTTATATAGGAGAATTCTCAAGCGTGGTAAAGCTCAAGAATTTGGATTCCATTGCAGACTTTACTCTTAAGTGTATGGTGCAAATGGAAAAATGGTAAGGGATAGGTTTTTTATTTCAGGAATTAAAGATGATGGCAGATATGATAACAGGGTCCATGGTGCATCTGTGGTGACTTCAATATGGTAAGGTATCCGTAGAAAAGAAAGTACCATACAATTGGGAGCCATATACTTGTAGTTTGAAACCTGATTCTCAACTTGACTGGAAGAGGACCAGAGCCTCAAACCAGAGCCGCCTTTCATCTAATCTGCTGATTCCCAATAGATCTCTGTCGGCCGAAGATCATTCATCTGCTTCTCTATTTCTATCAAATCTAAATGCCCCTGGAGGTGGAGGGTTGTGTACTCCAAACTTCTATCAAATCGATTTGAAGACTGAGGTCGTTGAGCTTGGAAAATAGTGGGAATATCATTCAGAGAAAAAAGATGAAGCAGTAAGGGATTTTTATCAAAAATATGGGGGAGAAGAATGACTGGCCTGGCAGTGTCAAGAAAAAAAAATATGGCAAGGGAGACAGTAAGATTAGGAAGAGGGAAGTGAATTATCTACTTAAAACTGAACATGTGGATGTGTTGAGGCCCAGAAAGTGCAGGAATTCTGGAGTGAAGTTGTCAACATGATCATTTTGGACTGGAGTGTCAGGGGACTCAACTCTGAAGGGAGAATGAGAGTGGATGGATACTTGATAAGTTTACCAAAGGCGGTCACCACATGTACGGGGAACAAAGTTAAACTGTGCTGATGCTGGAATTGTGACAAGTGGTAGGTCGTAATCGACACAGGATGCAGACGGTCTAAAGGTTGGTGATTCATTCTCTGGAAGGAAGATTGGTTATTCGGTCAGATTTATATAGGAGAATTCTCAAGCGTGGTAAAGCTCAAGAATTTGGATTCCATTGCAGACTTTACTCTTAAGTGTATGGTGCAAATGGAAAAATGGTAAGGGATAGGTTTTTTATTTCAGGAATTAAAGATGATGGCAGATATGATAACAGGGTCCATGGTGCATCTGTGGTGACTTCAATATGGTAAGGTATCCGTAGAAAAGAAAGTACCATACAATTGGGAGCCATATACTTGTAGTTTGAAACCTGATTCTCAACTTGACTGGAAGAGGACCAGAGCCTCAAACCAGAGCCGCCTTTCATCTAATCTGCTGATTCCCAATAGATCTCTGTCGGCCGAAGATCATTCATCTGCTTCTCTATTTCTATCAAATCTAAATGCCCCTGGAGGTGGAGGGTTGTGTACTCCAAACTTCTATGTAGGGCTTGTATATCATTAGACAAATTGGGAACTAGGGAATGTCTACAGTGAGCATCTTCTTTGTCAAGCCATGATTGATCTCTATTATCAGAGCATTATATTGGGGGGGGGGGGGGTATGCCAGTCTCCTCTGAGCACACAAAATTCTATGCCCCACCTCATGGAATTTCCAGTGGGCAATAACATTTCGGCAAGCCACTGCATGATGCCCATCTCCATGACAACTGAAACACAAGTCACTCTTGGTGTGCGACTGCGTAGCCTCCAAAGTAGTGACGTCTCAGTTCTGGATGGGTGCCCTGTTTTCCCTGTTTTCTTTTTTTTTCTACCTTGAACCGTTCATAATCTCCTATATCTTTTTCAAGATGCTTTGGTGAAGAGAATGACTTTGATACATCCATCTTCTGCTTTTCCTTTCCGTGTAGTTGAAGGCAAGAAGGAGAGGCAACCGGGGGTCCTCCCTTCAACCTCAAATGCATACGTGACCACTTCAGCATTTGAGTCGATGCCCCCCTCCCGTAAAAGAATCACCATGAAGGAAGAATTGTAGTGGAAGGAAAGCAAGGAAAGCATCCAGCCAACAGTCTAGGAACCATGAATCGTGCCCAATACCTGGCAGTTTGTAGGAAGCACCGATTCATGTGGGTTGTTCAGGAATCATGAGAACAAAAGCATAGTAGCATATGAGATAAAAAGCATATTAGATGTCTTTAAAAGAGGAAGTAGCCATCTAGGAAAGGATTAAGAATAAGAGAAAGCAGTAGGATATTACTGAAAAGCAACCATTTAACATTGTTAAGAGGCATTGTCTTGTCCAACATAACAGACAAATGTTCAGAAAGAAGGGACTATGATGCACTACACACAATGACAGCAATAGGGGGGCAAGGTGTAGGAGAAACAAAGCTAACATCAAGGCATATGATGTGCAATATTTGTTAAAGAATGGAGCAAATGATAGGAGCATACTGTGGTTAACAGCTGATTGTACAAAAAGATACTCATATAATAGAAATAAAGCAGAAGCATGAAATAGTAAAAAAGTCAACAAGGTTGTAGTTGCATGCAATCTTCAAAAGGAGGTTGCTTCTTGTTGTTGTTGAGGTTTACATGCTTCCCAACTTTATTGCCTAGGCAAGCAATGTGAATGCCTCTCATATCATGGGTTCCCTCTCTTCCCTGGTGTAAGTGCTGTGATCTTCTTGGCATTCAGCATTGCTCTCTCCGGGCATCATTCTTTTTATACAGCTCACTCTTCCTGCTCCCACGGCGTGGCCTTCTTGCTTCTCTCGTTCCTCTCTCTCCTCTCTCTTCTAGCGCAGGTCACCCTGAAGATGACTACTTATATTGATCCATAATAACCTTGAACCCTGTTAAGCTTTGGCATACCAAAATTCTCTTGAAATGATCTTCTTTTGTAATCTACTCTCATCATAGTTGGAGTAACATTCTAATGCATTGCTTAATTCCACCACAAGAATGGAATTGCAGTGTGGTGAATGATTGTCAGTGTTATGTTTTTTGACAACAACTTGGCTGACATTTCATTCATTTATTTATGCCTGTTCAAAATGCTATTGCCTTACACTCCCAGGGATCTATACTTACTGCATGTCAAAAAATAAATATTTGGGTCGTTGCAGGCCTTGCTCGAGATGGATGTAAAATGGATGCTTCAGCTGTACTTTTTACAAGTGTGAAATCAGCACGGACCGCTGTTGTCACATTACACCAGCAAGAGATAAATGGAGGACAAGTTTGGGCTCGGCAGTTGGGTGGTGAGGTATATATTTAGTTGATGCTCTCTGGTGTTGTTTGATACGTTATCTGTTCAACTTGTCAATATCTTATGAACCAGTGTATGTTTTTTTTGAAACTAATTGGTACCACGAAGTATATTAATAAGAAAGAGGGATTTAAAAGTGTAGTATGTGAGATTCACAAAATTTCCATGTATCCCTTTGCAGAAAGTCACACCAAGATGCTGTGGTTATCCCTACCCCCCCAAAAGGCCAAAAGGGACGAGTTCCCTAAATCTGCATTACACGAGCTTTGCGTATTTTTTAACCCTATCCCCCACAAAGTCCCCCATTCTTTCCAGAATAGTGGCTTCTCCCTTGAAGATTCTCCTATTTCTCTCAACCATAGGGCCCAGAGTGTGGCGTGGAGGATGAGCCACCATACTCGCATGTCCAAGGATGGCAGTGTCGGTTTTGGACTCGGTTTCAACCTGGTCCGAAACTGAAACGACTCGGTTTTGGTTTTGGTTTCGGTTTCGGCCGAAACCGGTTCAAAATATTGAAAAAAATCAAGAAAAATCTGAAAAAAATTAAAAAAATCAGATAAAAATAAAAAAAATTTCATTAGACATGCATTTGACTGTAAAGAAATTGGATTAAGTGCAATAAACATGAAGTAGGCATTGGACATGTTAAACTCATATTCTTGAGTACATATTAAGTATGAAGTAGGTTCAAGTAGTACAATAAACATTAGAAACACAGTAAATGTTACAAAAATTAAATGATCCCTACCCAAATAATGATACACTAGTATGGATAATAGCTGAAAGAACCCCCATTGTCTGGCTTCTATTGTTGATACCCATAGAAAAGCTGCATATATTCTATATATTCACTATAACCAATTAGTGATGTAGCCAAGTCCTGCATCTCTCTTTGGATCCCTCTTACAGTATAAGGTTCTTGGCTTGATTGGAATCTAGAATTAGCATAAGAAGCGGAACCTTGAGGATGAGAAAAGGATGCTAACTCATAATTGCTACTGGGTGGAACTAGATGGAATTGAAATTTTAGTTGATGATCTCACCCATACATGCTTGCTTCCTGTTGGCCACCTCTATAACCTGTTGGTTGTCTATATTGACTCTGTGAATCGTATCCTCCTTCACTATGACTGTATCCTCTGCCTGTGTCAGCGTGGAAGGAGGAAGTGCATATGTGCCACCGCCAGTAGTAGCACCTGCAATTGCACTGGGATTATCACTTAGTGCATCATCATCATCATCATCATCATCATCATCATCATCATCATCATCCGAACCATAAGAAACTAATCGCCTTCTAGCCTTTGACTCTATTTGTTTCTCTTTTGGTGTGATAATTTCATTCATCTTTGAAAGGAGTCATTTTCCCTTGGCGTGTGCCTCACATAAATTTTCTTTAACTGTTTAATTGTCGGGTCCTCTCGAGCAGCAGCACTAGTCCTCAGTTTTCTCATGCATTGATGTACTTCTTCTTAAGGATGGAGGTTGCTTGACCATTCTAGGAGTGACTGGTTTGCTATTTGATTCTGAGTGTCTAGCTAGCTCAAACTCAGGTTGCTGCTCGGTGTCGTTAACAAACAAAGGCACTGGCGCTCTCTGGTGCACGAGTCTCTCTGGTCCTCTTTGTTGGTCTTCTGAATTCTGGATCCTTTGGCTCATCTTCATCTAATATGCCCTCTGCCCATGTTCTGTCATCAACATCAAAAACGGGCTCATCAACCTACTCTCGTATCTCAACCCAAGACTGCAAGGGATTGCCATCATCAAATAATGCGTCCACATCAATTTCTGAAGTTATATCCTCTGGGATGCATTTGTCTCGCAGCTGTTGTCTCAACTTCATATTCTTTATTCTCAATCTCATGTTGTAGTGGCAGTAAACTAATTTTTCTAACCGTTCAGTCTTTAGCCGATTGCGAACCTTTGAGTGTATAAGGTTGAACGTGCTCCAATTTCTTTCACATTGACTTGTTGATGTTGTTTGACTGAACACCCTAATTGCAATGAAAGTCAATGCATTACTGCCCAAATCTCTATTGTTCACCATTATCCACCAGTCAGCTATTCCATCAACCATGAACAAATAAATGCAAGATGTAAATAAATATCAATTCTCCACGATGTACTAATACATATTGACTCAATTTAAGCACAAAGATTTAGTATACCTGGGCTCACTCTTTCCACAGTGTATTGCAATTGGGACTCAGAATATGTCTTAGTCCCCATTCTATAATTGTTCATCTATAAGGATAAAGTAATAGATTAATATAACTACGTAAATAAATTTTTTGTCTTATTGATAAAATCAATAAAGGCCAACCTCTATTTCGACATGCAGTCTCTTTTTTGGTGTCCTCGATAAATGACTAATGACTTTTAAAGTGTCTTGAAATATCTCGCCATCAACATTTGCATTGGCATTGTACATAAATCGAGGGCTGAGGAAATAACATGCATTTGTGTATAGTTAACTAAATGTTATATGTAAATTAGTCTAAAAAATAATGAACTTTGTATCAATACAATTAATCACTCACTAGCTGCATGCAAGTCATGGTGTAATGTGTTGTCCCATCTATGGTCAATAATTTTCCACCACTTTTCATATTCTTTAGGAAGGAATTTCTGCAAGTCTAATTTGGCATGGTCTATGGCCTCGTACAGATATCTCATATAATTCTTCTCATCGCCATCCACCATTCTTTGGACCTTCATGAGGGGTGTGATTACTTTCATGTATCGTGAGACCTTGGCCCAGCATTTGTTGTGTTCCACGATGTGACAGACATCCAAATAATCTATTTGAGCATCAGTATTAGATTTGTCTATGTATTCCTACAAGGCATTGTGGTACATGAAAGTTTTAAGCTCATTCTTAAACCTGTGGAAAGACTCCAAAGAAATGAAATTCGAATCAAATACGGATGATATCTATAAGGATAAAGTAGAAAGAATTGAGCTCATTCTTATACCTGTGCAAAGACTCCAAAGAAATGAAATTTGAAGCAAATATAGTTGACCTTGCACGGATGATATCCCGCCCCCCACTTACATGCTCTCTGAACATGTTCAATATCTTAGGATGGCCATAAATATATTGAGTGATTTTTTGTGTCCTTTCAATTGTCTTCTTCACATTATTTTTCTTCTTAATATCTTAAAGTATTAAATCCAGACAATGTGTTGCACATGGGAGCCAATATAAATGCATGCGCTTCTGCATCAACTTCTTCTCTACAGCCTTATAACTGGCTTCATTATCAGTGACTATTTGCACAATATTGTCCTCTCCAATTTGGTCTACCATTTTATCCATCAAATGAAACAAATAATTTGCATTCTTTTCATAATTTGATGTATCAATTGATTCTACAAAGACTGTACCTTCGATGTAATAAATTAGAAAGTAGATCATGGACTTCTTCGTGGTACCAGTCCTGTCATCACACATAATTATCCATCCTCTCTCCATCCAGATATGTTTGAAGTTTTCAACCCACTGATAGAGCTCCTCAACCTCTCTCTTAAGGCCACGCCCGTATATGTCTCGACGTGATGGGGTCTTCAAGCGAAGGCCAGCATCTACTATGGCGTCTAACATAGGTTGGAAATATTCTGATTCAACTGCATGTGCAGGCACACTTGCATATAAAAATTATTTGCAAATACTTTTAAATGCATGACCTGCAACATCAGTTGATTTTTGACCCCTCAATGCTTGTTTGATTTTTAGTTGTGTAGCACTTTGTCTTCTGTGCAAATAGCTGTCTATGGGGCCTACTCTCTGCAGGGCTGCATCAATGTCAGGACGTCATGCAACTCGTGCCACACTAACTGTACTGGAGTATGTCCTTGAACTTATCGGTGTTTTTCCTTTCCTTCGAGCTGCTTGTTCACGCTCTACTGTTTTAGTTAGCTCTGGATCTGAATCCCCAGTACCTTCCTCATCATGATCATCTTTCCTTCTCCTTCTGCCCGAAATCTTCTCAGCAATTTCAGTCTCATCTTCAGCCCTTTGTTGCATCCTCTCTTTTTTGCCTAGAAGGCACTGGCGCATTTCTTTTCGGACCTCTCGGGGACATCTGTCACATTTTTTGACCTCTTCTCTTATCTCTATCAAATGTTACTTTTCTCTAGTAATTCTGCCATGTATCTCTTTACCACAATAATTATATTTCACTTTTCTTCTTACAACATCAATTAAGGAGAGGTGGGCCCACCCCGGATCGTTCTGCCCTTGCTGCTCCTGACCTTGTTCACGTCTACCCATAATGTTGCATTAAGACAATCAAAGACAAATGGTTGTAAGTACAATGAAAAAATACAATGAAGCATAATTGAGCTTCAAATTATGCTAAATTGAGATAATTAGTCAAAAGTCTCAATTTTTAACTGCTAATTAAGATCACCTTTGGGGATTCAGCCTAATCACCCTTCATTAAATACAATTAGCAGCGTGCTCCCGCCCTAAATTATTTAATGAAGCTTAATTGAGCTTTAATTGACCCTAACTTAACCTAATCTAACAAAAGCCCCAAATTCAAATAACTAATTAGGCTTTAATTTGGATATTTACCATAATCACCCTTCATTAAATGTAATTAGCAGTATGCCCCCGTCCTAACATATTTAATGAAGCTTAATTGAGCTTCAAGTGACACTAAATTAACCTAATCTAACAAAAGCCCCAAATTTAAATTCCTAATTAGACTTTAATTTGGATAATTACCTTAATTACTTGTCATGTAATACAATTAGCAGTATGTTCTCACTCTAAAATATTCAATGAAGCTTAATTGAGCTTCAATTGATGCTAAATTAACCTAATTAGATAAAAGTCCTAAATAAAAACCGTTAATTAGGCCCTAATTTGGGGATTTACTCTAATTATCCGGCATCTAATATAATTAGCAGCATGCTCCCGCATGAAAACATTCAACGAAGTTTAATTAAGCTTCGATTCATGCTAAACATACCTAATTAGACAAAAGTTTCAAATTTAAATCGCTAATTAGGCCCCAATATGAAGATTTAACATATTTTACATATGAAAATTAATATATCGAAGAGAACTTTACCTACAACAAAAAAACTATCAAACCAAGAAAAAAAACAAAAACTTACAAGATCTTTGAGGAATCTACGCACTCGACACAGCAAAAAACGACGGCAGATGTGGCTACACATTGTAAACAGCAAGAAACAGTGACGGCGACGGCAGCAACGACGGTAGCAAGCCCCTCCACCTACACTTTTGGACCTGCAAGGCTGCAAATCTGAGGGGAGGGCGGAACTGAACTCCCCTTAAGAGGGGAGTTCGGTTTTGACCGAAACCGGGTGGTTTTGGGCCGAAACGGGCGAAACCGGTATCGGTTTCGCCCAAAACTAATAATTTTTTAAGTTTTGGACCTACTACAGTGAGCAGGTCTGAAATCGTATTGGTTTTGGCCGAAACTGTCAACCCTGCGCCTGTCTCCCTTGCAAGGCCAAGGCCTATATCACTCCCTCATGAGCTTCTGTACACTGTCCATCGCCTGCCACTGGCACCTGAGTTTGTGTAGGATGTGGCTTCAGGCCTCAACGGAAGTAGAGCAACCAGTGAACAGGTGGTTAACACTGTCTTCCTCCCCCACATGGGCAGCAGGTGGTTGGAATTCCCTCCATACAGGTGGCCAGTCTGTCACCTGTAGGGAGCCTACTGTGGGAGATTCTCCACCTAAGGACCTTGACTTTGAGAGGACCCCTCGGATCCCATATCTGCTTTAGGGAGTGCCACAGCCCAGCATCAGCAATTACATGATATGCTGATTTGACTGTGAAGCACCCCTGTCAATTCCATCTCCACCTCCACTAATCTGGCTTGGCTGTATCTGGCACGAGCATGCACCAGTGCTCAATCATCAGTGATTCTGACTTTGTAAATAGACAAGTTTTTATGTACTCATGTCAGATGCTGGTTCTTGATTGATGGATGTCAATGTATTTGATTCATTTGCAATGTTCTGCAACATATGAAAATTCTTCGAGGAATGAAGGATGCTGATGTTGATACCTCTGTATTGCTTAAACTCCATTTTACTGCATAACTGTTTCTTTGGTGGTCCACCCCCTAGGCCATGGCTAGTGCCCAGGCACTTTAACTGCATTGGTTACCAGCATCTTACTTTGCTAGACAAAGCAGCTGAATTTTGTCTACTTGTGCATTCCAATGATCTCATGTTTCTCCTTCTAAGTTGGATACATGGTATCATTCCTAACAGTGTCCAATCAGTTATCTATATCTAGTCATATTTTTCTCACCGCATTCTGTGCTTCAACATGATACTTGATTCTTTTTACCCTAGGGCTCGAAGACAAGGAAATGGAGACTCATCGTGAGAAATCTGCCTTTCAAGGTCTTTTTTTGGGAATAGGGAATAGCAACTTGTCATATCTACTGCTCATTGAATTGACTACAGAATTTTAACTTGTTACTGATTTTTTTTTGTATATACTTTGAAATCATGATGCAGGTGACAGTTGATGATATCAAAAATAGTTTTGCATTAACAGGTTTTGTGTGGGATGTGTACATTCCTCATGGGTTGGAGGAAGGGTATGAGCCTTGCCCCCATATTTTCATTACATTTTAACATTGTATATCATGAAATGCCATGCAAATGTGTGGACCTTTTCAGGTCTTCTAAAGGTTTTGCCTTTGTCTCCTTCACATGCAAACTTGATGCTGAAAAGGTATGCCTTATCGTGATCAATTCTAGCTGTTGATGCAATCTCTTGATCTCATAGCATGAAGTGACCCTAATGAGAACCTTTGTTAGGCTATTGAAAATGCCAACGGGAAAACTATTCGGAAGAGAACTATTGCTGTTGATTGGGCTGTTCCAAAGAAAACATATGTTGCTTCTTCTAGTTCGTTGACTTCAAAAGATGGTAGTTTCTGGAACCCTTTGAGTAAAATATTTTGGTTACTCTTGAGTTTTTGCTATGTGCATATGCTAACTTATCATACAATAATTCATTCTAACATCTCAGTTTAGTCAATAATGGGATATGAGTAACTATTGTGTAAAGTGAAGGGAACGAAAAGCAGTAAGCATGGAAGGAAGGATCAGATTGGATTGGCCAATCCGATTTGGGTTGGGTCGATCAGATCCCGATTCATGGGCCAGATCGGCTGGGATCGCCCCAGATTGACCAATTCAGCACGATCCCCACCCAATAAATCTAAAACAAATGAACAGTACCTGGTACCCAGTGCTGTTCATTCATCTCGGATGAATAGTAAAAGTGAGGCCTCAATTTTACTGTTCCTCTGATAATGGACAGTACCCGGTAGAATAATGAGAAGAGGAGAATAGTTACCTGCTCAAGTCCCCGTCGCCATAGCCACCAGCTGCTGGTGCCTCCTCCACGTCCTCCTCGTTCTCGCGATCGGCCTGCAGTGGAGTGGGGGGGTCAGGGGTGTGGGGGAAGAAACGGGAAAGACCCCGGAGACTCTTGACGAAGGAAATAGGTTATTGTTTTGCACAAAACCCCTTCACTTAAGAAAACCATATTAACCTTTAAACTAAAAAAAACTTGGATCGGACTGGGATCGGATCGGGATCAGCAAATCTGGCCTGACTCGGATCGGGTTGGGACCGGCCAATCCGATCCCAATTCCCTATCCTTACTTGGTAGTAATTCCAACACAAGTTTCCTGATAATTAGCGTCTAAGGTCTTTGTTGACTTCATTATTATGGAATGTTTACTATATATATACATATATAGTATTCTCAGAATCTTTCATATTCTATTTAATATCTTGTATTTTTTATATTGTCATGTATACCCTCGCTATAAGTATATAGTTGTACCCTTCTGGTTTCAATGCCGTGAGAATCGGAGTATTCTGTTGACGATGTAAAATATAACATGCTATAGGGTATACAAGAGAATATAAGATATTCTAGGGGCATGCATGCTGTCATTTTTAATTATCTTAGGAGATTAAACAGGGATAGATCTTTTTCTTATCTTAATCTACCTAAATGGCAGATGAAGGTAGGGCTATACATGATGGGAGGTGGGTTAATATGGGGATATAAATGATGATGTAAAGAATGTAGGTGCATACAATAGAATAGCATACATGCTGGGGGTACATATGTAATTATCTCTATTAGTTTTAATATAAAAGGTTTTCAATTCCTATTCTTACTTATATCCACCTTTCTTTCCATTTTGACCAGGAAGTAATGGACAGGTTCTGTTGCAGACAAAAATATTTTGTTCTTCATTCAGTAAAAGTGTAGTTTCATCATTGATCATCTGTTTCTACAGATGCTTCCTGGGGTACTTACAGCAGTGGTGAGACGGCTTGGGTTTAGAATGCTCACTTGGAAGGTGCTAAGACCTCTTTGTCCGTATCCTGAAAAAGGAAACGGCTGAGAGGATTTTTGACTATAGAACCATGTAGCCTGCCTAATTGATCCATAGATAATTTTCATTAAGATCTCTGCTAGAGGGACTTTGGGATGAAATTCAATTGTTTTGGACTGAAACAGGTGCTTTGTTTAAGAAAAAGCATATTGAAGTCAAGTTTCTCATTATATACATATTCATGCGCAGAAATGCATCAAAGTATAGTGCACCAGATGGGATTCTGAAGGGAACTGTGATAAAATTTAGTCCCTGGTTCATATAGAGTTGAGACCTTTGGGCCCACATCCTTATGTGCAAGACATCTTTTCTCCATCCTTCAGAAAGTGATTCAAGGAGGAACTGGGATCGTTGAAAGAATTTAACTTGGCTTTAAGGGATGTGGGCTATGGCTATTAGGAGAAGTTTGTGGTGCTCTGTAGTAGGCATCGAGGGGAAGTATGGACTACTGGCATATTTTTCAGGACAGGAAACTAATCAAACATGTTGCCGAAGCGAAATCGGATCCTGGGGTGGTACAGGTTGGGATATGGCTATTTCCAGCCATCAGATCCACTGTTAGACTCTAGGATGATGCTTGGAAAGGCGGCCAGAGCTTAGAAATATCTGAGAATATATCTCACTCTATATATCTCACTCTATGTGTGCAACAGCTGTATATTCTATGTACTTGTGTATGATCAAATGGTTCGGTGTGCAAGACTGCAGGAATCTGATGAGCTAGAAAATCATGAAATCCACTCTGCTTATGCTAGAGATGGGAGACGGGGGATGTTGTTTGGCTAATAACCTGACGTAAGAAAGTGAATGGGATCTGAAGAAAGGTTCTCAGTGAAGTACTTTTTAAAGTTGTTATGGGGGCATGGAGCTTCCTGCACTGGCATGGTTAAATGATCCAGTCCCAACCAAGACAGTATTTCTGCTTGACTGCTTTAGAGAATGTAATTTCAACAACTGACAGCCTTGGCTTCTAGCTAGCGTGAATCTTCCCTATGGCATTCCTAAGAATGCCATCATGGATGGTTTTCGTGTAGCGATCTTTTAGCAGAGTCGTGGAAGCCATTGGTTTAGAACTTTGGTGGGCAATAGTCGTGTGTGTTGGGTGGGGGGGTGTTAAATAGCATTGGCTATGGGATGGGTGTCTGTGGCAGAATAAGGTGAGGCTGGCAATTTTAGCGGTGAGTCTTGGTAATGTTTCCATAGTGACCTATTAGGGCTTTTGGAAAGAGGGGAACAGGAAAGTGCTAGGAGCAGGAGCAAATCAGTCCTAATGGATGATAAGATTATGTGGATCAGTCCTAATGGATGATAAGATTATGTGGACTGCTAGAGAATGATTATCATCCCTTATCTGAATAAGGGCAGGTTGTAAATCTTAAGGGGTTTCATCTTTTTTTCTTATCTATATATGAGGATTTTTGCTCATTTTCCATCTTTTTTCTCACTTATATTCAAGGAAATGGCAGTACCAGCAACCTTTCCAGAACAAGAAGAGTTAGGTTTACTTGGGTAGGTTGTGCATGCAAGCCATCTTTTCTCTCACTTCTATTCAAGGAAATGGTGGTACTAATAACCTTTCCAGGAAAGGAAAAGTTTGGTTGACTTGGGTAGTTTGTGCACTATCTCAGTGTTTGTGTAAGTTAACACAATTCCAATTTTGTGCATGAGTTGGCTAGGGCAGTTGGGTGGGAGGAGATGGTAACTCTTACACTATCAGTCCCCTCATGTGAATTCTTATGTTCTGGGAATATCAATGTATTATTACAGTGATATTTGAATATAAATTGGTCTTTGACATTATATATCATCTGATCATTAACTCTTGCTGATGTAACTGTCTCATATCCTTAGGTGAGAGCAGGGGGGGGGGGGGGGGGGCGGTGAAGAGCTCAATCTCATTATGTCTTTTGTGCATTGATGTGGTTTAGAAATCCACATAGTTCTAGCATTGACATTTATGGTTTATGAATCTGGATGAGGATTTTTCACATTAGGATGAAATGCTGTTATTTAGCTATAACCCCTCCAATTTTAATATTTACTTTAAGAATTTTTTACATATTAGTTCCTGTAATCTTAGCTGATTCCAAATAACTCCATGTAATTTTCAATATATCAACTCCTCAAATCTCTCTCCATTCCCAGATAAATCTTGGGAGTTAAAAGATGTCTCAAAAAAGCATCTTTGAGAGAATATTCCATCTTCAAAGTAGAGAAAGACCTAATTGCCCTTAAAAATTACAAAATTTCTTTCCCTCTCCCTTCCCCCCTCCATCTAGAGAGAGAGAGAGACATATGATTTAATGGGTTATTTGTAAAAGACTCCGTAAGTTTAACCCAATCAAGAACATGACTCTTTGGTTCTTGGGAGGGAGGGAGGGAGGGAGTTCATTAACCATGGGCATTTAGGTCATTTTTCATATTGAGTTAAAGTTAACGAAATGGAATCGTTTACATTTAATGGTAGGGACGTTCTTGGAAACGGGGAGACATTTGAGAGAGTTATTTGATATAAAGATCATAGGGACTTATTTGGAATCATCTACGATCACGGGGACTATATGTAAAAATCCCTTACTTTAATATCTCTACATTTTTCTTGTATTTAGAAATTATCCCATGTGGAGTAGAAGCCCCTCGCCTGGCCCCTGATATTCTGCATCACTTGCATCCATGTAGGTGACCACTCCTCCACTGATGAGGGTATCGGGCCGACGATTGTAGATGATCTCCTCCCACGCCTCTTTCCTGAGGAGAGGGATGCAATCTCTCAGAGCTTCTCAGAGGAGGCGACCTACTAGGCAAGTATTCTCTCTTGCAGGGGATAGAACACTAAGCCCAGATGGCTTCCCACTAGCTTTCTTTCAGAAGTGATGGGACATTATTAAAGGGGAGCTTTTGGCAATAGTGATGGAGTTTTTGGAGGGAAGGGCTCGGTTGGGGGCATCAATAAAACCCTCCGAGTCCTTATCTTTAAGAAACAAGGAGCACACAATTTCAGGGACTTCTGGTCCATCAGTCTTTTGAATGGTGCTTTCAAGTTCATCTCTAAACTACTAGCAGGAAGATTGGACAGAGTGTTGGATAGGTTGGTCAGTAGATTCCAAAGTGCTTTCATCAGGGGAGACACATTCAGGATAACTTCTTGGCAGCCCATGAGTGCCTCTTTGGTATGAAGTCTCATAGGAAGAAAGGGATGGTTTTGAAGCTGGACTTTGAAAATGTCTATAATAGGGTCAATTGGCAGTGCTTACTTAATGTACTAGAGAAATGGGCTTTGGGGAGAGATGGATAGATTGGGTTCGTGCTTACATTTCTTCAACCTCTTTTGTGGTTCTCGTCAATGGGAAGCCGACTCCTTTCTTCCATAGTGGTAGGGGACTCCACCATGGGGATCTTATGTCCTCTCTACTCTTTGTACTCGTAGCTTATATCTTGACCAGGGTCTAGCTGAGAGTAGAGGCTACAGGTTTCATCAGGGGTTTCAGGTGGGGAGAGGTGATCCATCTATCAGTCATTTATAGTATGCATATATTACTACTCGATCCCTTGTAGAGGATGAGCATCAGCTTTATGAGGCCAGGCTGTTGGAACTATTGGAGGAGGTCAGTGGTTTCAAGATCAACTTCGAGAAAAGTCTTCTTGTATGGGTGAATATGGAGGATAGGGCCCTTTAGAGGGCGGCCTGCATCTTGAGTCGTAAGATAGGTGCTTTCCTGATATCCAAGTTGGGTCTCCCACTATCCCTTGGGGACTACATTGTGCAGATTGGTAGTCTTTAGTAGAGAGATATGAGGCTAGATTGGTAAGTTGGAAGCCTAGATTGCTATCCTATGGGAGAAGGCTAGTATTATGAAAATAAGTGTCGGATAGCCTACCATTTATTTTCTATCCATGTTCCGGATCCTGAACATAGTGGCGAGGAAGGTGGAATGTATTCAGGGGAGATTCTTTTAACGTGGGAGTGGAGGTAGGTGCAGAAGTGGGGCAGAGTGACAGCAAATAAGGAAGAGGGAGGTGTGGGGCTAAAGAATATTAGGGACTTTAATTTGGCCCTCTTGTGCAAGTGGTTGTGGAAGCTGGGGACAGGTGAGGAGCTATGGGTCTAGGTTATTAAGTAGAGGTATTATGGCAGGAGGCGAGTCTGGGATCTGGCACCACCTTCACAACGACACATCTCTCCCATTTGGCGAGATATCTTGACTTGTAAGGACATCATCCTTTCCAGCGTCTGGGTCCAACCAGGATAAGGTGATAAGCGCCTTTTCTGGAAGGACAGTTGGTGTTGAGACTTCACTCTGGAGGTCTCTTTCCCGAGCATCTTTGCAGCTTTAGTAGCCCTTCTGGGCTCAATCTCCCAGACTTTTGATGCTCAGTTGTCAAGAGGTACCTGGGCATCGACTTTTAGGAGGAACCTCAAGTTTCAGGAGATGGAGTAGTTGTAGGACCTGCTTCACCTCTTCATGGACTTCGCTCTTTAGCCAAACTGAGAGGACGAGTAGACATAGAGGTGGGGGATGGAGGGCACCTTCTCATTCTGATCAGCCTACTCCTTTATCTCCGATGGAGGGGCCACAACATCATCCTGTAGATTTGGTGGCCTACGAGTTTGCTGATGGTGAAGATTCTCGCTTGGAGGATCTCATATGGGAGGCTGCCCATTTGGGACAGGTTGTTATGTTTCATCCCGAGCATCTCTCTGACTTGTTGCTTGTGTGGAGAGGAGGATGAGACCTTGGATCATCTATTCGTAAGCTCCACTTACTCCCAGGGAGTGTGGAATGAGCTTGCTAGGATGACTCAGTGCACCATTGGTCGCCAAAGGGAGGTGCATCACCTTATTGGGACATGGGGCAGATGCTGGACCCTTAGAGGGGGCAGAGTTGTTTGGTGGATGATTCTCCATACTACCTTGTGGACTTTGTGGGGGGGAACGAAACAACAAGACTTTCAGAAGGGAAGCAAGGGCAGGGGAGTCTGTGGTTTTGTTTATTTGTGTTAGGGTGAGGGAATACGCAGGTCTCCTCTGTAATGTAAACTCCCAAGACTCATCCCTTCTTGCTTTGTTGGGGGGTTAGATGGGGCCATTGTTGGCAGTTTCGGCCGAAACCGATACGTTTCGGCCGAAACGTATCGGTTTCGGCCGGTACCGATCCGAAACCGGACTAAAACACTGTAGCAGGTCCGAAACAATTAAAAAATATTATTTAAATGGTTTCGGGCGAAACCATTAAGAATTTCGACCGAAACTGGTCAGTTTCGGCCGAAACTAGACATGATTATTACTTTTTTTAAATTTTTTAACTGGTTTCATCCGGTTTCGGCCGAAACCGAAACCGATACCGAAACCGGTACGTATCGGTTTCGGAACCGGCCGAAACCGGTACCGAAACCGATACTGCCTTCCTTGGATGGGGCTACACTGGCTTGGTGTGCTCCGTGCATGTACAAGGTTTTCTTGGGATCTTACTGACTATACTTGTACATCCTTTTTCTTTTAATTCAATAGTGGTACCAATCGCTTTCAAAAGAAAAAACAGATTTCATTTAAAAAGGGGAATGCTCCCTGCTTATTTCAAAAAGATTCTGTCTCAGGTAATGCTATAGCCTTTATTTCCAGAGAGATGAAATAAAAGGGTTTAACATTGAAATTAATGGAGATAATAGCTAAATAGCATGATTTAATGGGTTATTTGTAAAAGATTTCATATGTTTAACCCAATCAAGAACATGACTTTGGTTCTTGGTCAATTGGCAGAGTGGGTTTGGGGGGGATGGCTCTAGGTGTCACTTTGTGGCCCCTGGTTGGGGGTGGGGGAGGGTGGGACTGCAGTTACTCTCACTACTGTTACTGCTGCTCTTTACTGTTGATGATGAAGCCGGAAGGAAGGCTGTTGACATAATTCTTCCTCCCAAAGCTGGTGCCAGTATGAGAGATGTGAAAGGAAAAAAAGGGAGATCAGAAAAGAAGCGATGATATGGAGGCTGAGAAGACTTTCTGCATATTTCTATTAAACAACATGAACAACACTCTTTTCTCTTCGAGAAATAATCATAAAGTTCATTCGGAATTCATACCTATTTGTGAAGAACCCCAAACAGTAGATATAAAATATCTTTTTTTTTTGGGGGGGGGGGTGACGGGGAACCTAGCATGGCTAGCAAACCCCGGGCTTATAGATATAAAATATCAAACTTTCTAGTATTGATTGAGAAAGAGCTTCTATTCCTACCCTAACCATAATAAGGATTTTCTAAGTTATTTATTGTTTTGCAAATAACAAAGTCGAAGAATTCAAATCCAACTTCAACTTGCAAGTAAAGATCTTGAGAACGAATTCTTCTAGTGGCATTTCCATAATTTTTTATGGTTTTGAGTATTTTCACTTTAGAACTTGTTTTGACCTAAAATAGCATTATCTTATAAATATGCTAGCAATTGAATTTGTAGAATTTTTCATGAGCTTCCCAATGCCACAAACCATATCTGAATTGGACACTTTGAAATTTTGAACATCATACCCATTTTAAAATGACAATCTAGAATTCTGATGGACTGGGAACTGCTGCATCTGATGCTGAGAAGGGGACAAGACACTGGGGAATGGTCTGGGCTTAAAACACCTGTTGTGGAAAAGGGGCATTAATGCCAGAGTCATTTACTTTGATTGGGGTGTTTTGCTGTTTGCATTCATTGAAATGTGGGGGACTGTCCATGTTTGTCAGAATGTCAGCAGTTGTCCACGTTCATTAGACAATGATCTTCATTGGCGGAAGCCTGTTGAAATGTCTTTTTGAATGATGGTTAACTATGTGAGTTTACATCCAAAGATTGAAGAGTGTTGAGTCTAAAATAAATATCTGGGTTCACCTTGTTTCTATAAGACACAAAAGAGTAGGCCTCTAAAATAAATATTCTGATTAGAGAGTTTAAGCATTAATGGTTGTGTCTGAAGATCACATATAAATATAGTATCAAACCCTTTCTTGTTGTCACTTTTTACTGTCATACCATTTTAAATCGGTGATGTTTTCTTTGCTACAGGGAAATTGAATGATGTATCCGAGTTCTGCAGAGATAATCATGATCAGTTAGATGAAGCAAATGACAGGTCTGGAGAATCACATGATGAAAATGGTGAAGAAGGCTTTAATGACGTAGAGAGTGATGATCAACAATTAAAAATTGACCTGGAAATGGAGGCAGATATTGCGAACAAGGTTCTTGATAAGATAATCAAAACATCTGCTAAGGGTTCATCTCCTAACAACATCTTGGAATCGTCTGAGGATGCTGATGAAGTACAAAATTCAAGGAGCAAAGAGGACAGGTTATGTCTTGATCCTATGGATAGAAGTAAGGATTCCAACAGGAAAAAACAAATGTCCAATGAATCAGGAAAGAAAGACAATGATCTGGACAGAACATTGTTCATTAGCAATCTTCCATTTGATGTGGAACCAGAAGATGTGAAACAGAGGTTTTCAGTGTTTGGTGAGGTGCATTCGTTTGTACAAGTTCTCCATAAAGTCACAAAGTATGCTTTCTGTTTTACATGTTTTTCTGTAACTTAGATGCTTATGTTTCTTCATTTTCTAAGAATTCATGACTGATAATTCACATCTTAATCACGTCAAACAAAAGATAATCCACATCTTAATGTAATTTTTTCTATGAACTTATGTGTTTTCTGTTTTACTTATTGAAACAGGAGACCTAGAGGGACTGCATTCCTCAAATTTTGTACTGCAGATGCGGCAAAAGCAGCGGTTTCAGCAGCAAATGCTGCCGCATCTTTGGGCATTACAATAAAAGGAAGACGTCTTACAGTCATGATGGCCTTGGACAAAGAATCAGCTCATAAGAAGGAATTGAAGAAAAAGGCTGAGGTTCATGATCTTCGAAACCTATATCTTGCAAAGGTCAGTCTTTCTTTCATTCTTGATTTGGTATTCAATTAGACAAAATGTGATTTGACCTTAGGCGTCTACTCCTGAGTAGGAAGGTGAGATCCTTGCTGGGACACCAGCTGCTGAAGGTGTATCAATGTCAGACATGAATAAGCGTGCAAGGTGAGATTATAAATTCTCGTTTACATACCACTCTTAATTCATGTTGGATCCTCAGCTCAGTATGCTGAAGTCATAATAAGTATTATCTGGTTTATTAGTTCGGTGAGTAGGTTCCAGTAATATCAAGCTGTGGTCCTTTCTAATATCTCTCAGCTGCTGCATGCACAGCTGACACTTCTCGGGCACTTCTGCTATGTGACTTGCATGTTCCTGAGTGTAACCATGGTCATACATCATTTTTTAATCTACCTTGCGTATGTTATTACTTTTTGCAATCCCCAAATTCTTATTTATACCTAACATATTCCATCCATTGACCTAAATTTCACGTAGTTGATGAGTATCTGGCAAAGGTGAGTAGGGGGAGGCAAAAGAACTGAGACCATTTGGCAGTTGAGAGGCTATCTTTTTGGTCATATAGTTGAAGAAGAGATGTACACAAAGTCTAGGAGACTAGCCTGATCTTTGATTTGTGAAATGGAAGGGAAGGGGGGGGTTCACTAGAGGTGTGGTTCCTATGGGTTCATGTGTGGTTATAGCTAATCCTATTACCCTGTTAACCTTTAAATTGATGGATGTGGGTGGGTAAGACAGAGAGAGGCTAATATGTGCCCTAATGTGACCCCTGGGATAACAAAATAAGAATCTAGAATAGGTGGATCAGCCAAAAGAATGGATTTAGATTAATAGATGTGGGTGGGTGAATATGCCCCAATTTTTAATACCTTGGTATGAACATCTCCCACTTTCGGGTTGTTGTTGTGAAGGCTCTTAATATTCTTAGAGTAGCATATATAGTGGTGGTCCCTGGGAGGGTGGCCAGGTTTTAGCTTGATGGATAGCTTCCTCTGGCATGTTTGTAAAAGTTTCTTTCTGTTTAACCAAACTCTAGTCAGCCAACATCGGCCATTTCATGCAAGAAACACTTCTGATCTGGCTGGTTTCAATCCTATTCGGGCAGATTTGTCTGAGTTAGACTGATTTTGGTTAATTTTTTCGACGCTGGATGGACACGTGTGCAAATATGACATAGCTACACACATTTAACATCGGTAACAAACCCATAAAATTGATGCAAATAAATGCAAGCATTCCCACTAATGAACTAATCAAATGATGGATTGACAGCAGTTGGGAAACTGCTACGAGACAGGGTGCAGTTCCAAATTTAATGCATCAAAGTGATCAAACTACATAAGCAAACAGGGAAAATAAGGTCCTCACACTATCACATCATTCGACGACGACATATTACAAATGTGGAAATAGGTGCTACCTCTCTCACTCTCAGTGCATCACAGTATCAAACATAATGGAAAAACAGGTTGTGTATTAAGATTTGGAACCGAGGTCCGATGTCACTGTGTTCAGGGAGAGATCTACCGCCTTGTTGTAAGCACAGTGGGCTGCATTGCAGTGCGGAGGTGGCATTGCAGGGACGTTGCTGGTGTTGCTGGACTGGCCTGCACTCGCAGTGGGCTGCAGGCCAGTGTCGGGGGCTTTTTGCCGTCATTGTGGGCCAGGCAGTGCAGGCCAGGGTGTCCACCAGCTCGAGGTGAATCACAGGCTGCCCAGGAGATGGTGCTGGTGTAGAGGAAAAGGGGGATGATGTAGTATGAGGTGGAGATGGGTGTGTCTGCTTTAATTGAAGGGGAGTGGGGCGTGGTCTTGAAGGCCATGCCAATAAAACAAATGAAGGTAAGGAGGTGGGGGAGGAGGTCGGATTCCAGATCCTGTCAAGGCATTTAATGCCCAGGTGGCAATGGGGTTCATGGGGTTTGAAAGAAATGGAAGAAGAAGGATCTAAAAGGAGGGGTGATATTTAGTGCTACTTTTTCACATTGGCTCGCTTGTAGGAATAAATTAAACAAAGAAGGTGATGGTGGCAGGTAAGGGGTGCAGGCTCCAAGGTCTTGCTGGCTGCGAGAGGCAAGAGGAGAACAGGAGATGAGGCGACAGCGACATCCAGATGAGAAGAAAAGGCCCCACGAGAGGGAAGCCATGTCGAGCTGGCGTGAGGTGGCCTGAGATGGCAGCCCAACCATGTGCTGGCTGTCTGGCTCCAGGGCTGTGGCTGAGTGACTCGTGAAGAAGAGAAGTGGCATGGCTTCTGAGATCCTGCTGGGTCCTGCATTCTCACAGGGGACAAGGCAATGAAGAGAAGGAGATGAGAAGAAGAAGATGGAGGTGCATAGATCAAGAAAAGAGAGAACGATGGTGGTGTTGGGGGCCTCTCACCCCATTGGGCACTCCCTCTTGAAGCTACTTTAGCGTTTTAGAAATGTTTCTTTCCTCATTCACTATTCATTCCCCCTTGTGTACAGAAAGTGTCCCTTTTATAGGGAACAATGCAAGTAACCTTGACACTTTACCCATATAAAACTATGAAAAGTCCACCACGGAAGGGCTGCTATCCTCTAAAAGGGAAAAAAGGTCCATTAAATTCTACCTAAAATAAAAGCAACTAAAGGACTAACCTAGCTGGAAATAAAATAGAAAATATAGAATAAAGAAAATACAAAACAAATGAAATGATCAAAAATCCTGTCACTCTCCTATGTCGTCCCTGAGCCACAACGTCGTGGACTCGGAACGGCTCGCCTCCTCTGATGGTAGACGAGGGACGGGTCAAAGTGCTCCTGAGCACGAGTGTCCCCACCAATTTCATTTTTATTTTATTTTCTTGAGTGGGATCAGTCATAAGAGCCACAATCATATTATCCACTGGTCCGGCATTGTGAGCCCTTTTGGGCGCAACCTCTCTGAGTGTGTGTGCATGCATGTGTGGAACTGATTCCTATGCTGAGGGTAGGTTGATAACCAGTCTTGTTACCAACCTTCTTAAGCTCAATGGCAGTTTAGTCATCTGACCATGGGCAAAACATGTTTCTGACTCGCAATATTTTGTTTCATTATTCACTTGGATTCTTCCATTTCCATGAAAAGGATCATTTCCTTCATGAGTACTTTCGCTTGGCCCATCAATGGATAGACCTCTACAAGCTTTACCAATGTCATTGATCAATTCTGTAGTGTTCACCTTATTTTCTCTCACTTCTTTATGTTTCTTTCCTAGAAGTTTGTTTAAAAGTAAATATGCCTACTCATTCCCATGTCTCCTGAATTGGCTAGGATGGGCTGGGGATTAGACAGAGAGGGTTGAGATTGCCCATCTAGATTTGAGTATGCATGGACACTAGCCTAATCCTGTTCTACTGCAGTGTCGGAATAACAAGTGACCCTCAAGGGCTGCAAGTATGATGGCTGATTTTGTATGCTATACTTCAAGTTATTTGAACAAAGTGCAATGACAAGGTGTTCCAGTTGTCACAAAGTAAATGTGAGCCACCAAGGAAGAAAGGAAGAAACAGTTAAGAGATGGGTAGCTGTATTGGGTTGTAATCCTGAGCTTTCTTCTTCCATTTTATGGCGATTTCGCATCTTGTATGCGGTAGGTGGTGAACATTTCCTGGCCTGGTTTGGGGAATGAGTCCCTTGGGGTGGGGAATGTGATCTGTTGTCTGGCATTTTATAGCCTTTTAAATAGGTTTCATAGAAAGTTAATGATTTGTGGTACAACTAATGAACTATGTAGTCTGAGGCGTGAGGCGGCCGAGGCGACCAGGGGGTCACCTCATGCCTCAAACGCCTAGGCGATGGCCTAGGCGTTTGAGGCGAGATTTTATTAAATATGTATATATAATTCAAAAAATAAACTATATGTCTAAATATCACAAAAATACCTATATAAAGTCAATAAATTTCCTAAATTCATTCAATCCTATGATTCAAATTATTATGACTCACTAAATTCACATAGAATTTAACAAACCAAATTACAACTATGAAGGTGCCAATGATGAAGAAACTAATAAATTCAGATAACTGACATAAAACAAATTCTGGTGAGTCAAAAGGTAATCTCTCACATTCTGAAAGAGAAATAAAAAAAAATTATAAATCCTATAGGCAGAGAGAGAGAGAGACAGACCACTGTCAAAAATCAAATTCTGTGTCTATGTGAGAGAGAGAGAGTGAGACAAACTGTGATCAGAGCGAGGCAAGACAGGGCGAGGCGAGGCGAGCAGTCACTGCCTCACCTCGCCTCAACGCCTAGGCGAGCGCCTAGGTGCGCCTCAGACTACATAGCTAATGAATGGGACATACATTAGGAATCACCCAACAATCCGCTTGTCTTCCTTCTATGGATCAAATATGTAATTTTTCTTTCTGTTTCAATGTATTCTTATTATCTAAGATTTTTTATTGTTCCATTTTAGTTATCTGTTAATCTTGTTTTTTGGGCATCAGTTGGACATTTTTGGCCCTTGAGCTAACCCCCCTGCCCTCCAAAAAAAAGAAAAAGAAAATAAAAGGGTCCATGCCGAGTGGGTAGGCAGAAGAGTTGCTAAATGTTTTCATCTATATGATATCCAGTACACTGAAGCACACTCATTGTCTTTCATTTATTTGGAAGTTTAAAGGAAGAAACAATTTGAAAATAACAAAGCATGCCGTAGTTGGGGATCCGAATGTGCTGTTTGTTGATGATTGGAGAACAGGTGCCTGTAATATTATTTCTCTTGCCTGTGCAATTGTTCAAACCATAAGGCTTCCAGTTCCAGTTTCAATATTAAGGTCACAGTTGACTGTGTACTTGTTAAACTTACTAGGGCAGACCTCATATTGACTCTGATCAAGCGTGTTTTTAGCCACGTCAACTTGCCATCCGGTGCAACTTATGCTAAGATTTCATTTTTTTCTGTTTCCCCCAAATTGCAACACATTATACGGTCTGATATAGTTACACGGAAAAAACTGAAACATTTATCTTATTCATGAAAGACCATTGTATTCTTTTTTAAAAGGTTCTTCAATCTGCTAGAATATTTTAGAAGTGTTGTAAGCTGAGCTGCTTCTGCAGGTTGGCAGCAAAAAAGATGATGATGCTTCACTCTACAAACTTTCATGTTTCAAAGACTAGACTTATCATCTATAATCTTCCAAAGACAATGGCAGAAAATGAGGTTAAGGTGCTTTGTAGGAATGCTGTTCTCTCTCGTGCTTCAAAGCAAAATCCAGTTATTCAGCAGGTTTGACATGCTGAAATTTTGGAGAATGAAAGCTACTAAGCTCTATTTTTTTGTTACACTCATTGTGGGGTTTTTTGTTGGCACACATGCTCAGGTAAAGTTGTTGAAAGATGTGAAGAAAGGAAAGGCTATTGCCAAAAATCATGTTCGTGGAGTTGCTTTTGTTGAATTCAAAGAACATGAACATGCGCTGGTGGCTTTAAGAGTTCTTAACAATAATCCTGGTAATATGGGCACAAACCTACGCCCATGCATCTACATACTCTGTCTGACATAGTATGCTTAGACTATTCCTCTTAGTAATTTAAGTTTTTCACTCCTAGTTCTGTGACTTTCTATATTTTGTTGTTTGTTAGGCTGATTTATGTCTAGCTTGTTTTTTCACCCGTTACCTCTTCCCTTGCTTATAAATGTTGACATGAAATAATCATTTTCAGCTATTTATACAACAAAAAATAGATGAGTTACCAGTTGTTGTCTGATCTATTTTGGCCCAACTGCTTAAAGGTGGTGTTTGGACCAGACTGCTTTGGTTAATTAAATACATGTATTATATATATGCGTTGATTGCATAAAACCCTATTGGATGCATAATTGTATAATTGTCATCCTCATGTAGCTATTAATATTAATACCTCTCTTGCATGAAAATAAGTGCAAAATTGTCTTGAGGTTAGTTGTCATTCAGGATGTTTAGAATGTTCTGTCTCGATTCATAAAATTAAAATTTTGGACGAAAATACTTATACAGAAAAAGGTTGTTTTTCATCAGCACATTGTGCCAAAGAGAGAGGGAAAGATAAAGAGATAGGTAAGTGTAGATAGAGAAAGAGTTTAGGAGGGGTATTTTGGTCCTTCTCTAAATTTGGTTAAAGACTAAGCGGGGTTATTAGAGATTTTAATGGAATGCTAAAGGTGGGTAACAGCAAGGATAGTTTTGCAAGTATTGTAAGACAGCAAGGTTATTAATATTAATAGTTATGTAAGGATGGCAATTTGGGAATTATAAATGTACAAAGATTATTTTTGCAATTAACTCTATATATATTTGTATTTATATTTTAATACGAGAGTTGTTGTGTCATGGTGGTGTGTACATTTCATAATTAAGTGATGAGTCCTGAGTTCATTTTGTAAAAAGAAAGAGAGAGTAGATATATAACATTTGACTTTGAACCGGATGGGACCGGACAGAAATAATCAATTTTTGGCTGGTTCGGTTTTTAGGATTTTTTGGTTTTTTGATAAACTGGATGTGAATGACTTATGGTTCTAGCTTTTTCTAGTCTGACCAGCCGGTCTAGTCCTGTTTTCAAAACATTGACTGAGAGAGATACTAAGCTCAAGATTTGCATGACATGTGAACTAGGAGGAAATCTATATTAGGAATCATATGCAAGTAGCAAAACATGTTTTCAGATGAATTTGTTGGAATGTGACATTCATTTATGACATTGGTATTGATATTCCAGCACTGAGTATAGCATATTTAACTAAAAGTTGGACCGTATTTGTGCAACTCTGCCATACTTTTTTGGTAAACAAGTACCGGCAGTTGGAAATTTCTATACAGGTGATCAAGGCCTTTAAATTACTTTTGTCATGTTGTAAAACCTTCATGACTACCCATAACTGGAAAACTTCTTTACAGGTGATACGTTCTTAAATTGCCATTTTGTCATGCAATAAGTTCCATGTTGAAGTACTTGTTTTTGGAGACGCCATTTCACATTTTTTTTGCTTGTACTACGTTGTCTTGATACTTATGTTTAGGGAACATATTTGATGTTATTTTGATATCGTTTTGATCTTTTTAGGGGGTGAGGGGGGTTTTCAGTTGTGCCACTGGCATGCATATCCATTTCTTTGTTCATTTGACATGTTGTCTGCTTTCCTTTTCCTGCAATTTTTTTCTACAGTTTTGCAAAGAATCTGAATGTATATCCATGCACTGAGAAGAAAGATTTCTACATTTCTTTGGAAGTGACCGATCCTTCATGATTGTGCCTCCTCAATTTAGTATATGAATGAAGCTTGACCAGCGATAAAAATTCAGTATTTCTAATCTCCTCCGTATGATATAGCTAGTACAATACACATTGGTTTTCTAAACTTACTAAAATACAATGATTTAACCTATATACAAGGAATTAGTGTGTGTGTGTGTGTGTGTGTGTGTGTGTGTGTGTATATATATATATATATATATATATATATATATATATATATATATATATATATATATATATATATATATATATGCCCATAAAACACTGGGATGGGGACACTCCCCCTTACCTCTGGGATCAATGCAAATGGAGTGAAATCAGATCACCTCTCTATTGTCTATGGCATTATCTAAACAAATGACAAGGGGAGTGTGCTTGACTCTATAGTAGTCAAAAGGGCACGTGAAATAGTCAGATTTTATTTGTAGCACATACATATCTATATTTGGAATTGCAACTTCTACGTATTGATCTTCAGTAATGTGTTATCTAAATTTGAAGGACATTTTGTTTTTACTGGTGCAAGGATGTTGTTTGTTGATATGCCTAAAATATTACACTCCCTAGAGGTACCCTGAACATTTTTTCTCAGGCATTCAACTTTTCACATAAAAAGATGTGATTCTTTCTGTACTCTAATCTCTTTTTCTCTGCAGAAACTTTTGGTCCAGAGCATCGCCCAATTGTTGAATTTGCACTAGAAGATGTTCGCAAGTTGAGGTTGAGGAAATCTAGGTTAGAGAGGCAAAAAGGGAAGCTTGTCACTTCCAATGGTGATTTGATGGATGTGCAACAAGATTCTACCTCTCAAACAGTGGATGCTGATCCTGACAGACAGGATAAACAGAGATCCAAAAAGGTGAGTCATCACAAAATGTACAATAAGTCACCTAAGGCATCTGAGGTAGGTAAAAGAAATGGAGAAGTCGAGACCTCTATGGAGGGTGTTGAGGCAGACGACAGCATCAGGAACAGTGGAAACAAAAAGCAGAATGGATCTTCTGCCAGATGGAAAAGGTCCAAATTCACTATGAAACAGAAGAGTGCAAAGTTTATGTCAGTGCCAAATAACATGAAGGAAGACTCAGATAACAAGCAGAAGCTGGAGGTGAACAACAGGAAGAGGAAAAAGGTCAAAGGAAATCTTATCTTGCTTGTATCTTGTTTTGCTGAAATTCTAAAAATCCTAACAGTTGTCTTCTTTGCCTTCTCATGCAGAATGACACACATGATGGAGCAGATGATCCCAGGGCCAGCAATGAAGTGGCATCAGTCCTTGGCAAGAGAAGGTTGAAAAATGTCATGCCATCTCAAGAACGGGAGAGCAGAACACTGAGGAAGAAAAAGGCAAAGTCGAGTGGAGAAGAAGTGGCTGATAAACTTGACACTCTGATTCAGCAGTATCGTGCCAAGTTCTCACGGCATAGGTCTAAGAACACTGAACATTCAGCTGTACACGACTCTGGAGGACTCAAAAGATGGTTTGAGCTATAGTTATTAAGTAGCTAGTGAGCTCATTATAGTGGATGCATTTACAGTTGACAAGATGAGAAGAGAAAAGCATTCAACGTTACAGCTCTTCTTTATTGCCATTGATCTCTTTTTGAAGTAGCAGTTCCTTCTTTCTTCTTGATTTGAATCAGTTTACTGGAACCTACTTCTGAGGGTCGTATTATTCACACTGGAAAACTACACAGCCAGGAAGCCACTGCTTCGGTCTCCTAGTCTCCAAGCTGATAACAAGGTGGTTCGATGAGATGAGACAAAGGACAAAAACCCCAATGTTGCATGGTATCCCATGTGCCTTCCATGGTTTAACATGGCTTTCATCCTTGGCATTGTTTTGCTGCAGATGATCATGAGAGGAATAGCTAGCTTTTGCTCAAACCTTGTTCTGGATTTTCTCATTACTTCTTGATAAGAGCTCAAGGATAGCGAGTCCATATATACTTCATTTTCGTGACTCAAATTTCATTCAGCTGTCAGTGTTCTACGTCTGATGCAATGAATATCAGGAGCTGAGGAGGAATTTAGGGCCGGTGATCGCATCTGTTTCATTTACCATTTTTGAGAACGAGTCTGCAGAAACACTGTACTGTTATCTTGATGAAATTGCAGCAGCAGCAGCCGCACAGATTGCCGACTGCTTTTTTCATATATATATATTTTACGTTCGGCGTTTCTGAGGTGCATCCCTCCGCCACTTCATGTTACTGTGTATTTATTATCCTCGACTCTTCGTGATGGTTAGCATGTTGTAACCCCAGTTTTCGCACCCAACAAAGGGTGCAATTTCGCAATGAGCCAACTGAATACTTGAAGAGATGCTTTAGTTTATGATGGTGATACCCTATGCTTAGCTGTCTAGAAGCCTTTTTCCCAGCCCTAAAGGTCTTAACTCTTGTTTGTACTTAAAAGCAAATTAAATGGGAACAACATGAGCAGGAGAGGAACTCGAGCCATCAGGTGTCTTGGAGACTGCTGCATTTGCCATCTCAAATATTTTTGGGTCTCTGTGGAGCATTCCAATGACTTATTTTCGAGTCTCATTCCTGTTCCCTGGGACGTGTAATCACATTATTGTGATTTGGTTTCCTAAAGTCAGCATTTTCTTTTGGTAATGCTTGAGCTCTTCATGAAACAACATCCCAATCCATACCAGCCAATGTCGATTCTTTTCCACCCCCCCCCCCCAACTACCCCCGAAACCATATATGCATCTTTCCCATAGTATTGCCTGGAGGGTACTGCCATCATAGTTGCTTCAAGTATCTTCTGTTATCAAAGCATTTGCTTCTTACGGTTCTCCAGCTCAACTTTCTGCCAACTAAAAAAGGTCCGTTTATTGATGTTCTCGAATGTCCGCTTTCTCATGTAAGAAAAACTGGCGAGAAATGCCGGGAAGCCGTCGTGGTTAACAGGCATCCGTAGGAATGAAGGATAGAAGTTTTTAATGAGGATTTGGGACCCTTCCATTCAAGAGATTTATTTATAAATCCTCACGGTTACTTACACATTTATTTATTGAGCATCATTTTTAAGTTAAAAAAAAGAAACATATGGCGGGGGGAGTTTAGGGAACGTGAATGGTTGATGAGACAACTGGAGGCTGTGATTGCCCAGACACGGAGCTTCCACTCATGACTCTTGTCCTTGGTAGTAGGTAGGTAGCCCTGTCAACGGATTGGATCCGGGTCGGATCCTGCGTGATCCGAATCCAATAATATAATATCCGAATCTAACCCGAATCCGAAGTAGAAAGAAATTTCAGATTCAGATCTAATCCAAATCTGAACTTGCATTTTCGGATTCAGATCTAACCGAAATCCCTGTGTGCACATTTTTTTACATCGAATGTCCATAGAGATCTGAATACAGAAAGATCTATTTTCAGAATTTTTTCGGATCCATTTTCGGATCCACATATGAAGTATACATTTTTTTACATGTAATGACAAAGAGATGTAAATTTGCATATATATATATATATATATATAGATCCATTTTCGGATCCACACAGTTAGCACACATTATGTATACATTTTTTAAGTGTAATGACCAGATAGATCCGAATTTGCATATATTTTTGGATCCAAATAATATATGCAAATAACAAAAGTATAAGTAGTGATCACACTAATCTAAAATCATGTCCCCATTTCGGATCTATTTTCGGATCCACACAGTAAGCACACGTTACACTTCATGATGCAAGTTGGCAAATTGGCATGAATATCCACAGTGGAGCCCGAAAAGTCTGTCATCTGTTGTGCCCAAGTTGGAAGCCAGTGGGTTGGACCTGCTCTCTGTAAGTTGGACATTATACTGTACATATTAGCATATTTATATTGTCATACTACGAATACATATATGGGAATGTGTTCTAGCAATGTGACAGTTTGCGCCATGTTCATAGATGCCAATGCACTTAATAAATTTTGCCAAGAAAGCTATGGAGTATCCTTACTTTGGTGACTTGGATAAAACACATCTTTGAGATACCAGCAGTATTCAACAGAGTTGTTTTGTACCTCGAACCATCTTTGTCTGTGGTGGCTGACAATACTCCTGTTGGCAACATATGGGGTTGCTTTCCTCAAGCAATGGGTCTGGATGCTGCTGGTGATCTTGCACGAATCAAGTCATTTAGTAATGTTGTTTTTCTTTGTGGAAAAGGAGGTCTTCAAAGAAATGTGGTTTGAGCATCATGACACATATATATATGTGAAATGTGACAATGACAGATATTATCTTTCTAAAATCTAACAGTTTCAATCGACAATGACAGATATTATCTTTCTAAAATCTAACAGTTTCAATCAAGTGTAAAATTTCTGCATGTAAGATACAATGTTAAGCTTCATCATATACAAAGTGAATATACCTCAATGCCTATTAAAAGACGCTATGCACAAATATTACAAAGTACAGTAAAAGTCAAATATCCTAAACTGCAATTTGCAATCCCCGATCCGAAACTACAAATTTAGAAGTTTCCAATTAGGCCAAATCCGGATCTGAAAATTTAAACTCTGATTCAAATTTCATATTATGATTATTCACTTCACACTAAGAGACAAGACTATGGAGGCTCACATGGCCAGGAAGCCAGAGAATTTGCTTATCCAAAGATAAAACTCATATATTGAAGAGATACAAGGATTCAAATTTTACAGCTTAGAAAATCATGAAGACAGGAAGCAAACACAGTAGAGAAATCTGAAATAACTAATTTTGCTGTTTCTTTTCACTCACATATTGGTCTTAATTGTTACGACTGAGTTTTCTCAGTTGGTGGGACTTGAAGGTGCTTTGGGATGGATAGGAATCAATTGTGCAACTCTACTTGGTCATTATTTGATACAGCTTTTCATAGCCTGTGGACTCGGGAAAGGCAAGGATCAAACAAATGATCTTTTTCGCAAACCTAACCCTGGGATGTGGAGAATACTGGAGCAACACTTCAACTCTGGGATCACAATTGACATGAATAGGTCTTCTCTTCCTTCTTGCCGTCTTTAATAATTGAAAATTAGTTTCAGACTGCAGGAGCATATTGCTTTTGACATGCATATTTTTTCTTCTCTGGTTGCTGCAGAGATCGCAAGCTTTATCTGGAGTTGTCTTTTGGAGATTATAATAATGTGCTGGAATCTATTGTTTTGTTCTTGTTCTTTATTAAGTTCAAGTCCCCGTAAATCATAGATGTGATGTAGTATGGTAGGATGAGGCCATTCAGGAGTACAGTAGGATGAAACCATCTAGGTTAAGCATTCCCTGGCCTTTTGTATATCATGGAAAACCAGAACCTGGCAAGGTTATGAAATCCTGAGTCGTTTGTAGTGTCAAGTCATGCTGTTAATGTCAAAGTTTGATGTTCTGCACTCTTATGCTGAATCATTGATTCATTATTGTCAATCTCCATTAATTAGGTGCCTGTAGAATTGAGGACTTAAAAACCTATAACTAATGTTCCGGTTTCTTTTTCACTCACAAATTGTTTCTGTTTCTGTTTATGAGTTTAACTTGGTTTGTTTTTAAATCCTGCCTGTGCATTATCCCTGCAACTAGAAAGTTATGCCAGTAAGGATAATTTTGTAATCCTATGTAATTGCGTTGTTGTTTGACCTTCCAAGCCCAAAACTACAACTGATTTCCTTTCATTTCATGAAGCACTTTTCCTTTTATGAAGGGAATTGATAATTCCTCATTCAAATTGTATCTGGCAAGTAATATTTTTGTTCACTGAGAAATTGTCAGCAATCCACCTGTCTGGCTGTCCACCTTAAATACTAATTAGAAATCTTCCTATAGTAGATCATTTTTGTTGGTGATGCAGCTGGGAGAAGCAATAATCACAGCGATGCAGATGCTAAATTTGCGGAGGTAAGAATAGATTTCTCCAACTGTTTTGGATTTCTGGAATATTTATACATGAAGTAGGCAGATGTCATGCAACACTATAGATGGTTCACAGTTCAGACCAAAAGCAGTCTTCTGTGAATATGTTTCAGTGAGGAAATACAAGTTTCTGGACTTGTATTTTAGCATTTTTTCGGAAATCTAGTGTAATATCCCACCCTCGTTTATGACCAAAGGCAGTTCTGCACATTGCCACAACTTCCTGTAAAACATACTCATAATTTTTTCCCTTCCTCAAAAGGCGACCAGTTTCTTTTCTGTTTTCAATTGTAAATTCATTGCTATCTGCGTACTTCATGCTGGACATGGCATTTTGAAGTCCGTCTTTGAAATGCTTTTCTTCTATAGGCAGAAAGTATTAGAAATTTGTAGTGGGTTGTTGACATTTTGTCGTAACATTCTTTTCTTACATTATTACTTGTTGATTGTAGCTGTAGCAATTAAAATTTCTGACTGTTTAGGGAAAGTGCCACTACAGTGAACTGCATGGATGCCTGTGTTCTGACATGTATGATGTTTTCTAATGTTTTCAGACAGTAGGACTGAAATTCCATCTTCCTGAGGACACTTTTTTGGTGCCTGAGTGAGCTTGTTTTAAAACCAATCGAGCTTGATGTGGTTTCAACAGTCTGATGACAATGGAGTGAAATTTCACATGCTCCGGCATCTCGGGATCACCCTTCATTTATGATATTTAATAATGTCAAATGTTAGAATTATCTAGATAATGTCTCACAAGCCATTGATGATCTGTGGGGTAGGAAGACTTTGAATCCAAGCAATTCATTTTTGTGCCGGTCGCACCGGAACTGTAAATATCCTTCTTGCGACAGGACTTGTCGCCTTCTAATTTTGGAAGGATCGAGTTCATAAATATTTGTCTGACATGCAAACTCCTGCTGAGATGTTCATAACCTAAGATCCAAACGCACCGTACTCTTAACTTCAATGTGAGATCCAATTCACGGCATCAGTTGGGATGCCTAGTATTTTGTATGATTACATATAGAGGATGAAAATAAGGTCCAGCAGCACACTCATCACAAAAAGGGGGTAAAAAATCAGATTTTTATGCCAAGTTTTCCGAGTGTAAAATGGTGAGATTGGATTTTCTATATTAATGTGACCTATCTTTTGAATGCTAAATATATATTCAAACAGCAGAAAGCGTCCTCATGGCTGTGAACCCAGATTCATCACCAATTTATAGAATTTAAGGCGTTTATCTACTATTCATGTCTTTTATTTTGGTTTAGTATTCTACGTTTCACATTTGCATGTTTTTTGAACTAATAATTCAATGATAAACATCTGCCTTTAATTCCTCGATTGAGTCTTGGTACCTTTCTATAGAACTTCGCATTCATCTTTCCCATGCTTGTTATGATGAATAGTGTATGCGATTACAGAAGGAAGTCGACTCTGTCGTCCATTTTTTAGCAATGCATAATGCCTTAAAAGAGGACACGTTCACAATAGTGCGTGGAGGTTGTTGACTACAAAGGTTTCAATCGAGAGAGAGAGAGAGAGAGAGAGAGAGAGACCTATAAGATGATGATGAAGTATTTACCACTGTCATCGTCCTCATCGCCCTAATCTCATCCCATATATTTACATGAATTTTGTTACGATAAATATATCTATCAAATATTATATCTATATTTAAACTTAAAAAAATCAACATCTCTTGTAATAGCATCATATCATCACATTTTAAGCCCTGCATAAATTATATTAATATCCACTCACATTTAATCACATCTTTTAATTTAACATTGACTTAAAAAAACGATGTCATCTCCAAACCATCTTTTCTTAATTTTTCTTATTTTACCATCAATTAAAATTACATTCAAATCTTTTAAGAATATTTTCATTCTTAATCTTATCTTTTTTTAATTTTACCACATCTCTATCTCCATCACATTTTGTCTATGTGTTCTTTTATTACCATATAATATTAGATATAATATAACAAAATAGATCTCACAATTATTCTATAAAATTTACCTTTCAATTTCACCGATACAAGACGATCACAGACACTCTTGATACGCTTCTATTTTAATCAACCTACATTAATCTTGTGTACACCATCGACATAAATCTCCCATTTTCTTAAATAATAAACTCTAAATATAAAAAACTACTAATCTTAAAAATATTTTATTCATCAATTAAAATTATATCTTTTTATGTCACTCCCATTATTTAAAATTATAATACATAAAGTTTAAATTATCCCTACTAATTCTAAAATCTTTGAATTCCAAAACATACCTCCAATATTATAATTTTACATTTAAACTATCACTACTCTCGTCGATAATATCATATACAAATAACAGATACCAAGAGAAATATTACTCCGATTATTTTGCGACTTAATCCGTAACCAAAGTAAAGAAATATGATCTTAATACAAAATCATAATGCAAATTTATCGTAATAAAAAATACACAGATCTCTCTCTCACACAATAATTCTCACACGGATGGTAACACCTTAATATATATATTCTGAATCACACCAACATATATCTGAGACTTATTTTTTCTCGAAACCCACCAACTTGGTACTCTCGACCATATACCCTCTCCAAATCTAAAAGCATTGTTACCACTATATATCCGGGACGAAATTTAGAATGATCTTTGTGCACATGTTCAAGTGATCTTTTGGGGCATTATAGGCATTCTCAACGATATATGTGCAAATGCAAGAGTTGTCGATCTGTGATTTTCATTTCAGCAATGATTTGTAGGCAAAATACTTTCCTTTCATGAAGCTTGCTTGTCTCGTTAGAAGAGAAATAGTCTGCAGGGGGGAAGATGCTGAGATCAACAAGCTCAGAAACTACGAAGCAATTCAAAAAGACAATAAAACATGAACTGAGTACATAAATAACAAGTAAGAACAAACAAGAGTGTTCATTTTGTTTCCAAACAAAGTGAAGAAATATGAAACAAGTGCCTTCACAAATTTTATAAGCAACAGGGGAAAAACATATATAGTACCTGAGTAACCCTCTCTACAATACAATCATCAGCATAAGTTCCTTTGTGTGTGCAAGGTGATCTCTCAAACTGAGGATCCTTTGCAATCCTGAACAGAATGACAAACAGAGATCAAAACTCCACACTCAAACTGCTAAACGTCATCTTTACATCACTGAAACAAGGAGACAGGTGAATGCTGATGTTCATTCATACACGGAAGTGGAAGGAAAACTGCATTCACCTCAAAGCAACACGGTACTTCTGGCCCAATTTTTCAAGCTCAGCCATCACGCAATCTGTTATTCACCCTGCCTGAAAAAAAAATGATAAGAGCTATAAGCATCCATGGAACAGAACTATGTTCAAATATTTTTTAAAGAAGGCCAAAAAGATAAAGTGAAAAGTGTCGAGAAGCAAGGTTTGACGGACCGTTCGTCTCATCCATCTCGATTTTTCACTGGGACGAGATGAGACGGGTCGATACCGTAGCGTACCAAGATAAAAAACTATAATATATATATATATATATGTATATATATATGTTACATTATAAAATAACTCAAATTATATTATATCCCAATTGATTAGGTGCTGTGCAATTTTAACCGGCATCCCTGGTTTGAATCCCCCTTACGTATCGTCTTAAACGTTGTTTTTAAAAATAAAATTTCAAAAAAAATCAAAAAAAATACGTCAGAAGTGCGTTTCGATCCCAGGAACTCATAGTCAACCAATCGGCTAACATATTAAATTTATTATAAAAAATTAAAATAATATATGAAGCGACTCGATTGTGTCCCCGAGACCGGTTGTCCCGGTCTGTGGCTAGGACGAGCCGGGTCGTGCAAGTCGGGCCGTCCAGGCTCGATTTGTCAAACCCTGTCAAGAAGCTATTTAATCATATCATTTGCATCTCACATCTTGCATACAAGCATTCCATCGTAGCTTCTCGCAAATCCAACTGCAGAGCCATGCAAAAGTATCAATCACCCCAAAATTTATCAAAATGCTTTTAGAAGATAATTTCTAAAATTAGATATAACTATGCCACTCTTCTTCCATCCATAAAGCAGAAAAATAAACAGAGTGTGGAGAAAAAGTAATAGAAGAGAGAAGTAGCATACTATTTTGGGATAAAAAATGAGTTATAAAAGCCATCAGTATTTCTGTGTAGAAAAAAGATTGCATCCTTCTTTGTTTCAACTAGCAAAAGGATCATTATTCACTAGTCCCCAAGCTAGTTTGCACATGCCACCTCTGTTCCCTGGGGCAAGGATTGTGGGCAACCATCAGTAGGTCACTCACTATCTAGGCCCATTCCTGGCTAACCTGCAGATGGAGGTGTAACTGAAAGGTTAGATGCAACCAAAATATGCAAACACTTTGGTTCACAATATCGCAGACATTGGATGTTGCAGTGTGCTTTGAATATAAACATCCACTGGACTGAGCTCAGTCCATTGCGTAATCTTTTCTTTTTAAAAAAAAAATAAAATAAAACCATAACTATAATCTGAAATACAAATGAAAGACTACTGTTATTCTAACAAGATATAGGGAACACATGCTCAATAACCTAGGCCATGTTTCAAGTACATGATGCAAGAAGGCATAAAATTTTCAATAAATCATAAATCTGAATGAAGGTATTTCTAGAGCTTACGTTATTTATACCCAGCAATGTTGCATCAAAACTGCCATCGGCTTTGGTTTCTGTTTGTTCTGCTTTGTAATCCGTACTTGTTTTATGAAACAAATGAAGAATAACGTGTCATCTTATGATTCAGTAGTACCTACACGTACTTCCTCATCTTCGGGAAGATCTTGGGTTCAAAATCCACCTTCCATATCATCATTAGTGGAGTGCCTTGCTAGAGGAGTTTTAAGGAATTAAGAACGTCGGAGGAGATGATGGCCAGTAGCAGAGGAAAGGACGAGGAGGAGACCGGCAAGCCTTTGGGGAAGCTCTCGCCTGCCAAGAGGCTTGTGGCGGCGCCATCAAGTCAGAAGAGGGAAGGCAGTGCCCGGAGAGTTGTCCAGGCGGAAAGATGCTCGTGCAAACGTGAGGGGGAGAAGTGAGTCATGGTGGTAAGCATCTACTGCCAAGCTCTCTGATCCAGGGAGCTAGCTTCCATAGTTCCGAGGAGTCTCCTCGGGTGGTCGCCCCAACTGTTCAAGTGGTGGAAGAGGAGGTTTCAGGTCTAGAAGATGTACAGTGTGTTGGAATTTGGGCATAGTCCATGGACAATAGTTCCGTATCGGTTAAATGAGTTGTGGTTCATGTGCTTATGACACTGGGCCCTTGTATCTCAACACCGCGGTTTTGTAGATTCAACATGGTATCAGAGCAGGCCAAATGACCCAACTCCTCTTGTCACCTCCACCCAATTAATGTCCACGGCCCATCTTGACCGTGAGGGGGAGTGTTGGAATTTGGGCATAGTCCTTGGGCAATAGTCCCGTATTGGTTAAATGAGTTATGGTTCATGTGCTTATGACTCTGGGCTCTTATATCTCAACACCGCGGTTTTGTGGATTCAACACAGTGTTGGTCTCTTAACACCGTCCTCCAAGATCTGGCAGTTGGTTGGCTGAATTGGAACTGCCAGATGGCCTATCGGCGTTCGGGTAAGTCAGATGGGCTGTCGGATCCCCGTTCTCAGGCCTGCCTGGGTAGGCACGTTGCAGGTAAGTCATCAGGTAGGAGCTTCGGGTCTCAACTGTTCGCGTTGGGTCGCGTCTTCTTCACCCGACACGTCACCCGGTTAGCGGCGCTGCTGCCTCTCTGCTCCAGGCTCCTGCTCAGTCGGGTGTTTCACCTCTATAAGATGGCCGGATGGAGGACGAGGCACCGGCTCCGACAACGGAGTTGCCACCGGTCCTGAGTATCTGGTGGGCGAACAAGCAACTCCTTTCTACAGCAGGCAGAGTTTACCTTCGGCGGAGTCGTGGCAGCAGGGTGTTCTAGGGAGGACAGGCCAGGGTATTGTTCCGCTTCCCGTCCACACTCAGTTGTCTTCCCCCGGTTATGGCCTCAGCTCCGGTATCCTCGCAGACATCGGCGGTGGCGGCGGCGGCAGCTCAGACCTTCTCACCTTGCTGGTAGATGGGGACCCCATCTGCGTACCTGCCTCGTCCCTTTGGGCAGGTGCACTGATGTTGTTCCCATTCCAGAGCATATTCTATCAGGACGGCTTCAGCTTGATGCTGATGGTAAAGCTCAGCCACCAGATCCTGAGGTTTTTGTTGAAGAACGGGTTTGCCCACAAATCTGTCACGCTTTTCTCGTTTATCCTTATGGTTTTTCTTCTTCCTTTTGGTGGAGATTCCCGTCTAATGGTTCCTCATGCCTTAAGTGAGGCATGGAGGAAGAGGGTGTGGACGGACAGGTGGAAGACTGTCAACCACTCGCTATTTTTAGATCAGAAGCCTTTGGGGATTGGTTAGATTCCTTAATCATGCAGTTGGGAAGGATGGTAGGCATTCTTTTGCTAGTAAAGAGGAAGTTGTTAAGAAATTTATCGAGAAGATTAGGAGGGACATTAACCTCAGCCTGACCAATAGAAAGAAAGGTGAAAGTGTGGGTCCAAGATTGGGAAGAGAGAGCTAGATTTTGTCCAAAGAAACCACCAAACAGACTGTCTTCGACCAAGAAGAGAGGTGAGTGTAGGGAGGCAATTGCCACTTAAATGAAAATTCTCAGTTAGAATAGCAAAGGGTTGAATGGGGTAGAGAAGTCAAGGGAGATGAGATCGTTGGCTAACTGAAGGAGGTTGGATATTATCCGTCTTCAGAAAATTTGGTGTTCCTTTAGTTAGAAGTCTGGGAGGTGGAGAGGGGTAACATTAACGGCCCAAAAAACATGTGATACGGAGCTGCCCAACTAGGTCCAACCCGACTCAACAAGGCCGAACTCCCCAAGTGACAGCTCATTAATGGGCCCACTTATTTTGAAAGCCCAAATCGCTTGGTCCAATACTTCTTAGGCGGCCTCCAGGCCCGGAAGTCCTAGTAACGGTTGCTCAGGAAGAGTCCAAACGACGCCCGAGCATAACCGACTAGAGAGGAGGACCATCATCCCTTGAATACTCTCTAACGGTCGCTCGGGGTTAGCCTAAGCGGCAGCCAAGCAGAATTGACCAGTAATGCCCCATCGTTCGGGACAAGCCCAAGCACTCCCTAAAAAGGTGCCCCAAGCTCAGACCTCCAACGTCAATAAGGGATATCCACAGATCAGCTTGCCAAGCGGGGTCCTCTTACGTTGGGGAGTGTTCATCGCAGCTGGGCCCTTATCGAGGCGAACGTTACATTGCCGCCCAGGAGCAGGAAGCTCAAGGGGATAAGGGAGGGCAAGAGTCCTCAAGTGATGAAGAGCCCTCAATAAGGATGTAACGCCCCCCTTGGTCCCTCAAGTTTCCTTAACTCCGGAAAGGGGAGTGAAGGACCACCCTCTCGCTGCTTACTCGGCATAAGCCCCGAAGGGTTTTCACATAGTCATCCTTGCTGATTGTGGGCAGCTTCGGGTCAACTTTCGTCCTGTGACTTTTCATGATCTTTCGGGCCTCCAGATAGGCCCTCGCTTCCGTATGGGTACAGGATTTCAACTTCCTCAAATAAGAAGACTCAATATCAAGGACTGACTCTGGCTGGGAATCCAGAAACCTATGCTCTGCTACGGCCCAACACTCTCACCGGGAGCTCCTGTAGAACCCCATCCGTGCGTTCCACCACTTGATATACTCAGGCGTGACGCGGGGGAAACGGGCAGGGGTTGGCACCCTGAAAGAAACATCTTCCCGGCTGTGGAAGAAGTCCCACCATATCCGGGCATCATCATTTGAAACTTGCCCGGCCCTGTGCCTGTTAGGCAACGCAAACTGTGAAGAAGAATGTGGAATGTGTTGGTCGTAGCCGAAGTTCCGGCTGAAGCGGAATGGGTAGTACGGCTCCAACCACAAAATTACATTCGCCTCTTTTTGATGGATTTCATGTATTCTGGGGAATGCCCCACGTAACATGTACCCTTTATTCTATAGGAATGAAAATCTTCACTTTGCTGTTAAATGACGACTCCATTCTTTCATTATTCTTTTCTTTTTCCTTTCCATTCGCCAGTTAATTCTAGTCCGAGCGTGTGGGTCACGAGGGCGGGAGAGTACTCACGCCTTCAGCAAAGGGGTGAGGTGTTCGCTCCACTGCGCCGTGACTATTCTCGGGACTAAACAACGGCCAGTGCAAGCCGAGAGTCCAGAGGACCCAAAAGAGTATAGAGACCTCTTCAGGGCTAGGAAATAAGGACATATGGCCCATCAGCCGAATCCGTTGAAGCTGATGGAAACTGAGGATAGGGCTTATTCACCAACAGAGTCTATATGGAGCAAAAACAAGCTGCTGCTCAATGAGGACGAGGAGTCCGGGTTAGAGGGAAAAGTCGACCGGTCCTGTCGAAGGTGACAAGGGTCGATAGAAAGTTGGTCAGTCTAGGAGACGAAAACCGAAAAAGATAGCGAGCGACCTTGCCGATGGTGACAAGGACCGAAAAGGTAGACGGTCTTGCCGATGGTGACAAGAACGGGAAAAGGGTAGTGACCGATCTTGCCGATGGTGACAAGGGTCGAAAAGGGTAGACGGTCTTGCCGATGGTGACAAGAACCGGGAAGGGTAGCGACCGATCTTGCCGATGGTGACAAGGGTCGAAAAGGGTAGATGGTCTTGCCGATGATGACAAGAACCGGAAAGGGTAGCGACCGATCTTGCCGATGGTGACAAGGGTCGAAAAGGTTGACGGTCTTGCCGATGATGACAAGAACCGGGAAGGGTATCGACCGATCTTGCCGATGGTGACAAGGGTCGAAAAGGGTAGACGGTCTTGCCGATGATGACAAGAACCGGAAAGGGTAGCGACCGATCTTGCCGATGGTGACAAGGGTCGAAAAGGTAGACGGTGTTGCCGATGATGACAAGAACCGGAAAGGGTAGCGATCGATCTTGTTGATGGTGATAAGGGTCGAAAAGGGTAGACGGTCTTGCCGATGATGACAAGAACCGGAAAGGGTAGCGACCGATCTTGCCGATGGTGGCAAGGGTCGAAAAGGGTAACGGTCTTACCGATGATGACAAGAACCGGGAAGTGTATCGACCGATCTTGCCGATGGTGACAAGGGTCGAAAAGGGTAGACGGTCTTGCCGATGATGACAAGAACCGAAAAGGGTAGTGACCGATCTTGCCGATCGTGACAAGGGTCGAAAAGGGTAGACGGTCTTGCCGATGATGACAAGAACCAGAAAGGGTAGTGACCGATCTTGCCGATGGTGACAAGGGTCGAAAAGGGTAGACGGTCTTGCCGATGATGACAAGAACCGAAAAGGGTAGCGACCGATCTTGCCGATGGTGACAAGGGTCGAAAAGGGTAGATGGTCTTGCCGATGATGACAAGAACCGGAAAGGGTAGCGACCGATCTTGCCGATGGTGACAAGAGTCGAAAAGGGTAGACGGTCTTGCCGATGATTACAAGAACCAGAAAGGGTAGCGACCGATCTTGCCGATGGTGACAAGGGTCGAAAAGGGTAGACAGTCTTGCCGATGATGACAAGAACCGGAAAGGGTAGCGACCGATCTTGCCGATGGTGACAAGGGTCGAAAAGGTAGACGGTCTTACCGATGATGACAAGAACCGGAAAGGGTAGCGACCGATCTTGCCGATGGTGACAAGGGTCGAAAAGGTAGACGGTCTTGCCGATGATGACAAGAACCGGAAATGGTAGGAAATATATATATATATATATATATATATATATATATATATATATATATATATATATATATATATATATATATAGGTGGGACATTGGTTGAAGACTCCGCTTCGACCCTGTAAAGGGTCTTCAGGACGGAGGATGGATCATCACTTTTCATCATTCATTTATATACTTTTTATTCACATTACTGACCTAAGCGCCCTTTCGGGTTTTCACCGAAGCCAGCCCCCTCTTGCTTTTGCCCACGCGCCCTCTCGGGTTTTCACGTGGCGGGGTACCCGATTTTACCTGCGACGCCCTTTCGGGTTTTCGCCATAGCTGGGTTATAGCCATTTTTGCACTTGTCCTAATATAGGAGCAAGTCTGGCGGGGTATCTCTATTTTTAACACCATTTTCTTTCTTCTTCTTCTTTTCTCTCTTTTTTTTCTTTTTTTGAATCTGGAGTACAGAAGAACTTGACTGCTAGAATGCTGACTGGCCTTGCCGATGATGACAAGGGTTGGTCCCTGGTTTAGTTCGTCGACACTGGTTAAATGTCGAAGCAAAGGACATGGTTCATTAACAAGGACGAAAGATCCGAGTTAAGGGTAGAGGTCGACCGATCTCGCCGATGATGACGAGGGTCGAACACGGATTTACTCATCAACATGGGTTACATGCCGAAGCAAAGGTAGGATTATTAACAAGGACGGAAGGTCCAAGTTAGGGGTAGAGATCAACCGATCTCGCCGACGATGACGAGGGTCGAATATGGGTTTGTTCATCAGCATGGGTCACATGCCGAAGCAAAGGTAGGATTATTAACAAGGACGGGAGGTCCAAGTTAAGGGTAGAGATCGACCGATCTTGCCGATGATGACGAGGGTCAAACATGGGTTTGTTCATCAGCATGGGTCACATACCGAAGCAAAGGTAGGATTATTAACAAGGACGGAAGGTCCAAGTTAGGGGTAGAGATCGACCGATCTCCCCGATGATGACGAGGGTCGAACATGGGTTTGTTAGAGGATCTCCGGTGGGACTTTTGATGATTGTCCCTTTTTAGAGTTTCATCGGGGGGAGAACAAAAGAGGAATTTTTAAATTACCACTTTACTGACTCAAGCGCCCTTTCGGGTTTTCGCCGAAGCCAGCCCCCTCTTGCTTTTACCCACGCGCCCTTTCGGGTTTTCACGTGGCGGGGTACCTGATTTTACCTGTAGCGCCCTTTCGGGTTTTCACCACAGCTGGGTTATAGCCATTTTTACACTTGTCCTAATATAGGAGCAAGTCTGGCGGGGTATCTTTATTTTTAACCCCATTTTTCTCTTCTTTTTTTTTGAGGATATAAAAGGTGGTAGGTCAAAGTGTGATGTCCGACCCTTGGTCGACAGTAGACGGCTGTTGGCCGGAGCACCGGGCCTTGTGCCGGGCAGAGCGGTTCATTCGTTAGCAAGGGCTGAGTGCTAATGCAAAGGAATGATCTTTCGCCAATTCAGGCGTAAGGCCCGTAATGGCAACATTGTGAGAGGGCCGGCTGGGACACGAAGTCTTAAGCCGAAAGGATTTATTCGTTAGCACGAAGATAATGCTAACGTAGGGGAAGGGTTTCATGCCAGTTTGGACGTAAGGTTCGTAATTGCAATATGGTGTATTCTTTTGAGAGCTCGGCCAGGGCGGAGTGTCACTAGACCAAGGGAAGGTAGCTCGATCAGGACGGAGTGCCACTAGACCAGGGAAAGGTAGCTCGATCAGGGCAGAGTGCCACTAGACCAAGGAATGATAGCTCGATCAGGGTGGAGTGCCACTAGACCAAGGAAGGGTAGCTCGGCTAGGGCGGGGTGCCACTAGACCAAGATAAGGGTAGCTCGGCTAGGGCGGAGTGCCACTAAACCAAGGAAGGATAGCTTGGTCAGGGCGGAGTGCCACTAGACCAAGGAAGGATAGCTCGGCTAGGGTGGAGTGCCACTAGACCAAGATAAGGGTAGCTCGGCTAGGGCGGAGTGCCACTAAACCAAGTAGGGATAGCTCGGTCAGGACGGAGTGCCACTAAACCAAGGAGGGATAGCTCGGTCAGGGCGGAGTGCCACTAGACCAAGGAAGGATAGCTCGGCTAGGGCGGAGTGCCACTAGACCAAGATAAGGGTAGCTCGACTAGGGCGGAGTGCCACTAAACCAAGGAGGGATAGCTTGGTCGGGGCGGAGTGCCACTAGACCAAGATAAGGGTAGCTCGGCTAGGGCGGAGTGCCACTAAACCAAGGAGGGATAGCTCGGTCAGGGCGGAGTGCCACTAGACCAAGATAAGGGTAGCTCGGTTAGGGCAGAGTGCCATTAAACTAAGGAAGGGTAGCTCGGCTAGGGCGGAGTGCCACTAGACCAAGATAAGGGTAGCTCGGCTAGGGCGGAGTGCCACTAAACTAAGGAAGGGTAGCTCGGCTAGGGCGGGTGCCACTAAATCAAGATAAGGGTAGCTCGGCTAGGGCAGAGTGCCACTAAACCAAGGAAGGGTAGCTCGGCTAGGGCGGAGTGCCACTAGACCAAGATAAGGGTAGCTCGGCTAGGGCGGAGTGCCACTAAACCAAGGAAGGGTAGCTCGGCTAGGGCGGAGTGCCACTAGACCAAGATAAGGGTAGCTCGATCAGGGCGGAGTGCCACTAAACCAAGGAGGGATAGCTCGGTCAGGGCGGAGTGCCACTAGACCAAGATAAGGGTAGGTCATTCCGGGAATACCGGTTATGCCGTGTGATACAGCTTTATATGCTTTCCGTTGAGGGGAGAGAACTGGATGACTCCTTTGTGGTCTACCAGGACGTAGGCACCCCCTTCATATACTCGGTGGACGACATATGGTCCGACCCAATTTTTGACTAGCTTCCCTTTGGGGTTGGAGGCCATTACTTCTCTTCTCTTGACCATTACCATGTCTCCTTTCTTGAATTCTCGACCTTTGACCAGCTTGTCAAAAGCACGGGCCATGCGGGCTTGGTAGAGTTGGATGTTTTGTTACGCACGGAGGTGCCTTCCTTCGAGATCAGGAGCTCTTCCAATCTTCTTTCTGCATTGGTTTGTTCACCGTTGACTAATCCATGCTGGATGGCGACTCGCGGCGAAGGAACTTCTAATTCGATTGGCACCACAGCCTCCGACCTGTAGACGAGGGAGAAAGGTGAACAGTCGGTTGGGGTTTTGTAGACAGTATGATAGGCCCAGAGCGCTTCGTATCCTTTCTTCCCAATCTTTTTTATTAGACTTGACAGTCTTTGCCAGCAACATGCATAGTGTCTTGTTGAAGACTTCTGCAAGTCCATTGGCTTGAGGGTTGTAGGGGGACGATGTCATCCGGTCAATCTTGTATTTTTTGGCCATCCGATAAACCTTCTGGTTTCTGAAATGGCTGCCATTATTAGAGATAATTCGGCTGGGGATCCCGAACCAGAATATTATATTCTGCCGGAAGAATCTTGCGACCAGTTCCCCCGTTACATCTCTCAATGCGACCGCCTTTGCCCATCTGGAGAAGTAGTCTGTAGCTGCTAAGATATATCTGCACCCTGATGAAGATGCTGGTAGCGGCCCTACCACGTCCGTGCCCCACTGAGCAAACGGCCAGCTTGGTAGGATCGGATGTAATGGCACTGGAGGTCTCCTTGCCACGTTAACGTGCTCTTGACACTTCTGACAAGCCTTGGCGAACTTGCAGCAATCATCAAATATAGTGGGCCAATAGTAACCCAATTTCTTTATCTCAATTTTCATCTTTGGGCCCGCCTGGTGTGCTCCAGCTGATCCCGCATGGATTTCTTGCATCACCTGTCCCGCTTCTGTTGAAGACAAGCAACGAAGTATGACTTTCCTTCGGGCATCTGCCATTATTCGGAATAAGGTTCCGCTTCTCATCTCGTAAGAGTCTTTGACTCTCAGGAGTTTCATTCTCTGTTCTTTCTCTCTTGGGAGCTGTTGGTGCTGAAACCACTGTAGGAGATGTTCTCGCCAATCGGGCCGTTGAGCCTCTTCGACGGCTACCACCTCAATCTCCTGTTCGTCGGCTAAAGCCTCGGTCATACTGGGGACTTGCCGGCGGTTGATCACTATTATGTTCAGGCTTGTGTCTGGCGGGACCGCCAACAAACTGGCCAGCTTAGCGAGGGCGTCTGCCTGAGCATTCTGGCCTCGGTTGATATGCTTGATGCTGATGAAGTAGAATCTCGACATCAGGCGAGTTGCCAGCTGATGATAGGGGAGAAGTTTTTACTTTCGCACATCGAACTCTCCTTCCAGTTGTTTTATAACTAGCATGGAATCTCCGAATGCTTCCAGCATCTGAATTCCCATGGATAGGGTGATTTACAACCCGATTATCAGGGCTTCATACTCTGCTTCGTTGTTCGTGCAATGCTTGTTTATCGAGCAAGATGTGTGCACCACTTCCCCTTCTGGGGATTTCAGGACTATGCCTGCTCCTGCCCTGACCCTGGCCGATCCAGTGGCAGAAGTGTCAATTCTGGAAGCGCCATCGAAATATAGCTACCATAAGGAGGGCTGCACCTGAACGGCTTCCAGGGTTTCATCTTCAGGAAGCTCCGGTTCCAGCGGGCAGTCCCCGGGTACTGGGTGCTCAGCGAAGATGTCTGTAATAGCTTGACCCTTGACGGCCTTGCGCGGCCCATAGGAGATGTCAAACTCCATTAGGATTATTGCCCATTTGCCCAGGCGACCTTTGAATGTCGGCTAGGACATAATATATTTCAGGGGGTCCTCTTTGGATGCCAAGCTGATTTCATGCGACAACATGTAGTGTCGAAGCTTCTTAACTGCGAAGACCAGCGCCAGACAGACCTTCTCAATATAAGTATATTTCTCCTTAGTTCTGACCAATCTCCGACTGAGGTAATAGAGGGCTTGCTCTTTCCCTTCTTCATTATTCTGGGCCAGCATTGCCCCCAGGGAGTTATGTGTAGCTGCTATATATAGTATCAATGGCCGTCCTTTCACCGGTGCGCCCAGCACTGGAGGAGTCTTCATATAGTCTTTCAGCTTGTCGAAGGCTGTCTGGCAATCTTCATCCCAATAAAAGGGAACATCTTTCATCATCAGTTTGTGGTAAGGCTGGCATCGCCCTGACAAATTGGAAATGAACCGCCGGATATAAGCCAAGCGGCCCTGTAGTGATCTCAACTCGGAGTGGTTCCTTGGTGCAGGTAGCTCTTGAATTGCTTTGATTTTTGTGGGGTCTATCTCGATCCCCCGATATCGGACAATGAAGCCCAAGAACTTACCGCTCGACACTCCGAACGCACATTTCATGGGGTTCATCTTCAGCTCATGCTGCCTCAGCCTCTGAAAGACAATCCGGAGGTCCTGCAGATGATCTTCTTTTCTTCTGGTTTTGACCACCAGATCATCGATGTAGCACTCGACCTTGTGGTAGAGCAACTCATCAAAGATTTTGGTCATTGCACGCTGATAAGTTGCGCCAGCATTCTTTAGTCCGAACGGCATCCTCTTATAGTGATAAATGCCTTTAGGGGTTCGGAAAGCGGTATGGACACGGTCATGCTCCGCGATCCAAATCTGGTTGTAACCGGATGACCCGTCCATGAATGACAGGGCCTCATGCCCGGTTGTAGCATCGATCATGACTTCCGTTATTGGCACCAGAAAGTCATCTTTGGGGCAGGCTTTATTTAGATCTCGGAAGTCGACACATATCCGGATCTGTCCATTCTTCTTTTTCACGGGGACGATATTCGCCAGCCATGTGGTGTACTAGTTTTCTTCAACAAATCTCACGTCAATAAGCTTGTCGACTTCAGCACAAATTTGAATAATGAGTTCTGGCCTCATGCGCCGCGGTGGTTGCTTCACCGGCTTGGCCTCAGGGCTGATTGCCAGCTCATGTTGTGAGATAGCGGGATTTAGACCGGGCATTTCTTTGTAAGTCCAGGCGAAGCAATCCCGGTACTCTAGCAGCAGCTGGGTGTACATCTCCCATTCTTCTGGGGACAGTTGGGCACTGAGGAAGGTAGGCCTAGGGTCCTCCTTATTTCCCAAGTTGACTTCTATCAGTTCGTCGACTGTGGCTTGGCCTCCGTCTTCTATCTCCGGAGGTGCCGGTTGGAGGTCAACGAAGTCTGGAATACCATCTTGAGGGTCAAATACTTTGACCTCCTCGTCAGACACCACCAGAGCTTCTTGAGAGTCCTCCGTTTCATTTGACAGTGGCAGCATGTATTGCTCTTTCAGCAAATCTGTTGCCATTGCAGTCTCCCAGGGTAAGAGAGCAGCTTTAGTCGTTACGGATGGGGTTGCAGTCGCGCCAAACTGGTGACTGCTTGTTGTTGGGCCGGAATAGCAACCCAACCTTGTAGCAAAAGGTGAGGAGATCCCACCTTCTGGGGCAATTGCATCTTCAATAGGAGTGGCAATCCCATTGACGGCGGCACACACCTCCCGGTCGGGGCTGGTCGAGTCTTCCCCGATTGACACAAGAGGTGCAGAGGTCCTTGTTGGTAGGACTCCATAGGAGGGGGAGGTCCCTGCTTCTTCAACACCTTCGGCTTCGCTGCTGCTAGCCGTATCAAATTCGACTTGCGGGATCGCCTCTTCGGGATAGACCTGTTCCCAACATCGACAAGGAGTCATGGTCCCCGTTTCTTGCTTTCCGGGTTGCCCCGGGTCAGTCTGTTCAGCTTCCACTGGATATTCGTCGAAGGTTGCCCCCGACGGGCTATCTTCAGCAGGGTAGAAGGCAGAGAGGGTGTCCACCTCGTATCGCCTGCTGTGATAATATTCTTCCAGGGTGAAGCCCAACCCCGGATGTTGAGAGACGCGTCTCATTTCCTTATCCAGATTTGCGGGATACCACATTTTCTGGAAAGCTTCCTTGCGCTTTTGAGACTGGTCGGGGGGGATGTGTTGCTTCTGAAACATCCTGGCCATCCGCTCAGTTGTGAATGCCAGACCCTTGACGGGAACCGACGGGTTGCTTATATCTTCGGGGAGGCTGCAGTCTGTTGTTGACACCCGTTTTATACCCAATAAGTCGGGTCATCTCCTTATTTCATTCTATACGATGCTCCGAGTTGTTCACCCTTCATTGAGTCTCTTGGTTAGTTGAATCCTATTTCTTGGGTCTTAATTCCTGGATTAAGATGTGGCTCCCGGTGGCATTTCGTTGGATGAATCTTAGCAAACCCTTCACTCTATTTTTGAACCTCAATGCTAATAACGGTCCCAGTCAGGCGCGTTGCTTCCTTCTGACGGATGGGTCCTGGACCGTTACTCTTTGAAGAGTCCCAAGGCTTAAGGCCTCGTTGTAAAGCTTATCCTTTTAATTCCACGTTGATAATAACGGTCTGTCGTCCAGCCGTTGTTTCATTCTGACGCCCTATGCCTTGGCCGTCGCTTCCTTGAAGAGTCCTATTGTTTGGATCTTCTTCCCGTTGATCTTATCTCTTTGGGATAAGGTTGAAAGTAACGGATGATCCCCCATGCGTCGCTTCCAAGTGGCGGTCTATCGTGTAGCCGTTACTTCCTTCCGAGAGTCCTGGCAGTTCAGGCCTTTTCTCTGCTACTCCGTGGTCGAGATAAGGATTTGGATTGACGTTATCTCTTTCAAATCCGATCCTCAGGACCCCCCATTTGTTTCTATGGACTCTTGGTGATATTATCTTCAAGGATTTGCTAAGAGTTATCTCTTTATCTTGCTGAATTATCCTCTGCTCGACCTAAGAGTTTGAGGGACTATAAATAGAACCCTTGACTTCATGGCCAAAGGGGGAGGAAGATTTGAATTCATGACGAAGTGCTGCCGAACTCAGGAGCCATCTTCATCCAAGAGGAACTGCTTCCCACGTCCATCCATCTCATAATCAAGGGAGTACTTTAGTTTTGTCTTTCAAGTTCATCCTTGCATGCTTGAGTTCTTCCTTGGTTTTCCCCAATCTAAGCATTGTCCCTCCTCTTCCTCCACGTTTTTCACTGTTCTCTAAGCATACAAACATCCTCCCAAACTTTTAAAACACCCAGAGGGGTTAAAAAAACCCAAAACTCCCCGGTAATCCCCTCTCCTTTTGATGTTCTCAAGCTCTTTAAGAATTGATGCTATGCTTGTGAAAAGGGCTAATTGAGGTTGTCTTGTCTTGTCTTTCTACTTCTTTGGCAGGTTTACAGGTTCATTAGCATGAGGCCCAAGTCTTCTAGCCGGCTGGAAGAGTTGGAGTTAAAAGAATTCAAGCTTTACTACTGCAGGTTATCTGACGGTCTGGAGCAGGCGCGTCACTATCTTCTGGCGGTCTATCGTGAGGCCGTCGCTTTCAAGCGACGCACGGGGTTCTGGCCGTTACTTCCAAGTTGATCTGCAGGCTTTCCTTGGTTTTCTCTCCCGTGGGCGGGTGCTTCATCCACCTATTTCCAAGGTATATTCAGGTCTTTGACTTGTGTTTACTTTGGTGGCGATCACATCTTTCCTTGGTATTGGGCATTAACTGTCTTCTTCATCATATCTTCTTTATTTTCCTTGCTTGCCCCACCTTCACGGTGTGTTTTTATTTATTCCTTGCTCCACGCCCCGGCGTGTGTTTTCCTTTTCCTTAGCGTAATTTGATTGAGGTAGCATGCCCATGCTAGAGCTAGCTATGATTGCCTAGGTTCATGTTCACATGTTCACAGGTTTGAGTAGATCTTTGATTGCTTGTTTGTCATCTTGCCATATTACTTCGCAAACCTCAAAAGTAAGATAAAAGATAGGCAAATAAATATCAACATCTGTGTCTTCCCGAGTAGGGTGTTCTTCAGCCGTATAGAACAAGCTGCTAGGTCCCTCTTCCTGTGCCACCTCCCAAGTTCTGAAAGGCTCGACAGTAGGGTTATCAAGGCCGGGAGTTGGCTTGGTGAGGCCATCCGGGATTTCAATATGATTGTGCCGCCGAGCGACCCGTACTTCATTAGCTTCAGGGTATAATGTTGGGGGTGCTGTTCTGCCCACGTCCCCGGATGCTGTGATATGGGAGACCACCTTGGGCTTGACATATCCACGCGGCGGTGGTGGATACCAACTACCGCCGGACGTGCTTCTGGATGCCCCTGCAGGGGTCTTAGCTTCAGAGGTCTTCTGGGAAGGCCATGTATATAGGTTGGCATCCGCCAAATGACATTCAAACACCTCGAACGGATGAGGGTCTGCAAATATCCTCTCCTCCTTCCCTTGGAGACTGTACTTGATGCATTGGTGGAGCGTGGAGGGCACCACCATATTTTCATGCAGCCATGGGCGGCCGAGCAGTGCCTTGTACGAGGTGCGGGAGTCAATGACATGGAACTACACCATCGTAGTGAAATCTGCTAAGGTGAGGGTGAACTCTGCCACCCCCATTGACACTTCACATTTTTGATTGAAGCCGGCGATACGCATATCTCCGACTTTCTCGAGATGTACGTTAAAGTGGTGCCTCTCGTATATCCTATAAGGAAAGATGTTGACCGCTGCACTGGGATCAACCAGAATCTTGTTCAGCTCCCTTCCATTCAGGTGCCCCTTCATATACAGCGTCCTGTTGTGGCTGATGGTGGGCAGCAGCATATTGTATGGAGTGAAGGTCATGCTAGCCTCCGACATTGCTTCAGCCAGACATGTCTCAAAATGAGCAGGTGTCTGGAGAGCAGTGATAATCGCCTGTCGAGTCTCTTCACTCAAAGAAAGGATCTCCCATATTGTAAATCGAGCAGGGAGCTTCTTGAGTAGCTTCATTATTCGGCTCCCAGCTTGGACATTGGAGAGCTTCATCTCTTCAGCCCATCTGGGCTTGGGGAAGTCTTGGTTTGCGGGCCCTGACGGACCTGCTTCATCTTCCTCAGATTCGGCGCCCTTCTAGCTGGTACCGACTCCTGGGTGTTCTTTGTTAGCTGCTGCGGGGCAAGCTCGATCTGTATTTGGATCTTCGGCAGATTATGCTAGTTGCGGGCGAACGTCCCCGGGTGTGGGGTTAGCCTCCTGAAAAAGCTGCTTCCCCTTGGACATCTTCATGAATTCAAGAAATGAAGGGACCCCCTTGCCCCCGCTCTTGTTATATAGGCCTGGCGGGGGAGGGATTTGGATTCCCTTGACCTCCGGCGGAGGTGTTTTGTAGGGTTGCTCCCCCCTGAACATGATGTTGTGGTTGGGTGGCAGCTGGCGCCCCCATTTTCGGCCTGACCGGGTGGCATGTGCAGCAATTGCAGCCTCGGCCTTGCCTCCCCCAACATGGGGTGTGAAACAAATTTCCTCTTCTTCCTCCTCTCCGGGCAAGTTGAAGAGTGCTGATAGAGTATGACAGGAGACAATTTGCACTTTATCGGCCTCAACGGCCTTGCTTTTCTTCTTCTTTTGTCTCTTCTTCTTTTTTGCTTCAGCGGGGCGGGTGCCCCCAGAACAGACTGCCCTCTTTATCGGGCACCGCTTCAGCTTCCTCCTTTTGTTCGAGTGAGAGCTGCTCTAGTTCTTGCCACGGGACGTGGTCCCGCACCAGCAAGGGCTTCAATTCAGGCTGTACGTACTCGTCTAGCCCCTCTATGAGGTTTTGCAGTCGACGGACCCCAGGATTGGTTTCCTTAATCACTGGCAGCAGAGTTTGTCTCCTCCGATTATGTGTAGGTATCCTGACAGTTGTAGGTGGAGTGATCCATACGGGTGCTACCACTGACGGAGCAGGCCGGGGTGTAACACCACGGATATGTGCCCCCTCTTTCGGGCGGGGTGCCCTCCTTTTCTTATGCTTCACAGGGACCTGTTGCCATCCCTGCTGTTCTTTCGCGGGCTCCAAGAAATGAGCTTCATAGGTGCTCCGCGTACTTGTCTCAGAGATCTCCTCGGGCAGTGCCTGGTATAGGGAGATCATGTTGACTTCTGCCCTCCTCCGAGGGGCTTCATGTGGCTGAGGAGGATCCACTTTGTACTCTCCCAGCCCGATCTCATTTTTCTTCACCATCCCTTCGATGATATCCTTGAAAACATAGCAGTCTTCGATTGAATGCCCCAACATCTGGTGGTAGGGGCAGAATCTTGGGCTGTCTTTTCTCTTGAGGTCCTCCAGCCTCCTTGGCTCTGGCAGGGTGACCACGCCATATTCCGTTACCCAGTCGAACAGAACCCGGGTCTTGTCCTTTGGAAATGAATAGGCCTTCTTCATCTTGTCCCTGAGTGAAGGACCTTCTTTGCCGTCTGGGGCTTCTGCAGGCTGTGGGGTGATTCCCTTCTTACCTTCACTTTTCTGTTGTTCGAACGCCTTTATGTCAAGAGCGTTCGCTTCTTTAGGCGATGAGCGCCGCTCCACCGCCTTGCCCTTCTGGGTCGTGCCCACAGCAGATGTAGGGGCAGGTCTGGCCAGAAAAGCTTCCACCTCGGCCACGACATTGTTCAATCGATGAAACGATCGTATTTCTATTCCGATCATCTTTTCTAGAACCTCCCTTCTGAGATTCTGTTTGCATATTTGCACAGCGTCCTCCTGATGCGGGGGCCACTTACACCTCATTCCGAGGTTCCTCTACCTCTTGATATAATCGAGGGCTGTCTCATCGGCCCTCTGCTTTGTTGAGTAGAGTTCGGCCACTGTGACCTCCCTCTCTGTAACATGGAATCTTTCTCTGAACTTCTTCTACATATCTGGCCAGTCGCTGATCGACCCGGCCGAGAGGCTGGAATAGCATTCAAATGCGAGCCCCGTCAGCGAGGATCTGAAAAACTTTAGCAGGTATGACTCGTCGGTGGCCAAGTCGCCCATGACAGTCATATAATAGGCAATGTGTTCTCTCGGGGACCCCTTCCCGTTGAATTTGTCGAACTTGGGCGGCTTATTGATTCCCGAGGGAAGCCGCTTAGCAACATGGTGTTGCGGGTATGGCACCCGGTAGGCATCGAACGTGCCGTAGTCGCCTTCACCCCTTTCTGCGAGCTTCAGCTCGATCATTCTTTCCACCATCATCCGGTTCATGACTGCATGGTCAACTGGCTCTGGGTAGAAGTGTGCCGGCTGTAGGTACGGGGTGACCAGAGTGGTCTTCTGTGGAGGACGCAGCAGCGGGGGTGTCTGGTGCACTTGAGGGAGCACTGGTGGTAGCAGCGGCTGGAGCTGTGGTGGCCGCTGTTGCGTCGTCGCCATGCTTGGTTCTGACGACTGAGGCAGTGTGTAGGGTGGCGGAGGGTCGTCATGACGAACCGCTCCCCGGGATGATTCACCCTGGACTTCGGGTGGTTTGGAAGCTGAGGACTGTTCAGTTTTCTCCATCAGCTGCTTCTTTAGCAAGTCTATCTCTTGCCGATATTTCTGAAGTAGTATCAAGACTGATGGGTCCATAGTGGCTGTAGTGGGGATAACTTCTGCTGTCTCCCCGGACGTACCCTCGGGCAGGATGTCAAGGGGGATGTCGTCTTCTTCTTCCGCCGTCACCACATTGGCGGTCAGGACGGGGGCCTTATCATCCCACTGGTGGTAGACCCAGGGTTGTTTTCCCTTAGTCATCATCAGGAGCTCCCTTGCTGCTTCTGTTCTGCGAGTATTCGGCCCCGGCCGTGCGGCCAATTTAGTCAACTCGCGGGGGTCTTCGGGAAGCCCCCCATATCGGTTGGATATACCAGCCATGTTGCAGGTAAAAACCCGTATCTCTCTTCTCTGTCGGTGGGCCCTTCTCTTAGCCTGATGCGGGAAGGTCAGCCTCTCGAACACAGAAGTCCTTTTTGTTTCTTCCTGCTTGGGGATGGCTTCATTGGCTTCGATCTCAAAGCCGTTATCATATCCATTGTCGTCGACTGACGACACCATCATTCTTTCTCCTACATCTTCTTCATCTGCCATTGACGGGCAGTAGTCTTCATTGGTGGCGGCTGCTTGCATCAGTCGTTTTTGCCCAAGCGAGGGGTTGCCTAACCCTCGAAAATAGTTCCTGACCAGACATGTCATCTCTTCTTGACCCCGCTCTTGATGTAACAATGGGGACAGTTGCCGACGTCCCACAGGAGGGGTATAAGCTAGCAGAGCTCTGTCGACAGGTTGTTGGAACCTTCGTCCCACAGCTGGGATGTTGGCTTGACAGGCGCAGGCCCGAAAACTTTCGCGGCGCGGAGGGTCCGCAACCACTTCTTCCTCTTTCGGGGCCAGGCCCCTTCCTCTCTTTTCTTCCCCTCCGTCGTGAGCAAGATGGCGGGGGACAGGTGTAGCTTGATGAACAGGTTGGACCCTCTTGGGGACCCACATCTGCTTAAATTTCCTTGGCCTGGGGGCCAACTTCTCTCGACCGTAATGGCCAACTTCTTCTCTTTCTGCCCTCCTTCCAGCGAGGGCTTGATATGAGTTGCGGACGGGGATGGAAGGGACAACCCGATCCGGAACTATCCGCGTGTCGCGTCCGTTGAGGAAGGCGTTGTTGACACCCGAAAATGAACAAGGGTGGAAGCATAATTGAAAAGAAGATCTGACCAACAGCGAAAGACTAATGATGAAGCTTATCAACCTTTCACCCGGCTAAAGCCCTTGTCGACCAAAGCTGATGCCCGGTGCCAATGTCACTCAGACGGCAGCACTGATAAAGCAGCAGTCACTCGACTAATGAGATCTTCCAGCCCTTTAAGAAGAGCTGTACTACTGCTTCGTCCAAGAAGTCACGGACGATATGTCAGGGTAAGTCAGATGTCGGCTTACTGACGGAAGTAATATGAGATAAAGATGAAGCCAGCACCGGCAGATGAAGATGGTAAAGGCTCCTGAGAAGATAGAGCAGAAGAAGAGTCGTCTCCACAGATTATGCACCCAGCTGAGGTCTTCCCAGACTAAAGCTGATATCCGAGCTCGTCGTCATTTGAGTGACGATATTGATAAGATGATACCCGGTTTTGTCACCGTTCAGATGGCAATCCTGATAAAACCCCTGTCTACGGACTGATAAAATCCCTGTCTACGGACTGATAAAACCCCTGTCTACGGACTGATGAAACCCCTGTCTACGGACTGATGAAATCCCTGTCTACGGATTGATGAAACCCCTGTCTACGGACTGATGAAATCCCTGTCTGCGGACTGATAAAACTCTGTCTACGGACTGACGAAAATTGCAATCACGATTTCGATACAAGATATTTCATAGATGATAGACCCTTTGGGGGTGATGATACACTTAAAGAAACCCCAAGTGGGCCTGTATGAAGGTGGCGCCGAAAGCCCGTGTCGAAGCCCAAATACTGGCGCCGAGAGACCAGATTCGAGCGCGCCGGGAAGCTTACCTCAAGCGCGCCGTGAAGGTGCCTGCCGAAAAGAAAAAAAGGAAAAGGGTTATAAAACCCCCTCCCTTCGGAGAGAAGAGGTGGAGAAAATAGGTGGAGAGAAGAGGAGAAAAAGCCAAGTCGGAGAGAAAAAGGGGATCGATAGAAAAAGGGGATCGATCAGAAGAAAGAAAAGGGGGAAAAAGATAGAGCAATAGAAAGATAGAGAGGGAGTCCTATTCGGAGAGCAAGAGCCACCCCCCTTTCAACCAACAGAGAAGAGAAGAAGAAGGAAGGCTCCAGGTGGGCACTGGGGAGGGAGAGGAGTCAATGCTCCACCCTCCCCTCCTCCATATTTTCTTTTCTTTGATGTAATATAGCGAGTCTTTTCTCGATTTATCAAATGTAGCCGGAGAGTTCCGGCCTTGATTTTTACCTTTCTGTCTTGCATTTCTCTTTCATGATCAGTGTAAGATTTTTTATGCAATGCAATGAAACATCGATATGGCCCGCCTGGGCACTGATTGATCAAGACATCCGATCTCTGTCTCTCTATGTGTATGGTCTTTGTCTGAAAGAAAGTATAGATTAGACTCTTCGAGTTTCAGAGCCGATCGTATGGGTCTGTTCTTCGAAGAGGGACGAGGATAGGACTCCTACCCCTATCTAATGGGTTACTGAGTTTTATTCTCTTCTTCCCTCTCCTATCTCAATGACTGATTCTCTGCATATAATCTGAGTTTTTCTGTCGAGCTCCTTTATGCGGTTTAGGAACCAGAGACATCAATCTCTTGGTTTCCTGGACTGTCTAGCTTTGATAAATGATGATCCGATCCCTGGGTCCTCCATTCTAAGTCTTGAATGCTTAGGGCCTGAAGTTTCTGCGTTGAGAGTCCCCCTTTGCCGGTTTTCAATGTCACTGGGCTCGCCCAGAGGGGTCAGAGGACAGTCATCTCTTGACTCCCCCAGATGGCCTGCAACAAGCAGATAAAACCCTCCACAGGATCAGGTGATGGTCTGGTTTCTTTCATTGATTCCACCGTCCAATTCCCTTGGCACCCTTCTAATAGAAGCATCCATGAAATTCCCCTTTTGCACTTCTGGCCCGGCATCAATTCGAGCTTGAAATCCCAAAAAAAACATCTGAACAGAGCATCGTTATTGAGCTCTGAAACCCTGAAATACTGTAACAATTCCACCTTCTCGGCGTGCAAGTTTCCCCGCCGAAAATCCCTCTGCCGAGAAGTCTGTCCCCTTAGCTAAACGACAAACCAATCTGTTAGCTAAACACTTTCCACATGAGTCTCTGTGCAAGGCTCCCGGCGGCAGACTCCCGGCGCGGCCAGGAGCGCGCCGGGAAGCCCTCTGCCGAGAGCCCCTCCTCCTTGTCAGCCACTCACCCCCCTTTTTGACCGGCTGAACCCCTGGCCGAGACCCTCTTTGGCCGCCGATTGAACCCAGGCCGAGACCCTTTTCCCTTGGCCGATTATGCCCCAGGCCGAGATCCCCTCTTTGGCCAATATTAAAGCCACGCCGAGATCCCTCCTTCAGTCAACGAAATCCACTCCGAGGCCCATCTCTGCACCATCTTTCTTCAAACTTCTTAATCTCCCCATACATCTGTTTAAGGGGATACTCACAGACCATCACTTGTGTCTTGATGAGATACAATAATGGGGAAGAGCTCCCCTACAGCTCTCGTCCCGAATCCGGATTTCACCGCTGCCTTATGAACCCAAAGAACCATGTCATTACATGTGTTCTGATGGGTTCCAAGGGAATATTGATCAATGATATGAAGGCAAGAGATGTCCCTGGGCCTGGTGCCCATCTTTGTTCGGTCGTTGTCCCGGCTCTCCGTGGATGACGACCTATCCTCCCTTGGCATAATCCAGGTTGAGGGAACATGCTGCCAAAATTTACATATACCCCACCAATCGAGTGTGGTACTCTCTTCTAACCCCGCTGGCCCACGGAGTTATGCCCTTGCGTGATCTCCGATGGTCCTCCGAAGGGGGATATTAATAAGACATCGCACTCGTACCGGGTGTGTTACATCAGGCCGGTCCCCATCCGGATTCCGGGTTATGTGTATATACCCGATCTTTTACGGATCCTACCCTGCCGCTGCATGGGTGGTTTCCTATTCCCCACTTGGCATCATCCAAGATGGTGGGAATATGCCGTCGGGTTTCTCCCGTAATTAACAAACCCCTGCTCTGTTCAAATACATTTAACGTCTTGCAAATAGATGAATTTTGTCTCCTTTGAGCATACGGCTTTACCGCTGTCTTCCTCCTACCTCTAGCGTTTAATCAAGGGTTGTCTTCCTTAGGGAGGACGTAATTAACGTCATAGCGTTCAGGGTATGACGGACTTCTAGTCCAGACACGATCACTCACAATCGACTGACCATGTCAGATCGAGCGCACAATAAGAATCGTCACCACGGTGACTGGCACGCCAATGAACCAATAAATCAATAAATAATAAATCAATCCAATAAATTAAATTAAATAAATAAATAAATAAAGATATCATAAAAAAATCCGCGTCCACAGACGCGCATGCCACCAACCATCATAGATTTGCCGGATTGGGAGAGGGTTCCGGTAACCACAGCAGTACTCCTCCGGATCTACCTACGCTGACGTCCACCGGGGTTCCTGTTGACAGTATTGGGGCGGGCCCCACGGATAGCATGGTGCACCAGGCAGCTGGCGACCGAGGTTGGACTCTTGAGCGAGTCGTGGCGGCATCGAGCCTTCAGAGGCTCCATGTTCTTTGTAGTTCCCTCGACAGGCTCTGAGGTTTCCACTTCTAGCATATCCATAAAGGCCAGCTCCAAGAAGTTGGGGAAGCCAACAGCGGCAGGGAAACTACCGAACTCCATGGGCACCGCCAGGTACCCTTGCGCATGACCGACAATAATCGAAGGGCCAAAGCCGACGCCAGTCAACCCAGTCGTCGTCATCGCTCGCCTGCAAAGACATACAAACCAACGATCAGCAGCCTTTGGGAGGGCCTCGAAGCCCAAGTATCTCGACAAAGAGATGAAAGGTGACACTGGTCCCACCGGGCGTGCCAGACTGTTTGCGATGGGATCTTTCCGTTCTCTCCGGTTTTCTTTTTATTTATTTATGATTATCATTTGGGTTTATTTGGTTTATTTCACATGTCGATCAATCAATTAACTGACTGGCAATTAACTGACTGATTGACTGCGCGGGCGTGCCAGTCACGTGAGTGACAAATTTATTATGCGCTCATTCTGACCCGTGTCGGGTGAAAGTGAGATTCGGTCGGGACCAGCAGTCCGCCACACCATAAAGGCTATGGCGTTAATTACATCCCCCACGAGGATGGAAAACTTTTGATTAATTACCGAGATAGTGGGCTGTCGAGGCCGGAATAAGGATGCGATATTGTGAACATGACGAGATCACATGAGATGCGTTTATCTATCATGCAAGAGAGGCATGGTTCATTAAATTGGAGACCCCTGGTACGTGGCGGAGGACGTAGGTCCGAAAACCACCGTCGCGCATAGCGGAGGCTTCCGATCGGGGGTAACCCGGTCTTCCGTCAATGCCATTGATATACCCGAGGGTCTATGCAAGCATGCATACATGATGTTCGTGACTATGCTAAGCATGGCAATAGAGTTATGAAAACAAACAGTGATCAATCACATTTATTAATCTTCGCCAAGGGGAACGAGAATGGTAACACAAGCATGATAACGAAAGCGAAGTGCTGATGGACATGGTAGTGAAAGCATGATAACAAGATGATTCGGACTCGAACAGCCCTTCCCTTATTCAGTTTATCACTAATTAGGGTTTGTTAACTCTGACCAGGGGAGACGAGGATCGCTCTGGAGGCGAGTGAGTGATTAAAATAGCACAAGGGTTCAAAATCGGGGCGGCCACGCGTAGGGGTAGGTTTCCCGGCGCGGCCAAACGTAGGTGAAAGTGTTTAATCCGGTGCGGCCATGGCAAAGTTAATCCGGCGCGATGGCCTTGGGGCGCGCCGGTTTAGGGCGCGCCGGGAACAAGCCAAAGAAAAACAAGAAGATATGAGTCTATCGTTAATCTGGCGCGGGGGGGTACCGCGCCGTATTAGGGCGCGCTGGATTAGGACCGCGCCGTTTTAGCTTATTTTTGATGAATTTTGAAACCATTTAAGTTCACTAAGATTCTGTTGAGAGTTTTGAAGTTAGTTGGGCCGATTGCTTGTTTAATTGAAGTCCCGAACCCTTCCAGAATGAAGTGATGAGCTAGTGCGAGGTCTATACTCGAGCACTAGGGTCCCTGATTCAGAATGAATGTTTTTATTATGGCCGGTCCGTAGAGACGACTTGATCGTCTAAAACCTGCCAAAAATTGGGCAGCATCTCCCCTGAACCTAAAAGGTTGCAGGAGAGGAACGGGGTCATACTCACTTGTGGAGTAAGCCCCTAAACTGCCGGTCTGCATGGAGCCAGCAAATTCCCAACGGATAGGATACCCTGAGGACTGGCCTACGAGGGGCACCAAAGCTCCGTGGGTGGAAGCAGAGGACCGAGGCAGCTCGTGACGGAAGCAACATCCCGAGGACTGGCCTACAAGGGGTGTGCGACCTACAGCACATACTGCACCTGCTAGAGAGAGAGACCCTTAGGGAAAGAGGCTCTGAGGACTAGCCTGCTAGGAGCATTTACCCCTTGGTCACCACAGGGTCCCGAAGGGCTGTGGGTTTGAGATTGTTGGGCTGGAGCCCCCTGTTGTTGTCAGCTTCGTGACTCATGAGAAACATTCATCACTCGAGAGTGGAGTTCCCTTGGCCAATTAGCAGCTCTGTGGAACGATGGGAGATATCCCCCCTCCCTGGGTGGAGGGCTAAGATGTTAATGCTCACGAGACCGGGTTGCCATTCATGGAATAGAATGCAACAGCAGTCACGAAAAGAGGCGATCGATATGCAACTAGAAAAGTTTGCCTACGCACGCATACCCACAAATGACTGGAATGCAGTAGTCGCGAAGCGGACTTCACTATCCCAGAAACGTCACCGGCCTCCTCTGAACAACGGAGAAATGCAAAGAGGAGGGGAGGCGAAGGTCAGATTTCGTATAAAAACGGAGAGAAATGTGTGCACAGGCACAGGCGCGGAGGACCCAGGGAGGGGTTATCCATGTAGCCCATGGCATACCAGGGCGCGTTCGGAATCTGGAGAAATCGGGATCTCGAAGCCGTATACGGGAAGACCCTAATAGATATATACATCTATCGAATGAAATAGCAATGGAGGAGGAAGATAAGACGTTAAACATTCAACCCATTGGTGCATTCATATACACATGCTATCATTCCATTGACGGGGGGAAACCACCCACATATCGCGAGTTTGGTGCCGGCATCGCGGCACGGCCACCATTCTACTCGCAAGAGAGTTCATAGAAGAGCAGATAAAAAAAAAGGACGCAGAGAAGGGGGGAGGGGTTGGCTCATATCATAGCCATCCCTCCCCCTCTCGCTTACATTCGATAGAGAGAAAGCAAGGCCGGGAATCAACGGAAACGTAGGCGCCCACTTGTTCCCAGAACAGAGTATCGGGAAGCCTTCTTCTTCTCCGGCTCCGGAGGGCTTCAGGCAGAGGAGGGAAGACGGCGGCGATGGGCACTCAGGGGAACCCTGCTTCACTCGCAAGAAACCCTTTCTCTCCCCCCGGACGATTGGCTCTCAGACCTCTGTCTTTCCTCTCGATTTTTCTCCTTTTCTCTTCTTTTTTTTTCTTCTCCAAAAGCCCCTCCTCCTCTATTTCCAATTGTCTCTCACTTTATCAATCGAACGGTTGCCTATATATAGGAGCAGATTCGAAGTTTTTAACCCAGCGTGGAGAATGGCGTGCCGGGAAAGGGAGCTCCATCCTTTGCGCGCCGGAATAGGAGGGCACCGGGTGGAAGGTTCTTTGCGCGCCGGAATAAGGGGCGCCAGATGGGGGCGCGCCGGTTTAGGGCGCGCCGTGTTAATGCTCTTCGCACGTCGCGAGTCAGCCGATGAGTCCGGGGATGATTCCAGGGGTCACCGTGAACATTTATCTCGCCAATGCTCCTTGAAACCTCGAAGAGACGCCTTGTTAAAGCTTTCAGGCCGACGTACGGCCATTCTCAGAACTTCCGATGACTTTGGTTTGATCACGCATGTTTTCCGCTGACACGGCTCTCGGCACTATGATAAGTGTCGCTGGCTCGGTCTGGCTTGTGCTCAAAGCTCCTTAGAGGGTGGGATAACACCAGGGATAGTCCCGCCTGAGCTGGGCGATCATTCGGCCACTAAGGGGCCCATCTGGATGGGGAAGCCGTACCCGTGCCGGGTGACCGGGATCTTTTACCGACAGAGCTTTCGGTCCTCCGTTCTGAAGAGCCAAGGGGACTCTTTCATCTCAGGAGAATCTTTCATGAGGTGGGTAGCCACTGGGTAGACCGTCGTCCTTGGTCGGACAACGGGTATAGTGTTTGCGGCACGACGGAGTCAATGCCGGTTCATTGGGCAGGCTTGGTCGCACTGCCGGTTGGTTGTGAGTTCATCTCGGTTCTCCTGAGGTGAAGTCCCTGGCGTTCATACGGGGTGACTTGAGGCTCTGACAGCTTGAGAAGTCTTCAGTATGTTGATCTTTATCGGCTTCCGTGCTTCAGCGGGCCGCATTATTCGTCTTTATGGCTTGGTCGCCGACGATCACATTTTGGGTGCCAACAGGGAGTAAATGGCTACATAAACTCAAAGGAAAACCTCTAGAAAGGTAAGCAAGTCTGAGCACTCAAAGTCACGCTTGTTGGTGGAGAGCAATCTCGTGCCCATCCCTTTCCTTCTCTTATATCTCTTCCGCCTACGCTCTATCAATTTGCTGACTTAGGCATCTGAGGGTTTTCCCCGGGGTCGTAACCCTGGGCTCCTTTGATCTGTTTCCTACTTATCATTGGTGGCGGCGATCAGTGTCTATCAAGGATCGTACGGCTCAGGCTTCAGCACAACATCACGCCTCTTCATCTGGCGCCATCTGTGGGAAACGAGCAAAGAGCCAATATGGTGCGAAGGAGTTCTAGTAGGAGAAACACCGGCGACAAAGGCAAGGCACCGGCAGCCGTGGAGGGAGAACATGTGCCCTCACACTCTTCTACGAGCCCCCTCTCCAACGCCTAAGTCTTGGCTAGGGAAAAAACCAGCTAGAGGATCTGGCGTTGATCAGTCAGTGTGTGTGTGCACATGTGGTTGGGGCTTTGGACGTGTGCTGATGAGTACAACCCCAACTAGTCCTTATTAGTGACAAGCTGTGTTACGGTGTCTCAGTTGTCGCATTGAGGTTGAGCGGGAGACACCTGAGACGCGGTATAAGACGTTAGTGGACCCATCCGACCTTACTTCTAGTGGGCAGTTCTCCTATCACCCGAGACGTAGTTTCTTCCGACAGTTGAGGTTGTGGTTTCCCGACAATGAGGTCGTGGTTCTCCCGAAGGTTGAGGTAGTGGCTTCCCCTACCGTGTGGTCATGGTTCCTAGCTTGGTTTGTGTGTAGTTGAGTTTCCACCGAAGTGTATCAGCGTAACATGACAGGTTTACTTGCGGTCATGGTTTTCCTTGGCATTCGAGGTGTCGTGTTGCCTGCGTAAGGCTCGAGTGACAACATACTTTACTTTCTGCCAGCTACTTACTCATTGTTGTTGTTGTTGTTTAGTGTTGTGAAGATCCACAGGAATCCTACTGAGCCAATGAGATGAGACTCACGTATTTTATTTCAGGTGTGGTGTACCTCCATGTGGTTCAGAGAAAGGAGTTTCTTAACTACCAGTGTACTAGAGTCAGGGTATGTCGACTCGAGACTATGTACTTTTATTTTCTTTTAGACTATATACTTTTCGGACTTGTACTCTACACTATAAATTATATAAATTTTAATAAATATAAATTTTAATTTCTACACTTTAAATTCTATATTTATTTTAGATTCTTGTGCACTTCCACAATGTTAGTCTAACCCTTTCGAGTATTGTGGCTCATAGATGGCAGGTTGGTATTCCGATCGCGCGTGTTACTTTTCGGTACTCGGATAATGGGTGGTTGCTAGACTTTTAACGGATCGGATACGGAGCGGATAGTGTGATATCTAAATTCGTTTCCGATTAATAATCGAATTATCCGATTAGTAATCGAATTATCCGTCGGATACTTTATTCGGATAATTATCGGATAAATACGAATTCGAATTCGATTCGAATTTTAAACGGATAATTACTAAACCTACTTAGAGGTGAATCCTGTGAGAGCGTTTAATGTTGTTTTCTCAAGAAAAAATATTTTTTATTTTGAGAGATGTTATCAAAAGATTAGACTTCATCGTAAAAAAAGGAGATACCTTACCAAATGAGTATAAGTAGATTTCTTGTTTTTAAATTATATTTTGAGACAAAAAAGATAAAAAGAGTAATCAAATAATGTAATAAGATTTGAGTTAATAATATATAGAATATGCATATCCTTAGACTTTTTATCTAAGAGTTCATATTCGGTCGGATAATATCCGACACGGATATCTCAATATCCGAATTCGTATCCGATTAATAATCGAATTATTCATCAGATATTTTATTCGAATAATTATTCGATTAAACGAATATGAATTCGAATTCGATTCAAATTTTAAACGGATAATTACCGGACCTAGTGGTTGCAGTTGTATCACGCGAGTTAACTGCGAATCCCGTGCCGAGGGCATCCCACGCAGCTTTGGACGTTCGGCAACCTACCATGCACGGGAAAAAGAGGTTCAGTCATTGAGTCGGGCAGGATGCTCAAGACCAGTTGATCCGTTCTTGCCCAAGAGATTGGCGATGACAAGTTGGGATATCGTTTCACCGGGCATGGTCACAAGAGGACACGCCTCAAACCCATCCACGAGGCCCATGTATCCTTGGAACCAGAGAACGGCTTCCATCTGAAGCTTCCATCCTAGGTAGTTGTCACGTGTGAGCTTCGTTTGATGCAAAGACATGACCGGGCTACCATAAGGGGAAGCAAGAGGGAACAACAGGTTGAATGGCGACAAGCGTTGCAGAAGCAAGGGTGGTGGGGGAGAGGAGACGTCTGAGCCACTCAGGGTGGGGAGGTTGCAGGAGGGGGATGTCGACTGCTAAGCCTGTACCTCTATGATGCCATGTAAAGAAAGCAGAACAAAGTAGAAGAGACGGAGAACAGAAAAACACAGGAGGATGAATTGGTTCTCTAGATACTGCAAGAGCCCTTTACGTGTTCTTATATATGTACACGATTGTTTACAAGAGTGGAGGCCATATTTTAGTATGGCTAGCAATACAAAATCTTATACAGAACATTGCCAAAACCTCAATCACCGATACCCTATTTTGAGTGCCTAAGCCGGGAAGGGCCAGCACCATCGGGAGCTGCCAGGGGAGAGATTTATGCAGGATCGTCCGGGGCCGATTCCTGTCGTGTATTCTTATGATTTAGTTGCCAGTGTTGGAGCCAAAGTATAAAATTTCATGGCTTAAGTTATCATGTATCTGAAAAAGTCGTCAGGAACACGGTTGACCATTCTACGTAGTGTAGATCACCCCTGACAACAGTCAACCAGCTGTTGCTGTACTTCTACAGCGTCTACAACAGAACATACTATTGAAACAAGTCCGGATCCTATATATGCCCACGTAAATGCCACTGCAAGACTTGTTCACACAACACACACACAGAGAGAAGGGATGTGTACGTGTGTGTGGAGAGAGAGAAACAGAAATAGAGAACGGGTGGGGGGGAGGAGGGAGGGAGAGAGAGATAGAGAGAGATGAAGGCGTGTGAAGACAGTGTGTTTGTGTCTGTCTGTGTTCGTAGGTGTTTGAGACACACAGAGAGAAAGAGGTGAATGTGTGTTGGCAGAGAGGAGAGAGAGAGAGAGTACTGTCAAATTAAGGCAACAGACGGAGAGAGAGAGAGAGAGAGAGACCAGAAGAATAGAATCAAAGAAAGATGAATGCTTTCCCAACGAATTCAACGCAACAATGTGGTAGCAACTAAAAAACCCTACATTGTTCTTGGAAACAGATACCAGCCAAAATAAAGCAGGCGTACTGTAGTTGGTGAAGTACTGTTGTCTCATGGCGCTCGCTTGCGGATCGAACCAATATCCATCAAATAGCTAACTAGATATAGCTAGTTAGCACGGCACCCAGGCGGTGGCGAACACCGCGTTGTGCCCCTTCCATGTGAGCACCAGGTGGTCTTCCTCCTCCTTCTTCATCCCCCACCCCGCCGCGTGCTCGTCCAGCATCCCCCTCACCTCCCCCACCGCCTCCTCCCCGAAGGGCGCCCCCCGGAACCCCGCCGCCTGCATCCGCTGCGCCCACCTCCCTCTCGTCTCCGGCCGCTCCACCCGCTGCGCCCCCTCGCACGCCACCACGTTCTCGATCTTCCACAGCACGTCCGCCTCGTACCACCGCCGCTGCTCACTCCCCCGTGGCAGTAGCGCCTCCACCGCGTCGTAGGGTATCCACAGGTAGTTGAAGGCCGCCCGCAGCCGCCCCACCAGGTCCCCTGCCGTGAGGTCGACGTCCTCGTCCACCAGGGTCACGAGCAGCGGGTTCAGCCCTCGCACCGCCTTCAGGAACATGCCGCGCAGCGATGGCGACGGCCCGGAGGCGGGGACTGCCATGACAGTGGCAGTCTCCTCTGGGATGTAGTGCAGCATCATGTGGCAGTTCACCACGAGGGCCTCCCCCTCGGAGACCAGCTGTTGCACTCGCAGGTGTTCGATGAGGGAAGAGAAGGCTTCCGATGGGTTGGAAGGGACGACTTTGAATTCCATGCCCACGCTGCGAGCCCTGGCGAAGTTCACCAGCCTCCTGCCGAGCTCGTCGTATGGGATGTCAAGCGTCGGCGGAGGGGAGGGCGACTCCCCGGAGGACCCGGCAACCGTCAGCTTGAGGAAGGGAGGCCCCTCCGGGCGGCTGGCGAGGGAGTCGATGAGGGTGGGGATCTGCATGCAATGGGTGGAGCTGAGGTCAACGATGTGGACGACGGGGAACCCCTCGACGGCCTCGACGATCGCGGCGTTGGCGGCGGAGTAGCCGAAGCGATGCCAGGGCGTGAGGTCGATGAAGCTGGCAAGGGCGAGGGCGGAGAAGCGGTGGGTGACGGCGGCGAGGAGGTCAGCGGCCTCAGCGCGGGCCACAGCAGCGAGGGCCTTGCAAGTGCCGGTGCGGGAGGCGCGGGTGATGAGGGCGCGGAGGAAGGCGGCGGCGAGGCGCTGGTTGGGGTCGCCGTCGGGCGGGGCGATGTTGTTGAGGACCCAGAGGATCTGCTGGGCGAGGGTGGCATCGTTGCCGTCGATGGCGTTGGCGCAGTGGACGAGCAGCTGCTCCATGCAGCCGGCGTTGTTGAAGGTGCCGAGGGACTTGCCAGAGGTGGGGAAGCCGGGCCAGGGCCGGGCGCGGTAGAGGGGGTTCTTGGCGCCGAGGTCCAGGGAGAGACCTAACCCATTACTCTGATGGTGCAACGGGGGAGGAGGCAGTGGGGATGCCTCCGTGTACTGCATCATGTGTGTGTGAGAGATTGTCTTGAGAGATAAAAGAGAATATATCTCAATAAGAGAGAGAGACAGAGAGAGAGAGACAGAGAGATTACAAGATGGCAACTAGCTGCAGGGGGAACTGGAACTTCTATGTACTAAGGATGTGGTGGTGTGAGTTATCAGTGTGAGGAGTGGCGCACATGGATTTAGGAGATGGGTCAAGTGGGGTTTCTTGGGATCAATTTTATTGCTCACGCCCTGCGGAGGAATGAGGAAGGAGAGAAATAATTACTCACATCCCCAGGAGAAACAGCTTGGTGACAGATGCAGCAGAAGGAGGCATTCAGATAGGCATGCATACAGAAGAGGACTGTGGGGTGGAAGTACGGTAGAGACAGAGTAGCCTACTGATGACTGCCGGGGGCTGTTTCTCTCCGGGTTCTTTCTGGGTTTCTTCTTCTTCTCTTCTTCCTAGATGAGGGTACTGGGAGCAGAGTGGAAGGGGGAGGGCGAGGGAGTTGGGGGGTTCACAGGGGCTGAGTGTGGAAATGGGGATGGATGAAGGGGGAAGAGCTGGTCTGGTGTTGGCTTCCCGGTGGCATGTGAGGTCGCTGGCCATGGGTTTGTCACCACGCGAGAGTTGGGGTTTGTCATGTTGTTAGAGAGAGAGAGAGAGAGAGAGAGGGAGGGAGTGGTGGGGGGCGGGGGGGAAGAAGAGGGGGAGAAAGCCCTAAGTGAGTTGAACTCAGTTGAGAATCACTGTGGATCCAGTCATTTTGAGTGGTTCTTATTCAATGGACAACTATCCAAACCGAATCATATACGTACCCTAAACTCTACAAAAAAAAAAAAAGAAAGAACTCTTGCACCAAGCTGGCAATGGGTTTTGCAAACTTGGAAGACACACTCATAAGGACAGTGCATTTGATTCAACGTCAGCACAGCCCCTCTAAAATCACAAGAAATTCACAGACGCAAGGAAAAGGAATGAGAAATAATCTATGTACATATACACAGATGCACTCAACCCTCCCCCCTCTCCCCAATAGAGAGAGACAGAGAGAGAGAGGCTCACGGGCCATATCATGAAGAAATCATTTGGTCAGTGTCAGTTGGGTTGCAAGGACAGAGAGAAGAGAGAGAGTTGGAGTCGGGGGGATTCAGGGTTGTTGGCCTTGGAAAGTGATGGCTTTGGACTATCGAAGACTTGGGCCCCTTCAGTCGCGTTTACCTCATGACCCGGCCCACCGTCGGCCACCCCCCCCCCCTTCCCAAAACAAAAAAACTAATGCCAATGATGTCCCTCCGTTCTAACGCAATAATTCTCCCACCACAGGGATATGTAAAAGGATAGTAGTACTCATCCGGATCCAACACCAACTCCACCTTTTCATCTTTATCCTTGACAATGATTTCGGAAACGGACATCTAATGGTTAAAAGATGTCAAGTTATCCTAGTAATTAATTTATAGCTAGGGAACATATACACGTGTCTTAGTTCCCATCTTTAAGTTAATCAAGTTCCACAATGGTATGATCAATCATGGGAGAGGCGATACCTGCGATACCTTCTGTTTTAAACACCTATATATATACGTGTTGGGTATGTGAGGAATCATAACCATTGATCAGTTTTGCCAATGGCCAAGGGTAGCTATTGTCAAGCATTAACAGATGGATAAGTATGCCAATAGTTTAAGCCAGCTGATCGTTTTCATATATATAAATATATATATAGCAGTACTGTCACTCATATTGATACATTATGTATTTAAGACAGATGACACAGTGAACTCATATATCAATCAGTGGATCCCTCGATGCTTAATAAGAATATGACAGACTGTGGATTTAGAATATTCCAGGGTTCTGATTGGGAGTTGACTCCAAGACAACCCTACCACAGATTAGTAGACAAACTCGCGAATCCATTTTTCAGTTTGATAAGGGGAGTAAATTACCCTGAAAGTACACATTGGGTGACGCAGTGCCAATGGTAATTAAGCCTTGGGTTCCACATTTATACCTCCCCCTAAACTATGCTTTAGCTCTGGCATTTAGGGTAATTATCTTCCTATCAAATCTATATCCTGTAATCGCTTGTTCATGCCAAAACACATTTGCAAAGTCCTAGTATAACCCAATCTGTCTTACTAGACTCTTAACTCACTGATTGTCAAAGAAAAATAAAGTGAATCTTGCAATAACTCATTCAAGATCAGTATAAGAATAGATTAACCCATCCCCAAGCAGGACCTTCAGGTACACTATAAAGTACTCCTTACATCATCAAAATCCTTTGAGTGTTCCAAACTCATAAAAACATAAGGATAAAGTTCTTAATTCTCATGGATATGCATATTTTGGAAATCAACCACTATGGCTTCCACATTTAGATTTGACACCAAAAACTTATTATTTAGTTTACATTTTAGTCTCTACCGTCAACCTATTCTTGGTCAATCACTATATATGCATGACATACAAGGAGATGATATATAATTAACAACTATACATGAAAGTTAGATTATGAAAGCGCATGGGACATTATTCCTCACTATTTTGGTTCTCAAAGTCAACTCTTAGATGTCAAACTAGTTTCGCATCAGTCTCGCTGAACATGTTCATTCATAAGGATTCATTCGAGCCTGACAACCCATGCCTTGTACGTGGTGTGTTTGTATTTTGTGGGGAATTAAAGGAGTGATCATGCTCTACTAGTGAGTTACCTCTCGCGCTTTGGTGTACTTGATCTGGCTCTCGAATAGAACTTACACTTTGGTGCAATTGATTTTGAGCCAATTCCCAGCAGATCCCCTATGTTATTTTTAATAGTCTAAGATATGATTGGGGAAAATTGATCAATTAGCCAGGGTAGTGATAGTCAATCTATTTGTGTGCACGCATAGTTGGGGGCTCCTACAAACATTGTGATAGAGAGATCACATACCCTAGCCAATTCTATTTTTCACTTGCCACACTCTTCAAAATTTTGGAACTTTCTAGAGGTGGGTCAGGTGTATTGCGACTCGTGATTAGATACTAATATTTAAAGGGCATATTTGACTACTTACTAATGAGGATATGGCTGGCCCCCAAGCCAGGCAACAAGTATGTTCACCTCCACCTTCACCACCTTGATCTTCTTCACCATGGTTTTCACCATGCCACCCTACATCGTCATGGTGAAGGCTACTAGTGCCTCTTCTGTTGCAGTGGTCAACAATAGCAAAGCAGACTAAGATTGGTAGCTAAATCTATCGCTACCCGCCACACTCCCAACCGCCCTCACAACACCCCCCCTCTCCTCTTCAAGCCATCTCATCTATCGAAGCACAAGAAGATATGTCCACCCTCTATGCCCCCCTCCTTTAACAGTCGCCTATCTATGACCCCTAGACACTGAGGCTGAAATGGATGCAAATAGAGAAACACTCATTTCCTCTTTCATTTTTTGTCTCCAATAATTCTTCTATTTTTGACATACTCTCTCTCTCTCCCCCTTTAGGGGTGAAAGCGAGTAGCTTGGCTCGATGAACAACTCGTGACAAACTCAATAAATGCTTGATATGACTTGTTCGATTTAGTAAACGTGCCAAATTTGAACAAAATTTTAGGTTCAATTATTGAATGAGACTAGCTCAAACATTAGAATCTTTGGCTCATTTATGTTGGGGAACAAGCTCAGCTAATTGAGACTCAACTGTCTTATCTGATAATATAACTAATATATAGGTGTAAGAGAGAATTACTTATTCGTTCATTTTTATTTATTTAGTAGTTCAAACAAGTTGATAAATAATAAATTACTTAAGATTATCTACTATGCAAAGAGCTCGAATTAAGCTCAATTATTAAATGAACTAAGTTTGAACAAAGTATTACTTTGCTCGTTTAATGTTCAAATAGCTCGAGCTTGATATGAACTCAGCTCCATAATAAATAAACAAAGCTTGAACATCATGGTACTCCGTTTTTTTTTTAGAATTAAATGTGAGTCAGATTATAAATTTTCCCGAGAGTCAAACTTAGGATCTCCTCTCTTGAGGTAACGAGGTAAGATCATTCAACATTCTCCTCGTTCGGGGCCCTCGTTACCAAGAATACTTTGTCTTAACAAGAGATTACAGATACCATTTTCCATGGATTAATTATGGTACACTCGCTATCCAGATCGCTATTAGCAGATGCCTCGCATTGGTGTGCGCTCTCTCTCTCACACACACACACAACCGTACACGCACGTCCTTCCGTATGTAGTCAGTGGTAGCGCTTTCTTCCCCACTCAAGCCGTCATATATACAATAACGTACGCAAAACCCTGCGAATCTCCTGCTGCCGCTGCTCCCCACGTTGTGCGTGATATATATGGTGGCCGCAACCTTCTGCTGCTGCTGGCACTGCAGGTAGCCATTCCCAAGTGGGCATGAAGACGAACGATCTCTCACGTATACGCCCCTCTGCACCTTCCCCACCTCCACAGATTTCTGACTGCTCTACGTAACGCGGGTCCAAAATACAACACACGGCTCCCCCCCCCCTTCCTCTCCATCGATGATCAGCTGGTATCTTATCCATGTTGGTATCCACAAGAAATTTGATCCTGCCAATTTGATCCTGCCACGTACAGATGCCAACATTTAGCTATATCAGGAATATGGCGCACTGAGCGCACACCCACATACGGGCACACCAGTTGCTACGTACACCAATCATCCCTGTGTGACACAGCCGGGGCCTGCTGTACACCGGGAAAGGGACTCCTGCCATTTGGCACGGCATGGTGGTCCACCTCCATGTATATATTGCACCACATCACACAGTTCATGGCATCTTCACACTACCCTTGCTGTAGTGGTCCTCCTAACTACAAAAATGTCACCTTGGTTTAATTGGAGATGGGGTACGTAGTCTCAGGGTTGTTGCTGACAAACCCCATATATATCCTTCTTCTAATGAACATGCAGTAAGGGCCCTCGAGAGGAAGAGGGTGGGTGGGTGCAGCAGGCATTGATTTGGTCATTTCAAGTGAAAACAAGATCTAGAAACCTTAAACAAATGCTGGCACTGAGAAAAAGGCCACCCCCCTGTGGACAAAAAAACTCTGGCCCCTAAAGAGGCTTTTGGCCCTGAAAAGGCGTTCAGCCTTTTCATGAAGCCAGTGTGGCCGGGTAGGAGATTCGTGCAAGCTTTGTGTGTTGATCATTCCTTGGCGAATGAGAGTTGGGGATGGAGCCAAGCGGAAGAAGACAGAGGAGCCAAGTTAATTAAACAGATAGTAATCAGAGAATGAGGGAATAGAGGAAGTGTTTGATTCTTGAAAGATATGCATCAAAGTTATATATATATATATATATATATATATATATATATATATATATATATATATATATATATATATATATGCAGATGTAGCTGTGCTGGCTAGCTCATTTTATCACAGGTGCAAAGTGAACAACGGAGCACAGGACCACAACAGATCATCTAAACTGGCCATGCTGCCGCCGTTGTACTCACTCTATCCATGCTTGCAGCCCCCAACTCCTCTGCAGGACCAACTTGCTCTCTCTCTCTCTCTCTCTCTCTCTCTCTCTCTCTCTCTCTCTCACACACACACACACACACACACACACACACATAAACACACACGCACCCAATTCTTCTTCTACCGTCCATACATCCAAGTCAAGCTAGCTCACACAGTCTCTGCGCGCAAGAGGGTTAATTGGGAAGAGAGAACAAGAAACGGATACTGTCAGTTGCTCTCTACATATAGCGTTTTATAATAGAAACTGCAAGAGCAAGGACATCCAACACATCCATGCAAAACTAACCAAAGCAAGCCTGGCATGAAAAGCTGACCCATCACAGAGGGAGGGTGTGGGGACACGCATGCATGGTCTTCTAGGTGTGCATGGGGGGGCAGCTTCAAGTGGGGGATCGACATAACGAATTGAAGAATCTACTAAAAGCACAAGAGGAGGAGCACTTAAGTTCAAGCACGGGGTTAATTAATTAAATCCCCTCCTGGAATGAGTACCCTAGCTTGAGGAGTATCCCTATGGGCTGGGCGGTACAAGGGCTAGAGGACATAGGGTGCAACTCAAGCCACCCCATGCATAGATCGGAGAGAATTCCCTCTTGCATTCCCTTGGCCCCTTCTTGTTCGATCTCTTTTCTTGGGACACCACAACAAACAGAAATCTGAACGTGGAAGTAAGGAATGTTAGCATGTGCCGGGGGACACCTCCCCCACATTAAAAGAAAGGGAATTAACGTACCCATCTCATTAGTTTTCATATATATATTCCACCGAGCATGAGAGACGCATACATGGCTGCACGGTGTGGCCACGGCTTTGAGCATTTTGAGAACGAGCCCAAAACATGTGGAGGCCAAGGGGAAAGGACACCTTCCTGCTTTGAAAGCCGAGCTGTGTGGGCTAGCTAGAGAGGACATGACTTCTCCATAAGAGAAAGATTCTCCATGTATGGTATAGAATTTTGGGGGCTCATTAATTAGTTGCCCCTGGCTTTTCTCATTCTGAAATGGCTTCCCAATCATTGCTGATGGGGCGTTCTACTTCACAGGGACTGCCTTCGTGGCACGGGTTAATTAACCCCTTGTTTGATTAGGGTAATCCCCCATCCATGCATTGATGGGCGCCCTTTGTACGTGCCCTCTGAAATCAAGTCTTAAACAACCTTCTAAGATAGAGGTTAAAGAGTACTGAGCGTTCAGATGATGTGTGTGTGTGTGTGCGCGCGTGTGAATAACAAATAGCCCCATCTTGTTTGTGTAATAAGAACGGACTCCCTATGGTTACATATATCTCAAGATCCCCTTGAAGGACGACGTGGCATTTAATTAATCAGGTAAATTAAGCAGATGGACGGTAACTGATAACACAGTGAAAATGATCGTTTTGGAGTTCTCTTATATTTAATTGCAGATATACCATTGTTGTAAGTTAAGCACAATATTGACATTGCTACAAAAGTATTTATATGTATCCTTCACTGTACCATGATATATATTTACAGGACCAAGATTTGTCGGTCTGGCTGTATCGAATTTCTGTCGGTATAATATGACACCGTATCGATCCGTATCATAATACGTCAATATTAAAAAATTATTTAATAAATATATATTATTATAAAATATAACAAAATATTATGTGTTATTTAGTGGTTAATAGTTGTGTCAGTTGTGTGTGAGATAAAGAGTTTAAATCTCACAAATGTCATGTATTTTTTGACTTATTTTTCTTAAAAAATAATTTAAAAAGTAAAAAAATAATGTCACTAATGTGTTTTGAACTCAAGTCCTAATCTTCCAAATGAAGACTCTTAACCAAACTACTTATAAAGTTATATTTAATATAAAATAGTATATATAATATTTAAATAATATATTGTGGGTATCGGTTGCGTACCATAGACCAGTCGTATTGGTCTGTGACTGATATGATATGATACGGATGGTACACTTCGTATCGGACCAGTTTGACAAACCTTGTGCAATACCCAACTCTTAAAGAAGTTATTAAAGTTACAAGAATGGCCCTCTGATCTCAACATTTTTTTATTGTGGGAGACGATAACTTGAACTTCTGGTCATAATGAGGGCATTGATTGATAATCAACTTTTCATCATTTAAAAATGTAAATGTATTTCGATATGCTTTTTTTTTGCTAGGTACTTTTTTTTGTTTTTTTAAGATGGAGAGCCGGAGGAGTGCAGGGTCGAACCCACAATCACCCCTATCGATGGTGAGATCACCATGACAAGTCGTGGACTCTCAATTTAGATATGCGTGTATATCAATTATATGTACATATATATATATATATATATATATATATATATATATATATATATATATATATATATATATATATGTCAATTAATATATATCACTATGGAATAGGGATTGCTATATAAACATCCACCGACATCTTCCATATTTGTGCCTTCAGATCATTTTATTGTTCATGATACTGGAAGAATAGATTGCATTTCAATTAGTGATTGGATTATATGATCATATTGTCGTTCACGAACTAACCAGATGAGAGGCGGCCCACCTGGGCCAACATCGTCATCCAAAAAAAAGTCACCCTTTTGTTAGGTCTACAGAATCGAACCCAATCGGCTCGGTTGTTGATGAGAAACAGTTAAAGATGCATCTTCGACATGTAATCTGATCTTATGTTGTAACATGTACGTCCTAATTATGCTCCATTCTTGTTTACCTAAATGAATTAACACGGGTTAAAAGGGACAAATCACTAACCTACCTCATTAGATAACACGTGTAAAAGGCCAAGCCCCCAACCTACCTCATTAGAAAATGTCAAGCACCTCTCTCTCTCTCTCTCTCTCTCTCTCTCTCTCTCTCTCTCTCTCTCTCTATATATATATATATATATATATATATATATATATATATATATATATATATATATATATAGATATAGTGTGTGTGTGTGTGTGTGCACGCGCGCGTGTCGGTGTGCGCACGTGTGTGCGTGCATGCATGCATGCTTTCACGTGTATGACACCCTCAAGTTTGGGGTGTCGGTAAGAGGCACCGTGGTTAATTATGTAGGACCCCCCCCCCATGACACAAGGCCCGTGGTCACCACTATCATCCATTATCTTATCCCTTATAGGTGTGTTTGATTTTCGAAAGAGAAAGACGGGATAACAAACAGATGTGAGAGAAAATAATATGGACTCCATAATTTCTCCTCACACCCATCCCCAACTAACTGGGGTGGGGCGCAAACAACTCACCTCACCCCTTTATCAAACACGCCCTATAAGGTTACTACAAATGTCGTTGTATAAAATTTCCTGTCACCATAAAAAACTTGTCGCTAAGACCTTCCACCCTTGTAGTGCGAACAAACACTTGAACTAGACACACAGAGAGAGGAGTTATAAGTAAATCGATCCGTCGAGAAAATTTTGGATGGCATATTTGAACAATATTATGATAACATTGGGAAGACGGTGATTAATTATGAGGAAGTAATCATAGTCTCTCGATGATCGGTTTTCAAAGTCTTAGGGCGCGTTTGCGAACGGTCGAGGCTTACAGTTTCGGGTAAAAATCTTTCAACCTGACAGATATACGTCGCTATCAAGATTAATAATGATTAAAAATCTCCATAATCTTCTTATAACCTACTTCTGAGGATTCTTCCTATCGGACAAGTTTTGTGTCAGCTCAAAAACTCAAATGCATTTATTCACGCTCAAAAATGTAGACAAGCATGGACGTTTAAAAAAATTTAAAAGTTGTCAAAAAATTAAATCTCGAAAGCTGATGTCTCAGCATTCACAAACGTGCCCTTAACCCCGCTTTGTTTGCCACTTATCCCATGCTTATTCTCTTTTTAGTCCAAACTTAAGCCGTTTTGATTTGGCGGGAGCAAATTTACGTAATTCGCTTAAAAGTCACTTAATGTGACTTAAGTCGTATTAATCCATCCCATCTCTATAGGTGAGATAATTTAATCCGATGTCATGCCAAAGTAAAAGAGAATAAAAGTGAATAAAATAAATTTACTTAAATTTAATCCGATTATCCTTAATCTCGAAACAAAGCGATGCTTAAAGTTGAAACGGAGGTTTGAAGAGAAAAAATAAAATAAGGAAGACTCGAAGAGTACGTACATACAAAAATATCCTAACACTTAACCCGGGCGACAGATTTGCACAAGAAATTAAGAAACCGAACGTGTACATGCAAATGTACCTCTTGCAATGATAAATGCATATATATATATATATATATATATATATATATATATAGTGAACTATAATAGCGTTGTATTTGTGAAAGGAACCCAAATTTGTTCACATGCGCGGTAGTCTTTAAAATGGGGCAGCTGCAGGAAATCCTGGAGATTAAATATTAAAAAATTAAAGTGGATGCTGACGTTCCAATTACGTCTAATGATCGCTGCACAGACACACCATACGTGGTGTTTTAAGGAAGTGGGACAGCGATGGCACATCGATGGTGGCAGACCATTTTTGACATCGAGAGGGACGTCTGAGGTGATGTTTAGGGCAAAATCGGTGTCAATTAGGAGGGGCCTCCGTCGTGTTGATGTCCTGGTGGGCCGGTGAAGCGCACTCATGCAATGTTTAATTAACAATACTCGGTGAACATCCACACTATTTTTCACTTGGGGTTTGTATCAATTAAACTTGAATTTTTTGAATTTCTTTTTGTCATGAAACCTAATTTAGCCTAACTTGTGATGCAAGATACACACCCATCAGATGACTAAAAATAAAAAAAATAAAAAAATCACACTCAAGGAATAGTATTGGACCCAATCTTGAATCGACTCTGTTTGTTTTAAATTTTTTTGGGCTATCAGATGAGACGAGGGTGTGTCTTGTACCACAGATTATGATGACTTAAGTCTCACGTCACAAAAAAAAATGAAAAAACATAAATTTTCTCAGTACACACATCTAGAGTGTGTGATTAGGCCCGAATATGCACTAATCAAGTATTACTCGTGTTTAAATTGTCCTCGTCTGCTCTAGAGCCCCGTGTTGGCTCTAATCCACCCCCCTAAACTTGGGTTTCCTAGAAAAACATTTGGAAGGGGGCAACAAGTTAATTAGAGTCTCTATTAGAATAGTGGCCGCAGGCACATGCTACTGAATTCCAACTCCAACAAACATGGTAATAGCCAGGTTGCCGTTGGGGAAAAATTAAATTAAGGATCTAATTATTTTTTGGGCTCGTACACCCTCAACGGCCAACGTTTTGAACATGCATGCTTCTAATTAATATGGCAAGAGATGGAACATGTACTGATTAACTGATTAATTATAAGTTTGAGATTCCCACATTAATTTGGGTGGGCGAAGAAAATGGACGAGAAGAACATAAGATGATATATAATTGCGATAACGCAAATGAGATGAAATTAAAAGCTTGAGATTCCCACGTGTGTGCACTAAGCATTACTCATGCTGGTTATGGACTTCAAGCCAATGGCAAAGTGCTCCGAGGCCCAGCTGACTTTCAAGATGGTTGAGGCAAGAGTTTCGGCCCAAAGTTCGAATTGGCCCACTATGTCCAGCCTTTAGATTTGTGGACAGGATGGATCATCACACACGTTAAATAAAACAATCTTTTTTCATATATAGCTCTGTTAAAAGTATGGTTTGTCGACCCGGTGCGTCTCGCACCGACTCGCACGACCCGACCCGACCCAAGCCGGGACCGGGTCGGTCGGGCCGTGGGTCGTGGACGGGTCGGTCTATTATTTTATTATTATATTATATTATATTTTATATATAATGTGTGTTTTTCTATTTTGTTTTATTATTTTATAATATATATATATATATAAAGTGGTGTTTTAGAACGGGACGGACCGGGTCGGACCGAGACGGGAGCGACCCGACCTGACCCAAGCTGAGACCGGGTCGACCGAGTCGACCGGGCCGGCAAACCCTGGTTAAAAGTGAAATGATGTAAAAAATCATCTGACATTTGTATTTTTTCATGTGTATAGATTTATTGTCACATATGCCCCTACCATCCCCTTCTGTTACTACCCCGTTAGATAGTTCAACTTAACCACAATTAATAGTTAACCAAAGTTAAGAAATCTCTAATAGGCCCCCTTTGCTAACCGAGCACGGTAGCGTGCTCGACTCCGGAGGGTCGGAGGGTCGAGCACGCTAACCGCCCTCGATTAGCGGAGACTGTGTGAGGGGGAGGCGGAGTCCACCGGAAGATTCTCTCTTCCTAGTTGCACTATCTGCCCGACCAACTCGTTGTCAAAGCGGACCTAAAATACTCACAGTTTGTGTGTGTGTACGTGTGTGAAAGGTGGAGAGAGAGAGAGAGAGAGGCATGTGTCCCACTTCATTTGGACGAACCTGGCATCCTTCGTCGGTTAAAGGAAAACCTCCTACAGAGACCAAAAAAGATAAGGGGAGGGTCCCCACCACACACACAGACACAGAAGGTGGGCTCCATTGGGTAGAGAGAGGAGGGTGACAAGTCGAGCAATTGTGAGATAGAGAGAGGTAATTTTGTATAAAACAAAATATAGAGGATATACACGCGAGTAGAGGGTATACATGCGAATGGGAATGCAAGTGTAAGATAGATTTTCAAATTTCACTTTTAATAGAGATATATACGTAAAAACCCTCTAAATAAAAATTCGTGAGTTCAGATTAGATTATGAAGATGGGTAACTAATTGTGAATTGTCCCTAATTATGAACTCTCTCATTGTCCCTAATTAATGAAGGAGAATAGTCGTACTAGGTGTTGTTTCTTTCAGTGAGATTCCTCAAATTTAAAAATTTTGATTTAAAAATGGTGTATTTTTTTAATTTTAAAATCATTAGCATTTTGTTTGGGTGACGGTAAAATAAAAAAAATATTTTGTTAATTTGTTGTAACTTTAACTAACTTTTTCTTTAATTTTAATTTCGGATAGGTATCGATTGTAAAGTAAAAAAAATCTTAAGCTGTGTTTGAGAACAAACTTGACGGAGATTTTAATTATTAAAATCTTCGATAGAATTTAAGTTTTATCAAATGAACGGATCATTTCTCGACTAGCGTGGGGAGAGAATTTTGTGAAGAGAGAACTTAGAACAAAAGGGGTTACGTTTTTTCAAATCCTAAGAAGCACCCTTAGGCCTGCTTCTTAGAATTTTAACTCACGAGAAATCCACTGACATCCTGCACATGGTACTGAGGGTGGATTCTGCGTGAGAGAATAGAGATCGTCTCTGTTTCAAGTGAAGTCTTACGCTGCGTTTGAAAATCATATGGTCAAAATATTTTTGAAAAAAAAATCTGTAGCCGTTGGATAGTGTCAAGATGATTTTACAATTATTTAAAATCTAAAGAATTCACCCTGAGTTTTCATGGATTAAGATAATCGAATATTTTTGTGTCTAATTCTCTTTCCTCTTCAAAATTTTCTTTGTACGGAAGCTTAAAATTCATTTGCCCATTTGATAAAAATTAAAGACCGTCAAATATTTTTACCTCAAAAGTTACGGTTGAACGGGATACCAAATATAATCTTAGTGTCACATCAATTAACGTAATCTGACTTACATTATTTTACGATGAAACAAATAAGCCTTCAGTGCACTCCATTGAATCTAGACTGATAGGGAAACTTGGTGACTGAAATAGTTTGCTATCTCGACTATCTCATTGGAGCCGATTTTATTATTGCAACAGTAATACTTGTTGCACTGCATGAGATGCAATCGAAGAAAAATAAGATAATTTTATTTTTTTTAGATAACCTCTTCCTTAAGCAACCCGTCCGTAACATCCCATCTTAGATTAGACAGTTGAAAAAAAAATCAAGAAAGAGAGTGGATAGTCTTTTCCCGCAAAAAAATGGGCCAACCAAAAACATCCCAAGATGGTTGTCCATTCTTTTTTTAGGAGTTTGGTTTATTGTACACTCAGGTCTGTTGTACATCTTAGGCGTGTAATATCTTTAATTTTTTTAAAAAAAATAAAGTTATTCTTAAGATATCTTAAATTGATATGTAAGTCACGTCATCATCTGATTATTCAAAAAAATTAAAAATAAAATAGGTCAATTTGTAAAAGAATAAACCTAACACTATTAATTTGATCTAATTTTTATTTATTTCTTTTTAGATAATATAATGTTGACATGACTTATCTCTTAAGTTAGAGTATCCTGAGAGTCACTTTAAAAAAATTAAAAAAAAATTAAAGACCTTGTACAAGTTTGCAGCTTAAATTTTTTTAGATTTTCTTCAACCTTTCAAATTGGATGGTACCGATGAGTTGCCTGTTGAAGAGGCTATATATATAGTTGGGCTTTGGAAACTAGGAGACCAGAGGCACAGCAGGCCCAACTTAGAGACCACAGCCTGACTTCATTGGCTGTGGAATTCCATTCACGGGAAACTAGAGGTGTAAAAACTTGTGTATAATAGATAATTCGCTTTCAAATTTGTTAAAACTAAATCGAGCTCATTTAACTAGGTGAATAAGCCCAACTTTAGCAAAATTTCAAAAAAAAAATTAGCAAATGAGCGAATCTGAACACATCGGTGTGTAGCTCATTTTATGATTGTAAATAGGTCCAGCAATGTGTTTTGCTAGTTCATGTATATTTGTTTTACTTAAGAGTTCATTTATACCTCACTTAATAGCTTCTTAATACTCAAAGATAAGTAGCAAATATATCCCCTTTGGCAACTAATAGTTCAACCAAGCTCACAAACATTAACTGATTAAATGAGACAGACTCATTTAATATTTGAAGAACTTAGACTGTGTTTGAATTATAGGATCTTAAATCGGACAAATTATATAGGGCAATACAGGGTTCATGTAGTATGCAAGTAGCTCGACTTTGATAAAAGATTTAGCTCATTAGACAATATTTGAGTGAATCACACTCGAACAGATCGACACTCAACTCAACTCAACTCAAAGATGTGCGAGTTTTAGATCGGGCGAAGCCCACCTATTTCCCATTTCTAGGGTTTTGCTAACCTGACCGTAGCTAATTCCAAATCTATTAGAATGATTACTTGATTGGATTGTACGCATGATTTTGAACTCAAAACTTACATGTCATGTTGTTCATATCTCGGTGACAGTCAGGGTTGATAATGGGTTGAGTTGACCCGACAGGTCCATGATCTTGATCAGATTTTCAACTCGACAATGGGCTGGGCTGACCCGACGTAGATATCTACGTGGAGAATGTCTTGCTTCACACTTAAGAGTATTTGCACACCAAGGGAGTGCAGCGATATTTTTTAAAAAAATATATATATATATATAAATGTGGATCCCAACTTCACATCATCTTGATAATTTAACTCATGAACGAGTAACTTAAAATTTTTAAAAAAATAAAGAATAAATTAAAAATTATAAAAAAAATAAAACTATCTATTTTTATTTTTATCATATTTTTAACTGTCCAATCATAGGTTGGTCTTTATAGATGGATGCGTGAGGTTGGGACCCACCTCTCCACATTTCAAAAAAATAAAAACGTCAATGCTGGGTGTGCAACGGGACGTTCTCCAGGTATCGTCATGTGGGCTAGAAAGTTGGGCCGAAGGCTTGGACCAGGGTTCAGGGTGAAAACCCCTTGGACCAGACAAGTTCATGTGACTTTAGAATTTAGTTATATGTTCAAAATATATAACATTTAATAGGTCTTAATTACATCTAATTTTATGAAACATAGCATTCAGTGTTTTCAAGAAATCAATCTTCATATGCAATTAAAAATTGGAGGGAAAGATAAGCATTATCTTGTGGGCTTTAAGGCAGCTTAATTAGATTTGGGAAATGTTTTGCAAGTCAATCCCTCCTACTACGTACTGATCCTTTTTCCCCAATTAATGCTCAATTAATAGAAGTAAATATATTCTCGTTGTATATTACTATGAGATATCCATCATATAGATCTGATGAGGCTCATTTGAGACATAAAAGAGTGTCTTATCTTTTTTTTTGAAATTTTTTTGAAATGAGTCTCAAGATATCTTAACTTGTCGTACAAATCGCGTCATCATCGAATTATCTAAAAAATTAGAGTACTTTGAAATCTGCTTTTAAAAAATTTCAAAAAAAATATAAAGCACTGCACACCCAAGGTGTGCAGCAAGCCTTACTCAATCAGTTTATGTGGTGCAGATCCACTCCTGCCTGTCTGTATGGAGAAAGTGTAGTTGCCGGTGACCATCTACAGTAGATTGAAACTAATGAACTTGTCTGGGTTCAAGCCCGGTTCGTCACATGCCATGCTTCTATGTTACTTCCTTCTTACTCTAGCAATGTACTCATAGTGCTTTCCTCTTGCAGAAACCCACCTAATCAACTTGGAATTAAACCCACTTCACTACTTCATAGCTAAGAGTTGCAGTTGGAGTTGCTGTTGCTGGTGAACTGAAAATGTTACAGAGATCCAAGAAGCTTAACCTTTCAGTCAAGATCCAACAACACAGTGTTTTAAACAGCTCACAGCTGATTTTTGCTTTCATTGCCATCATTAGAGGATAGCCTTCTTCTTACGGTATTCTCATCATTGATATTGATCTTTAATTACCTGCCCTAATCCTTTTTTCCTCTTCTTTGTTTCTAGTTTCTTGAGACTAATGAGAGGACCTCCTCTTTTTTTTCCTTTTTTTTTCTCTTGACACCTTTTTAGGACTTAGGAGACACTCTGGCTACCGCCCCCCATGAGATCAAAAGCATGCCAACAGAGTTCAGCGGTGTGAGGGCCAGATTCTAAAATATTCCAGTCTACGTTAGGCTGGGATCTCAAGCAACCCTCTATCAAACACTCATATCACATGTCATATTGAATTCTTAAACATTGGAGAAGATAGAGAGAAATAATATTAATAACTGAAGTTTCACCTTGCTGGTCCATTAATCCAAGTGAGGTAGGAGGGTATGAGTAGGAGGAGGGCAATAAAGACTGGACCGGCAAAATCATTCCTTTGGGTTTGTTAAACCCATCACTTCCAATGTGCGTGTGTGTGTGTGTGTGGGGGGGGGGGGGGGGGGGGGGGATTAAGTTAACGAACATTTCTTTCTTTGGGTGGGCCGCTGGGCATATGAGTCTTCCTTACGGCTCAAGACTTTTGGCCCCCTAAAAGGCTATATACAGTACAAACAAACAAACCCTATCCAGAAACCCAAGTTACAATTGCCACAGTTTGGAGTTAGTAGTGGGCAATGGCCACTGTTCTTCTATTTGACAGAGGGATAGGCAAAAAGAAAGCTCTCTCTCTTAGATTAATTTGTTTTAGATTTTAATCTCGTTTAATTTGGTAGGCATTGGGTTATCCCTATGGGTTAACTTGGAGTTAAATTATTTCAACTTCTGAGGTGGAACAAGTTAAGTGAGTTAACTTAGAGTTATCTCCGACTCTAACCAGGTTAAATGATTTTGATTATCAAACCAAAATTAAGATAAATTGGGAGTTATCCTTGGGACAAGTGGAGAATAACTCCCAATCAAAATGGGGCTTAAAACATCAACTCTTGATCACCCGCCCATGTCCATCAGATTTTTTAAATTGGCCAGTTCTATGTAGTCCAGTTGTGGAGATGGGTGACTGGGATGGCTAAATAGTTTCAATATTGTTATATTTTTGGATGAAGCACTCTGTGTTTGTCATTATTTAATTGAGAAAATCCGAGTAAGTCAGTATATCCATGCTCTAGTTAAAAGATAAAACAAAATATATTTAAAAGAGTGGTGCCATCTCCATAATTTGAAGGTGACGCTTCGCAAATTTTTTATAAATCAGAGACGGGTGATCTTACTAATTAACAATATGACATCTTGATCGTGAGGAGAGATGGTGAATCATATCGAGACACATCTCGAGTTCATGGTAACTTTTTTTACCACTTCATTTGTAACTATCATCTCAATCACTTTCGCCCCCGAGATTGGACACCTACGATGAATTCGGCCTCAAACTTTAAGTTGAATGCTCTCTAATTTAGGAGCAAGAACTTTATTCGAGTTTTAAAATCGAACGATGAGAAAGAAGTGTGCTAAATAAAATTACAAAAAAATGTAACACTATAGCATTTCTCAAATTAGAAAATACTCATCCATTGCAACACAATCTTAGACATCCCTCCCAAATCTGTCAAAATCCTAACCCAATACCCACTGCGCCTTGGTAAACTTTATGATCGCCATTTACATGCCAAAATAAACCTCATTGGCGATTTTTTTTTTACAATTTATTTCAATCATACTAAACAAAGTACTTAACACCATTAATCTTGGCGTGGGGGTGGGGGGAGAGAGAGAGAGAGAGGGCACAAGGACAAAGGAGGTGACACCCCCTAGAAAGCTTGGCGTTCAAATCATAGTTGGCGACGTGCACAAGGGTTGGTGATGGACTCCGCTTAATTATTCTAAAATTCGCAGCACTGCGAGCAATAAGAACGAGGGCCAAGAGGCATCATCACAACAGCTACTCCAAGACTTGGGAAGATGTGGTCCTCTCCCTCCTTTCCGAGGCCATTTGCAGGGCAACGCCCTCGGCTTTACTAAGGTGAGCAACACCCCCCCCCCCCCCAAAATCACTTCTCTCCATTCATGTTTTGCATGAACAAATATATGCATCAACTTAAAAATCTTCTGTGATCACTTGAAGTATTCATGTGAAAATCAATCACAAACATAGAAGATTTACTGTATCTATTAGGTCCCCTTGATTACTTGCTTCAACCTCTACTCCCTTCCTTCGCATCGTCCAAGGCTGTTCATGAACTCACAACAAGAAGTTAGTAGCATCTTCTACTTTTACTCTTATCTTCCTTCCTCCTGGGTTCCCTCCTCTTAGCTTTTATCATTGCCACATGATTTCACCAACAAGATTTAATGGGGGACTTGTTGTTCATACTTTAGACTAGGAGGACATTTCTTAACAAAGTTTTTAGTCGGTTGTATATTTAAAAAAAAATTATTAAGAGGGAGGAATATTAATTATAATTGATTTGGGAAAGTAAGTATGTCAACATTTTCCAAAAACATCATTTTTGTTGCCCTCCAATTTAATTAAGGGACTCCAATATGAATTCTTTCTTATTAGAAACCAAAGAAATGATGTAAACAATTCCAAAGATCTAGTGCCCTACACTCAAAATAATCGGTCTAAAAATATATTTGGCAAAAAATTTAGTTGGAAGGTGTGCCTTTAGCTTCTACTAATGACTGGGGAAGTAGGCATAACTAATTTTAGAGAGATACACTGTGCAAATCTTCCTCACTAATCTCCCATTCTTTTGCCAGTCTTATGGAGCTATCTATCGACGTTCTTAGCTGAAAATATCTAAAAAAATTTCCTCTCCTAAAACTGGCCATGTTGGAAGTTCAAAAAAATACTTCCAATTAGAAGCTACGACGTGAAACACATCCTCAAACTCATGAGACCCCAAAATATTTTTCACATAAAGTTGTGCCTCAACAATACCCTAAACATCTTCTTTAGGATTTTTATGTGCCTTTTTCAAGTGTTACGTACGTTACACTTGAATTTATCCGAGAAAGAGGATCAAGGTGATAGACTGTAATACTAGGAATGAAGGTCCAGCCTTAAGATGAGAGTCCCGAACATCAAGAGACGTCCTCCGATCCTCGAAGTCGATACTCCTACACAAGAAGAGAAGTTTTGACCGGAGGGTGAAGTTCTTCGGAGAAACTCTCTAATATTTAAGTCAATAAGGGAAAGAAAAAATTAGAAGAAAGAGAGAGTTCTGTAGTGGACAATTTGCGAGTACTTTGGGGGTTATCATGACTAACCTTTTATAGGAGAATAGTCTGCGTCCTAACATGACTACTTTTTTAGGGGAGATACCGTGCAATCCTAGGAATAAGATATGCCGTGCAAAAATCCCGAGTCGATTGGTGGTAGGAATATAAACTGAAGTAATCGTACTTGGATCGTGAGATTACTTACCTTGGTAATGTGTGTAAGATCCGCCTGTGTTAAGGTAATTTCGGAGGAAGGTTCCGTAACGATGTCTTCGCAATTGGCTAGCGTCATCGTACGGCGATATGATGTCACCGTCATCCTATCGCTTCCGCTTTCGAAAGGGGGGCACGTCACGTGTAGGTGCCGATGGGGATCCACCCGTGTCACCAAAGAATCTGATTTTTGAGATTCAGTCACTCCTCAAAAGCTTAGATCCCAAAGCTTCTATGAACGAGTTGCCTTCTATGGAGAACTCTCTGAGTACAATCCGAGTCACCCAAGCCGAGACGAGATAGAGTGACGGTCCGATGAACCATAATTCACAATCTGGTGGTTATGTTGGTCCCCCAAGTAAAATGGAGCAACTGCTTCCACACGTACGTTTTCCGTTTGTTATTGGTCAGCTCCCGACGTTAGTTGTTCTAAAAGATGTTAGGAACGATCTGTAAAGGCAGTGTTGACAGTGAAGAATGACGAAGAAAGAGAAAGGAGTAACGTGAGTTGCAGCCATAGATTAATTTGTTGCTAACAACCTTGGCAATATTTAGCTGTTACTTAGATGATACCTTATTAAAATGGAAGAAATTATATAATTGTCACTATAACCTTTGCCCGCATGTGAATCCCACTATGCATATATATGTGAGCCATGCAACGTACATTCTCCTCCACTATGAGTCTATGATCATCTTTCTAAAACTACATAATAGTCATTGTGACTCGGCAGGTATCTGCACATATTGTTGCATCCTAATGGTATCTATGCAAATTAATTTCTTGTTATAATAGTCTCTACGGCTCGAATTTAGTGCATACTCTAAGCCAATTACACATTTAGAGTGCGTATCAAGTAAATTACTTATTTTTAAAAAAATATGGCGTGGAGTTCACATCTTTTTACCTTTCAGTACAAGACATGTCTCCATGAGACGACTCAAAAATATTTAAAATAATAAAAATCAGATTAAATGAATTTTGTTGGGCCTAATTTTTCTTCAATCAGTCCTCTTTTGTTTTAAAATTTTTTAGTCCGTCAGATGGAGGTATATCTTGTACAATAATTTAAGGGGGCGTGGATCTCACGTCATAAAAAAAAATTTAAAAAAATATTTTACTTAGATGCACACTCTGTAGGAAACTGCTAGTTACACGTCTGAACGAGTAAAAAAAGTATCCGTCTAACGTGATATTGGCCCGCGCACAATTGCACGGGCTCCATCCAACAAACTCCTTAAGCCCCTCTTTGGTATTGGTTTATCCCGGGGTTAGCTCTAAGTTAACTCCGGGATAAGTTTTTTTATACTTTGGTAAGGAGTTAGTGTCAGTCGGGTTAAGTTAAGGGCTAACCCAGGGATATTCCTGGGTTTTGAAACTCACACCCAAGGGTGGGTTAACCTCCTACCTCAATAAATGCTCAATTAAATGTGTCTCTCTCTCTCATAATAAATGCTATTTCTCTCTCTCATTATTACTAGGTTAACCTACTATTTACCAAATCATTCTAGATTAAAATTAGGTTAGTCCACATCCTTACTCCCAGATTAACTACCCTCCTACCAAATCAAAAATGGGTTAATTCTGGGTTACTTTAATCGGGTTGACTTAGCCCATCTTTAGTCTAACTCCATACCAAAGCCACCCTAAATGTTTATGTGTCTTTTCACCCTTAATTTGTTATTTGTCACTCTTAGTGTCAAGGGTGACAAATAAGAGTGACAAATATCTTTTTTGCATTGGGAAAGTGAATTTGTAAAAAAAATTATAAAAATAAAAGAGACAAATAACTATCTAAAAGTGACAAATAACTATCTAAGGATAACAAATAGATATCTGAAGGAGACAAATAGTCAACTAACGGGGACATAAAGTTACTCGTCTATGAGGAGTCTCCAGTCAAGGATGACAAATAGTAAAATAGGAGTAACAAATAACTATCTAAAGGTGACAAATAGATATCTAAGGAAGATAAATAGGTAACTAAGGGGGACACCCATGTCCACGAGCAGTCTCTAGTTAAGGGTGACAAATAACATAATAAGGATGACAAATAACATAATAAGGGAGACAAATAGCATGACGAGAAAGATTTTTTTTTTTTGAAATCTCATTCGACGTCATGACGATGGTACAATATCGTCTTAGAAATACGTGAAATTTGACAGATCTATCACTCTACATGAATTAATACAGTTTCACACGATAATACCAACAAAATATTACTACCTGACTATCTGGATAGTAAACATTTCTTGTACTTGTATAAGAGACCGAGAGAGTGGTGCAAAGAGAGAGTAAAGAGAGGGGAGGAAGAAAGTTAGTGGGGTCTCTCCCCCTCTTACGTCAGTATCCCCACTTAACGAGGAGAGAGAGGGAGAGATGGCTCCGGTGGAGGTCCTCCCCTCTTGCACTAGCATCCTCACCCAGCGGGGTGAGAGTGTGTAGAGAGAGAGAGAAGTGGGGAGATATTTTTGGAAATGAATATTTAAGGGCGCATATAACAAGTAATATTCTTCAAAAATGAATGGCATATTCTATTTTTTAGAAGTCGGTTAACCCAACGAATTTTTCGAAGGTTTGAAGATTCCTGGGGATTTTTAAGAAATAGATAGACTACGAGGGCATTTTTTAATTACGCAGGATTATAGGGGTTTTTTCTAAAAAAAATCAAGAAAAAGACAGATTCGTGGTCATATACATAAGTTTCTGACCTTCTATTCGGTTTAACCGTTGAAATGATAAAAATATTCTTAAGTTAGATTTTATAAGGGTGTAGTCACTGACGTGAACGTGGCGAGATCATGATGAGTTTTAACTTTTAAGGGAGCTTTTTATTTTTCATGTTCAGGAATATTTTTTTCATCACGAGAGGTCTTGAGTTCGATTCTCCGTAAGGAAAAAAAAATCTAACAATAAGAAAAAATATATCTATAACCTTAACAATTCTTTAAGATCATCGAAACTTGATGTTATAGTTGTAAAGGCAACAAGAGTACACGGGTATATTTACAAAAAAAAATCTTATGTTCCCTACAAACACTTAGCCACTGTATTATCCAAGAAGATTTACATTCGAAATTTTATTTAATCGCGCACTCAACTCTAGAGACACGTGGCACTAGATTTACTAGTTGAACCGTGATTAAAAAAAGTTAAAGAATGAACATCCATCAGTATCGAAGTAAGATCGCTTGACTCCGCATCGCTCTGTCACTCCGCCAGACTTCACCTTTTAAAGAAAAAACATAATATTATACGAGAAAAAGATAATTAAATCTTTCTAAAAGAAGACATCAATTAGAACAACTGGCTGCTCCAACTTACCAAATCGAACTCTGCCGTCGACATGGTCAATAAAGATGACAGCCACATCCCTACCTAACTTTACGGTGAACGCGCATTTTGCATGCTGCGGCGTGATTACGAGAAAATCAGTGACCTCAACACATGTACATCGCTACCTAATTTTTGCTTAGGTAATTTATTTATTTTTTGAAATGTGATAAAATTAACCGAACAACTCACGTCTGATGACAGAGACGTGAGTTAAAACAAAAATTTCCACGAGGAGGATTCATTGACTAACCTTTCTTCGCACAGTTATTCTACACGACAAGTAAAGTAGCACCATGGCAAGTTAGTTTAAAATGTCAAGAAAATCATATGATATGTTGAGCTGACATGACATGGCATCTTCTTGAAATTTACATCATAAGTCATCTTAGAAATATATGATAATATGCTGTTGTGCCGGTCAAGTGCTCCTTTTTTTTCCAATAAATTTGGAGTATGATGGGATTGGTAGCTTAAATGCTGCAAGAATTGTTGCATATAAATTATTAATAGAATAAAAATCATAAAGCTATCATCCTTGTTTTTGTATTTATGTATATATCATTAAAGGTATCGATATTGTTGAAAAAAGTCACAAAATAGATTTTCAATTTTTTTGCACTACTTCCATATGGAAAAAGACCACTTGAACATGTGCAAGAATATCATTCCATCATCTACTTACATAATATCGATATTTTTAATAATATATATATAAATATAAATATAAGAATCACCATCGTCGTCGTTATCATAGACTTATCTAATTATTTTGGATCAACTACATAAATCATACTCCGTCACAAAATTCTATCAAATGTTAAATTTATATTTAAACCTAAGAGATTAATGTCCCTTTTGATAACGTCATACATTCTCATTTTAAATCTTACACGAGTTCTTGTACAAGCGTCTGTTAAAATTTGATCACATCTTTTAATTGATACTGTGTTCTAAATCATCTGAGACTATTTTCTCTCATTTTATCATCGATCGGGGTTACATTCAAATTCTCACAAATACGTTCATTCTTAGTATTATCTCTCTTAATTTTATCACACATCAATCTCATCATATTCATCTCCGTCACACATTTTTATGAATACGTTCTTTTTTTACTGATCTCACAACCATTCTATAAAACGTTTCTTTTAAACTTCATTGATGTATAACGATTACAAAGGACTTATTATGCACTTCTCCATCATCTAACCAATCTGTCTTAAACATGTGTACAACATTATCATTTAGAGCTCCCCATTATCTTGAATAATAAACTCTAGATACCGAAAATGACTACTTTTAGGAATGCACCGTCTATCAATTAGTATTATATCTTCCTGTGCCCCCTCTCATGTTACTTTGAGGAACGATGAATCTATGATTTACATTTTAGCAATGATTCATATGCAAAATATCAATTCTTTACTTCGGCAGTTGAATAATTATGATGTGTTTCTTTGACAAGGGAGCCGAAATTCCAATTAGTCACTCGTAACCCGGTGACCATGTTTGATTTACCCCTCCTATTTCCATTACGTTGTGCCTACAATGACAGATTCATTATAGCCGAGGAGTTTAAGTGCAAATAAGACTGGACAATGTGATTAATATATGATTAGTGAGCATAGAAAAACGTATTACTTAGTCAACCTATTAGTAATAAATAAGAAATACACGCATAAATAGGAGCGTACGATCAGAAATTGTGCAAATGAGATCCAAGTAAATGACAGGCATGCAAATATTAAAGAACACAATAAACAATTTGGCTGAGTTAATGCTAGTGACCAATGTTGCACCAAAAGCCTTGGTGCAATTGGCATGGTAATTTTGGAGGTCTCAGGTACAATTCTTACGTATGATGACTTATTAGTGAAGAAGAGGTCCTTTCATTGAGCTCATCCGAGCTTTATTTTATCGGATTGAGATCACCTTGATCGGATACGGTACGCCCGAGTGACATGTGACTCGGGATGACTCGATCTGAGTCCACCCCACCCTCACCTGAGCAGCCCCCTTTATTCCCCCACTCTGGAGGTCCCCCTACTTATAGATCTCCTCCCTCCCCCGCCCCCAACCTCAGTAACCACCTTCCCCTATGCCGGCAGTCCCTCACCCAGCCGGCAGTGCTCCTCTTCCAATTCAAATCGACTTTGAAACATCTCGAATCTAACCAAACTCGTCTCCACAAACTTCTCCAATGATGGATCCACCTTTTTACCGTGTAAACACGCTGGAAATTGACCCATTCGTCGCCGACTGACTATTACGATGATGACTCATCCAGACTCGATCGATCCAAGATGAATTTAGAAGTAATTTCTCCCAGATCTGATACGGTAGGCTTGAGTCAGTGCGATTCGCACGGAGTCAAAAACCATAACTAAAGTTATTAATAATAGTATATAAATGAGAAGGAAACTACCCTACCATACTTTTTAGTATATTCATTGGAAACTATCCTATCAAACAGCACGAACATTGTTGTCATAAAAATGAATACATAAATAAGCAATTCCAAGTTCCCAAGTTCCCTGTTGCCGTTCCACGTCTCTACCACTTATTTTGCTATTCCAAATAGAGGATCTACTCATTCATGCCATCCCATCAAGTTTACAAGTACGAAGACAACCATGACAACCATCCAAGAAATAGAGTAAGACCCAAATCATCGTCACTGTAGCAGAGGAAGGACCTACAGAGAGAAACACACAATCCGGCATCATCAACATAGTTGGGGGAAAAAAGAAGAAGATCACTCCACCACTGAAGGGAGTGGGCATCAACCGACGATACATGACATATAACAAGCAGCAGCAGCATTGGAGAAAGGGGAATCTTGAAAACCATGTGTCCCGCTGGGGGGCATGGAAAATGCACAAACGCACGAGATTCTCGGGCCAACAAAGAACCCATGACGATATCATCTTGGAGATGAAGGCACAAAGAGGAAGAGTAGCATAGCCAACCCTAAAAAGGGGTGGGTCTACCAAACTAACTGGGATGGGTGTTCAAGCGTCAACAGGCCAAAAAAGGTGAAGGAATAGATTAGGAGGAGAGATGGTGGGAGGGGTAAAGCTTAGGGGTGGGGGGGGTCAGGTTTGATATTAGAATAAGTTAGAATAGGATATCTTAATCTTAATTTATGAAATAGAAAATGCCGGTCCCACTCTCACATCTCACACACAACTCTTTTATAGGAACCTGAGTAAAGTATTCAAGCCTCTGGGCTCGAAAATCTTAACTATGTCTGTTTTGATTGTCCGGGGGATAAATTGGGGTACCTCACTAAAAGTTCTCCTAGTTTTGGTTGTTCATACAGCGCCTCTTTAAAATTCAGGTGAGATGACGTATTCGAGGGGATGAGCGCGAATACGTCATCCCACTCTGATTAACGGAGGATATGTGTGAGGAGAAAAGGTGGGACTCACACCTTTTCTTTCTCATCAGTTGTCTATTTCACTTATGTATTCCGTTTACAAAGTGGCGCACAAGATATTCCATTTGAGTTTGGATATATAGGCTCTTATCTTGATTTATCCCGTGGTAAATTATTCTACCAAAAAGGTAGAATAAGGAGGGTTAAATTTTTTTCATAATTCTCGAAAAGATATTTCGGATTATCTTATCTCTCAATCAAAATATTTTGGTGTATTTTATTAAATACCCTACCTGTAGTTTAACTTATCCGCTTAACATATTTCACGATCAAACAAGGACGAAAAATAAGGAATAGATCAGGGACAAGTCGGCTTATATTACTTACATTCTCACGATGAAATTGCCAAGCAATCATTTGATATATTTTCTTTCATTGAAAGTTCCAAAACAAATATTATTTATCTGACAAAAAACACACATTCATTGACTCCGATTTCCATTTTCAACACCAAAGATAGTAAGTGGAAGTAGCCCAAACTGTTTTTTTTTTTAATTTGAACAATCGCATTGGTCAATTTTTTTCAATGAAGTTTTTGTTTCATGTAAGAAGCTGTAATTTTGGAACTTTTGATTGAAAGTTAGGTGCCGAGTTATTGTATGAAATTCCTCCATTTTTGACAATTTTGATATTACTATTGATAGTGGGGTTTTGGTTGTGCTCAACCAATTTCTGTATTATTATTATGATAGAAGAGTTTAAAGCTACATTGAATTAATGCATGTCTGAAGTAAATAAGATATAGCTGAGGTTCCAGGCCTCCCTCTTATTGCTTCAAATGTAAGAGCTAAGATCAGCATCGATATTTCGTATGCAAAAACCATCGTGAACTATGAGGAGTGAAAAAAAATTAATATTGTATACAATGTCGTGATATTTATATTGTATCCTTTTGTCTCCGTTAATGTATAACTATTTAAACAACTTTAAACTTGGGGGAAAGTTTTTCTTACGTCATGAAATGTCAGGTACACTGTAGAAGTGTCTGTAGAAGTGTGGCGGCCGGGACAAGTGTGGGTGTGTGCCCCCCCCCCCCCCCCCCCATCAGAGAGAGACTAGAGAGTATCCCCCTCTCTGTCGATGGGGATTAAGATAGATTCCTTTTTTCAGAGTTCAGACGTCGCCGTCGCCTTTTAAACCGCCGTCCACGACGCACCTTGCTGCCGTTATGGACACGCACTCGTCCCCTTTTTTGAATCGTATTCGTCTCCTTTTTGAATCGGATCTCTCTGCTATTTATTACTCCTGCCTGGTCCTCCGTCTCCCCTTCCTCGGCATCCGTCTCTCATATAACATAATTTAACTAATAACAGCCATAAAGATTCTGATATATCGCAAAGTTTATAGATACATAAATCAACAAACGAACGCACGCACGCAACGCTTTAAGATTTATTTACCATTTATATGACAAATGAGATTATCATGTATTATGTAATCTAGACATAAAAATAAATTTATTTACCATTTATATGAAAATTCAAAACGTTGGTTGAGAAATTAGGTTAGTGAGTCGACGCACTTGTCCATTTGCTTGCTTAATTATCTTATTATAGATTTAATATAGGATTATCAGACGCTGTCCTGCTTAGAGCCTCTAACAAGAATCATAATCTTACAGTTTTGTATATAAGAGAGAATCAACCACAGCATAAGAACACAAAGCTTATAGTTTAGACCCACGGCAATGTGATCACACGATCACTTCCTTTGCACCCTGGCACAACTCTCCCAGCAAATACTAGTAATGATAGCCACCACAAAAAAAAACAGTTGGGCGCATTGCGCCATGGCGCAAAGAATTCTTAAAAATCCCTTATCCGGTAGTTATATCCTCCAAATTTCAACAGTAATAAATACTCGAATTGTCCTCTCTCTCTCTCTCTCTCCCTTTTAATTTAGTAACCATTATCCTCCCACACTAAATACTCGAATTATCCTCTCTCTAAAATCTATTAGTTATATCCTCTAAATTCCCACACTATAAATACTCGAATAATCCGCTCTCTGTCTCTCTCTCTCTCCTCTTTTTTGCTTAGCTTAACACAGCAGCAACAGGGACGCGGAAGAGCAGACCGGGCACTCCCACACCCGTCTTCTCCATCCTTCGCCACTCCCCAGCTGCGCCGTCGACCCCGCCGCCATGCTTGGCCGCCGCCTCTGAAGCAGAGATCCAGAAGGAGAGAGGCGGAGGACCGGGCAGCCCCCAACGGGGACTCTCCCTCTCTAATGCCGCCGCTCCTCCCCTCCCGCCTGCCCCCCCACCACCCCCTCGTCCGCTTCTTCCCCTTCTTCTCCAGGTGGCACGCCGACCAGCGGAGGCCGAATCCAGTGGGAGCGCGACCAATGCCGCCCCCCGCGGGCACCCGACGCCGCGGCCCCGGCTGCTGAGCCGCGGAGCGCGGGCGGCGCACGCCGGAGGGGCAGCGAAACTCGCCGTCGTGGAAGCGGGAGGGCGTCCGGGGGGGAAGGGAGAGTAAGTGAGGGGGAAGAGCAACGGAGGGAAGGGGGAGATCTGTTGTGTGGTCCGGGGAGGAGATCATGGTGGTGGCCAGCACGGCGACCCCCGCCACCGTCCGCAGGAGGAACCCAAAAAACCCTAGCGGGGGGCGCGAGGATCTCTCCAACCCCAGCCGGCCCCCTCTCATCCCCTCGGAGAAGGACAATGCCGCCGTCTCCCGGCGGCCGCGGACCAAGGAGGTCACCTCCAGGTACCTCTCCTCCTACGCTTCCTCCTGCTCTTCCACCAGCACCTCTTCTGCTTCCACGGCCACGACCGGTACGACGGCCACTTCTTCTTGTTCCTCTTCCTCGACCCCTTCTTCCCGGCGCTACCCGTCCCCACTCCTCAACCCGCGCCCTCCGTCCACTCCGGCATCCGCATTGCTCCCCTCGACAACCCCCAGGCGGTCCCAGTCCGTGGGTCGGACGCGCCCCGTGACGCCGCGGCCAGATCACGGCAGGTCCAGCAATGCCGCTGCCGCGGAGACCTCCTCCGCCACCAGACCCCTCTGCACGACGCGGAGCCTCTCGGTGTCATTTCAGGGGGAGTCCTTCTTCCTCCAGACTAGCAAAGCCAAGGCGGACACCCCGAATTCCACGAGGAAGCCCACGCCAGATCGCCGGAGGGCGGCAACTACTCCAACGAGGAGCAGCAGGAGCAGTGGCGGCAGTGACCATCAAATGGATAATTCGCGGTCCGGAGACCACCACCTCTGGCCGGCAGCACGAACTAAAAAGTCCAATCCCCTGATGAGGAGTCTAGACTACTCCTTGGATAACAAGGATTCCATATTTGCAACTGTGAGATTGATGCAGCATTCGATGATACTGGAGGAGGGGAGGCGGGCATCGGTTGACGGCGGTGATTCATCTGCATTCTCCGACACTGATAGTGTTTCTTCTGGGAGCAATTCAGGAGCACATGAAGCTGGTGTCTCCGCCCGTGCCCGTGTCACCTCCCGTGGCGTCAATGTGCCTGCAAGGTTCTGGCAAGAGACTAACAGCAGGCTCCGCCGCTTGCCAGAGCCAGGTTCGCCATTAACGACTCCGCTTCCAAGGGCTGCAGCCACGCCGAAGCTTGTGCAAGTGAAGAAATCGTTGGTTGATAGTCCCACATTGTCTCCTACTGCAGTTTCGTCTCCTCTACGTGGGCCCCTCAGAGCTTCTTCTCCGGGTAAAGCTGTGCCTTCTCCAGCGAGGGCAATGGCAAGCCCTTCACGGATGAGAAACAGCAGTACATTAGCGGGCATAGTGACAACTGGTCAGCCTGGCAATGCACCTTCCATTATAAGCTTTGCTGCTGAGATCCGAAGAGCCAAAAGAGGGGAGAACAGGATTGAAGAAGCACATCTGTTGAGGCTGTTGCATAACCGATATCTGCAGTGGCGATACATAAATGCTAGAGCAACTTCAACCCTGTTGGTGCAAAGTGCAAATGCAGAGGTTAGTTTAGTGTTCACATTCTTTCCTCTTCTGACGTCTACTTTTTACCTTGATGCAATTCATATTCTATGCAACATTATTGTTTTCCCTTTATGGACTTACTTCAGAAACCTTAAGCGAACATGTGGTTTAGTAGAATAGTAATTCAATTGTCGGTGCTCTGTCTGTTACTGTACATGTCACTCTCTGGAAATTTTCAGTAACTCAATGAGGACTTTAAGTAACATTACAGACGGCTAGATCAACTGTCGGGATCTAGTGGTTAAAGGGTTGGGAACAGGTGACTTGAACCTCCTACAAGCATTAATCTCTGTAATGGACATTGTGCTTATTTTAGGTTCCTTAAACATAAAACTTCATGTGTGCCTATAGATAGTGGAGTGGATCGAACTCAAAGAGTGATGCTTTTAACTTATCCAAGGTAGTGCACTGCAGAATTATCTGACATTGTAATGCAGCTAGGACACTTGAATTACTTAAGAGTGCATCAAATGCCCCAAGAGCTAACATTCTCTCCATCATGGTTTGCAAAACAGGCCGGCACCAACCGGACTGGCCTGAAACGGATCAGGATTGGAGGTGGCCAGTCCAGTTCAGCTGGTTCTGGGACCAGACCAGCTGGTCCTTAAAAAAAAGGGAGAGAACGAGTTTTTTTTTTAGAAAAAGTATTAATTTTCAAATTTAACCAACGATCTTAATGACTATAAAGACCTAAGTCACTATAAACTAAAACCTAATGAGATTAAGTGAAATCAGAGTTTAAAATCTCCTATTAGAGTTTTAATATACTTGAGAGTTGAGATTAGGGTATAAATTGCTTTGAAATTAGGGTTTAAGTGAGATTAGAGTCTAAATCTCACTTGGTCTATTGAGATTTGAAATTATCAGTGAGCCCTAATGATCGCCCATTTTTAAAACTTAATATGTAGGTATTTGAGGGAACCGGTTTGAACCGGCTGGTTCCTGATCTGAACCGGAACCGGGACCAGAACCGGCCCTGACCAGTCCCACAACCAGTTCTGTTTCGGCAAACCTTGCTCTGTACAATGTATTTAATCTTCTTTTTTAATGCAATAAGTTGATGATTTGGGTCCAAAACCAGTGAAAAAGAAATTGTTGACATCAAGGACATGGCTGCATTCCCATTAAGGACTTAAATATCAGAGGAAGCAATTTTGAAATTATTCCTGAATTAGAAAATCTGAGAAAAGTTCCCTAAATGAGGTTTATCATGAGAGAGGCTGAGTGAAAGTTTAGATGGCAGTGATAAATAAACTTTAAGTTTATAATCATAAGAGGTTACTGAAATTATTTGACAGAATTCTATCAACAAAATTACCGGTACTGGATGAGGTACAGTTTTTATCAACAAAATTCCTATGATATGGTTATCTATTTAAATGAATGAATTTTATTTCTGTGCATTGATAAATGCCATTTATAAGTATTACACCACGGTAATTTTTGTAGAACTCCATGTTGTATTCAAAGGTGCTGGCCAGGAGGTTAGATGTGGTCACCGGTGGTTTGGTCAGTGATTAGCAGGGAGCTTTTATCAGGGGTAGACATATCCAAGAGAATTTTCTTGTTGCGCATGAGTGCTTGCATGCTATGAAGCATCAAAGGAAAAGGTGTGTTGTCCTCAAGTTAGACTTTGAGAAGGCAAACGACATGGTCAATTGGGGATGTCTCCTTCAAGTTCCTTAGAAGATGGGTTTCCAACAGACTTGGATTAGATGGATCCGGGAGTATATTTCCTCTACTTCTTTTTCTGTGCTCGTTAATGGGCAGCCCTCCTCATATTTCCCTAGTGGGAGGGGTTCGGCAGGGAGACCCGATGTCTCCTCTCATGTTTGTATTGGTAGCTCACATTTTGAGTAGATTGTGGATGAGAGCTGAGGTGGCAAGGGTTATCCGGGGTTTCCAGGCAGGCCAATCCAGTAGTAGTATCACTCATCTTTAGTATGATGATGATACTATCCTATTCCTAGCTGATGAAGAGTAGCAGATGTACGATGTCAGGTTGATGCTTGAGATGGTACATGATATCAATGATCTGAAGGTTAACTTCAATAAAGTCATATAGCAAGGATCAACATGGAGGCTTCAGCACTCAGGCTGGCAGCTTCGATCTTTGGGTGCCAGATTAGGGAGTTTCCATTCTCTTATCTGGGCCTTCCTCTCTCTCTAGGGACTCTTCACTGCAGGGATTGGTAGGTGGTGATGTAGAGATATGAATCCAGACTTGTAGGTTGGAAGGCTAGGCTTCTTTCATATGGAGGACACTTGGTACCATGTAGATCAGTGTTGGATAGTTTGCCAACCTATTTCCTTTCTATCTTCAGGATCCCCAAGACAATGGCGAAGAAATTAAAGTCCACCCAGGCTAGATTCTTTTGGCATAGCAGTGGGAACATAGATAGAAGTTGGCACGACATTTCTTGGGGTAGAGTTTCCGAGAGCAAGGAAGGAGGTGGTGTGAGAATCAAGAACATTAGAGATTTCAATTTGGCATTATTATGTAAATGGCTGTGGAGGCTGGGGACAGAGGATGGAGGGCTTTGGGCCTAGCTGATCAGACAGAGATATTACTCTTCCAGAGTTTGGGATTTGACTCCAGCCAGCGTTCACAGTGTCTCCCCGATTTGGAGAGGCATCTTGCAGTGTGTGAACTTTATTAGAGCTAGTGTTCAGGTTAGCTTGGGTGATGGAGATAAGTGTTTGTTGCAGGACATGTGATGTGGTGACTTCACTGTAGCGGAGGTTTTTCCATCGTTGTACGCTATTGCAGGTGCACCTACAGGTTCTGTGGCTCAGTCTTTTGATGCAGACCTACACGGGGGGATTTGGGCTCCAACTTTCAGGATGTATCTCCACCCTAAGGAGATGGACCAACTAGAGCAGCTCTTATCTTTCCTTCTTGATTTTTGTCTGGTTGCTACTAGGCCTGATTCATGGGTGTGGAGATGGGAGAGAGAGGGAGGCTTCTTAGTCAGATCTGCACACCCTCACATTTTGGAGGGGGGAGTGTGTCACTCCTTTGTATCTCAGATTTGGGCTCCTAAGAGCTCCTTGAAGGTGAAGTTGCTAGTTTGGAGGATCTCTCACGATTAGCTTCCCACCTGTGACAGGGTGGCACCCATATCTCTACATTATGCTGCTTATGCGATGACGAGGAAGAGGACATAAATCATTTGTTCACAGGGTGCGCCTATGCGAGGGATGTATGGACGAGGATTGGCCAGAGATTCCAGCAGCCTTTAGGTCGGATTGTGGGTGTGCATCAGCTCATGTCCAAGTGGCATAGAAGGTGGAACCTGAAAGGTGACAACATCATTTGGTGGCTTATCCTCCATGCCACAGTTTGGGACTTGTGGACAGAGAGGAACAATAGAATCTTCAAAAGAGAAGCGAGACCAGAAGATAAACTTTTTTCTTTTGTTTGTGAGAGAGTGGCCTTTTGGGCGAACGAGCTTTGTAAAGTGGAGAGTTATAATTCCTGTCTCTTTTTGTTGTTGGAGAGTTAATAGGGTATACATTTTTGGGGGGATAGATCTTTTTGTAAAGGGTTTTTCGAGAGATCACTGCTTTACCTGTACATCTTGCTTTTCTTTTAATATATACTTGTGGTACCATCCACTTTTCAAAAAAATAACTCTGTGTTGTACATCTTGTTAAGCCTTATTTTTGTGGGATTTTGCCCTCATTACCGATTGTAAATTGTAACACAACATATGATTGAAGGCCAGGTTTTAATCTACTTTTGGTTTTCATGTGTAATTGATGAGAATAAATTTTCAAGGGTTGGAGTTCTAGTTATGGTGTCATGTTCTTTGTTTTTCCTTGAAAAGTATCATAATTTATCAACTATTGTTTTATTTATGCCAGATAAATATCTATAATGCATGGATAACCACCACAGAGATGCGGGATTCTGTCACAATTAAAAAAATCAAGCTGCATCTATTGAGACGAGATATGAAGTTAGTGTCCATCCTTAAGGAGCAGGTATTTCTCATTCCCTATTTCGTTTTCTAACAGGAAATTTTTGGCTACGGCTTAGGAGAGCTAATTCATTTTATGGTTATAATTTCTCCTTGCTAATGGATATAGCTTTCATTCAACATTTTGATTTTAAGTTTTTTAATTTTTTATATTTTCTGTTAGCCTACAACTTTGTTTTACATTCTGAATTTAGGTTATTTCATCACTCATCTATAAAAAGAACTTGGTAAGATTGCTGACAGTTGCTTAAGGATTGAACCATACATTCAGAGACCAAAAAAATTCCAAAAAAATAATCTATAAAATTTGGATGGAAGTCATGTGAGTACATGCATTTTCACATTGAATGGCTTTGTTGTCTAATTTCTATTGTATAAGTAGAGAACTATGGATTGCCTAGAAAAGGAATATGGCTTTCAATACAATGGAATTCTTTTTTTACTGATATTCCTAAATGAATACTATGAAGACCAATGATGGTGCATGTGTATGTATATACATATTGTGGCATTGTGCAGATGGCAGACTATTCAAATGAGTCTTAGGGTGCATCAAAATTAGATGTAACATTTTCTTTTAGTAGATAGGTTTTTGTACTTTGTGGTACAAAAGGAAACCCACTACATCATGCTCTCTTCGTGATTGTCACACGGCATTGCATCCTTCTTCCCATCATCGCCGCTGCATCTCTCTCCTTCTTCGTCACGGAGGAACTGTTGCCCATGGAACTGGCCATTGGTGATCGATATGACCAGCATCAAGATTTTAGGCCCCAGGTTCATAACAAAGGGGGAGATGATGGTGCTACCTTGCACATAACTTGCAAGTATGATGCCTCTAGCCATAATAGAGAGAGGAAGCTGATGTCATCATGCTCAGTAGTGGAAACACAGGAGTCTCTATGGCGACAGAATGTGAGGCAGGGATGAGCAGAGAAAGAGCCATGTTGAGTTGCACATTCCTATGGTCTTCTCCAGATCAAACTTCAGAACACATTGGTAATGTTTGCTGCCTATAATATTTGACGATCACTATCTGCAGTTCATTCCATGAGTCACCATTGGAACTGCCCCACGTTGCCAACAATGTAGGCTGTTTGTGCCCCATACCTCCCGATGCTGTCGGTGGATGTTGATCGAATTGTAATTTTGTTGGTTGGGGACATGAATGCACTGCTTAGCACTTTTGTTGGAGTACGATAAGATGTCAATGAGCTTGCTGTGAATGGCAGCCAGGAAGTTGCAGCCTGTGTTTATAGTATTGTACGATGTCGAGGGCAATTTGAGAGCCCAGGTGTCTGTGTGGATGCCAACCACCATATCATCAATGTAGTTAAGAGTTATGCAAAAGCAGAGGCATCACCTTTGAGCAAGCCAAGGCTAGTAATAAAACTGGTGGTAATGTGTCACAAGTACAAGAAGCAGGGAGCAAGGATGGAGGGTAAGTACGAGGAGGGTGACAATAGGGGAAGGTGGGAAGGCAAGTTGATCCGACTCTAGAGAGGTTGCTCCAGTTCCTTCTGGATATCTAGCCAACCCACTGTCTATGTGGACAAGAGGATGAGACCATGGATCACTTGTTTGTAGGTTGTACCTACTCACAGGAGGTGTGGCAGGGGTTTGCTAGGAGAGTTTGTTGTGTCCTAGGCTGGCAAAGAGAGGTGCATCACTTTATTTCAACGTGAGGTAGGAGGTGGCCCCTAAGAGGAGATTGTATTGTGTGGTGGCTGATCCTACATGCCACTCTTTGGTCCTTGTGGGATGAACAGAACAAGAGGATCTTTAGAAGGGAGGCTAGAGTGGAGGACTCTCTTGTATCTTTCATTTGTGACAAAGTGAGGGAATGGACGGAGTTGCTTTGTAATGTGAACTCTCTCAACTCTCCTCTTTTTGTTTTGTTGGAGGGTAGTGTCCCACACTATCTTGGTGTGTCTTATGGTGTGTCTTTTTGTAAAGAGATTTTTTGGGAGCTCATTAACTATACTTGTACATCCCCTTTTTCATTTAATACAATAGTGGTACTACCCACTTTCAAAAAAAAAGGAAGTCTTTTGAAAAATGAAGAGTCCATTTAATGGGGATAACAAATGGGGCACATGCATCCAAGTTGGATGCACTAGGTATCACCTGGATTGGCCCCATACTCCCCCTTGGTGCATAGCACCCATGATGTGCATTGCTACTTCCAACCTATTCATGGTACCTGGTCCCAGGTCCCAGTGTGTCCCATTTTTTCTGAAGAAAATGAGTGCGGCGCACTGACACCTGAGGGTGGTGAACCCTCAATTACATGATGGCATGAGGACTAGCTAACATAAGGAAAGAACTTGAAGTCACATAAATAAAAAAGAAAGATAAAGATATAGCTCTCAGATATACTGATAGAACAACCATGGTCCAGGGGAAGCAAGGAAAAAGGCCATATGCTAAATAAGAAAGGAGGAATGGAATGATAATAAATTTGTAGAGTTTATTCGTACCATAGAGAAATGTCATTCAACACAGGGCCAACAGTCTTGAAACTAAATGCTCCCCGAATATCAAACATGACAGGTTCATAATGGTCCTATCCCATATTTTGCCAAACCTACCACTTACTCCTTTTTGTTTATCAAAGGGAAAATGAGATGGAGTCCCATTAGATTGAGCTTAAATTAGGAGCATGTGATCATTAGAGCTGAGCGAGCTAGCCTTATTAAAGGTTTCTCCACACATGGACAGAGTTTCCAGGTAACTCATCTTCGGTATGCTGATGATACCATTTTGCCACACTATCTAGGTGTCCTGATCCAGATATGAATCACCTGATCTGGATTGGGATTGGCAGTAATCAATCCAATTCTGGGGCTTAGGATCAGGGTGAATAAAAAGAAAGGAAAAAAGTCCACAATTGATCAGAATCAGTCCAAATTGGGCCAGCCTATCTGACCCAATCTAGGTAGGTTCTTGTTGTCAAGGTGGTCACCTAGGCTCCTCCTAGGCAGCCTAGGCCACCAGGTGCTAGGCCGCCTTATCTGGGCCCTAAAAGGCAACCCAGGTGCCCGCTAAGGTGGGCCAGGCAGTCCAACGAGCCTGCATGGGCACCTTGGGCCGTCTGGCTCAGCCCACCAAGTAATAGAATCCGGACCCAGATCCTATTATTATTCGGTAGATCCTCAATTTTTTATATAGTTTTCATGTTTCTGCTTTCTAATTATCCTCTTTTTTATGTTTAAAGTTTAAACTTCAGTTACCTCTTAACAATTTCATCATATTTTCACATTTGGTTGTGTAATAATTTGCACTCCACATGCTAGAAATTCAGGTCACTCATTCACTCACAAGTGGGGTAAAGGTATTTATACTGAATTAGTATAAAATCAAATGGTGGGGTAAGGTATTTATACTAAATTGGTATAAACAGTAATCAATTACTAATGAACTAAAGAATTTTAGCAAAAATACATCCATGGAGTTTAGAAGAACCCACCGCAATAAAGATGCTGCTTCACCTTATAATTTATTTTTCCTGAGCAATAGGCGCATGCCAAAAGAAGAGAATTATAGTTTTCTTACAAATAGTGTCCTTTTTTCAAAACAAAAATTGAAGGGAGATGCACAAATATCCGTATCAGCTGGTTGATTGTAAAGTGGCATAATGAAAATTCGAATTTTATGAGGTCTGAAATGTAAACCATGAGGTGGGGGTGGGGTGGGTGAGGGTTGGATAAATGAACTTGCTGCCTAGGTGACACCTAAGCAGCTGCGCTTAGGCTCCCGGGGGTCCCATGCTCACCTTGGTCACCCTGTCGCCTTGACAACTATGGGTAGGTTAAAATAGTCATATCTTATTTTGAAATCCCTGTTTATACAATATATGTGTGAGAAAAGAGAGTGAGAGGGATCAGTTAGAGAGAGAGAGCAGCCGAGAAAGGTGTGAAAGGTATCGGTCTGTGTGTCAGAGCAGGCCGATCTATCTCCCCATCTTATATACTAATCCAGGAATAAAACAGTTACAGAAATACCCCTCATAGAGTGGTTAAACATAAAAGAAAGACAAAAATTACAATATAACCCCTGAAAGTCTGAAATTTTGATAAATACCCAAACTGCCCTTTTTAATTGTTCATTTCTCTACAATATGTATATAAAAATATGTTTTGCTTGACATATACTTTTTTATTTACAAAAGTACGTTCTATTTATACAAATACCTTTATTTTGCATAAATGTCATCTTTTTTACCTTTTATCCTGATCGGATCACTTCTGTCAGATCACAAGTCGGACTGGGATTGAGCCTACCTAATCCAAGTGCCCTATTCAATCCTATATCTTGGGTGCTGGTCTTGTGTAGAGCTTCATATGTGAAATCAGCTTATCTGAGTTGGATCAGTATCAAGCCTACCCAATTTTATCCTATATTCGGTAGGCATGGACCTTGTGTAGTGCTTTTTTTTTTTGAGGGGAGCAATCTTTTCTAGTGAAGTTTTGCATGTGGTAGATTCCTTTTGTAGGTTGGGAACTTTTCGTTCTTTCATACTCTACATTTTCTTTTATCTTTGGTGGAGCAGGATTCATGTAGCCAACCCCAAATAATGGGATAAGGCTCTGATGATGATGATACTGTACATTTCCTTTTTCATGTTAATGAGCATGTGGTACTTTCCACGTAAAAAAGACATGTATAGGGTGATTGAAGAGGATTGAGAATGAAAACAAATGTTTTTAAGGCCCAGATCATCGCATATACATATGCATAAATCTGGGGATAGCGATGGTCATACTAGAAATTTTACCCTGGAGTTGTAGAATTATGCTTTATCTGGGATTTCAGATAGAGGAGTTTTGGATTCCTGTTCAAAAGATTTTGAGGAGTGGGGATGATCAAAATCGTACATGGGGATGCCTCAAAGGTTTTCACGTACACAGAATTTCAATCTGTCATGCATGCAGAGTGATAGATGGAATCTTTGTACAAGTCGACTGAGTGTCCATTATGTTAAAAAAAAAAAGAAAAAAGAAAAACTAGGTGATCAACTTCTGCCTTGTATATGTGGTGTTCTTGCCTTATAGTTACACTCTCGGAAGCAAAATTGCACAAAGATGTGTCTCATCTCTACTGTGCTGCACAGAAATGTAGAATAGGGGGCACATCAAGTCAATGTGCTCACAATCCATTAATCGAAGAAGGCCCTAATCCTTAAGGCATCCCAAAATTATGGAACCCAGCAAGAAATGGTTACCTTGCACCTCTGTATTTGACATCACTGCATCACAATTATGCCATTTAGTCATGGACATGCTGAAAAACAAGGTTTCATTCTCTCGTCAGAGCAGTGATTAGATGATTCCATGTTATCTAAGACAGTGAATTATATTTAAAAAGCAATGGCATAGCTAGGAACACTGGACGATTGACAAGAGGAAGAAAACCAATGGGAGAGTGTTGAACAAGTCTACATATAGATTTGCCGTATGACATGACAGCTTTCTTACAAATCCATGACTCTAGGAAAAAGTTACCGCCACATTGACTATCAAGCCTATGTTGTGCACCACAAAAATGCTATCTGCACTTTTTTACAAGCAATATGTTCACAAAAGGTCCCTATACAAAAACATTGCACCGAGACATCGTCTACCCTCCTAGCCACCCAACAAAAGAAAAAGGAGGGAGTTGTGTGACTCCACCTTACACAAATGCTCAGCCCATTCCCTTACTCTCTCGCAAATAAAAGAGACAACCCTCTCCTCAATTCTTGTTTCGTTCCTAAAAATTCTGCTTTTCCATTCTCCCCATAGGGCGCATAATGTGGAGTGGACGATGAGCCACTAAGTCATTCAATCTTCCTTCCGGTTCCATTACCTATTCCATCTCACAAGTAGACTATTCACGCTCTCATAAGGACCAAGAGTGCAGTGAATCCTCCTGCCAATCATGGACCATACTTCCCTAGCAAAGGAGCATCCTGTGAAGAGATGGTTCAAATTTTCCTCCTCCTCCACGCATAGGCAGCATATGGTGGGAATGTCCTGTAGAAAGAGGGCAATCCTGCCACTTGTGAGAAACTGGCCATGTGAAATCCTCCAAATCAGCAACTTCACTTTGACAGGGCTCTTAGGGATATAAATATGCGAGGCGAAATTGTGTCACAATCCTCCATCGGAGATGAGTGAATAGGTTGAGCTGACTGAGAAGCATCTCTCCTTCTCCCATCTCCACCACCACCTGTCAGCTTTGCTAGGGTCTGGGGCGTAGTCTAAGAGGAATAGGAGTTCCTCCAATTCGTCCATCTCATCGAACCTAAGGTTCCTCCTAAAAATTGGTGGCCATGTTCCCCTTGAAAGTTGTGTATCAAAGTGTTGTGCCACGGATGTCAAGGGTGTGTTAGCAACCACATAGGGCTTCGAGAAACTTGTCTCTAGGGTGAAATCATCACACCATCTATCTTTCCAGAAGTGGCATCTCTGTCTATTCCTTAGCTGTACCCATACGCCTGAATTGACGATGTCCTTGCACTAAATGATGCCACCCCATTGCCGCTGCTTTCAGCTGCTGCATCAACGGCCAATGGGATGTCTCATGTCACCATAATCAGTGCTAAGCTACTGCTACCAGCCAGGGATCGTCAAGAAATAGCCCCCTCACACCTCTCTTTTCTGTGAGCTGAATATTCTGATGTATGAAAATCTGGTATATTTGGAAGGAGACAAGGACCATAGGCAGTCTGGTTATCTGCTTTAGGCAGATTCAAACTACATCAATAAGCAGATGATGCATTATTATATTTGATGGACATGGAAAAGCATTATCCTCTCCAAGTCTGCCCGCGACAGCCATACTCTGTTTGAATGAAACCCTGAGGTAACATTTCATGTGCACTAAAAATGCTATGGAATCCAGCATTTGTACAAGACTGGCAAAGCTTGAAATACAGGCTTCAGATGATTTCCTATTTATCCAAAAATGAATTATATTCTTGTTAGCACATTAGGTTTCAAGCTTAGAGAAATTTTAATCTGTCTGATCTTTCCCATTTACTGAAACTGGTTGCGTGTCTTCTATGCCATGATTTTTCTAAGCAAGTAACTGCAAGGATTGTTTATGCAGAACCATCTACAAACATCTTTCCACATACTTGATACTTCCATCCACAAAGAATTCAGGAAAATGAAGCTCATATCATATGTAAATAATGGATACTGTATATATTTTTCCTGCATACCAGATTTGTTTGGAAATTGATTAGTCTTTCACTCTCATTACAAAGTTCAAGTGAATCAACATCAAATTTTCTTTTCACATCCTGTTCAGGTTGTGTTTAGTTTAGAGAGTCCATGTATAGATTAGAGAGTCCATGTTTAATCTGCATCTGATTAAGCTTTGGACAGCTCCAACTAGTGACACAGGAAATGAAACTTAGATGGCCCGGTAAAGCCAGATAAAGTAGGTAATAAATATATCCCTTTCTAAAGTTGTGTAATATGTACAATTCACAGACAAAATTATGTAATCTTTGTCAACATTCTCTAGCAATATATAGCATCAAGGCCACAGGAGACACAAATTCTGTTGACTCAGCTCTGACAGCGTGTCTTATATACATCACATTTTGCTCACATGATCAATTTTTGTTGACCATGCTGACACTTAACGCAGGTTTCCTTTCTCTAATCTACTCTATAATGTGTAAGCATTTTGTTCCCTTATGTCAATAATAGAAGGAGAAGTGGCCTTGCAAATACATCAGTATAACTCGGGCAAACAAGATGGTATCTTAAAATTTTATTTGAAACTTTAAAGTGGTTGACTAAAGTTTCAAACATCAGATTAATTGTTTAAGGCAGGCAAATAGATGAAAGGTAAAGCAGAAATGTGGAGCTTGTATTGTGAAATTGTGGTCCGAGTATGAGACAACCCCCGCAGTCTCATTTCTGATTCATGGAAATATGTTTTATGTATTTGAGAAGTAGGTTAAGTTCTTTATGATGTTACAAAATGGTTAAGTACCCTTCATTGTACTCTCTTTCCGCTCGAAAGAGAAATGTTCAGAGAGTAAAACATTTTCTTGAAAATAAAAGAAAAGGTCAGTTCCCTTGAGTTGCTCCATTTCTTAACCTAGTGACCAAATAACGACTATTCTTCCACTGAACTTTTTCTTCTTGAAAGTTGAAAATGCTAGTCAATTCCCCAGTTGACTAAATGAAATTATGTTACATCTGAAGCCTGTCTTGATTGATCGTAGATGACCTATTTGGAGGAGTGGTCTCTTTTGGACCGAGAACATTCGAGTTCTTTATCAGGAGCCATTGAAGCATTAAAAGCTAGCATTCTTCGCCTTCCAGTTGTTGGTGGAGCTAGGGTTTGTGCCTTCAGAATTTCATTTGAGCCATCAGCATTTGAAAAAGATTATCACCTGCAGTATTAGTTCATGTTTAATAATATTTTACATTTTCCCCTCTTCAACAGGCAGATATTCGAGATGTCAAAGATGCCGTTGGGTCAGCTTTGGATGTGATGCAGACAATTGTATCATCAGCTTGCTCGATGCTGTTAAAGGTTTGTACTCTGTCATTATGTTCCCTCGGAAGTTTTCTCTTATGATTCAGTACCTTGATGCTCCCTTTCTTCCCTGTTAATTAAGATGGTATTGGCATCTGTATTCTATGAATTTTGAACTAGGTTGGTTTAGGCTAACATGTGTCATGCAAAGCCATTGCTGACTTTTTGCACATTGACAAGGTACAGTTTGTGCCCCTGAAGTAGGTCTGAACTGCTTCTGAGGAATCAAGAGGGCACATTTTGGCTATAACTATTTCATAATATGGGGTAAAAAATTAAGTGTCTACATATAAAAAATTAAGTGTCTACATAAAAACCAATGCTTAACTGGAGTTCCCCACAAAGACATGAATCCTGTAATTATTGATCCTTCACTGATGCGAGGCTAACATCCCTCCCTCATCTCTAGCGGATTTGTATAGCCCACATGGCTTACCATGTGGGCATGAGAAGAAAACAGACAAGCAGAAAAATGTAGATCATGGATCAATGAATGACCTACTTCTGCCACAACGGAAGCTGCGTGATAAATGCCCCTATTTTATAAAACTGATGACAAGGAGGGGGTGGGGAGCAGCATTCACATTTTCAAAGCTGAATGAAAACTCAAGTGGAAATTGTTAGAGCAGACTTGAAGAAATTGGAACACATGGTGAGGAGGCTCAGGATAGAAACAAACACAGAAATAAAACTATTGTTTGACCCTAGAATTGTAGATTAGGGTAATACAAAGCGAGGAATTTGACGAGTGAGTCAGCACTGACATGTAGGCACTAAGCAGTAAAGGAATACAAAGTAATGACCTATTGTGCAAGTTTTAATAAACTAGCTAGTAACATAAGGAAAATAGCAGGCATAATTTGGTTCCTGAGCGATAACATGGGAAGGCAGGATTCACATCCAAAATAGGAAAATGGTGCAAATGAAGGAATGGACCATGAGGAGGAACATCCCCACATAAACAAGGACAGATTACCTATTCATCAGGAATTGAGAAAACCAAGTACTGGAGCAAAAGGATACGTGGACCAGTAATTAAGGCTTAAAACAATCACGAGGCATGATCATTGGCCAGGATTATGCTTAATCCTGGTCTCATCACATCAGCAGGTGGCCAAGGGGTATAGCTTTCTCTACATCTTGTCAAACAATCATTATGATCACAAAGGCAAAGAAAAGGACAGAAAGTTCAAAATGCTGGTTAAACATATATATAGATTTGTGGTTTGGTATCAGAGAAAAACTTACATCTGAAAATCACTAGGGCATTCTGAGGTTCTTCATCATTTAAAATGAGTGTACAAACCATCAAGGATTTGTATCTTTTGTTGTTTGGCTGCATGGCCATCTGTACATGTGGAATTGTCAAACATTGTATGGCTTTTAGCCTGCAGAACTTCTCCATACAGTGGTGGCATCCAGCAGATTGTTTAAACGTTCCAAAGAAACTGGTTCGAGTATATCCTGCGAGAGATGAGGACATTTGGTCCGTGATTCTGCCGGCAGCTGTATGGGCAATATGAAGAGTGTAATAAAACAATAAAAGATCCAGGCAGATGCTTTGAAACCTATTTTAGGCATATACGGGCGTGGGTACTGAGATCACCCAAGGAAATGAGCATGTGATGATCCCCATACATGCCATGTACAACTGATCCGTGTAATCTTCTGGCACCATACACAAACATACACTCTGATTTGCTGTGGGTTAAGTGGGGCTTGTGGCCCAAGGTGGGTGTAGGCTTAGGGTGCACTGTGTGTAGCATGGTGGCCCTTTTTGTTACAGATGTCTATATATTGATTGATGTCTGGTGGAGTGGAAACCTGTCGTGGAGCATCTAGTTTTTCCTTGTTTTTTATTTGTATAATTTTCTGGAAGTATCAAACCCTTTCCCCATTTTCCAGGTAGAGGAGATGAGCTCTCTTATGTCGGAACTCACAAAGTTAGCAGCACAAGAGCGAGCCTTGCTGGATCAGTCACGGGACCTCCTCTGCAGTGTGGCAACAATGCATGTAAGTCAAGCCATTTGCATTTACATAACCTGAAAACACATGATCTTGCAAGTCTTTGAGTTGTGTGAATATGTTTATTAAAAGGCTGGCATCCATTGTTCACCAAACTTGAGAGGATGCTGTGTCTTTGTTTAACGTGAGGCCTCCAAACAGGTACTGCAATCCAGTCTGCGTGGGCATCTACTGCAAACTAAAACATGCGGCAAGTTGATCTAACTGCGGAAGCAGCAAAAGATGAGACTACGTTTTCCTAATTGCTAACATCACACCTACATTTTTCTCTCCTAACCACCGAGGGCACCGAAATGCAATTAAGGCATGGTGGTTGTCCTGTGGCGCACAAGGTGAAAAGCTCCCATTCTGCCTCTTCCAACTGATAGATACCAGGAATTCAGGTATTTTTGTGTGCATAGCTCACCACACGGATTCCTTTTCCCCACTCATTGTAGTGCAGTAGCTGTATACAAGTGTACTTACAATGGTCTGGTCCCTGATGTGTGTATATATTTTGTGCTCTCCTTTCTCTTATGGGAGAAGACTAGCAATGGAGAAAAGAAAAGAAATGATTTTCTCCTTCAAATTTTTCTTTTCACGTCGCCGTCATTTTGTGTTGTGTCGTGGAAGTGTTTGTCGTTCATCATGAGCAATGCGTTATAAGAAGATGCAACAAATGTATTAGTCGACCTCTTCCAATAAAAAAGAAGAAATGTCGATGCTATGCACATGCTCGCACGCACACACACACACAGATGAATATATGTGTGTGTGTGTGTGTGTGTAGCTGTGTTGCATAAGCAATAAAAAGTTAAAAGGGTTCGAACCGTCTCGTCTTGTCCCTACCCCGGACTTGTATAATTGTTACTTCGGAATCGGAGCATAACAACGTAAACATAGGAGTACCGAGTCGATGAGGTCCTCCTTTGAAACAAATTGCAAACTGGAATTCAAGATGATGTATTTCCGGAACATCCGAGTCATCAGATGATATTTTTACTAGATGAAAAAAAGGACTAATCCTAGCTATACCCCATTTTTTTGTTTCCGGTTGGCATGTACCATAAACTAAAACCCAGACATTTTAGTGCCGCGTGAGCAGCCAAACTTGATCCCATTTACGCAGTTGTACGGTCTAACGAAAAACCGAAAAATACTGAAAAACAAAATAATTATAGGATTGTGCAAGTCCTAAGCATTGGGGGAAAAAAGGAAATACCGTAAATCAGTATATTTATGACGGCCACTCTTCTCAACCCAAACTTAATCAAGATCTATTCCATCTTCCACTCATACCAAGCTGCAATCAACTTTGCCGTCACTAAACTCCTGAAAACTCGCTCATTCTGCGGCTCAATTATAGGCAGGTTGATGATAAACTCCTCCGAGGAGGCAGAATCAAGAATGAGGTCCCAAAAAAAAAAACCCATCATAAATGAAAGGTTAAAAGAACTGTTTACTCCAAACATCCTACGTCAAGACAAACCAACCCAGAGACAACAGAATCCAGAGTACTCTCCAACCACCCCGCTTCCTAGCTGTGACCACAGTGAATCACTGAATACTGGGAGCCATGGCCACGCGCTTACACAGCTTTAACAGGTCTTCACAGCCGATTACAACCCACCGCGTGTATTCGCAGTTCCTTCACAGCCTTCCACACCAATCATACAATTCATTAACTCCAGTTGGATTTCCTTTTTATCATGTCAGAAACAAAATCAGAGGCCAGAAAGGACTTCCTCGGGATTAGAAGCTCGTCTCCTGTGTATGCCAAAGGTAATTCAGGCGGCCTCTTGTTAAGTTGGCTCTCCATTCTCTTTTGGAGGTCATCCAGTCGATTAATATCGGGATTGCCAGTTCAAATAAATACATCCCTCTCATCGTCATCAAATAGTCGTAGCATGTGTAACCCGACTCAGGTTAGCTAAAAGAAGAATCTTTGGGCAAGAACTAAAGATCCTTTTTTTTCCCAAGCTGAATTCATGGTTCAATATTTATAAATTCTTCCAGCCACCTCAACTATTCTTCCCACACAGGATATCTTTTCCAGAACGCTTCATCTCTATTCAACCTTTTTTCAGACTGCCTCTTGCGATCATTTTGATTAAAGCAAGATTTCCCCTCTTATGAGCATTAAGTATCACTGCATGAAGCAATATTTTCCTCACAATCTCTGCCAACTATAGATCATTCGGACGTAAGTCCCGCGAACATATAGGTTAAATCCCTGCCCTCAGACAACCATGGTTTGGCTTGTCAGATCCCCGTGTCTACGTGAGACAGATGAAAGCCGTTAAGAGGGGGGGAAAGGAAGTGCCCTTGTTCTGAACCACCAAACGGAAATCCTCAATGCTTCTGTTCATTAGCTTCTCCCTTACGAAGGGAAAATTGTGCAGCCATTGTCAGCGAAAATATCCTTCTGGAACTTGAAGACCTACACATCGCATGTTAATTTTTTAACAAAAAATAAGCTAATATTTCTACATAAACAAAAGAAAGGTATCTTCAGGACCGCAGCCAGAGATCTTTGATCTCGGTATGGGAGAAAAAATGTCAGAGTAATTCAATAATATATGGAGAGTGTGCGGTGATGCAGCAATGATGGACTCTGAATCCCAGAGGACCATAGCCATAGATCAAAATCTATACTCAATACCTGCCACAAAACAGAGAACATCTTATTATTAGTCGGAGTCAGTGTCAGTCAGTGTTGATAAAAAAATTCCATCTAACGCATGCTGATAAAAAGTTTTCATCAAGGCACGGATAAGAAGTTGATCAACAAAGTTCAATCCCAGCATACAAAACATCGAACTAGGAGATAGTTCTTATTTCTACTGCACTAAAACCAGGTGATGACCAAATTCGCTCAGGGACTACAAACACCCAACTCTAAAGATTAGTAGGTCATTGGATCTCACAAGAGCCGTCTTACCAGTTCGGTCTACAACGTAAGTATGAACATCCCCATCTGTCCCGTTAAACTATAAGCATGATCATTTAGATCTTTAACACTCTTAAGCAAGGTCATTTAGATCTTTCATAACTATAATCCCAACAAAAAATACTCATTAAGATCAAGAATAGTTAGCAGATGTATGTCATTAGACAAAAATATAATATCACACATAAAGTAAGAGAAACCCAGTGTGGTATTCACCTGCTTCCCAAATTTTAACTCCATCAGTTCTTTCATCTTCTCGACAGCATGGACAGAGCAAGCACGGATTTCAATCTCCTCCTCACTGCCAGAAATAATTTCCTTTTTGGCATCAATGGCATTTGACAAGTCCACAGCATATTTCAGCACACCAAGTTGGCGTAGGACAGCAGGAACAATGTAGTCCGCAAATATTGTAATTGTGCTTATGTCATGGAAATCACCATATCCTTGACCCTTGAAAGCACCACATAAATCTGCTGCAAAAATTTGAGCTCTCTTGTATAGGAAAATCTGGTGACCCTTGTACAATGCATGATCTTGGAAGCCTGTACAGAACAAAAGTTAGCAATATCATTCCAGAGGACGGCTATTCAACAGAATGACAATTTTAAACATTCTTATGAAGAGAAACTGCAAAGTAGTGCTTCTCATGGCAGTCTTACAAGAAGCTAACAGTGAGACAAAAAAAACATGTAAACTTCTGTCATCAAATGTCTTTCAAGACCTAATTTAGATTCAACTTATAAAGACAGCCCACTTAAAGACAATGAAGAATAAAAGAAAATGAAGATGTAAAGATAATCTGTCTAGTGTTCAGTGATGGTACTATAGGCCATTAACTGTGAGCTCTAATGAATTTTCTCCATGCCCATATTCCTAAACAAATATAATGAAAAAAGATGCAGAAATTCATATTCCAAGTTCTATATTGGCTAAAGCATGTGCACAGGATTGTGCCATCCATGATCACTCGGCAAAATTATAAATTCTCAATATCAACCCAGGAAAAGCAAAACAGCCATAGCATTTGGAGAAAATATCAGAAGTCTGGGAAAGAAAAACTATCCTTTTGAAGGTCAGATCAATGGTGATCTTCTGCATCCTGTTGTCATTAGCAAGAATTGTGGAAGTAGAGGGAATAAGATTAATTGCTTGTCCAAAATTCTGTTCATCCATCACAAGAGAAACATGAGGGGGGAGATCCCAATGCACTTTGGGCATCAGAAGCCTATGGTGCCAAAGGAATGTGAAAGAAGCAAGGGAAAGAGTTACAAAGATAGTGGGGATACAAAGAAGAAAAAGAAAAAGAAATGGAATGAGAGAAGAACCATTCACTACTTCCAAAGTGCAATCGGTACATAATGAAAAAATTTAACTAATTTCAAATTATTTACATCAGAATCTGGGAGGTTGTGATGGTGCTGAGGAGTCCTAATAGATTTTGGAGTTGCCATAAGTGAATCTTTAAGCTGACATCGTATTCCGAAATACATGTTAAGCTCATGTTGAAATTATGTTTGGTGGATCCTAAGTTTTGATCCACAGATCATTACTAGCAAGCAAAGCCCTCATCAAGAAGGAAAAAAAATGGAGAGAAGAAACATGGAAAAGGAAAATTATATAGAAAATATGAATATAAAGATACAATAAAGTCTTCTGTATATGGAAATGCATCCAATTCTTGCAGAGACCTACAAGCTAACCCAAGCCAATCTTAGTGATGGCATCAAGGAAAAGGCATGGAGGTGGAAGAAAAGGAAGAAGATTTGGGGTTTGGGAGTGGAATGTGTACGCCCCATCTTGGAGATTATAAAAAGGAACAATACTTATATGGATCTGGATCAGGGTTGAACATGCACACTAGTGTATTCTAAGATTTGGGGTGAATCCCTAGAACATTGCATACATTTATCGGACTTCATGGACTCGTATGTCAGACATTTTCCCCACCAACCTCAATTGATGTTTAATTATATCAGCTGAGCATCCGAATACCCTTGATTAACTGCTCATAAGATGTCATAAAAACCACAAACATATACATACAAGTTTCATCATTAAGATATGGGCATAATAAATACATCTCTGGTCCATGATGACCTTTGAAGAGTTTAGGAGTAATTTGAGATGATTTAGGTGAGTTTTTAAGTCATAAGGGCATTTTGATAATTTTACAAATATTATGGGTATGGGGGTCATTTTAGGGTTTTGGGAGGTTTTTAAACCCCAAGATGCATTTTAAGGTGATTTGGTCAATTTTGCATTTTAAAGATATTTTGGTCGTTTTGGGTAAAATTAAGGTTTGGAGGGGTATTTTTGGCATTTACCATTTTTTAGGTTTTTCATGATTTTTATTAATTTTTGGTATCTTGAGGCATTTTAGTAATTTCAACCAACTTTTAGGGTTTAGGGCATATTTTGGTCCTTCAAAGTTATTTTTACATTTTTAAGGATTTTTCCTATTTTTGTTATTTGAAGGATATTTTGGTAATTTCGGCAAATTTCAAGGGTTTGGGGGTATTTTGAGCATTCTAGGTGATATTCACAAGATTTTTGGTTATTTTTATGGATTTTCATGAGTCCATTTGGGCATTTAGACTCAATGGTCCAAGCCACATTACTTGATTGGATTAATTCGACCCAATGATCCAAGTCAGTTGGATCTATTTAATGTAATTAGGTCATATGGTCCGAGCCATATGATCTAGGATGGCAGTATCGGCCGAAACGTATCGGTTCCGGCCCATACCGAAATGGTTTCGGACCTGCTCTGTAACAAGTCTGAAACTAAAGAAAAACTTTTTAATGGTTTCGAGTGGTTTCGAGCGAAACCGATTTCGCCCGAAACCCACCCGTTTCGGTCCGAAACCGGACGTGCTCACTGTATTTTTACCTTTTTTTAATGTTTTGAACCGATTTCGGCCGAAACCAAAATCGAAACCGGTACGTTTCGATTTCGGTCCTGCCCAAAACCGATATTGCCATCCTTGCATATGATCACATTGACTCATGGTCTGAACCACATGGGCCATAGGTTAGATAAGCCCACATAGGTCATGGTCTCGCCCATTAGCAAGGAGAGTAGAAGAGCACCCTGCGAGTAGAGTCCAATCTTGACAAGACTTCTCCTTGGAATGAGATCCTCATGGGGTATTTGTAGGGGTTAGGAAGCTGTTGCATCCCTATGGTTTTGATGATGTCTCACATTATAAATCAACCTTCTATCTCTAGATTTATGCTGGTTCATCACCTAAGTGAGTTCAGTTCATATGTTGTTTCATTATTTCATCTATCTACACTGTTTGGTTAATATGGACAGTAGTGAGTCGACTCATCAGCAAGGGTGGGTCGACGCATCAGAACATTGATAACTTGGGTACCAAAGTCTATACACCAGCTTGATCTATTAAGTCTGTACATTGGCATATACTCTTCTAGTATGTACATTGGACACCTTCTATCTGAAGTCTACACACTGGTCTTAATATTCTAAGTCTGTACACTAAGTCTGTACACTGCCCGACCATTTAAGTCTGCACATTGCCAAAGTCAGTACAGCTTCAACTCTATACACTGGATTGTCAAGCTTCACGTCTATACACTGGCTGCTGCATTCTCATGAAGTCTACACATCCGATAGTGTAAGCCTATACATCGCCCAGTGTCATGTTTGCATAGTCTGTACATCGCCTGCTTTACTCACTCAAAGTCTACACATTGCTAGTCAGCTCGCACACACTAAAGTTCATACATTGCACAAAGTCTGAACATTGCTTCAGAGATAGCTTCAGCCAAGTCTATACATCGACTGGCAGTCTTCATGCTAAGTATGTACATTCCTTGAGTCAAAGTCTGTACAGCGTGAAGTCTATACATTAGCTCAGGGGCTTCAAGTCTATACATTGAACTGCTCTTCAAAGTCTGTACAGCGTCCGTCTCAGCCAGCGTCTCATGCTGTGTCTTAGGCAAGTCTGTACATCGGCTTCATTCGTTCAAGTCTATACATTGAACTGCTCTGCAAAGTCTGTACAGCATCCGTCTCAGCCAGCGTCTCATGCTGCGTCTTAGGAAAGTATGTACAGAGGCTTCGAATTAACAAGTCTGTACATCGGCTTCATTCGCTCAAGTCTATACATTCACAGTGGTTCTTCAATGTCTGTACAACGCTGAAGCCTTCACAAGTCTATACACTGCTTGAGCTTCACCAAGTCTGTACATCGCTTCAAGCGATTCAAGTCAATACAGACTGCCTTCACATTCAGAGTCTGTACATCGGTCCTACAGCCGATCGTCTCATTCAGGCCTTTGCAAGTCTATAAAGCCGAGCGTCTCATGCATCGTCTCACTGTGGCATAGTCTATACTCTGGCTCAAGCTTGTCAAAGTCGGTACATCACCGTTGGGCATCAAGTCAACACATTGTTCACCGTCTTATTAAGAGTCTTACACTTTCAAGTCTGTACATGGCGAACAGTACATCGATTCCTCAAAGTCTGAACACTGGCCTCTTGCTTTAAGTCTACACATTGAGTTGTCCGACCACAACTCTATACACTCTGTTGTTATAACTTGAGTCTTCAATGCTCACAGCACACTCGTTCCAAGCCTGTACACTGGTTAGGCTTCGTGAAGTCTACACAGTGGCTGAGCTTTGTAAAGTGTACACAACGGTAAGGCTCGTTTGCATTGTTCATCATAAGTCTATACAATGCCATTCATGCACTTGCTCATTATGTCTATACACTGCCATTCATGCGCTTGTTCATAAGTCTATACACTCTCTCACGCTGTACATACTTACTCAGTTGATGTTTCTGAAGTATATACACTCGTGTTAATAGCCTGAACTAACTAAGTCTATACATTCCATCTGTCTGTCTGCAGGCGATTCAGGCTGATGATTGGGCACGTGATCAGAGGTTGGCACCTGGCACGTGATCCAAGACACCAGGAATCTGACACGTGGATAGCAACCCAGTCAGGATGCTGCCATGTGGTCGAAATTCAAATGATCTGGCAAAAGGTTCATGGGCGGGAACCTGGCAGCCACGCGCCCAAAATCTGCTATAAATATGAAGCTTCGTCCTTCAGTAGAAGCTTGATCGTGAAAAGAAAAAGCAGAAGCCATTGGTGTGAGTTTGCACGATCCAGAAAAGAAAAAGAGCAGAGAGTTCCAGATCCGAGAGGAGTATGTTCGAGAGAGAGAGAGCAGTGTCAGTGGTTTGATGAATTGCTTCCTTTGAAGCTACATTTGTATTGGTTTCTGAACCGACTGCTTCTTCGTTTGTCTTTGTTCCTACTTTGTTTTCTCTTCATTTTGTTCACCTTTCTGATTTGAATTTGTTCCCCTCCGGTGTGTGGAGGAAGGGAGTACTACTCCAGTTTCCCTCTGGGTTGCAGAGGAAGAGAGATCGGTGATCTCTGGTGTTGTTAGTGACAGATTGTCATTAGCAGGTTCCCTCCGGTGTGTGGAGGAAGGGAGAGGTGTCTCCGGTTCTGTTCTAGCTGGTAGCTGGAACAGGTATCAAGTTCTGTGGGTAGCAGAGCTTGGTTGAAAGATTTGTTTCCCTTGGTTGTTCAAGCTGTGTGGCAGCATGTTGTTCGCAGACTGAGTCTGCTGTGATCTAGCATTGTCTAGTGGAATCCTCATTCTAGTTGGAGTGAGGGGTGGATGTAGATTGCAGACTGCAATCGAACCACCTAAAAACCGAGTGCCTCCTCTGTGGTTTGCTGTTATTATCTGCTTGTCTCTTTGCTTCCATGTGATCAGTTCTTCATTCTCATTTACTAATACTGCCTCGCTTGGTGACTGTATTTATATTTCTCTGTGTGCGGGTTAAGGAGAGGCGTTAGCAGTAGAATTTATTTTCCGCCTAAGTTTCTACAAATTGGGAGTGATCTATTCATCCCCCCCCCCTTCTATATCACTCTTGATGCGCTAACAATTGGTATCAGAGCAGGTTTACGCCATGTGGACGAACGGTCAAGGAAATGCTGGTGGTCCTAGAACCTTCATGGCCGAAGGTCAATCCATTAGTCGCCCTCCGTATTTTGATGGTAGTAACTATCTGTTTTAGAAGAACAGGATGGAAGTGTTTATCAGGGCTCGGAGCCATAAACTGTGGAGAGTAATTACGGTGGGACCATATGATCTGCCACCAAACGAGGACGTTTGGACAGATGACCATGTCAAGCTCTCCTCACTCAACTGGACGGTGCTGAATATCATCCAGTGTGTTGTTCATCCAGAGGAGTATGCCCGTATAACCGCCTACAAGACTGCCAAGCGAATGTGGGATGAGCTGCAATTGATCTATGAAGGTACAGCTCAAGTGAAAACCTCGAAGGTAAACCTCTACACTTCTAAGTATGAAATGTTTAAGATGAATGCAGCTGAGAATATAACTGAAATGTATGCCAGGTTGTCTTTGATCACAAATACTCTTAAAGGGCTAGGGAAGGATCTTGCTGAGACAGATATAGTCAGGAAAATCCTTAGATCTTTATCCCCGGCATGGCACACTAAGGTCATTGTGATTGAGGAGTCAAAAGATTTGACTATCTTGACTGTGAATGAACTCATAGGATCTCTTATGACCTATGAGATGAATTTCCAAGGAGGTGGAGAAGGAAGTGAGAGGAAGGGTAAAAATGTAGCTCTAAGGGCTTCCCGCAACAAGGGTAGCAACAACGGGAGCAGCAGCAGTAGCCCCGAGTCCGAGTCCGAGCTTGAAGGTTTGTCAAATCTCGACCAGGAGGAGCAGGCAATGCTCACTAGACAGTTCAGAAAATTTTTGAAGAAAAAGGGAAAGACCTTTAGGAAGAAGAAGCCACACTCTTTCAACAAGAGTGCTGAATTTACTAGTTACAGGGATAGAAATCCTAAGAGACTGACTTGTTTTAATTGTAACAAACAGGGACATATGAAAGGCGAATGCCCAGACCTCCAGAAGAAGGGTCCCTATCTTCAGAAGAAAAACATAAAGGTGCAGAAGAAGAAGAAGCCACAGGCGATGGTCTGCACATGAAGCGAGGAAGAAGAAGACCCCGAAGACGCTTCCTCAGAAGAATATGAAGATGGAATTTGCCTTATGGCAAACAGTGAAGAGGAGGTAATAAATGTTTTTGAAAATTTCTCAATTGATGACTGGGAGGATGCTTATGGTGAATTGTTAGATAAATTTAATTCTCTTAGTAAAGAGCACAGAGTTCTGAAAAGAAAATTTAACACAAATGTTGAAGAACAAACTCTGGTCTGTGAGGAAAATGAGAAGCTAAAAGAACAACTAGAAGAAATGACCTCACTAAGGAAAGAAAATGATAAGCTCAAGGGAGAAATTCAAGAAAGTCAAAAACAGCTCAATGAATTCAAAACTACAATTGAAGAAAGCATGAATGAAATTAGAGTGAATTCAGATAAATATGAGGCTGTGAAGAAAGTAAATGCTGAACTCCTAAAAAATTCTGAGTTCCTTCAAAAGGAGCTGGAAGACAAACAGAAAGTCTTAGAAAAGTTTGTCCAAGGAAAGACTAGTTTAGATGCTATACTAGGGACTAGGGTCAATTTCAATAAGGAAGGTCTAGGCTATGACCCAACCAACAAGAGACCCTTGCAATTCAAGACCATCACCTTCTGCCCAGAGAAGGGAAAAGAGAAGCTGGACACACCATCCAGCTCAAACAGCTCTAAGGAAATTCAAAGTCCTAAAGAAAACACAAAAACCAGTACTGGACAACCATTTAAGATGGGAATGAATTTTAAGAAGAATAACACTAAGCCCACTCACCAAAACACAAATGGTAGATGGACCAAGAAAGTAAATCAGAATAAGAGCTGGAATTACAACAATCAGATGGGTCCAAACAGGACCTACTGGAGAAATAACTTTCATGGTCAAAAATATGTTAATCAACAAGCCTACAGGAAATTTCCTAGGAATAGGAAGACTAATGAATGGAATAGAACTCACTTCTCCAGTTCAGCTGGATTCAACTTTAATAAACCAGAAAGGAAGGTGCCAGAGAAAACTATGCTGAAGCAAATCTGGATACCTAAACATTTGATCAGAGATTTGAACAATGTCCTTGGACCCAACTCATCTTGGGTTCCAAATCACTATGCTTGATGTATTTGTGTAGGTCGGCCTGACAGCTGAAGACAACAAGTGATACCTCGACAGTGGCTGCTCCAGGCATATGACAGGAGACCGATCCAAGTTTAGCAAGATAGAGATGAAGCCAGGGGGTCTGGTCAAATTTGGAGGAAAGAACAAAGGTAAAATAATTAGAGTTGGTACAGTAGGTAAGTCTTCCACAAACTCCATTGAAAAAGTCTTACTTGTGGAAGGGCTTCAACACAACCTGATTAGTATTAGTCAGTTATGTGACAGGGGTCACAGGGTTGTATTTGATGATAGTTCATGCAAAATCCTTGAAACAAATTCTGATGTGGTTAAATTTGTAGCCAACAGGATTAATAATGTCTACATTGTAGACTTAGATGAGAAATCTGAATCTACTATTTGCTTATCTGCCAACTCTGAAAATGATGCTTTTGAATGGCATAGACGTCTAGGTCATGCTAGCTTTTCAACTTTAAATAAATTGGTCAAGCATGATTTAGTTAGAGGCATGCCTAGAATTAAATTCAACTCAATATCAAAAGCATGTGATGCCTGTGCTCTAGGCAAACAGACCAGAAATTCCTTTAAATTAAGATCTGAGCCATTGTCTTCTAGACCAATGGAACTTCTTCATATGGACCTTTTCGGTCCCACTAGAACTCAGAGTCTTAATGGAAACAGGTTTGGCTATGTCATCATAGATGACTTCTCTAGATATTCATGGATATTCTTCTTAGCAAATAAGAGTGATGCATTTCAAAATTTTAATCTGTTTTTCAATAAGGTCAAACAAGAAGGGAAGTACAAGGTCTGTTCTATTCAATCTGACCATGGAGGTGAGTTTGAAAACTCCATGTTTACTGATCTCTGTGAAAAAGAAGGACTAACTCACAGATTTTCTTCTCCCAGGACACCTGAACAGAATGGGATTGTGGAGAGAAGAAATAGAACTGTGGTGGAGATGGCCCGAACCATGTTGATTGAAAGTAAATTACCTAGAAGGTTTTGGGCAGAAGCGGCCAATACAGCAACTTACATAATCAACAGGGCCATGGTAAGACCCATACACAAGAAAACACCCTATGAGCTTCTAAATGGTAAGAAACCAAACTTGTTCCATTTCAGAATTTTTGGAGCAAAATGTTTTATTCATAACAATGATAAGAAAGATTTAAACAAGTTTGAAGCCAAAAGCACACCTGGAATATTCTTGGGTTACTCTGAAGTGTCAAGGGCATATAGGGTATTTAACATATCAGATCAGAAAGTGGAAGAGTCTCCACACATCCTTTTTAGTGAAAAGAAAGATGTTTCTAATGTTGAAAATCTTGACAGGAATTCCAATCATGGTGGGGATTTTCTAGAAGACCAACAGGAAGAAGAGAAGACTCAGCCGAGTGGAGAAACAAATTCCCCCAATCAGGAAGGGCCAAGAGAAACAGGTGAGTCTTCAACAAATATTAGATTTCTTAAAGACCATCCATTAGATAAAGTCATAGGCAATCCTGAAGATCCTCTTCGGACTAGGTCTCACTTTAGAAATGTGAATAATGATGACTTAATTACTTTAGTCTCACAAATTGAACCCAAAACAGTAGAAGAGGCCTTGGCTGATCAAGCTTGGGTCAATACTATGTGTGAGGAATTAGGTCAGTTTGAAAGGAATAATGTCTGAGAGCTTGTCCCAAGACCAGATGGTATTAATATCATAGGAACCAAGTGGGTGTTCAAAAATAAGATGAATGAAGATGGAATTATCTCAAGGAATAAGGCCAGATTAGTAGCCAAAGGCTACTGTCAGGAATTCGGTGTAGACTTTGATGAATCCTATGCACCGGTTGCTAGGATGGAAACTATAAGATTGTTGCTTGCCTTTGCTTGCTCAAATAATATAAAACTCCAACAAATGGATGTTAAAAGTGCCTTTTTAAATGGAGTCATTAAAGAAGAAATTTTTGTAGAACAACCTCCTGGATTTCAATACTCTCCTCAACCTAACCAAATTTTCAGGTTAAACAAAGCCTTGTATGGTCTAAAGCAGGCTCCAAGAGCATGGTATGAAAGATTGTCTGGATTTCTGATCAGCAAGGGCTACAAAAGAGGTAAAGTTGATCAAACTTTATTCACCAAGGGCATAAACAGAGATCTCATCATAGTTCAGGTATATGTAGATGACATTGTATTTGGATCAACTAAGCATGAACTATGTGATGAATTTTCCACCATGATGTCTGCTGAATTCGAAATGAGCTTGGTTGGTGAATTAAAATACTTCCTTGGATTGCAGGTACAGCAGCTAGAGGATGGGTGCTTCATCAACCAAACCAAATACACAATGGAACTGTTCAAGAGGTTTGGTATGGAAAACTTAAAGCACATTACAATACTCATGGGTACCAATACCTCACTGGATGCAGATGAGACAGGTAAAGAAGTAAATGCCAAACTTTATCGAGGTATGATTGGATCACTTCTTTACTTGACAGCCTCTAGACCAGATATACAATTCAGTGTAGGAATGTGTGCAAGGTATCAGTCTAGACCTACTGAATTACACTTAGCTGCAGTTAAAAGAATCTTCAGATATTTGTCAGCTACTCATTCTCTTGGTTTATGATTTCCTGCATCTCACACACTTAACTTAGTAGCATACACAGATGCTGATTATGCAGGCTGTAAACTAGACAGGAAAAGCACTAGTGGCCATTGTGAATTTTTGGGTGGGTGTTTAGTGTCTTGGGGCTCCAAGAAACAACATTCTGTGGCCCTCTCCACTGCAGAAGCTGAATATGTGGCTGCAGGGAGTTGTGGAACACAAGTAATATGGATTAAACACCAACTTCAGGACTACCAAGTAGACCTGGGGTGCACACCAATTTACTGTGATAATACTAGTGCCATCAATATTGCTAAAAATCCTGTCTTGCATTCACGAACCAAACACATAGAGATAAGACATCATTTTATAAGAGATGAGGTGTCTAAGAATAATTTTGAACTGATTCATGTAGACACAGATAATCAGATTGCTGACATATTCACAAAACCTCTGGATAATGAAAAATTCACCACATTGAGAAGAGAATTAGGCTTATACAAATTGTCTTAATTATGAAGCCTGTTCTGGTTGTGAGGGGGAGTTGTGTTTGTCTGATGTTTAGCCTTCTTTCATGCTGGTTTAAAGGGGGAGTTCAGAATGCTTACTGGTTAGCTTTCAGAAAATGCTTTGAGTAAGGGGAAGCTTTGAGATTTTGCTGGGTTGTTTTATTGAGGAATGCTATGTCTTAGGGGGAGTTGAGTTGTAATGTGAGAAGAGAAGTTCTTTGACAGATTCAAAAGGGCTGTCCAGATGTGTAACTTTGCTGGTCTTGCATGACTGATCCAGTGTGGTTCTCTCAGACAGTAGAGTGTCACTTATCTCTTAAATCTATAAGTCAGTGACTCTAATCTCCAGTTAGAATCTTTCCTTTGGTACTCATTCAGAGATCTGGACTAATTGCATAAAGTATATCTTCCTACATTGTCATTGATTCTGGTTCAGGCCAAAAACCTGTATGTCTTGATATCTGACCCAATCAGCTTGAAATCTAGACTTCAAGACTCAATTCAAGAAATAGTCCTTTTGGTATTGTTTTCAATCATTGTATCTCTTTAACTCAAGGGCTTAACTGAACAAACATGTTCTGTTTTGATCACTGAGAAACTGAGAGCTTCATCAATGAAATGAATATTTCTCCCATGTCATGAGGTGTCAAATGCTTAAAATGAATGAAAAGACATGACAGAACAATGGTGGCTTGCTGGTGAGTAACTGGGGACTCTGGCCTCTAATCAAGGTGTTTCCTCATGTCAAAAGCCACAGTTACTGACTCTGTTCCTTAATAAATAAATAAAAAAGGGGAAGTAATGAGGTACTCACTCTGAGTAACTGGGGATTCAAGCCTCTAATCAAGGTGTCTCCCTAATGTCAAAGGTTTGAACTACCAACTTACTCATTGATTTTCTTGAAAATCATCTCAAAAAGAAAAAATTCCTTGTTGTTATGCAACTAATGGATTACTTGTCTTCAATACCTTGAGAACACCTCTCTGATTTCGTCTCTTGATGTCTTGTGGGATAGTTGAATGATCAGCTATATCTAGCCATACTTGTTAACTCCTGCTCTAAATCATACACCATGTATGTTGATAAACTTTTCAATCATTCTACTTCTCTATTGTGTACTGGAGTATAAAGAATCTTCTCTTGAGATTAGAAACTCACTTATTCTCTTAAGACCTACTCGTGACTTTCTGCACTAAGAAGTTACTGCCCTTATTCTTCATGTTTCCAGCACTGTCATACATTCTGTATTTCCTTTTGCTGATGTCAAAGGGGGAGAGTAGTTCTGCAATATCAGTGAGTCTTGGATTTGTCTTGAGCTTTGGGGGAGAAGAAGTTCTGCAATATCAGTGAGTCTTGGATTTATCTTGAGCTTTGGGGGAGTCATGTTGCTTCGGGGAAGATATGGTTGAGTTATGGGGGAGATGAGAGTGTGTTGTAGGGAATGTATAATTCATCTGCATGAGCTAATCTTGAATTTAATCTGTTTGTTGCAGCTGATATTAATTTCTTGTTGAACCTTGATATTGCTTGATTCATAGTGTTGTCATCATCAAAAAGGGGGAGATTGTTGCATCCCTATGATTTTGATGATGTCTCACACTATAAATCAACCTTCTATCTCTAGATTTATGCTGGTTCATCACCTAAGTGAGTTCAGTTCATATGCTGTTTCATTATTTCATCTATCTACACTGTTTGGTTAATATGGACAGTAGTGAGTCGACTCCCAGCAAGGGTGGGTCGACGCATCAGAACATTGATAGCTTGGGTACCAAAGTCTATACACCAGCTTGATCTATTAAGTCTGTACATTGGCATATACTCTTCTAGTCTGTACATCGGACACCTTCTATCTGAAGTCTACACACTGGTCTTAATATTCTAAGTCTGTACACTGCCCGACCATTTAAGTCTGCACATTGCCAAAGTCAGTACAGCTTCAACTCTATACACTGGATTGTCAAGCTTCACGTCTATACACTGGCTGCTGCATTCTCATGAAGTCTACACATCCGATAGTGTAAGTCTATACATCGCCCAGTGTCATGTTTGCATAGTCTGTACATCGCCTGCTTTACTCACTCAAAGTCTACACATTGCTAGTCAGCAGGCTCGCACACACTAAAGTTCATACATTGCACAAAGTCTGAACATTGCTTCAGAGATAGCTTCAGCCAAGTCTATACATCGAATGGCAGTCTTCATGCTAAGTATGTACATTCCTTGAGTCAAAGTCTGTACAGCGTGAAGTCTATACATTAGCTCAGGGGCTTCAAGTCTATACATTGAACTACTCTTCAAAGTCTGTACAGCGTCCGTCTCAGCCAGCGTCTCATGCTGTGTCTTAGGCAAGTCTGTACATCGGCTTCATTCGTTCAAGTCTATACATTGAACTGCTCTTCAAAGTCTGTACAGCATCCGTCTCAGCCAGCGTCTCATGCTGCGTCTTAGGAAAGTCTGTACAGAGGCTTCGAATTAACAAGTCTGTACATCGGCTTCATTCGCTCAAGTCTATACATTCACAGTGGTTCTTCAATGTCTGTACAACGCTGAAGCTTTCACAAGTCTATACACTGCTTGAGCTTCACCAAGTCTGTACATCGCTTCAAGCGATTCAAGTCAATACAGACTGTCTTCACATTCAGAGTCTGTACATCGGTCCTACAGCCGATCGTCTCATTCAGGCCTTTGCAAGTCTATACAGCCGAGCGTCTCATACATCGTCTCACTGTGGCATAGTCTATACTCTGGCTCAAGCTTGTCAAAGTCGGTACACCACCGTTGAGCATCAAGTCAACACATTGTTCACCGTCTTATTAAGAGTCTTACACTTTCAAGTCTGTACATGGCGAACAGTACATCGATTCCTCAAAGTCTGAACACTGGCCTCTTGCTTTAAGTCTACACATTGAGTTGTCCGACCACAACTCTATACACTCTGTTGTTATAACTTGAGTCTTCAATGCTCACAGCACACTCGTTCCAAGCCTGTACACTGGTTAGGCTTCGTGAAGTCTACACAGTGGCTGAGCTTTGTAAAGTGTACACAACGGTAAGGCTCGTTTGCATTGTTCATCATAAGTCTATACACTGCCATTCATGCGCTTGCTCATTATGTCTATACACTGCCATTCATGCGCTTGTTCATAAGTCTATACACTCTCTCACGTTGTACACACTTACTCAGTTGATGTTTCTGAAGTATATACACTCGTGTTAATAGCCTGAACTAACTAAGTCTATACATTCCATCTGTCTGTCTGCAGGCGATTCAGGCTGATGATTGGGCACGTGATCCGAGGTTGGCACCTGGCACGTGATCCAAAACACCAGGAATCTGACACGTGGATAGCAACCCAGTCAGGATGCTGCCATGTGGTCGAAATTCAAATGATCTGGCAAAAAGTTCATGGGCGGGAACCTGGCAGCCACGCGCCCAAAATCTGCTATAAATATGAAGCTTCGTCCTTCAGTAGAAGCTTGATCGTGAAAAGAAAAAGCAGAAGCCATTGGTGTGAGTTTGCACGATCTAGAAAAGAAAAAGAGCAGAGAGTTCCAGATCCGAGAGGAGTATGTTCGAGAGAGAGAGCAGTGTCAGTGGTTTGATGAATTGCTTCCTATGAAGCTACATTTGTATTGGTTTCTGAACCGACTGCTTCTTCGTTTGTCTTTGTTCCTACTTTGTTTTCTCTTCATTTTGTTCACCTTTCTGATTTGAATTTGTTCCCCTCCGGTGTGTGGAGGAAGGGAGTACTACTCCAGTTTCCCTCTGGGTTGCAGAGGAAGAGAGATCGGTGATCTCTGGTGTTGTTAGTGACAGATTGTCATTAGCAGGTTCCCTCCGGTGTGTGGAGGAAGGGAGAGGTGTCTCCGGTTCTGTTCTAGCTGGTAGCTGGAACAGGTATCAAGTTCTGTGGGTAGCAGAGCTTGGTTGAGGGATTTGTTTCCCTTGGTTGTTCAAGCTGTGTGGCAGCATGTTGTTCGCAGACTGAGTCTGCTGTGATCTAGCATTGTCTAGTGGAATCCTCATTCTAGTTGGAGTGAGGGGTGGATGTAGATTGCGGACTGCAATCGAACCACCTAAAAACCGAGTGCCTCCTCTGTGGTTTGCTGTTGTTATCTGCGCTCTCCATCTGCTTGTCTCTTTACTTCCATGTGATCAGTTCTTCATTCTCATTTACTAATACTGCCTCGCTTGGTGACTGTATTTACATTTCTCTATGTGCGGGTTAAGGAGGGGCGTTAGCAGTAGAATTTATTTTCCGCCTAAGTTTCTACAAATTGGGAGTGATCTATTCATCCCCCCCTTCTATATCACTCTTGCTGCGCTAACAGAAGCCATGGCGCCAACCCCCATCGGGCTGGAATTTTCCATGCGTAGCCCTTGTTGGGTTGGAAATTTTCATGCACAACCCTCGTAAAATAATCTTTTCTACTTATGTTCTAGCCTCAAACCCGTTAGGCCTATTTGAGGAGAGAGAGAGAAGGGTTCACCAGATTTTTTTAGGCAAGAATCCATGTGATATATGTCATGTGAATAGTGGATTTTTTTCAGAAAAATCCCTACTTAATTAAACATTTTATCTCTTCTCTCTATCATACACCCATCAAGTAAGAGAGAGAGAGAGAGAGAACTAGGGTCTCAACCAAGGTTTGCCGGCTCGGTCGTACCGGCCGTCCCAATTTTCTGTCGGGACGGGACGGTATGGTACCGTCCCGCTCCGTACCATAAGGTGCAAAGAACCTTTATATATATAGTATATGTAAAATAATACAAGAAAACTCTTAGCTTAGTTGGTTAGGTGGTTTGTACGTTTCGTCCAAGACGTCCCAGAATCGAATCCGGCGAACGTTTTTGGGTTTTTAAGTTTTTTGATTGAAAATCTTAAAAAGAAAAAAAAACGCATGCAATCGGTGTGTTTCGAACCCGAACCAACAAAGGCACTTAACCAACTTACTTATAAAATATTTTGTATTTAAAATAAAATATTAAATATATAAAGCGTCCCGGTTGCGTCCTACAGACCGGTCGTCCCGGTCTGTGGCTGGGACGGTCCGGGACGGACGGTTTGGGCCGTCCCCGTCCCGATTTGGCAAACCCTGGTCTCAACAACCATCGACCTCTTCAGTGACTGTCGGCCACGGAATTTTATCGTAGATAAAATAGATATTGTTCTTTTTTGAAAAGAAACATTCCCCACTATGTGTAGAGGTTTATTCCGTGGGTGCGCATAATATCAGACGATTTGGGTTCGGGTGCTGAACCTCTCCCCACTGACCGCAGTCAGTGTTAATTTACATCGGCCTAACGTCCGAACACCTTTGTTTGACTGTCAAAGAAATTTCAAAGTCTTCAATGGGAGTTCTGATGTTGAGGGCAAGCTCAGTTGGAGGGCTCATAATGTCCACTCACTTACCACCGACCAACAGAATGACTGAGTTATGGTTTCAACTGAGGCCGGTTATATTTAGGCAAAACCCTAAAACTTAGGAATAGGAAAATGATTTAGTGGAAGCCGTAGGCATATTTGAAGTCACGGGAGATTTCCGGGACCCTGGGGATATTTTGATAATTTTACACTTCCAGGGGTATCTTGGTAATTTTACCAGGTCGGATATTCCTGAAACTTTGGGTTGGAACAGAAGTAGGACCGGGTTCCCGACTTTCTAGGGCGCTGAGGCCATTTATGAAGGGTTTAGGGGACGACTAGACCATTTCTAGGTCACAGAGGTATTTTGGTAATTTTACCACACCTTACATAAACCTGGGTTCGAGATGACATCTAAGTGTCGGACTGAGCTGACAATGTCCTCGTACCAAAGGAATGACGAGGGGCTTCGTAGAAGGCTCACACATGTCAACTTGACCGCAGGAGGGTATATGCAATTCCCACAAGTCGGGAGTTTTCTTATAATTTTCCCGATCAACATACAGAGGGAATTCGTGGAGCACACTGAATACATTTATAGCCCCGAATGGGTACGAGAGCCGTCGGCGAGTTGTCGACTGTACAGGAATCTGCACTAACGCGGGAAGTAGGGACATAGTCCCAATTAAAAAAGTTGCAGGGTAAGACTGCAAATGACAGGACATTTTGTCTCTCACGACCCCGGGGAGGATTTTCTGGTAATTCTTCCATCATAGGGATAGAACTACATAATTCGGCCGTCCCGGAACGTAGAAACTGACAAACATGACCCGCTGAGAAGCATAATTATAAAAATACCCCTTAAGAGCATATACACAAGACCCGAGGACTTACCCCTCACAGGCCAAGACAAATAAACAAAGTCCTTACGTTGGTTGCTTAGTGCTCCGTTCTTCTCTCCGTCTAATCTCCCTCTGTCTGGACCCTTGGGGGTCTTATTTATAGGTGGTGGGAAGACCCAGGTTGACAAAAACGTGGAGAAATGCTCCGGTTCTGACAGAAATGTGAGATTTTACCCGAATTCTGACAAGGTGGAGTTCAAAATCTCCTTTTTTGTCAAGGTGGGGTGGCAAAAAATATTTTTTGACCCCTCTACTCCTTTTTTTTCTTTTCATTTTTTTTTTTGAAACACGGGGACCCGGAGGTGGACCCGCCAACGGGTCAAATGACCCCGCAGGGGTCATGTTGACCCCTTTGGGGTCCAGCGGGGTCAACTGCACCCCAGCGGGGTCAACCGGCCCCGCGCGGGGTCGATTGACCCCGCTGGGTGGCCAGCGGGGTGACACAACCCCCCGCAGGGTCGGTCGACCCCGCTGGGACCCAAGGGGGTGGCCGCTGCCTCGTGGGGGCCGATCAACCCCCCTTGGGGTCCAGCGGGGTCATTTGATCCCCGGGGCGCCCTTTTTGCCCCTCTCCGTGTCTTTTTCCCCCGTTTCTGTCGCCCTGGGTCAAGGAGAAGTCCCCGTGCAGCATTTATTCTCCCCCACGGTCCATTCTTCGCCGCGTGTCAGCAACACATCGGTGGAGACACGTGCGGGAGCAGAGGATCGTTTTGTTTGTTATTTGGTCGTGTGTCGCCGTGTGGAGAGGAATCTTTGCGCCCGTCTGTGCCGTGTGATACACTTGCTCGGCTACTTTGACAGGTTTGTATGCATGTTTTCCTCCTAATCTTCCTTGTTGCGACGTCGTTTGTGATTGCACGGTCGGGTCGATGAACCCTGAATTGAGGAGGTACTCCGCGGTCCGACGACGTCGGCACTACGCCGTATTTTCCGTCGATTGTCATGAGACAAATATCTCGAAATATTTCGAGATAATTATGGGTGTAACAGTGACTTAATGCAAATAGAGAATTTTATATTTTATAAACAAATCCTTGATAAAAATAATATTTTTCTGGCTTCTCTCTCATCTAAAACCTATCAAGCCATTTTCTAAGGGACGGAAGAGAGATCGATGGACAATGGTTATTTAAAAATTTAGAACACATCAACTTCTAAGGTGAACAAGGTCTGAAATCTTTATGAAAGAATTCTTAATAAAATAAGTAACCTACAAGTTTACCCTTGTCTTTGACACATAGGGTAGGAGAGAGAGACAACAACTAGTGAGAACAAGGTACAGGAAGTGTGAAAAAAAATAGATTTTTGTTATAAAATCCTTTCATAAAATAAGCACTTCGCCCTCTTCCCTTAGGTGGGGTTAGGGAGACTTGTAATTTAATTCCTTCGTTAAGGGGATTAAAATCTCTTGTTAGTGAACCGTATATGTTTCGTTCGGAATCATATGTCATTGAGAACTAGGATTCCTAATAAGAATCAGATTAAAGAAGAGTTTTGGGGCATTGAATTCACACCTTGGAGAGGAAAGAATTCAATTCCCACATCTTTCTTAAAACTAACTCACGCTTATTGACTCGTGAATTGATTTCATAATCAAAACTCTCACTTGACTCACTAACCCAAGAATTTAATCCCCAAATAAAACCCAATCAAGACCCAATGAAATGCATTCACAATTTGAAATACGATTCATACATTGAATTCAATTACACATCTCACTAGCCCTCCCTTAACCATGACCCACCAAGCAGGGGGGAGAAAAGAGGCCAATGTGAATTTAGGGGTTCAATAAGTGTGAACAAGGTTTAGATCTTTTGTTATAAAATGGGCTTCTCCCTTTTACTTTAACCATGACGCTTTGGACAGGAAAGAGAGAAAAGGCCAGCGTGAACAAGTTTTCACAGGTGTGATTAAGGTTTTAGATATTTGCAAAAACCCCTTAAGAAAATTAGCTCTTTCTCCTCTCATACCCTCATTAACCACCTTACCAGTGTTCCAAGTGTGAACGGAGTCTGATTTTATTATGAAAACCCTTGGATAAGTGAATAATTGCTTTCTTTCCATCATGGACCCCCCTTGGGTCGTGTTGAGCAGTGTGAACAGGAGTTCAATAAATTTAAGAAAACCCTTTATGAAAGTGTAAACTTTCAGATCTCCTTGTCTCCTTGACCCATCAGGTCATGTTCAAGATATAGATGTGGTCGATAGTCATGCTAATATGTCAGACTCTTTAGGAAATACCCCTGAAGAGTGGAGAATGACCGTCCTTTACTATCGTATGACCTCTCAAGTTAGTTCTCATGAGGAGAAAGAGAAGACAATGGCTATTTATAATGGTGAAGAGACCAACATAGACTCCCCATCATTTGAGATGAAATGTGAACAGGGATTCTAAAACTTGTTCACGTGAACCCCAGGATGGCAGTTTCGGCCGAAACCGAAACGTTTCGGCCGAAACGTTTCGGTTTCACCCATACCCGATCCAAGTTCGGACCTGTTTACTGTAGCAGATCCGAAACTTAAACAGCATATCGATTTCGGGCGAAACCGATATGGGTATCGGGCGAAAGATACAGGTTTCAGTCCGAAACCGGCCGAAACCCACGTGAACCCCCCCGAAACCCAGTTGATGTTGTGTTCTCCCCCCCCCCGAAACCCCATCCCACGGCCGAAACCCTCATTGCGGCTGCTGCGAACTGCGTTGTTGCTGCGACCTGCTGCTGCTGCTGCGACCTGCTACTGCGAGCTGCTGCTAGTGCTGGCGTGCTGCTACTGCGAGCCTGCGACCAAGGCTGCTGCGGGCCTACTGCTGCGTCTGCTGGAGGTGGACAGGGAGAGGCCGAGAGGGAGCTGCGCTGCGCACACCGGGGGCCAACACAACATCAAGGGTTTGATTGTTTTGTTTGAGGTTATTTTGATTGGGTTAATTTAGGGTTTGATTGTTTTGTTGTGTTATTTTGGTTGGGTTAAAAATTTGGGGTGAGCAAGCCTTGCTTATTAAATTTCTTCCAATGGTGATTACTGATCAAGGGTTAATTACTAATTAAACCCTAATCAGTTTATAAAAATTGGGGCTTGTGTCTATTTTGATTTGCTTAAGCTCAACTGAGCTTAAATTAAGCTTCATTGAGGATTTTGGGGTGGGAGCATGCAGGTAATTAATTTTTTTTCAAGGGTAATTAACGATTAATTGCTAATTAAGCCCTAATTAGGTCATAGAAATTGGGGCTTTTGTCTATTTTGATTTGATTAGGCTCAATTGAAGTTACATTAAGTTTCATTGAAGATTTTGAGGTGGGAGCATGCGAGTAATTAATTTTTTTCAATGGTGATTAAGGGTTAATTGCTAATTAAGCCCTAATTAATTCATAGAAATCGAGACTTTTGTCTATTTTGATTTGATTTGGCTCAATTGAAGTTAAATTAAACTTCATTGAAGATTTTGGAGTGGGAGCATGCGGCCATGCGGGTAATTGATAATTAAGCCGTAATTTTTCCAATGTACTTACAACTATACTATTTTTCTTTGACTGTCTTAATGCAGCATCATGCCTAGACGTCAGCAAACACAGGAGCAGCAAGGGCAGGAGAATCCGGGGTGGACCCACCTGACCTTGGTTGATGCTAAGAGAAGAAAGGTGAAATACAATTACTGTGGTAGGGAGCTACATGGCGGAATTACCAGAGGAAAGCAACATTTGGCAGGGGTGAGAGGAGAGGTGAGACAATGTGACCACTGTCCCCGAGAGGTGCGAGAAGAGATGCGCCAGTGCCTTCTGAGCAAAAAGGAGAGGGCGCAACAAAGGGCTGAGGATGAGGCTGAAATTGCTGAGGAGATTTCTGACAGAAGGGTTAGGAGGGATGATGATGAGGAAGGCACTGAGGATTCTGATCCAGAGCTGACTGAAGCAAGGGAGCGTGAACAAGCCGCTCGAAGGAAAGGGAAGGGACCCATGGGTTCAGGGACCTATGAGAGTACAGCTACACGACGTCCTGACATTGGTGTTGCCCCACATACGTAGGGAACAGGTCCCATGGACAGCTATCTCCACAGAAGGCCCCAGGCTACACAACCTAAAATCAAGTCTGCATTGAGAGGGGTCAAAAAATCAGCAGAAGTTACAGGGCATGCATTTAAAAGTATCTGCAAATGATTTTTTCATGCAGGTGTCCCTGCACATGCAGCTTCAAGTGAATATTTCCAACCTATGATAGATACCATAGCATATGCTGGCCCTGGCTTGAAGGCCCCCTCACGTCGAGACATATACGGGCGTGGCCTTGAGGGAGAGATTGAGGAGCTCCATGATTGGGTTGAAAGCTTCAAGCATATATGGGTGGAGAGAGGATGCACCATCATGTGTGATGGTTGGACTAATACCACGAAGAAGTCCATGATAAACTTTTTGGTTTATTGTATCGAAGGTACAGTATTTGTGAAATCAGTTGATGCATCAGATTATGAAAAGAATGCAAATTATTTGTTTCATTTGATGGATAACATAGTAGAACAAATTGGAGAGGAGAATGTTGTGCAAGTGGTGACTGATAATGAAGCCAGTTACAAGGCTGCAGGGAAGAAATTGATGCAGAAGCACAGTCATTTATATTAGCTCCCATGTGTAGCACATTGTCTGGATCTGATGCTTGAAGACATAGGGAAGGAAAAACATGTGAAGAAGACAATTGACAAGGCACAAAAAGTCACACAGTATATCTATGGTCATCCTAGGATATTGAATATGTTCAGGACGTATGCCAGTGGAGGGCGAGATATCATCCGTACAGGCCCAACCAGATTTACTTCTAATTTTATTTCTTTGGAGTCTTTGCACAGGTATAAGATTGATCCCAATTCTATTAACTTTATCCTTACTGATATGTAACAGTTGATGCAACTTCAAATTTCATTTATTTGAACAGGTACAAGAATGAGCTAAAAGTTTTCATGTACCATAATGCCCTGCGGGAATACATCGACAAGGGCAATGTTGATGCTCAGATGGATTATTTGGATGTCTGCCACATCGTGGACGACAACAAATTCTGGGACAGGGAGTCACGGTACTTGAAAGTAGTCACACCCCTCGTGAAGGTCCTAAGAATGGTGGATGGCGATGAGAAGAATGATATGGGCTATCTGTACGAGGCCATGGACCGTGCCAAATTAGAGTTGCAGGATTCCCTTCCCAGACATTATGCAAAATGGTGAAAAATTATTGACCAGAGATGAGACAACACATTACACCACGACTTGCATGCAGCTGGTGAGTGATTAATTGTACTGAAAGTGGGGTAATGCCTATATGTTATTTTATATATAACATTTAGTTAATTATACATAAATGCAGATTATTTCCTCAACCCTCGATTTATGTACGATGCCGATGCACATGTTGATGGCGAGGTACTCCAAGGGACTTTAAAAGTCATTGGTCGTTTATCGAGGACACCATAAAAGAGACTTCAGGCCGAAGTAGAGGTTGGCCTTTATTTGATTTTATCAATAACAGGTATAGAATTTATTTAAGTAGTTATGTTAATGTGTTACTTTATGTTTGTAGATGAACAATTATAGAATGAGGACTGGGACATATGCTGACTCCCAATTGCAATACGCTGTGGGAAGAGTGAGCCCAGGTATATTTTATTTTTTTGATTTCTTAACCTGAATATATATTTCTACAACTTATATGCATTTGTTTATGGTTGGTGGAACAGCTGACTGGTGGATAATGGTGAACAACCGAGATGTGGGCAGTAATGCATTGGCTTTCATTGTAATTAGGGTGCTCAGTCAAACAACATTGGCAAGTCAATGTGAAAGAAATTGGAGCACGTTCAGCCTTATACACTCGAAGGTTCGCAATCGGCTAAAGGCTGAACGGTTAGAAAAATTGGTTTACTGTCATTACAATATGAGACTGAGAATAAAGAACATGAAGATAAGACAAATGCTGAGGGACAAACGCGTCGCTGAGGATGGGAGTGCAGAAATTGATGTGGATGCCCTATTTGATGATGAGAATCCGTTGCAGTCTTGGTGGAGACACGAGAGCAGATTGATGAGCCTGTTTTTGATGATGATGATAGAAGATGGTCAGAGGACATACTAGATGAAGATGAGCCAAGAGATCCCGAATTCAGAAGAAAATCAAAGAGGGCCAGAGATACTCATGCGCACCAGAGAAGGGACCCACCTGGGGTGGTTGATGACACTGAGGATCAGCATGATTTTCAGCCAGCTAGACACTCAGACTCAGATAGCATGCCAGTCACTCCTAGAATAGGCAAGGCACTTACATCTTTAAGAAGAAGTACATCAGTGCATGGGCAAACTGAGAGAACAAATGCTGCTGCTCGAGACGACCCGGCAATTGAACAGTTGAAGCATATTTATTTGAGGCACACGCCAAGGGGAACAGGATTCATGTCAAAGGTGATTGAAGAAAGCACACCGAAACAGGAAAAATCATCCCCAAAGGCCAAAAGGCGACTGGAGGCTGCAGGTGCTACAGGTGCTGCAGGTGCTACTACTGGCGGTGGGGGTGCTGATGGTCCTTCCTCCTTCCACGCAGACACAGGCAGAAGATACAATCAGGGTGAGCAAGGATATGATTCACATACTCAATATGGGCATCCATCAGGTTATGGAGGTGACCAACAGGAGGCAGCGATTTATGGGTCGTGAGGTTATGAACCAGCATTCCAGTTCCATCCGGCCAGTTCCTCTTCTCTTCCTCAAGATTCTTATGCTGATACTGGATTTGCATCAAGCCAACCAAACACTCTAAGAGGAATCCAAAGAGGGATGCAGGACTTGGCTACCTCATTGTTTGGTTATAGTGAATATAGACCATACATGCATCCTTCTTATGGGTATGAACATGAAAAGCCAGACGATGAAGGAGAAGATTCTAGTTATTACCCATATTAGTGCCTCTTCATTTAGGTAAAGATCATTTAATTTTCGTAACATTTACTGTGCCTAATTAGGTTTATTGTAATGCTTGAAGCCTTGAACCTACTTTATGCTTAGTATGTACTCAAGAATAATAGTTTGACATGTTCAATGTTTAAATTTCAATGTCTACTTCATGTTTATTGCACTTAATCTAATTTCTTTACAATCAAATGCATGTCTAATGAATTAAAAAGCCTTTTTATGTGATTATTAACTTTATATCTATTTGTTTATGAATTTTTAGGTCCATTTTCAAATTTTTTATAGCTTTTGACTGGGTTTCGGCCGAAACCGAAACCAATACCGATTCATATTGGTTTCGGACTCGGCCGAAACAGAGTCCGAAACCGAGACTGCCAACCTTGCGTAGGCCGAAACCGATACGTTTCAGCCGAAACGTATCGGTTTCGGCCGGTACCGATCCGAAACCGGACCAAAACACTGTAGCAGGTCTGAAACCATTAAAAAATACTTTTTTAATGGTTTCGGACGAAACCATTGAGGGTTTCGGCCGAAACTGACCTGTTTCGGTCCGAAACCGTCCGAAACCGGACGGTTTCGGCCGAAACCAGACCTTGACATTATTTTTTTTTTGTTTTTTAAATCGTTTCAACCGGTTTCGGCCGAAACCGAAACCGGTACGTATCGGTTTCGGAACCGGCCGAAACCAGTACCGAAACCGATACTGCCTTCCTTGCGTAAACCCCCATAGAATTGTATGCTTACTCTTTCCTATCCAAAGACCCATCGAGCCATTTCTAAGAGAGAAGTTGCAGCCATCATATCCCAGTGGGAATCCACTAAATGGATCAGTGGACCCCACACAGACACACACACACACACACACACACACACACACACACACACTCTTTTTTAACCTCTCTATTTTATCTGCCATCACCCATTGGACTCTTTTTTCTGTTGGAAAAAGAAGCTATAGGGGAAAGAAGTGACATCGGATCTTTCAAGTAGGGAGAGAAGATCACAACCCTCTCCCATTTCTTGTCAACGACGTAGTAGAGAGGAGAGCTTTCTCCACTCTTCTCCCTGGTGGCACAATAGGGAGGGGCTCATCCTCCCCTCTCTCTTTGGTGACGCAGCAGAGAAGAGGGCATTGGTGTGACTACTAGTACCCTTTGGCTGCCCCTTTAACGAGTGCAAGGGGGAAAAGCATTGTTGTGGTGGTTGTTGGTGTCTCCTTGATTGGTGCAAGGAATTCTTGATGTTGTAGCTCCTTTCGCTGGTGTACAGTCTAAAAAGCATCTTCTCTCATATTCTATCTTCTACTGGTGCAAAGTTCAAAGGCAAAACAACAGCCCTCTATCTTCCTCTAGTCTCCTAGCTAGAGCCAAGAAGACTCTTGTTGCTGCAAGTTTCTCCAGCTTCAAGGTGCAAACACCATTGAACGCCAATCTACATCCTAAACTTGGTTCCCAAACCAGTAGATCCAATAACTTGAATATATATGCATACATATATTTAAACGTGTCATGCATGCATATATTTGCATACATATTACATAGTTGTGCCCTCCTCCTACCATGAGCACACACTTCTTCACCCCGCATTCCAATATTCTCTTCGATTATAAGGGCAAGCTATTTGACAGAATGCTTCAACAAGTCTTGGGGTATTATATTGAAGGAGCATACCTCATGATCTTAATCATTGTCAATCATGCATATATGAATGTTCATGCCCATAGATTCATATATCTTTATGTGCTAGGTTAGTATATACATGAGCATGCTCAATAACACATGTTGCATAAAAGTACCCATGTTGCAACCTCTACCACTAATCTTAACCTCGGTCAAAACACCAAGTTATACCCTTATTTTTTTCAATAAATGTGGCATGCCATAACCCACTGAAATCTATGCATAGAAGCCCCCCTCTATGTCTATCATCATCACACATTCGATGTGCTCTCAGCCTAACTATTTGACAAAATGTTTAAAACAACTGCAATGCTTTCCGAGTAAACAATCAATATCATCAAATACAGGTACCAATGTCAATTCCAAACTTGAAATTTTTGGAGGCCAACAAATGACCCTTACAAACCATGTGGTGTAGGCAAATCCCCAAGCACATGGTCCATGTATCTCTACTCTTGACTAGGTTAAAAAAACGGGCCATCTGTTAGTGCTCTGCAATTATACAAGTAGTTTTTGCAACATACATGCAATTCCCATACATGCATTCTTCAAGTGATATATATGTAACTCTCTACACTATGCATATCATTTTCTGCACTATACATACATTGCTCTGCAATATACATGCATTCTTCTTGCCATATTCATGTAATTTTCTGCAACATTCATACATTAAATTTCTGTAACATATATGTACGTTTCTTGCTGGCATACTACAACATTGTGCGATCCTGAGTATGGGTGAAACCCTGAAAAGATCTCACATAGTGAGACCATTTCCTTCATGAGATCCAAGTCGTTGCTCGCCCTTATAAAAGAAATGGTTATGCCATTTCACTACCAAGTATTTGAATTGTACAGATGCACTCAATCTTCCAAAGGTACAATTGAGAATCTAATCATATGTACATATCACATCCATGCCAAAACCTCTTTTTTGCACTGATCAACAAGCTTAAAAAATATATGATGGCACAAGTTTGAGCTCATTAAACTCAATTCCCGTGGGGAATTTGCCGGTCGAATACAAGTATATGGCCTAGTCAATCCTATCACCAAGTCTTATAAAAAATACCAATAAGAACCCCCATTCTATATGTATAATCTCCCTGCAACTCTTTGATGTGATTAGTAGAGACAACTTTATTCTTGGTCATATTTTTTTCAAAATAGGAAGTACCACTATTGTATTAAATATAAAAAAGGAATGTACAAGTATACTCAAAAGGATCCCCAAAAAACTCCCTATACAAAAGCCCTCACCAAGCCCGAGAGACCCACAGTGCTCCCCCAATAATGCAAAAAGGAAGGAGTTATGCATGCTCACATGACAAAAGAGTTCCGCCCACTCTCTCACTTTGTCACAAATAAAAAAAACCAAAGTTTATTTTTTGTTATAATGATAATGGATTCTGTTGAAAAATATCTATGAGAAAATCCTGATCATAACCAAAATTCATGGACAAAAATTTAGACTCCACTCCCTTGTCATCAACGCACATTTCTACTTTTATTATAACAAGGACAAATAGATGACCCTGACTGGCCACAATTGATGATAGGTCAACACCCCATCCTTTAAACTTATATGTTAACTCAACAAGCCAATTGGTTGTGAGTCTTTGGGAACATCCTCACAAAACATAACCTACACTTGCAAGACTCAATTGACTTCGGGACAATAACAATTGTTTTCTTAAGCTTCATAAAAATTTAAACCTAATTGCCCTCGCATGAGTATTAAGGAGAACAGACCATCTTCTTCGCAATGTCTCGAGTATTTGTATGTTGAAAAGGCCCCAAGAGAATGATAGACATTGCCCAATGCAACAAGGGCGATAGCCAACACTGTCCCCAAAGCTAAATGACAGACAAGAGAAGTGATAGGCATTGGCCAATAAAGTTTAAATTTTCAGGAAGCTTAAGAAGATGGTTGTTATCCTAAAGTCAATAAAATCCCACAAGTGCAAACTACGTTTGTGGAGATGCTCTCAAAGGCTCACAATCAATTGACTTGCTAAATCAATAGACAAGTTTAAACAATAGGAGATTAACCTTTCAGCTATTGTGGCATGTCAGGGTCATTTGTTCATCCTTGTTATCAAAAGTATGGGTTGATGAGAGGAGCATGGAGTCTTAAATTTGTCCACAAATTTTCGTTATGATCAGGATTATGTCATGGATATTTTTTAGCAGAAGTCATTGTCACTGTAACCAAGAATAAAGTTAGCTCTATTAATCAAATCTAAAGAGTTGCGGAGAGATTATACATATAGAATAAGGGCTCTCAATGATGATTTTTTTATAAGACTTGGTGATAGAAATGACTAAGTCATATGCCTACAATATTCAAAGCCCATACATGCAATAAATGAGTTTATGAGTTCAAACATGTGCCATCAAATGCCTTTTAAGCCCGTTGTCCAGTGCAAAAAAAAAAGATTTTTACATGGATTTATTATGTATATATGACTATATTCTCAATTGTAACTTTTGAAGAGTCAGTGCCATCCATACAGTTCAATTACTTGGCAACAAAATAACGGAACCATTTCTTTCACAAGGGCGAGTAATGACTTAGAGCTCATGAAGGAAATGACTACACAGTCTGAGATCTTTTCAACGTTTCACCTATACTTAGAACCTCACATTGCTATAATATGCCAACATGTAACACACATATATTACAAAAATTAGATATATGAATGTTACAGAAAATCATATGAATATAGCTAGAAGAACATGCATGTTGCAAAGAAATGTATGTATAATGTAGAAAATGATATGTATATTGCAGTGAATTACAAGTATATCGCATGAAGCATGCACGTATGTCACAAAGAATTGCATGCATGTGGCAAACCACATGTATGATTGCAGAAATTGTACTAACAGATGGCCCATTTTTAACCTAATCCACATACTACGTGCTTATGGCTATGCCTCCACATGATCTGTGTGGGGCATTTGTTGGCTTCTAAAAATTCTAAGCTTGGAGCTAACATTGGTACATGTGTTTGATCATGTCGATTGTTTATGCAACACATCTTGTTAAACCGGCTCATGTATATGAAGACCTAGCACATGAAGATAAATGAATCAAAATCATGAATATTCATATATGCATGATTGATCAAAATTCAGAAAATGAGATATGATTGTACTTCAATTATAATGCCCCAAGACTGTTTGAGACATTCTGTCAAATTACTTGCCCTTCCTTAATTGAAGAGAATATTGGGATCCAAGTATGTGCTCATGCCAAGAAGAGGGCACAGCCATGTGACATGTCTGCAGATACATGCATGTAAGACAGGTTTTTATATATAGAACTCTCTCTCTCTCTCTCTCTCTCTCTCTCTCTCTCTCTCTCTCTCTCTCTATATATATATATATATATATATATATATATATATATATATATATATATATGGCCACGATGACTAGGTGCCGGCACCAGGGATCCCTTCCCATGAGCCCTCTATCTAAACCGTCCCTTTCTACTGGCCAACATCCAACAGTCATAAGATGCAAAACCAGATGCAAAACCAGTGGCAACCAACTGCAACCTGCCCCTCCCCTCACTCCCCCCCCCAAAAGATATTATTTGTAAACATATTTTTTAATATTTAAATTAAAATCTTTTAATTTGAAATATGGGTTAGCAAGAAAATTTTTTAATAAAACTCAATATAACTTTCTTTTTTATTTTCAAATATTTATAGGGTCTATAGTCCCAACCAATAACAAATGAGCACAGACTCCATGCACTATTTATATATTAATTTTTTATTTTTATAATCATTTTTATTAGATTTTACTAATTAACTATATCGTACATATCTTAAAATTATTTTTAAAAAAGATTATTATGACAAATAATCAAAAATTGTAAGTTAGAGAGATAATTGTGTTACGAACCGAACACGTTCGTAACATAGTTCGTAACATAGTTATCTCACAAACTTTGGAATTTTGATTACGAGTTTTAGTGACTCCTTTAAAAATAATTTTAAGAAAAGTATGATAAAATTAATTAGTAAAATCTAATAAAATAATTTAAAAATAAAAAAAATTAATATATGAATAGTGCATAGGTTTAGGGATGTCAAAAATATCCGTAAACCCGATTACCCGCATTACCCAACCTATGATGTGTTGGGTAATACTCGGATAAACGGATATGGATTCGGGTTCGAGTATTTTTAAAAATACATGTTTTATATTCAGATCGGGTATGGATTTAGCGCACCCGAACTCATACCCGATCCGAACCCATTCTTAATAACTCACTATGTATGTTAGACCTATGATTTTGACATGAACTCAACCCGTTATCTGTCTTTTTAGATTTGAGTTTGACTTTCTTGCTAAAATTGCAAGGATATTTTTGTAAAACATAAAAATTGTTTTGGGAAGGAAAGAATCGACCGGACTTTTCTTTTCTCACTTCCCACGAATCCCACCTTCCCTTGGATGTGGATGTGAACTCATGTTTTTTAGACGGATACGATATCCACGGGTCCGCAGGTATATCCAAACCCGTGACGGATATACTTGTATCCATACTCACCAAAATAATGAGATATTATCTGGATATGGTATTTACAAAATTTACGCAGATAGGGTGTAATATTAGTCTACCCGAGCCGAACCCAATCCATTTACATCCCTACATAGGTTACGTGTTCATTTGTTATTGATTTGGTCTATAGACCCTATATGTATTTGAAAATAAAATTGAGTTTTATTATAAAAAAATCTTGTGCTAATCCACAATATCAAATTAAAAGATTTTCATAAAAAATAAAAAATAATATGTTTAAAATAATATCCTTTGGTGGGAGTAAGGGGAGGGGTAGGTTGCAGCCGGTTGCCACCCGTTTTGCATCTTCAATCCCGGGAAGGCGGGATTTGCATTGTGACCATTACATGATGGCCAATAGAAAAGGATGGTTTAGATGGAGGCCTCATGGGAAGGGATCCATGGTGCCGACACCAAATTAGCATTGTGACCATTACATGATGGCCAGTAGAAAAGGATGGTTTAGATGGAGGCCTCATGGGAAGGGATCCATAGTGCCGCCCCCAATTTTATATATATATATATATATATATATATATATATAGTTGTATGATCCTATTGGTTTTCGACCCAAATATAAGATACACGATGGAGTTCAACGATGTTTGCACCTTGTAAGCTGGACAAACTAGCAGCAGAAACAACAAGAGACTTCTAGGCAATAGCAAGGAGATTAGAAGAAGGGAAAGGGTGACTATTTTGCCCTTGAACTTTGCACCAGCAAAAGATAGAATAAGAGACTGTTGGACCCCATAAAGTTCATGGTTAATTTCTGGTTATTACGGAAGTTTCAGAAATTAATTTCTGGTAAATTTCAGAAGTTTCATGGCCAATCAAGTCATATATACACCCGCTCCATGGAAGAGCAAGTCTTTGAAAACTATAAAGTCCTTTTAAGGGCATTTAGACAAGCTCCGCATATGAAGCGCAAGCCCATGAAGCCTTTTAAATTGAAATCCCACGATAAGTCGAACCATTGGCCCTATTTTTTATGAGTGGCCATTCTGACAAACACTGCATGGGCCACATAAAATTACACGCCCGTGGGGTCAAATTTTCACAAGAGAAAAGAAGAACATATTTTTAAGGGTCTACTCGGTGTTCCCGTACTTCAATTAAAGAACATATATAACCTGAAGTCGAGTCGGCAGAGAATCTCCGCTTGGAGATCCCTTAACAAGCAAACAAAAGTCTCCACGTGCTGTACAGAAGGCCAGAGAAAGACAAAAATGAGTCAAGCACGAAGTCCCTTTTTATAGAGTTGACAAACAAAGGGGGGATCTCTCTCCCTCTCTCTCTCTTCTCCCGGTGTGGGAACCCCCCCGGCACCACCTGCACCAGGGGAGCCCCCACCCACTGTTCTCCTCGCGACCGGGGGAGGACCCCGACACTGGCAGCAACAGGGAGACCTTTCCCCGGCCCTGTTCGCATCGGGGGAGACCCTCTCGGGCCACCTGCCACAGGGGCAGGCCCCCCAGGCCTCCTGCCGCCGGGGGGAACTCCCCCCGCCTCCTGCGCCACCGGGGCAGACCCCCCCCCCGGGTCGCACGCCACCGGAGTGAGCTCCCCCGCCTCCGCTGCAACCGGGGGAGGCTCCCCCCGGTCCACCTGCCACAGGGGGAGCCCCCCCCCCCCCCCCCGCCTCCTGCGCAACCGGGGGAGCCCCCCCCCCCCCCCCCCCGTCTCCCTGCCGCTGCTACGCTACCAGGGGAAGCCCCCGGCCCTGCTCCGCTTGCCTGCTACACCTCTGGGGAAGGGAAAAAAGGAAGAAGAAAGGACGGGGAAGATCAAGGGACAGGAGGTTACCTTCTCAAAGCTCCGGGGGACCTCCTCGGAGGTTCACTCCGCCTCCTATAAAAACCCAACACTTCTCCCTACGAGAGAGAGAACTTTTGGACAGAGAAGAAGACAGCTTTTGGCAAAAGGAGAGAATTTCCTGCGCAAAGGAAAGGTTGTGGTGGCTGAAGAAGAAAAGAAAGAGAAGAAGGTGAAGAGAAAAGGGCGCCCTTCTCTCTATAGAGAATTTTTGAAGTCTTTGCAAACAAACCCTCATGACAGGGTTATATATGTAAAAGAAAGATATATCATGCCCCATGTGGGGAGTTTATGTTGTTCAAAAGAAGAAATAGATGAACCAATGAATTCTATGAATCCATGAAATTCTGGAATTTTACTTTGACATATTTTGGAATTGTTGAAATTTTTCTACCATTTAGAAATTTTAAAAATGCCCTTCCGCTGTCCACAAAATTTTAGAAACAACCCTCTTAGAAGAAATTGCAGAAATACCTTCTGCTATACAGAAAATTATAGAAACGCCCCTAGTGGCAGAAAATTACAAGAAATGTCCTTAATGGTGAAATATTATAGAAATACTCCCCCGATCACGGGAAAATTGCAGAAAACCCCCAACGACTGGAAGTTACAAATCTGCCCTTAAAAAGTGAGAAAATTATAAATATACCCCCAAAAAGGTGGAGAATTGCAAACATACTCTTGAACGAGGGAAAATTACGGATGCATCCCCTGATAAGGGAAAATTACAAAGCACACCAAAAAATGTGCTGCGAACGTGCCCCGCCTTTGGGCGTGGAGATTCTTTAGGGGTAGACTCATGATATTAGGGCCGGCATTGTGGTCAAAATCCTTGGCAATTAATCAAAGGTGCTCGGACTTGTCCGATGTAAATTAACACTGACTCCGATCGGTGGGGAAAGGTCCTGTACACGAACCTTAAATCGTCTGATAAATCCCAAAAGCGTGAAATTAATAAAACATGCCAAAATATGCGTGTATTTCCGCATGCAAACAGACTGGCACGCCGGGTGGGACTTTTCCCGTCTTTCATCTATTTGCCAAGGGTTATGTACTTCAATAAAGGCTCTGATCTCCTTCTCTGGCCCTTTCAGAAGGAAACAAGGGAAGGACTCAAATACCGAAGGCAACTTCTCGTCACCAAAGTCTTCAACCTGTGCTATGGCGGCCGTCACGTACGGACCTCTCGTCATTGCCAACCACGCCAGATATGGCTATCTGGCAACTCCGATCATATTTGGGGATTTCCCAGCCGTGGTGGGGTCCCCCTTTTTCTTAGGGGTGGTCCCCGCCCCGCAAGAAGCATCTGCGGCACCAACCGTCCATGCAATCGCCAGAGGCATGAGGTCCCGCTCCCTACCTGGCCGAGTCTTCTCGATCCATGTTGTTTCCTCATACACCATCCCCGCGAAATGGGGGCAACAACGAAGCCGCCAAAGCATGAGGCCCCGGCGAAAATCTCATGTCCGGGAAGACCGTTCTGGTTGGCAGCCTTCGCGTCCAGCTAGACGGTGGTGAGCCGATCCTACCTCGGGACAACCATGTCCCAACTATACCAACATCTAACCGCTTTGCCCTTCTTCGCCAAGTACGGGTGGACAAGCCAGACTTCAAAACAAAATCTAAATCTGAGCACGGGAGCAGCAAGATGCAACAATGCTCCCGAAAGATTGCGAAGATATGGGTCACCAGACAAGAGGCCCGTAAAATCAAACGGGCAAGGGCAAATAAGCCCGAGCAAGCTCAACCGCTCCACCAGTCATTTGATCAGAAGACTCAAGATGTTAAACCTCAGCCTTTGCAAGGTAAGAAGAGAAAAGGGGTTTATCGTAAACCCAATTCTGCTCCTCGAAGTTTGGAGCTTTCTCAGGCTGAAGGGGTTGTCTGTGCCCCGATGTTACCCAATCGGGTCTCAGTATTTAATAGACTAGCAAAGGCGCCATCAACGCGGCCATCAGTCTTTGACAGATTGGGGGCACCCGCAAGGGGTTGCAACCGCCAAAGAAGCGAAGAATGATTCGACTTTCGAACACCCGGGATAGCATGAAGGTGTATACCCGCTATACCTCTGGCAAGGAAACGACGGATCTCGTTGGGAATCCCGCCAATTTAAATGAACCTGCCCGGTCAAATGACCCGAACCCAGCAGTCGACGCAGTGTATCTTAATACCAGGACTGCCGCTAGAAGGAGTCTCCAAGCTCAATACAGTGGCCATGCAGGGACCTCTAGCCAAGGACCCCACCAGGAACAGAATCCGGACCAGGCCCGCCAAGAGGTCAATTTTGTTCAAGAAGAAAATGACCCTGAGGAGGTCAGGAGCATTCATGGAGAAGGGGGAGCCCAACCCATTGGTGGTTCTGCCAACCCAGTTTTTGAGCCACCTACAAGGGCCGCATTTCAAGCAATGTCTGACGATGCTAAGTTTGAGACTATGCAGCGTTGGCATATAGAAATGACCAATCTCATGCTGGAAATGAGGCGCCCGATGAATTTAACTGCCCCAAGGCCCTTAACACCAACTCATGATCAAGGCCTTCGGCGAGAGCAGCAGCTGGGTAACCCCGCTGTTGTTGAGCGACAAGTAGGTGTCCCCTACTAGGCAGCCATTGAGGCAGGTGTTGAGCTGCCCCAAGCTCTGCCTAATGCTCAATCTTCTCGAGCCCCGCCGGTTGACGACGTCATTGCCCAACGGCGGCTCATAGAAAAAATTGTCGAAGACAAATTCGCCCAGCGAGACGAGGGTGTGGCCACTGTCGATTTATATAGTGTGCTTTATCCCCTCCATCACCAATTTAAGAAGTTACTGTCGGACTGCCCGAAAGCACCCAAATTGCAAAAGTACAACGGGCTGGGATCTCCCCATGAACATTTGGCCTACTATATAACGGCCATGGGCGATCTTGCACTGGAGGAATCATATCTCCTCCGCTACTTTGCAACTTCTCTCACGGGCAGTGCCTTTCAATGGTACTCAAGACTGAAGTCCAATTCTATCGCTGATTGGGCCGATCTGCAAAAGAAGTTCATTGATCGTTTCCAAGCAGCTGAAAGAAAAGTTTCCCTCGCAGAGCTATGCTCACTCAAGCAAAAAAGGGGCGAAACCGCGCTTCATTTTATCAAGCCCTGGAGGGATTACAGCATGAGGTGTGACAATCCTCCCTCTCAAGATGATGAAATAACCATATGCAAAATGGGTCTCTCGACGGAAGTCAATGAGAAGCTCTTGGGACAAATATCAAAGGATTCGACCAGTTAAATTCGGTCGTCGCAGAAATAGAAATATTTTTTGCGGATAATCCGACATTCACACCCTCGAAAGGGAAACCTACCAAGGAGCGGAGTGATGTCGGGAAGGAGACTAAGGAGGCCAACGCCGTTGACTTCTCCCCCACCAATGGGTCCGATGAAGTTACAACCCCAAGCCCCTCCGACAAAAAAGGCAAAGGGAAAGCGTCCACAAGGTTGTCGGAGCGTATGAAGACTCCCTATTCATTTAAGAAGGACCATACCAAAAGGCTCTTTAGCCTTTGCCTCAGGAATAAACTCATATCCCTTCCAGAGCCAAAGAAGCCAGAGGATGCCAACAAAACTGATGACCCCAATTACTGCGTGTATCACCGCATATTGGGCCACACCATTGAAAATTGTTACGTCTTCAAAGACGAGGCGGAGAAGATGATCCGAAACCAACTCATCACAATGAAAAGTAATCTGGTGGATCCTCCGCAACCTCATCCATGGGATCGGCCGACACGTTCGGCCAATGTAATTCATCACTCAAACAATGGGGGCTTTAGGGCTGCGGCCTTTACTTTTCTCGACCCCGAAACAGCGGAAGCCGGTCCCAGCCAAGCAAAAGCTACTTTGTGGTATCCAAGTTGGAGGCCGTCACACCAATGTTCCTTTCCGAAGGAAAATACCAAGAAGATATTTGACCGCCTACTTGAAGATGGTCAGATCATGGTACACGACCCGCCAGCGGGTTACACCGAGGTTGAGAAAAGGCATCCCCGATACTGTGAGTACCATGCCACAATATCTCATCCCACTGGGGAATGTGAAGAGGTACATGATCTTATTGAAGTCCTCATTCAAAGGGGCGAGATTGATATTCATGGGAACTGCATGGTGCTAAAAGGTCTGCGAGAAGCTGCTGAGCAGACCTTAAGCCGACGTTCCAATATAGTGAGCCCACCTCGTACCCGAGGAAAATCAAATTTCTTCGTAAATGTGATTCACAAAATCTCGGGAAAGAGCCAGGCGAGGTTCATGGCGAACGAGCTTCAACCATCCTTCCCTGCTGGGCCCCACGAAGCATCACAAAGGGGCATACCCCTTCTAATGTCTGAATGCTCGAAAGACAATTCGAAAGATCAAAAGGGAAGTCCGCCATTTGCAACACAACCAGCAGAATTTACTCTGTTGTATGGAGCGAATTGAGGACCGCTTGTCGGCGTTAACTTCGGCTCCTTCGACGAGGCCTTCTGTTACAACCTCTACCCGTAATTCGGAAAATACGGTAGAGCCCCGAAGATTGCCAAGAACTGGAGGATGGTTGTCCGATGATGCGACAGATTCCCCCATCAATCAGGCCCCGCAGAAGCTGTACTCTTTCCCTAGGCATAGAACCTTGGAGATATTCCATATGTGTCGTAGGTAAGGGTTAATACAGCTCCCCGCACCCGGCAATGTCCCCGGCATTGGCGTGGAGCATCGGCACCACTAATGCCTATACCATTGCATCGTGGGTCACGTCATCTATGACTGCTCCGTGTTCAAAAACATTGCGGAGGACTTAATTTGCCACCGGGTAATAAATATAGACGACTCCCTCCAGGGGCCCTCAAGGCCTTCTCAACAGGGCTCGTCATTTTTCTCAGTTAATATTACACATGCATCAACTTCCTGTACCCCAGCCAAGGCGAAAATGCAGAAGGTTGATCCCAGCTCAAGTCAATCCACTAAGGGGAACCCCGAATGGCGGCCATGGCAGGACTTAGAATCCTTGCCCTTTCCAAAGGAAGAAACCCAAAGATTACTCGAGGTCCTCTTAGGGGGGAAAGAAGTCTGGGTACGTGATCTGCCACAATGTCACTCCGAGATAAAGTCTCGGCGTCAACACCGAGATCTACCCACCTCACTTCTCAACAACGAGGACCAAGTATCCCGAGAACTCCCCCAACCACAAAAGGCAGCCTTCATTCAAAGGGGAAAGTCTCGGCAAGAGCAACCTGGAACGAGTGTCAAGCAAATATCAAGCAGGAGACTTCGGGAGGAAGACCCCAAGCCTGCTACTCAATTAAGGCGAGAAGGTCAAACCCCTGTAAGGGACCCCAACGCATCTGCTAAGCAGGGCCGGAACGATGACCCCCAGCAAAGGAGTCACAAGGCCATCTTGGCTCCAAGCAAGGAAGATAAAGTCAAATCAGAATCTCTTATGCGGAGATCCGAAATAAAACAAAAATCACCATCTGGAAAGCTTTCTATGGCATCGCTACCTCAGAGCTCCAGCCTTTACATGGCCGAATTCCAAGAGCTTCCGCCTGAAATAGTCAGCCAGGCAATCAATGCTACATTCCAAGAGACCCAAGAGGAGAACGGCTGGGTCAGTGTAACCCCGAAGAAGCACAATCGTCCTGGGCCCATAAGGAGAAAGGGCAGATCCTATAGCTCTAATGCTGGGGGCATTCCCCAACCGTCCGCAAAAATGGACACTCCTTCCCCTGTCGAAATAGCACAAGCGAAGAAGCGAGAGAAGAACAGGAGAAAGAGTTTGAAGAGAAAGCTAAAGCGACCGGCCGAGCAGGCCGCCGCTATGGAAACTCTCGGCGAGTTGACTCCTCTGCAAAAATTGCAGAAATTAATTGATGAGCTCGAGGAGTACGTCCCTTCCATGCCTACCAAGGTTGTTCCTCTCGATAAATACATTCCATGGGAAGAACTGGAGCAGAAGATTCGGGTTAAGAGCTGGCTCCAACAAATGTACAAACAAGCACAGGAGGGAGAGAAACTTCCTATCCCGAAGGAACTTTCCATCTTTTATAAAGATGAAGAGCTCACCATAGAAAAGTTAGAGGCTATGTTAAAAAACTTTTCATGCAATATGGTGTCAATTCCTCCTCCCGAGAGTCTACATAGACGAAGCAGGAGCAATGACAGGGCTTCCCCCGTCGAGGATAGAATCACTATGGCAACCTATCGTCGCCGCAATGCAGAACTCCGAAATCGGGGATGCAGCGGAGACCGTCGCCGTGGGCGAGGAAGGCATCCAACATCTTCCAGTGGCGAGAATGCTAACTCAACACATCCTCAAAATGTCATCATTTTCAGAGGCGAAAGCCCGGGTCCTATTCCCGAAGTTCAGGTCCGAGCAGATACCTTTCTTTTTGACCCGTCAGATGAGGAGGATGGGCCAATAGCGCCAACTCCCCAAAAAGTAGCTACTCCCTCTCAAGCTCAAGGCGGGGTCTCCACCTTCTCCTTCAATCTATCAGATGGAGAGGATGAGGCAATAAACCCGGCGCCGCAACAAAACTCAACTGACCCAGCTCAAGCGGGTCCTTCGGGTAAGGACAATAGTGAGCCGCCTCTTCCCGAAGAAGATTCCCTGGCTCCATTATTTCAAGAAGAGCCTAATGACCAAGGGAAGGCTCAGTCAAGCAAAAAACCTAATTATCAGCCCAAGCCTCTGTCGGAGGTGACCCCTCCACTAGATCAAGCCCGGGCAAGGGCCGATCGTAAAATTATCCAACATATGAAGCGCTTCCCAACCAATGTTACCATATGGGAAGTAATTGCTTGGAGTAAAGAGCTCAGAGAAGCCCTCATGAAAATACTCCAAGAACCAGGGGCCACTTTGACAATGGGTTAGGTTAGGTGCGGGTGGCCTACCCGGGGTGGCCCACCCGACCCCTAACCTTAACCGGGGTGGATTAACTCATTCCACCTATTTCCTAGGAATGAGTTAATCCACTTTAACCCTATCCGACCCCGGTTAAGAAAAAATATATCAAACAAGGAGTAACTCACCCGACCCCGGTTAACCTACCCTAACCGGGCTTAACCGATTGTCAAACAGGACCCAGAGGTTTATGAAGCTCATGTAACTGAGCTCCAAACTCAAGCATATGAAGCCCTTGCAACAACCGTCACTTTCACAGATAAAGACATGTTGTTGTCTTCTCCTTGTCATAATCGCCCTCTATACATGCAAGGGAAGATAAACGGCCATGAATTGAACCGGATTCTGGTAGATCCTGGGGCGTCTGTAAACATAATGCCCTTGAAGACTTTCAAGTCTTTATTTCTCATACCCTATTTGCAAAGGGTCCATGATGTCAAAATTCCGGGATTTAACCAAGATTCAGAAGATGCACTGGGTAAGGTAGAGGTGGAGGTGACCATGGACAGTTTTGTCACTAAGGCCACATTCTACATCATTAATGCAAACACATCTTACAAAGCTCTGCTCAGGAGACCCTGGTTACATGAAAATTGGGTCATCCCTTCTACCATTCACCAATGCATTAAATATGCAAAAGTTGGAGAGCAACATGCAGTCTTTGCTGATCGGGCTCCTTTCCGTCCGAATGAATGCAATCTGACTGATGCTCAGCTATATTTCGGGGAACCCACTATTAATCCTCATCCCGGGATTAAGAACAAAGAGAAGCAAAAAGCAGTGCCAGAAGAAGAAGATGAAGAAGAGCTCTTCACAGTCAATGAAGATCTTGCTAAACTACACCGACTACACATGCAAGCCGACGCTCCGAACGCCAAGCCGGCTCGGCTAGAAAGGCGGGAGGTCAACTTTGAAGCCAATCTCATCAGTCGGTCCATCGACAAAAGCATCTCCTTGCCGTCGGCATGCATACAGCTTCCCTTCTTGACAAGGGAGCACAAAGTTGAACAATTGAAGACATTCATTGTTACCTATCGAAGGAAAGGGAAAAGAAAAAGTGATGAGGCCGCTAGGCCAATCGTTTTTTACAAAGGAGACCTAGTCCCTCGAGGCCCCTCCGAGGATGACTTTGATTGGGGCAAGGTACCCCAGCACACCTTCAAAACTGTTCAAGACATGGGCAACATGCCCGCTCATATCAAAGAAATGTGTCGAAAGCAGTATATTCCTCAAGTTCAAGAAGCTTCCCGGCATGAATACTTTCAGCAGCTGTGGTATCCATCACAAGTCAGAGGGCAACCCCCTTTCTCCAAGAAAGATAGGAGAGGATTGGGCTATGACCCCGACGCTGATTTTAAGGTATATTACGTTGTCAACACTATAGGAATGACGCCTTCTCCGAGTGATGCCAGTCTCGGCCGAAAGGATGATGCCTGCGTAGCTGAACATCAAAGTGACCTCCTTCGTCTATTTGATATTTACAAAAGGGATCCTTGCCCTGCCGATCCTAGCCACCAGGAGGAGCATGTCATACCGCCGCCCATTCCCCCAAAGCTGGGAGATGCTGAGCAAGCGACCCTGTGCCAATTGGCTGGGCTCGACTTAAGAAAGTTTGAGCAAATCATTGCAAGTGCTCCCTCGGACAGCCAGCAAGAACTGTTAACGACCAGATTAGCAGGATTGGAGCAAGAAAATCAAGCGTTGAAATCTCTAGTACAAGAACTGTTCCGAGAGCGAGACATCATGCTTAGGCATCTCGTCTCTTCACCCAGTTGTGAAACCAACTACAGGGCCCAAGTCAATGCCAATCCTCCAATAGTTTTGACTGAATCATCAGTTGGCCAAGGCAAATTTATGAAGGCCCGTCATCCCACTGCAAAGGGGGCAACTAACACGCCACTCCTCCCAGTAGACGCCTATCTTCAAAGGAAGACATGTGCAAGCCAACCTCATGAAGATGTTCAGAGAAAGTCTCCTGTTATGACTCTGGCACAGCGAATGAGAACACCGTATTCTTTTATTACGGCGCACACTGTACCATTGTTTGAATTTTGCATGGCACGGAACCTCATAACACTGCCAGAGTCCCGAAGATCAGCCAAAGGGGGTAGAGCCAAAGAGCTCAACTTTTGCCAGTATCATCAAATGCCAGGACATGCCACGGAAGATTGCTACGTCCTCAAAGATAAGGTTGAGAGCCTGATACAGATGGGGGTCATCCAGATTAAAAATCATCGAGTGTCTCCCCCGCAACCCCATCAGTGGGATCCCACGCAACCCCATCAGTGGGAGCGACCTAAGCCGTCGACCAAGTAAATTTTCACCCTAGCTGCTCCGGCGCTACCCAAGTTTGTGGCGAAGGAACCATCCTCGGGGCAGTTCCCTGTCTCTAGGGGAGATCTCATTGGTCGCACCTGTAGCCAAAGGAGGGAGCCCAAAGCCCATTACTCTGTTAACACTTTGGGGTTGTTATCCCTCTCCGCTAGTTCAGACTCCAGCAAAGAGCCTGATGATTATGCAAATGACCAACCAAAAGAAACAGCCTTAGAAGGCCAGGATGAGCAGCTACGCTTGGCTATCATCAATAACTTGGACTACTGTGACCTTCACGTAGCCCAGGTTGACGACGGCGAAGATTTTATTGACCTACAGCCAGCTCCGCAAGAACTCGAAGACAGCGGACAAGCGAGTGTAGATGAATTGGTCGAACTCAACCTTAGAGATGCCAATGATCCCCGACCAACTTTCATCAGTGCCCTCCTCAGTGAGGAAGAAAGGCAGACATACAAACAACTCCTATTGGAGTTCAGAGATTGTTTTGCCTGGACTTACAAGGAAATGCCCGGGCTAGACCCGGCAGAGCATGAATTGTCAATACTTTCCACTGTTAAGCCTGTCAAACAAGCTCAAAGGCGCATGCGACACGAGCTCGAAGTCAAGGTTAATGCTAAGGTTGATAGACTCTTGGAAGTGGACTTCATAGAGCCTTGTATTTACCCAATATGGCTCGCCAATATAGTCCTTGTTAAAAAGAAAAATGACCAAGTTCGAGTCTGCATCGATTATAGGGACTTAAACAAAACTTGTCCAAAGGACGACTTTCCTGTCCCTATTACTGAAACCATGGTCGACATGAGCACGGGACATGAGATTTTATCCTTCATGGATGGATCCTCGGGTTACAATCAAATTCGAATGGCTGTCAAGGACAAGGACCATACGGCCTTTCGCTCTCCCAAGGGAATCTTCAATTACAAAAGGATGTCCTTCGGCCTGAAGAATGCCGGTGCCACATACGAAAGGGCGATGACTAAAATTTTTAATGAAATGCTACACGACTTGGTCGAGTGTTATGTTGATGACCTTGTCGTTAAAACCCGAAGGCGGGAAGATCACCTGGCTGACTTGTGTCGGGTTTTCGAAAGGCTCCGACAATTTCAACTCAAGATGAACCCGATAAAGTGCGCTTTTGGCGTTTCAAGTGGCAAGTTTCTCGATTTTATTGTCAGATACCGGGGGATAGAAATAGACCCCGATAAAATCAAGGCCATTCGGGAGTTGCCGCCTCCAAAAAACATAATTGAATTGAGATCTCTCCAGGGGAGGCTAGCTTACATCAGACGCTTCATATCCAATCTTTCAGGAAGATGCGCACCTTTTAGGAAATTGATGAAAAAGGGCGCACCATTTACATGGGACCAGGAGTGCCAACATGCATTTGAACAAATCAAAGAATATCTTCTCACTCCCCCGATGTTGGGAGCACCAGTTAAAGGAAAGCCACTAATACTATATATTGCTGCCATGGACGCTTCTTTGGGAGCCCTACTGGCACAAATAAATGAAGAAGGCAAGGAGCAGCCGTTATACTACCTTAGTAGGAAGTTGGTTGGCCCTGAGCACCGCTATTCTCCAATGGAGAAAGTATGTCTGGCATTGGTATTCTCCGTAAAGAAGCTGAGACATTATCTCATATCCCATCAGGTGGAGTTAATTTCAAAGTATGACCCACTCAAATTTCTCCTTAAACAGCCCGCCCTGTCCAAGGATGGCAGTGTCGGTTTCGGACTCGGTTTCGGCCGGGTCCGAAACCGATACGACTCGGTATCGGTTTCGGTTTCGGTTTCGGTTTCGGCCGAAACCGGTTCAAAACAGTTAGAAAAGGGGGCAATCTATGAAAATGTTAGGTTTCGGCCCGAAAACAAGTTAGGTTTCGGACAGTTTCGGTCCGAAATCATTAAAAAATATTTTATTTTTGGTATCGGCCCTGCTACAGTGCAAATGCCCGTTTCGGTGTCGGTATAGGCCGAAACCGATACGTTTCGGCCGAAACGTATCGGTTTCGGCCGATACTGCCAACAATGGCCCTGTCAGGGAGACTTGGAAAATGAGCGTTACTCCTCATGGAATATGACATAATCTTCGTCCCACAAAAAGCAATTAAAGGACAAGGAAAGGCGGAGTTTCTCACGACACACCCGATTCCGGCGGACTCTCCTCTCAACATTGGACTCCCTGACGAAGAAACACTCTTGTCCCAATCAGGAACAGAAGGCCACATTGAAGATGCGCCATTACAAAAAGATGTCCATGTGATTGATATCCCTTGCTGGGAGCTTTACTTTGATGGTGCCTCCCGAACAGTTAAGAAGTCGGACGATACTACAACCCTCACCTCAGGGGCAGGTATTGTCTTTGTAACTCCTCATGGAGGGATTCTACACAACTCCTGTGCCCTCATGAAACCCTTGACAAATAATGAAGCAGAATATGAAGCATTAATTGTTGGGCTTCAATTAGCTCTTGAAATGGACATTAAATGCATTAAAGTTTATGGGGATTCGCAACTCGTCATACGACAAGTGATAGGTGACTATGATGTCCGCAAGCAGGAATTAATTCCTTATCATGCCACTGTGATGAGGCTTAAGGAGAAATTCTACCTATTTGAAATAGGTCATGTCCCCAGAAGCAGAAACTCACAAGCAGATGCACTGGCCAAGTTGGCATATGCCATAAAGCTTCCACCTGAAGGGGAATTGGACATAACCGTTAGACACAGAAAACTAATGCCAAATGTCTTGGACGAAGAAGCTGACTCTACAACTCCAGAAGTCAATGCAATTGAAGAAGGCCATCCCGCCAAGGAAGAGCAACAAGATTGACGTCAACCAATTATTGATATTAAGAATGGTCGTCTCCCTCCAGATCGGGCTCAAAAGGTCCAACTACTACGAAGGGCAACGTCATACCAGCTGATAGGGGATCAGTTGTATAGGCTTGTCCATGAAAAGGACAAGTATGTTCTTCTGCGTTGTCTCTCACCAAAGGAGGCCAAGATGGTCATGCACGAGGTTCACTCAGGGCTCTACGGTGCCGATCAAGCAGGGGACAAGATGAAAAATAACATAAAACTCAAGGGTTTTTACTGGCCTACCATGTATGCGGATTGTAATCGGTACGCCCGCACATGTCATCAGTGCCAAGCCTTTGGCCCAGTGCCGAGAAGACCTCCAACTTCGTTGCATCCTACGGCTCCTACATGGCCCTTCGCAGAGTGGGGAATGGATATTGTGGGACCCTTCCCACTGTCCTCTAAAGGCCACAAATTCATATTAGCTGCAACGGACTACTTCTCTAGGTGGGCCGAGGCTATTCCCTTCCGAGAGGTGACAAGAGAAGCAATCGCCCAATTTATTAAACATTATATCATATATAGGTTTGACACTCCCAGTCGGATCATGTCAGACAATAGCACCACGTTCAAGAATAGAACAATATACGCATTGGCTGCTAAGTTCCACATAGACTGGAGAACTGGAATCATTTACAACCCTCAAGCTAATGGATTAGCTGAGGCATTCAACAAGACCCTTTGCAAGCTTTTAGCCAAGATTGTCGGCAGCCGCAAAAGAGATTGGAGCGAGAAAATACATGAAGCCCTTTGGGCATACCGGACAGTCTATAAGACCCCTACTGGGTGTTCCCCCTTCTCTCTAGTATATGGGGCAGAAGTCGTCATACCGATCGAAATTAAAATATCATCCTACCGGGTGGCCCTGCATAATGGCCTCCAAACCCAGAAGCAAGATGAAATAGAGAGAAGGTTGGAAGAACTATCCAACCTAGAAGGAAAAAGGTTGGAAGCCTACAAGCATCTCCAAGCATATCAAACCCGAATGACCCGAGCCTATGACAAGCTTGTGAAGCAGAGGGCATTTAAAGAGGGTGACCTCGTCATGATAAAAGAAAGAGAGGTCATGGCCAGCAAATCCAGTGGCAAACTCTAACCCAATTGGCGTGGGCCTCACGTTGTCTCCAAAGTCTATGAGGGAGGCGCCTATAGAGTTGCTGACCACAAAGGAAAGAATCATTTCCCTCCGTTAAGTGGTAAACATTTAAAGTTGTATCATGCTCCTGAGCACAAATTCTTGCAGCAATCATTGCCGCCCGTCTCCTCTTCTGATGGAAGTTAAGAAAAAAAGGGAGGAAAAAAAGAAAAAGAAAGGAAAAGAAAGAAACAAGAGAGAAAAAGAAAAGAACTTGGAGTGGGCAAATTGATGCTGTTTGTTCCTGTCCCATCGCCTCAAGACACAAAATCTAAATCCCTAAGTTCTGGCTCACTAAACCACTTTCTGGTCAGCCCAAAATCTAAATCCCTAAGTTCCGACTTACTAAACCACTTTCTGGTCAGCCCCAAATCTAAATCCCTAAGTTCTGGCTTACTAAGTTCCGACTTACTAAACCACTTTCTGGTCAGCCCCAAATCTAAATCCCCAAGTTCTGGCTTACTAAACCACTTTGTGGTCAACCCCATATCTAAATCCCTAAGTTTTGGCTTACGAAACCCTTCATGGTCAGCCCCAAATCCTAAGTTCCGGCTTACTAAACCATTTCTTGGTCAGCCCCAAATCTAAATTCCCAACACCTGGATTACTAAACCACTCCGTTAGTTAGCCCCAAATCCAAATCTCAAGCTCTCAACCCCCAAACCATTGGCCATTCAGCCCCAAATCCCAAATCCAACATCACATTTTTGGCTCCAGGTTACCTAGCTGGTCAGCCCCAAATTCTCAAAATTATCTTGTGGATTCCCTATCTCCGGACTTCAGCCTATCAGAGGTCAGTCAGAGGATAGGCCCAAGGTTACTCATCACAAGTTTCAAATTCCTGCTTCAAATTTACAGGAATTTCATTCTCCTCATTCAAGTTCAAAAAAAATTTGAGATTTAAAATAGAGATGTCCCGACGGACTTGGGTGGCCAGTTTACTAGTCGCTCAAGGGCAAAAAAGTCATAACCCGGCTGAGGTGAAAACCCGAAAGGGCGCCTCACACAAAAATGGGTAACCCCTCAACGTGAAAACCCGAAAGGGTGCACTGGAAAAAACTAAAGGGGGCTAGTTTTGGCGAAAACCCGAAAGGGCGCCAGGGCTAATAAGGTGAAAAAAAAGAGAAAAAAAAAGAGAGAAAAAAGAGAGAGAAAGAAAAGCAAGAAAAGAAAGCGAAAAAAAAGAGAGCAAATAAAGGGATGAAATAGCAAGTTGGCTGATAGCTCGAATAACATATACGCATGCACAATATAACACTTGAGCAACACAAGTTTTTTTTTTGGACTGTCAATGAATGTCATTCATCTGTAAAAGTGTGACCCGAGACAAGCCCTCGGGCTAACCGTAAGAACAATGAATGCTGAATGAGAATGTAAGAGAAAGAATAATAAGGCACAAAGGAGAATCCAACCTCACTGATGGCGAGGCCTTTTCTTCATCAAATCCGTAACCTCCGTCTGCCTACGGGTGATCTCATATTGAAGCTTTGAATCTTGAGAAGTGAGGGCTGCCTCCTCACCCTGTAATTGCTGAGCTTTCTCCGCACGGGAATCCGCACTTGCTAAGTATGCTTGAGCTCTAGCTAGTAATGCTTCGGCGGCTTGTTGACATTGTGCTGCCTGCTCCCTCTCTTCCGCCATTTGCGCCTCCACTATGCCCCTTTCGTCTCGAATAGTCTCAACCTTTTGTAGCAACGTTTCAGTCTCTTTTGACAAGGCGGTGATTTCGCACTTCAACTGCTCAATCCGTATGCAGCAAGCCTTCCATTCAGAAGCTTCATGTAAGCCCTGGAATTCTCCCCAAGTCTTCTCCACGGCCGCCATCCAAGGTTCTTTGGGTAAACCCATGGCATGATAAGCTCGAGTACTCATCTGAAGGGCATTCCGCATAGCCTCGATTGTGGGAAGGGGCTCTTGTTGAAGTAAAGCCCGTGCACTACCCATAAGACTCGACAACATCAAGTCTACCCCCACAAAAGGGGAGAGTTGTAGAGAGTCTGGCCACATAATATTGTGCCCTGGAAAGTCGGTAGAAGAGGCCAACGCGCCATCCGACCTTCTCTCTTCCAAAAGGGCGCTGGTCTCTGGACCTGCCGAAGGAAAAGCCACCATCAACAACCACTATATTGTGAAGAAAAAATAGAAGTTAAAATGCTCTGAACAAGGGTTAATGCACTACCTGGGGACACCGCGGCTGTAAGAGGCCCCTGACCAGCGGTCGCTCTAAGAGTTGCTTCGCCCGCAAGAGAAGGGTCAGTTGGGCCTAAGGAAAAGAATATCCCACCATCAGAAAATTAAACTTACTAAAAAGGGGATTGAAGTAAAATAAGGCAAAGGAAGAAAGAAAAACCATTACCTGCCAGCTCAAGCAGAGTTTCTCCCGGAGGCGTAACTGGCCTCTCTCTTACCATGGTATGAAGTGCGGCATCAGCCTCATTACCTGGACACCCTGAGACTTGCAATAATGTCAAAATTTTGAAATTTTGACGAATAAATGGATGAAGCAAGGGAGATCAATTTACCTTCAGTACTCTTGTTCAAGGCTTCAGGATGATCTATCTTTGATATCCCCTGAGGCTCTGTCATGGGTAACGGAACATAATAGGCCCTCATTTCAGGCACCCCACCTCTATGATCTCCCTCTAGTAAAAGGGTCGCCCCTTGCAAAGCAGGAGCAGAGGACCCAATCGTGGCAGAGATGGTCACTACATCAAAGCAATAAAAGGAAACGAGCCAGATCAGCAAAGTCTGCTGGCTAATACATAATAAGGAGGTGAGAAAGGTCAATAGTGCTGACTAGCAGAAAAAGAAGTTGGTTGCATGACCAAGTGGCCAGACAGAGGCAATTGACCCTCTTGAAGGATAGAATGGTTGTTTTCGACCCCCTAGAAGGTTGAACCACCCCTTTTGCACAAAGTTCTGTCAGCAAAGTCTCCTCATAGCTTGACAAGGTGTTGTCCCCCACTGCAGGAGCATCAGAATAGGCGGGGAGCACACCATCCAATGTGGTGCCCAATAATGCAGCATATGTCCCCATGGCGCCATCTAAACTCCCTGTTCAAAGACAATGACTAGATCGATTTGTTTATGCTTCAAAAGAAAAGAGAAGCTAGTGAGACAAGCTAGTAAAAAAGAAGGGGGGAGAAAATTTACTTCCGCCGTGAGAAGCCATTTCTGGCGAGTTATTATCATGTGAAGGGGGAGAGGCATCCGACACTGGGTTATAGTCATAATTCAGCATACCCAAGTCATCTAGCCCTTCATCCTCCCTATCATTCTGGTCGATGACCAAAGGTGCATTTGTATCTTCTGAAGGGAGACTCCCCGCAACCTCCCCAGTGGCATCTGGATCGCCTGTGGAGGGCAAAGAAGCAACCAAAAAGTCTCCATTACACATGATAAAGCTCTTGTAAATGGAATCAAAAAAAAAGTGACAAAGTACCATGATGTTCGTCTAATGGGGCTTTCCCTTTAGATTGACGACGATGGGCTTTTGCAAGTGGACCATCGTCACTTTCCCCTCTCCGTCGCTTGGTATGATGAGAGCCTTTCTTCTTCTTAAAAGCATCGGCAGGGACAAAGCTCACTGCAAGAAGACAAATTAGCATACATAATAAACCTCTTTTGCAAGCAAGTCAAATGTGAAGAGATATAAGGTGAGAGCATATACCAGTCGGTGCAGGGGAGAAAGAAGGTTGCAATACCACCTCTTCTGGGGGAAGGCCAATGCTTTTTCCCGCCTGACAAATGTTGTCCCAAATATCACAAAGTGTGGACCCATTCTCGATCCAGGAGATGCATTCAAGAGCACCCATTTGAGCAACTGCACTGATCAAGTGCCCTTCCCACTTGGGCCAAAGCTCATTATTAAATCCAGCAGGACGAAGAGAACAGGATAAAGGAGCATTAGAGGGATGGCCACGATCTGAAAGTAGATGTCCCCACCAAGAATAAACTATGTCACTAGTCGGAGCTTTCCCCTTATCCAAGGGTAAGCTTTTTGGACGCTTCAAAGGTTTCATGGCCCCTATATAAGTGTCCATGTCCACAGGTATGGGCCCATGTGCTGCCTCCCATTTGTTGCGAAGTTCTCAAACAGATTTCGCAATATGAGAAAACTGAGAACATAAGAAAGAATGCTCAATGGCAAGAGGAGGAGCATCGACCTTCTTCAGACGGGCTTCTTCAACTTCTTTCACTTTGTGGGCTGGCTGCCTAAATGCATTGTTGTGTTGAAACCACCAGCGCGCATAATAAATATCAACATGCCCCACTCTGTCTCCGGGCGAAAGAGAACAACCTGACTCTGGCCCTCGCCGGGTGAAATGGAGCCACCAGCTAGCTGCTACAAGGTGTCTGTCCTGCCCTCTGTGCAGCCGTACCCCTAAAGGAAAATCAACATTTGGGGTACCCCCTGATCGTAGTCAAAATTCCACGCAAAACGGTGTGGATAATAAGGCTCCAGAAAAGTGCTAGTCCCCTTTCGAAAGACGAGAACACCGGGACGTGTGCAGTATAACCACTCACCATGAAAGGCTCTGCTCGGACCAGAACAATGGGGAATGTGATAAGATATGCCACCAGGCCCCTCGGTAGTAAAAGGGCGATAGTCCCGCGTCACGCAAGCAAAGTCTCTACCCAGCTGACCCTGGGTAGGCAAAAAGAACAATGACCTCCGAGTACCTGTCAACTGCTCCAGGGGACTCTGATCGGGCCGGTTGCAAAATTGAAAAATCAAAAGGGCTACAGGGTTCTCCACCTTGACACTGGCATAATCCAGGAAGCAGCAAACCTGCCCACGCACTCAAGTAATGTGTCGCCAACCGGACACAGCGGTCTCGTGGCAAGGAACAAGCTGTCAGATTGCCTAAACCATGATATATATTGGCCAAGGCCGCAGGTGCAAGAGCAAGTTTCCGGCCATCAGCAAGGAGACAGGCCGGATAAATCAGCTCAGGGCGTACAATGCCCTCCTCTCCATATGGCACTACAAAGGTAGCCAACCAATATACTAGATAAGCCGCTAAATAAGTCTTGTCGGGAAGCTTACGGGGATTCCACCCCTCATTCTTTGGCGCACACAAATATCTCTTATTCTCAGACGGGTCAAGAAGAAGCTGATAATACTGATCAAAGGGGCTTGTCGTCTTCTGCAAAGCTGTCCTGGAAGCAAAATGGGCCATTATAGAAGTATCTGACCCAGGCACTGAGGCTGACCCTCACGGTGCTGGTAGATGCAGAAGGAGTCTTCCCCTTTCCAACCCGAGCAAGGTCTCTCCAGACCTTCATCAAATAACGAAAACCAAAGGGCAAGCCGTGGAACCCTGCCCCAGTAGTATATGCTCTGTGCAAGTCATCTAGGCAGGCTTCTTCATACATGTGACCAGAAATGGGAAGACCAAAAATACGATGAAAGCTCCATAAATACAGAGATGTCTCCCCCTTGGCAGTAGCAAAGGTGTTGAAACGTCTATTGAATCTTTCTGCCAATCACTGAAGAAGCCCGGTATAGCAAAGGTACCGGTAAAGAGCAGCAATCACAGCATGGCGAATCCCCACATGCTCCAAGATGCCGCGGTAATGGTGTATAACACCCATCAGTCATTCAGACGCCCCCAAGTGAAACCTATGGGAAGCAGTCATTGACCATTTCCCATACCAGCTTGGCGCAGAGCCGCTCACAATGCGATCAAGAAAACATAACTTATCAAAGTCCTCCGCAAAAAATTGAGTACCCGATGGCATCGAGAAAAGCCCGGGAGAAGGAGGCCATGTCTTATGCTGCCCGAATAATTACCATACAGCTGGGATCATCGGACAAGATCTGCAATAACCATGACCGTCCGTCATGAAAAAGCCCAACAGAGCAGCCCTTAGAAGCTGAACATGCGAAGAATACCCTAGTGGAAGACTGGGATGAGAATAAATGCAGGTCCCCATCATGCTGTCTCTCCCTGCCAAAATGGTTCTCTCAAGCAATACTATTTCCGCCAGCACTGTTGGGTCTTCCTCATCCATATGTTCGGGCACAAAATTCTGAATAAAATGAAACAAGTGCATATCTAAAGGGAAATGTCGAGGATAACGCCAGGCCCGCCAATATGTGTAGAAACCCCTCTCACGGGTAATCAATGACGGGTCAACCTCTCCACCCTCTATGGAATCTTCAGAAAGGGGGCCTCTCGCAACAACAATGAAGCCCCGATCAAGTAAAGACATATTGTCCTTCGTAACATGAGGAGGGGCCAAAGCAAGCATCAATTGATTTGACAAGCATGAGGATTTATTTCTCTCCCCCTCTCGGCTAGCACCTCTCCGGGGGTGCATATCCCTCACGAGAGACATAGTCAATACCTACCAAGAAAGAAGCAAAAAGAAAAAAGGGACAAAAAGGAACAAGTCAGTTCGCCATGAAAAATCGACACTACATAAAGAACAACAAGTTGATACTACATAAAGGATAGCAAGTTGATGCTAGACAGTAAGCCATCATGGCCAGGCATGCATAAAGGGCACGGGTCGCCCGCCATCACCTACAGCTCCGACGGGCACCCCGTGGGGGGCATTTGTTGGACCCCATAAAGTTCATGGTTAATTTCTGGTTATTAAAGAAGTTTCAGAAATTAATTTCTAGTTAATTTCAGAAGTTTCATGGCCAATCAAGTCATATATACACCCGCTCCATGGAAGAGCAAGTCTTTGAAAACTATAAAGTCCTTTTAAGGGCATTTAGACAAGCTCTGCATATGAAGCGCAAGCCCATGAGGCCTTTTAAACTGAAATCCCACGATAAGTCGAACCATTGGCCCTATTTTTGACGAGTGGGCATTCTGACAAACACTGCATGGGCCACATAAAATTACACGCCTGTGGGGTCAAATTTTCACAAGAGAAAAGAAGAACATATTTTTAAGGGTCCACTCGGTGTTCCCGTACTTCAATTAAAGAACATATATAACCTGAAGTCGAGCCGGCAGAGAATCTCCGCTTGGAGATCCCGTAACAAGCAAACAAAAGTCTCCACGTGCTGCACAGAAGGCCAGAGAAAGACAAAAATAAGTCAAGCACGAAGTCCCTTTTTATAGAGTTGACAAAAAAGGGGGGATCTCTCTCCCTCTTTCTCTCTTCTCCCAGTGTGGGAACCCCCCCGACACCACCTGCGACCGGGGGACCCCCCCCCCCCCCCCCGGCACCACCTGCACCGGGGGAGCGAGTTAAAGTATCCTTATCTGACCAGAATCAACATAGTTATATTTCTCGTTCTATTGTTGATTCGTTATTGAAAACCGACGAGATTATTGTTGACAAAAAAATGACTTTTGTGGAGTTCCATCGACGATTTCAGGGTGGCATTCATTATTTTGATGGAACGTGGTCCACTATTCATTCATTGGGTTCCCACATCAGTCTGGGACGAGACTGGATGGCAGAGCGACATGTTACCATAGACCCTAGTCGATCGAGTTGCACTATCCAAACACCGCACCTCAAGGGTAAATTTTAGTTTCCGAACCTAGACTTGCAAGCAATATGTGATCTCAAGGAGGTAGTACCACGCTTCATAGCTATAGTTACTAAACCACCTATTGATGTATGAGACCAAAGTTTGTGCGTAATTCTGGCCTAGCCTCGGTAGATGATTCTGTGCTTACAACTGACTCACCACATGAGATTATTTCGACAGTCACTCCAGATGATGTTTGGAATCAAGATATATTTGCTATGTCCATGTTGGACTTCATTGATGACACAATGTTTGAGATTGCTTCATCAATTGATCTGTCCCATGTCATGCTACCTCTGAAGCCCTCTCATGTTGATGTGATGTTATTGGACCCCTCTCAAGTTGATTTGATGTGGCATGACTATTGTAAGTCACATGAAGAGCAGTGGATGGAGATTCCTGACATGGTTTTCTGCACGGAGTTCTCTATTTATGCACTTATATTCGGTTTCATCTATTTCGACATTTCAAAATTTGAGAACGAATTTTTTCGAACCGGAAGAGATTGGCGAGGAGCGAGACTTGAGACGTCAGACTACAGACTCGATTTCACACGACAATCAGAGTCATAGTAGCGTCATTTTTTTATTTATATTATGTATTTTATCTTTATTTGAGTCTAATCTAGTGGTCTCAAGTGGCTAAAGTTAAGTCTCTAATTTTCATAATTTTATTGGACTCATTTGGAGCTAAGTTCGTGTATTTCCATTTTTTATAATTTTTAGTGCAATTTTCGCACTATTTCTAAAATCTAGGGGTATTTTGGTTCAAGGAGGTCATATTAAGGGTTAGGGTTAGCCTATCTCCTATCAATAGCCATGTAACCCTCTTTTGCAAATTAATGATGAAAATTGAGTTACGAATTTCGTGAATTTTTCCTTCTCTGAGATGGAGATGAGAGAGCCTTGAGAGGAGCCCCCCAAGATGGTCCCTATGAGAGGGAAGGCGAGAGGCCTACACCCCCACCTCTATCCAAACCCTACCCCCACGTTCCTCATCACTCATGCAGGGACGTCGTGTTGTGAAGGAGGGCTAGTGCTGGGTGGTAGCTCGGCTGCTACTGTGGGTGGCCAAAGATAGTAAGCGGCCACTACTGGCAAGACGTCCGATCGTAGCAGATCGTGATCGGCGGGGGAGAGCGGATAGTTGCAAGGGTGGTGAAGTAACTTGCGGCAGTGGGGGGCGACCACATAGTCCCTCACAGGCATGGGCCGGCGGTGGAGGCAGACATCAAGTGCCAACGACTCAGGCTCTCCGGACATACCACAGTCGGAGTCGACGCCAGTTGCGCAGGGTGTCCTACAGTGGCGAACGCGACAGGGGCATCGGTGGAGGCCGAGCGGTGTAGGGGCCATAGCACGGGAAGCGGGTCGCCACTGGCACCTGACGTTGGCACAGGGACTAGCGCGACCCAAAGGGGGGGTCCAATGCAAGTGGAGGTGATGCCGGTGGTGGTAGACGACGCTCAATCGGTGTCCACAGCAGGGCGCGAATCTGGCGAGGCAGGGAGCAGGCATAATCCAGGCGTGCCGTTCACGAGGGGAGAAGACGATCGATGGTCTAGGAGGAAGAATGAGAAGGTGGGGAAGAAGGGCGATCATGTGCTGGTGAAGGTTGAACGGGGGAAGCAGGGCGACAGGGTCGATGGAGGGGGGAAGGGATAGGGCGACATACGGAAATGGGGTGGGTTCGCATCTCGCGGCCTCCTCTAATCCTCTCTCAGGAAAAAGTAACACACATAGGGTTAGACTTCAATCCAGGCTTAATCTTTCATTAACAAACCAATGGCTCTTATATAGGGAACAGGTACATCAATGGCTCAAATGAAAATAATAAAAACCCTAATATAAAACAACTAATGACGCAACGACCTACTAACGGAGTCACAATAAGATAAATAAACTGGCCCACTAATGTCATGGCCCACATAAGATAAATAACAATAACAAAGTAATGACACAACTCTATGACGACTCCATCATAACCACAAGGACGTGGCTGTCGTGCTGGGGCATCAGCGGCGATGCTGATAAACTCGTAGGCCCCGTGTCCACACTATTTGCCATCCAGAAGTAATATGAATCACAGTAGATTACCACTAGAGAAAGCATGTACCCCTCATTCGGGTATTTTTAACACAACAAACCCGAGAAGATTGCTTAAACATATATCAATAAACAAGAAGCATAATTTCCTCCAAAAAGACGGTCAAAAATAAGATTTAAAGGGAATAAAATAAATTGCACTACCAAGATCAAACACAAACAACAAAGCATCTCTTGCAAGTTAACGTCTTTAGCAGTAAATAGCACGTAACATGAACAACTCAGACAATGAAACAAACAGGATTCGATGTATAATTACGTGAAAAGATATCCAGTGCAATATAAATTTCAAAACATAATTTCTGTTTAGGACAAGGTTCACAGCTCAGTAGCAACTAGCAAGTATAAATTGTCTATGAAAAGATGGGCAATTCTGTCCATTATTTGAAGAAAAAAGACGGTAAACAAGTATTTTCGTTGACAGTTTTTCCTAACCAAAAATTGTTAGTTGTAGCCTTACATTGGATGCCAAGCTATTATTACATCCCACTCACTTGATTTTTTTTCCCAATTTTATTTCACAATCAGCATACTGTATACTTGCATTGTCAACACGTGCACACACACACACACACACACAGACACACACATACAGAGTATTGACACAAGAATGAGATACCAGGGAAGTGCTGTGCAATCAGTGAAACAAGTGCAACAGCAGACTTTTCACAGGTCTTGACAAGATTAACTGCCTTTCCTCCAAACCTTCTCTCCAGAACCTGCCCAACCTGAATGAAGAGAACATTGGCAAAGCATTAAGAATGAAAATTGATATACAATCACTGGATGTGCCAAAGAACAATGAACGATGGGACCAAAGAAAACCTGGGAGAACAGAAGTTTGCACCTCACGTAGTAAACGTATGCGTTCCTCCTCCAAGGGAAGTGGTCGCGGCCACTTCAACAAATCACGCAACTGAGGACCTGAAGGGCAATCCTTTCTAATGAGCAATAAGTTCATGAGCTTAAAGGCAAGTCCTACCGGTTGCAGATGCACTTCCTTTCTGTTTTAGAATACTAAAAGAGAAAAAAAAAGAAAGAGCTACATAATACAAACACAGACAACCTAATAGTACCCAAAAAAAGAATTGATTCGAAGAAAAAATAACAATAATATGCAAAAGGTAAGGGTAGATACCAGAGTACTTTTGAAGACGATCAGCATCAAGGGCAGAGCTGTCTTTTTGCAATGCTTCCCTGAGCCCCATTGCCAAATGGTCATAATTCAAATCCTTGTCTGCTTATAGTAAATAGTTGCGGATTAGTAATTTCTATAAGATATCATACATAGCACACGAATGAAAAATCAAGCCAGAAAAACTAATCTAAGATATTAATTTTAAATGATCCTCATCCATGATTAATACAAATTGACGCAGCACAAAGAAATGTCTAGTGATATTCTGGTTACCTAGACAAATGTCAACATGGATAACTTGAATTTTTAAAAGATTTTTACAACTATACCCCTGTAAAGTCTGTATTTGCATTTACCACCCCCCCCACTTTTTGCATATTCACATGTATACCCTTCATTTGCCTAGTATTGTTGCAGTTATACCCCTCCGGTTCCAGACCGTCAATGAAAGGTGAATATTCCAAGGAATATACCACGGAAACTGTTTGAATATACCACAGAAATTGTTTGAATATATGAAATACCAAAAATGCCCTTGTATTCCCAAGAGAGAGTGTGAGAGAGAGAGATCTAACCCCGAGGTGGCAACGAGCAGAATCGGTGAGCTCCTCCCGCGAGCAGCCGGCCGAGGGAGGCTAGGAAGAGACCATCCAGCACTCGCACCCCCAACCCCCCTTCTCCCCCTTCGGCACCCCCCCACCCCTCTCCCCCTCCAGCACTCACACCCCCCATGATGGGGACATCAGAGCAAGACCACCCACATTTTATTTTACATTTGTGTCCTTTTTTGCATTTATACCCTTGTGTAATTGGGTACGCATTTGAATGGCAAGTATAAGCCAAAATGTGAGTCTTTAGGTTTTAGTGGGTTTATGTGCAAAAGTCCAGTAGGTCCAGCTGAGGCCCCCCCCCCCCTTCTTCCCCATTGGTCCACCTAAACCTTAGGGCCCATGTGGGGCTGGTCAAATGTCCAAGGTGGGCTTCTAGATAGGGGTGGGCGCGGTTTGGTTTGGTTTGGTTTGAAGAGAATTTTTCTCAAACCAAACCGAACCGAATTAAGGCTTCAACCCGAACTAAACCAAACCAAACTAGTTTGAAACCAAACCAAACCAAACCGAATTAATTCGGTTTGGTTCGGTTTGGTTCGGTTTGAACCATATTCATCTCCCATTTTATAAATTAGATTGGATTCAAACAACATAAGAGAAAAGTAGGGTAAAAGAATTTCTACCAAATAAAGTAAATATTAAAAAAATAACATATAAAGTTGTAACTTGTAAGAACAAGCTCCATAATATTTTCACATAAGAAATTAAGAAGTTCGGTTACAGTAAAATAGAAGGTGATTTGAAACATATTTCATAAAGTCGGAAACCCCGTTAGAATGGTGAAAATTGGACTTTTTAAATTTGGATTTATAGTTACATATACATTTATATTAATTCGATAAAAATATTCTTAAATTCGGGTTATTCGGTTCGGTTTGGTTTTGTTCGGTTTCTTGAACTTCAAAACCAAACCAAACCAAAATTTTTAATACGGTTCGGTTTGAACCCAAACCAAAATTTTTTAAATTTCAACCCAAACCAAACCGAACCAAATCGTTCGGTTCGGTTTGGTTTTCGGGTTGAACCCGAATAATGCTCACCCCTACTTCTAGATGGCTTGACCATTCAAGGGGACAAGGTGTTAAAAAAATCCAATTTGGAAGCCATGAAGTCAAGGGGGCGCCCCCTTCCACTAGGTGTATTTTAATGTAATTTTTTTGACCACATGGGAATTAATGCGTTATCCCTTGTATACCCCTCCCCTAACCTAGATCTGAGGTTAGTTTAGGTCATTTGCATTTTCATATAAATATCTTGTATTTCACATTTTATGGGAAATAATGAAAGAAAATTAAGAGAAATTGCCAAAAGCATTTGCGCCTCTCCCCTTGTCTCTCTCCTCTCTCCCCCTTGCAGAGGTTGTAGCCTCCTCCTTCTGATGTGTGAAGCATCTCTTCTACCTCCTTCCTGAGTATGAAGCTCAGCACCGCCGCCGCCGCCATCGAGCCGCCATCGCACCACCGTCGCCGCTTCTTCGAAGTGACGTCCATCCCTGGACAGAACCATATTGCGAGATTTTTAGCTCTCCATCAGGAGCTCAAGTCGCGCCCAAAATTGGAGAGTGATCTCCCCACGTCCCCCCCATCCTCCAAAAAAAAAACATGTCATTTATCCCACTTTAGCTATTTTTCCCAATTCCATCTTTTCACCCCTAACAATCTGCCTTCTGTGAAGATCCTGTTACAGCAGCCTTGTTCTTCCTTTGTTCGACCCCCTTCCCTATTTCTGATTGAATCCAAATTTGGACTGGGCGTTCTACCCACCAAATCTCACCTCCACAAATTTTTCCTCGATTTTAGTTCTTTTTCCCCTCTGAAAAATTAAAACTCAGGCCAAAATCTGTTCTGTCCTGTGCAGTCCAGATCCGACCCCAGACCACCACAAAATCCATTTCCCCTGTCAAACCACCTCTAGAAAATCCATAAAAAATATTGACGTCTTCCTTACTTCCCCCTCTCGAACTTTCATCAAGGGCCCAACTTCCAGATCCGAAGTTTTCCCTCCAGTCAACCCTTGTTCTCAGGAAAATTCAAATCTGTCCTGCCATATCTGGTTCTGTGAACCAGCATGTTGTAAATTCGACCAAGGCCATTACAGAGGCAGACAAAATTCCTTCTCTGGCCATAGGTCGTAGCTCTCTGAAAGAGCTTTCCAACGGCGCCAGTCTCGCGTCAATCAGAGATCCGGGCTGTTCGCAGCAGCCGTTCTCGCCAGGTCGCGTACTGCAGAACAGAAGTACCAGCCCGTCGACAGCAAGCCGCACCGACCGCCCGATCGGCCGACTCGCCTTCCACAAGGCGAACCAGCACGTCGCCTTCCCAGGGAACGTCCCTCCAGGAGCCACCGTCGCAGCAGTACCATTCCCGGCCCACTCGGCCCACCAACCAGCACGTGGGCCCCACAACCCGCAGCACGCGTCATCCGGAAGGCACCGACGGAGCTATCCAAGTTGCTGCCCGTCAACCCAAGATCGGTCCTCCCGGGCCCACATTGTAGCCCTTTACCTCCCTGCGTAGAGTGGGAAGCAAATTAACTTCTGCAATTATTGTAATATTTTTACCGGGAGTTACCGTCCTTGGCCGGGGTCGTCTTCCCCACGCCCGGAGCGTGGAGGTATACTCGCCACCCTCCTCGTAGGCACTTGCTTTACTCGTATACTTTTGAATGTCGCTGCATGTGATAGGTTACTAACTCGTTATATTGTTATCACCGCTGCGAGAGAGTGAGTGAGTGACTCGTCCCGTGACTCGATCCGAGTACACGCGGAAGAGCCGAATACCCTTGACTCACTGCCGGTTCCTCAACCGCGCACGATCCCGCGTTTCCCTCGCTTAGGGACGAGTTGCAAGCTAGAGTCCCAGGTTCGCGTGTCTGTTCCGCATCAAATTGGTATCAGAGAGGAAGGTTGAGTCTAGGATAGTATTTGCGTAAAAACAAAAAAAAGAGTCATTTTAAGTCTAGGAGTCTAAGTCTAAGTCGGTCGTTGCATTTGCATACTATTATTCGGTATATTAAAAGGTGTTGCCCGAACGTTAGGTTACACCTATCGGGAAGGTCGCACACTTGCGAGAGAGGATCTTCGGATCCCGTAACTCCGCCACGTACCGTCTATTGATTGAGTCTAGGTGTTTTAGTTTGCATAAGCTTTTGCATATAACAACAAAAACCAAAAAAAAATGCCATTGCATGCACATTCCTAGAGGATCCAACCCCATCTTTGCAACTATGGCCAACCCATACATCAGACCCGACCAAGGCAATCAGTCCGTGTCCGAGTACATTAGGGACTTCGAAGTGTACCGGTCAAGATGTGGGGTCGGGAAGGAGAGGATCGAAGCCGAAACTCAGTTCTGGAGAGGTTTGCGGCTTCACTTCCAATTTGAATTACTTTGCCGCCACGTGAAAACTTTGGGGCACTCCTATCAAGTCGCTCTAGAGGTCGAGCCATTTGAGTCACAGTTTGATGCCGCCCTACGGCGAGCAGATGCTGCCCTACGGCGCGCATCTACCCATCAGTAGAGCGCTGAGCCGGTCGGCCAAACACATGGACCTACGAGGCAGGACGCTCTTGCCCCACGGCCTCACCCACTTCAGCCAGAGCTACCCGTACCTCTAACGGGGAAGCTACACATAGCCGAGCCGCTTCTTAGTTGGCTCAAGATAGGCTTGGTCCCTAGACCGTCTTGCTACCCCTCCGTGGACCCAGCCCTCCCAATAGTCCCCATTAACTCCTTTCACACCATGTTCAAATCCTTTTGCTTCATAGACAGTGTAAAGGATCTACTCAGGAGTCTAGAATGTCAGTGGGAGCTGACATATACATTGGCCTTAGGGTCTGACCAACCCTATACTCATAACTTCATGCTCCTAACTTTGGGGTCTGTTACCTCGGTGTACACATTGGGTCCTATCACTACCGAGGTCCTATTATTCTTCCCTGTTCCCGATGAGCTGGATTTCACCCCCTCTTACGGTATTGCCATCCCAAGGGAGGAACCTTACCTCTTACATGAGATCCCTGTCCCACCTACCACGATGAATGAAGGTGACCACCTACACCTTCAAGAACCCCACACATGGGTCCATGTCATGGGGGAGTCCATCTCATGGGGTCATACCTTCTTTGACCCTTTTGACCCCTTCACTAGTGAACCTCCCGAGCTATCATATTCACTCCACTTCTTCCGAGGAATTCACGATCACACCCCTACCCCACGGTCTAGTCCACCTCCACCTAGCCAAGAGGCCGTTGATTGGGAAGGGTGGCATGCCTTACCTACATATAGGGGTGATGAAGAAGGTAGTTTTGGATCTCCTAGCCCTCCCACACCCAAGTCCCATAGAAAGTCAATGCATGACTGGGTCATACTTGGACGTCTAGGAGTCCCCCACGCCACCAACCTCCGGTTACATAACATGCATGCATGGCACACATTCGGATGTCCCGGTCCACCTTTGCATGTGTATGGGTCGGACTAACAGTAGGTTTGTTTAGGGTCATGGGTGAGTCTTTGTTTCGTACAGTTTGTCTGTCGAGTGCATAGTGAGTCTGCATGCATCGAGTCGAGTCGGTCTTTGTACGCTCGCGTTGTCAGTCCCTTTCGAATACGAGGGAAGTCGGATCTAATGCGTACGTTGTAGACTTGCAAGAATTTGGTATCGGCTCTACCTCAACATATCGGATCTAGTCACATAAAGGGACCCAGCGGTGATTCCTAGTGAGTCTTTGAGCCGCCTCCCTCCTTTGAGAGTGACCCCACCCTGGAGTGTCCACCTCTAGCCTCATTCCCACAGCAGCGTGAGCATATCGAATCTATACGGGATGAGCAGGTGACGATTACTTGGAGTGGAGCGTACTCCGCGCTTCCTGGTTCAGTGACGGATCCGCCGAAGTCACACGAGCAGCCGCACCCCTTACTCGACGGGGTCGAGTTCTTCCCACCCGGGGAGAATTGATGGGGACATCAAAGCAAGACCACCCACATTTTATTTTGCATGTGTCCTTTTTTTGCATTTATACCCTTGTGTAATTGAGTACGCAATTGTATGGCAAGTATAAGCAAAAATGTGAGTCTTTAGGTTTTAATGGGTTTATGTGCAAAAGTCCAGTAGGTCCAGCTGCCCCCCCTTCTTCCCCATTGGTCCACCTAAGCCTTAGGGCCCATGTGGGGTTGGTCAAATGTCCAAGGTGGGCTTCTAGATGGCTTGACCATTCAAGGGGACATGGTGTTAAAAAAGTCCAATTTGGAAGCCATAAAGTCAAGGGGGCGCCCCCTTCTACTAGGTGTATTTTAATGTAATTTTTTTGACCACATGAGAATTAATGTGTTATCCCTTGTATACCCCTCCCCTAACCTAGATCTGAGGTTAGTTTAGGTCATTTACATTTTCATATAAATACCTTGTATTTCACATTTTATGAGAAATAATGAAAGAAAATTAAGAGAAATTGCCAAGAGCATTTGCGTCCCTCCCCTTATCTCTCTCCTCTCTCCCCCTTGCAGAGGTTGTAGCCTCCTTCTTCTGATGTGTGAAGCATCTCTTCTACCTCCTTCCTGAGTGTGAAGCTCAGCACCGCCGCCGCCATCGAGCCGCCATCGCACCACCGTCGCCGCTTCTTCGTAGTGTTGTCCATCCCTGGACGGAACCATATTGCGAGATTTTTAGCTCTGCATCAGGAGCTCAGGTCGCGCCCAAAATTGGAGAGTGATCTCCCCACGTCCCCCCATCCTCCAAAAAAAAAAATAGGTCATTTATCCCACTTTAGCTACTTTTCCCAATTCCATCTTTCCACCCCTAGTAATCTGCCTAAAAGTGCAGATCCTGTTACAGCAGCCTTGTTCTTCCTTTGTTCGACCCCCTTCCCCATTTCTGATTGAGTCCAAATTTAGACCGGGCGTTCTACCCACCAAATCTCACCTCCACAAAGTTTCCCTCAATTTTAGGAGTTCTTTTTCCCCTATGAAAAATTAAAACTCAGGCCAAAATCTGTTCTGTCCTGTGCAGTCCAGATCCGACCCCTGAACACCACAAAATCCATTTCCCCTGTCAAACCACCTCTAGAAAATCCATAAAAAATACTGACGTCTTCCTTACTTCCCCCTCTCGAACTTTCATCAAGGGCCCAACTTCCAGATCCGAAGTTTTCCCTTCGGTCAACCCTTGTTATCAGAAAATTTTAAATCTGTCCTGCCAGATCTGGTTCTGTGAACCAGCATGTTGTAAATTCGACCAAGGTCATTACAGAGGCAGACAAAATTCCTTCTCTAGCCATAGGTCGTAGCTCTCTGAAAGAGCTTTCCAACGGCACCAGTCTCGCGTCAATCAGAGGTCCGAACTGTTCGCAGCAGCCGTTCTCGCCGGGTCGCGCACTGCAGAACAGAAGTACCAGCCCGTGGACAACAAGCCGCACCGACCGCCCGGCCGGCCGACTCGCCTTCCACAAGGCGAACCAGCACGTCGCCTTCCCAGGGAACGTCCCTCCAGGAGCCACCATCGCAGCTGTACCATTCCCGGCCCACGCGGCCCACCAGCCAACACGTGGGCCCCACAACCCGCAGCACGCGTCATCCGGACGGCACCGACGGAGCTGTCCAAGTTGCTGCCCGTCAACTCAAGATCGGTCCTCCCGAGCCCACATTATAGCCCTTTACCTCCCTGCGTGGAGTGGGCAGCAAATTAACTTCTGTAATTATTGTAATATTTTTACCGGGAGTTACTGTACATGGCCGGGGTCATCTTCCCCACGTCCGGAGCGTGGAGGTACACTCGCCACCCTCCTCGTAGGCACTTGCTTTACTCGTATACTTTTGAATGCCGCTGCATGTGATAGGTTACTAGCTCGTTATATTGTTATCACCGCTACGAGAGAGTGAGTGAGTGACCCGTCCCGTGACTCGATCCGAGTACACGCGGAAGAGCCGAATACCCTTGACTCACTGCCGGTTCCTCAACCGCGCACGATCCCACGTTTCCCTCGCTTAGCGACGAGTTGCGAGCTAGAGTCCCAGGTTCGCGCGTCCGTTCTGCATCACCTCACCACCCCTCTCCCTCTCGGGCGAGCTGCCCCCCCCCCCGGTTCCCGGCCACCCTCCCCCTCCGGCGCTCACAGCCCTCTCCCCCACCCTCCCGGGCCCCCCTCCAACGAGCAGCCCGCCCAACCCGTCCACACCGCCCTCTCCCCCTCTGGCGTTCATAGCCCTCCAATAAGCAGCCCCTCCCCACCCCCCCCCCAACCCCTCCGTGCCCCCTCTCCCCTCCAACGCTCGCATCCCTATCCCCCACCGCACCCTCCCGGTGCCCCTCTCCACCTCCGGCGAGCACCTCCCCCCCCCCACCCCGGCACCTCCCTTGGCGCATGCACGCACCCGTGAGCACACACACAGAGAAAGAGAGTGCTAACCTAAGGGTAGGTTACTCATTCTCCCTCTTATCTCACAGTTCACTTCAGTTAAACAAACTAGGGTTACGGGGAGATCAGTAAGAGTATTGTTCCGATAGATAACTCTTCTATAGAGTTCATTAATATCCGAACTCATTAACTTACCCCCATCTATCTGAATGATGGGCCTTAACTCAGGAGGAAGAACTGGTAATAGGCACAAAACCATCCGTTCTGGTTCTACATTTGTTCGAATAAAATGTTTAGCTAATTCCATGCGTCTAACCAAAAAATCCTTTCTTCTTCGAGTTTTTCTATCTTCCCATTCATTCCCAGTGAACCCTTCATCTCCTAATTCCTTCCATTTTATCAATGAATTATCTCTAATAATTCGCAAATCCAAATCGGCTAATTGTTCTCTGATAGCACCTGCTCCAGTAGAGATTTCTGTAGTGATTGGCAGTCAGTGATTCAGAAATTGGAGACAAGGTTGGCTAGATGGAAGGGAAGATTTCTTTCTTATGGGGGAAGGGTAGTTTTGTGCAACTTGGTGCTGGAAAATCACCTGGTTTACTTGCTCTCTATATTTTGGATTCCTTGCTCTGTGGCTACAAAAGTCCAAAGTATTTAGTGCAGAATTTTCTGGCAGGGCAGTGTAGAAAGAGAGGCTGGCGTCATGTCAACTAGGGTTGAGTTTGTCAAGCCAGGAGAAGTGGAGGCATAGGTTTTAAAGATATCAAGCTCTTTAACCTGGCTCTTTTAGCTAAAAGGTTGTGGAAGATTGGAACTGTAGAGTGCAGATTGTGGCTTCAATTCCTTAAAAACCAATATTACCCTAGAGGCTGAATTTGGGATGTGACCCCTTTGTAGGCTTACTTACTATCACTAGTTTGAAAGGCTATACTGCAAGTTGTGGATTTTTTTTTTTTTTTGAAAGTGGGTAGTACCACTATTGTATTAAAAGAAAATGCAAGTTGTGGATGTTATCCAGGTCTCTGTGAAGATTAATATCGGGAATGGTTAGGTGTGCCTCTTTTGGCTGGACAGATGGTGTGATGGAAGCCCATTGGCGAGCAGATTCCCTAAGCTATTCCACATTGCCATTGACAAGTGGATGTTGGTTAGGCAGGCATATGATCCAATGAATGGATGGCATCCAATATTTAGGAGGAGGCTGAAGGAGGATGAGATTTCGTAAGTAATTGAGCTTTTGTCCTTACTCCAAGTTATCAGCCTGGATTCCACTTCCAAAAATCAGTGGGTTTGGAGATGGAACCCCTCGGGAAGATTCTCCATCCGATTGGCATACTCCTTCATTGCGGACAGGGGGGCCAAACATCCTCTGTTTCATCAAGTTTGGAAGTCAGCTAATCCTCTCAAGGTTAAGGTGCTCATTTGGAGAATTTCCCTCTGTCGACTTCCTGCTTGGGATAGCCAAGTTCATGGATGGGGTGGATGCTATATGTGCCTTGTGTGGAAAGGAGGACTCCCTAGATCACCTATTTATAGTGTGACTTTGCTACTTAAATTTGGCAGCACATCTTCTCTGAGCTCTGATGTGCCAAACCTATGGTAGGCCCTGTGGAAGAGTTCATCAAGAATTGGCAAGTGAAGTGGGGTCCAAGACTGATTTCCAATTGTGACGGCTGATCTTGCATGCAACTTTTTGACTCATTTGGAGGGAGGGAAATGAGAGAAGGGAAGCTTAAAATTCCACTAAATGTCTACAGCTGATTTTTTTTTATTTTGTGAAAGCTGGAGAGACTCTTCTTATAGAGAGGATAATTGTAATTCTCTTATTTTTCGTTTGCTTCAAGGGTTGGGAGGCCTCTGCCTCTTCTTTTGTATAGGGCAGTCTTTGTGATCACTCCCTTCTTACTTGTACATCCTCATCTTTTCTAAATTATGTGGTACCATCCACCTTTAAAAAACTTGTTGAAAATCAATTTTTGTGATTGCAAGCATGTTTTATCTTTTATGAATAAAGACAGGATGATTGATCAAATGACTTCATTATCTTCACAGCCGAGCTATTTTATATTTTGAACTGCAATATGCACTAGGGCCATCATTTAAAACATTGAGTCTAGATTTTGGTATATTTTATGGGGGCATTTCCTTTCTTATGGTGCTTGAGCTAGCAGTCAAGGAAATAATTCTATTTAGTTTCGTAATAAGTTGGTCTTCGTTGAAATTAATTGGAAAAGGACATGTGAGCAGAAATAATGATGGGGTGGGGGTATTCAATATTAACAAATTGAGATTGTTACAACTATACCCCTACTAAAGTCCAATGTATTTATCCCCTTACTTTTACCCTCTTGCCATGTATATCCCTAATAAATCTAATATTGTTGCAGTTATACTCTCCCTGTAACCCTAGTTTGTTTAACTGAAGTGAACTGTGAGATAAGAGGGAGAATGAGTAACCTACCCTTGGGTTAGCACTCTCTTTCTCTCTGTGTGTGTGCGCACGGGTGCGTGCGTGCGCCAAGGGAGGTGCCGGGGGGGGAGGTGCTCGCCAGAGGTGGAGAGGGGCACCGGGAGGGAGCGGTGGGAGAGAGGGATGCGAGCGTTGGAGGGGGGCAGGGGGGCCTAGAGGGGTGGGCGAGAGGGCTGCAAGCATTGGAGGGGGAGAGGGGGCAAGGAGGAGTTGGGGGGGGAGGGGCTGCTCATTGGAGGGCTATGAACGCCAGAGGGGGAGAGGGGGTGGGGACAGGTTGGGGGGGCTGCTCGTTGGAGGGGGAGGGGGGCCCGGGAGGCTGGGGGAGAGGGCAGTGAGCGCCGGAGGGGGAGAGGGTGGCCGGGACTTGGGGGGGCAGCTCGCCCGAGGGGGAGAAGGGGGCGGGGAGAGGTGGTGAGGGTGCCGAAGGGGGAGAAGGGGGGTTGGGGGTGCGAGTGCCGGATGGTCTCTTCCTAGCCTCCCTCGGCTGACTACTCGTGGGAGGAGCTCACCGGTTCTGCCCGTTGCCGCCTCGGGGTTAGATGTCTTTCTCTCTCACACACTCTCTCTTGGGAATACAAGGGCATTTTTGGTATTTCATATATTCAAAAAATTTATGTGGTATGTTCAAGCAATTTTCGTGGTATATTCCTTGGAATATTCGCCTTCCATTGACGGCCTAGAACCGGAGGGGTATAACTGTAACAATACTAGGCAAATGAAGGGTATACATGTGAATATGCAAAAAGTGGGGGGGGGGGGGGTAAATACAAATACAGACTTTACAGGGGTATAGTTGTAAAAATCTTTTAAAAATTTAAGTTATCCATGTTGACATTTGGCTAGGTAACTAGAATATCACTAGACGTTTCTTTGTGCTGCCTCACTTTGTATTAATCATGAATGAAGATCATTTAAAATTAATATCTTAGATTAATGTTTCGGGCTTGATTTTTATGTAGCTCTTTCTTTTTTTCTCTCTTTTCTGAATCACTGACTTCCAAACTTGATGAAACAGAGGATGTTTGGTCCCCCCTGTCCGCAATGAAGGAGTATGCCAATCGGATGGAGAATCTTCCCGAGGGGTTCCATCTCCAAACCCACTGATTTTTGGAAGTGGAATCTAGGCTGATAACTTGGAGTAAGGACAAAAGCTCAATTACTTCCGGAATCTCATCCACCGTCAGCCTCCTCCTAAATATTGGATGCCATCCATTCATTGGATCATTTGCCTGCCTAACCAACATCCACTTGTCAATGGCAATGTGGAATAGCTTAGGGAATCTGCTCGCCAATGGGCTTCCATCACACCATCTGTCCAACCAAAAGAGGCACACCTAACCATGCCCGATATTAATCTTCATAGAGACCTGGATAACATCCACGGCTTGCATTTTCTTTTAATACAATAGTGGTACTACCCACTTTCAAAAAAAAAAAATCCACAGCTTGCAGTATAGCCTTCCAAACCAGTGATAGTAAGTAAGCCTACAAACGGGTCACATCCCAAATTCGGCCTCTAGGGTAATATTTGTTTTTAAGGAATTGAAGTCACGATCTGCACTCTACAGTTCCAATCATCCACAACCTTTTAGCTAAAAGAGCCAGGTTAAAGAGCTTGATATCTTTAAAACTTATGCCTCCACTTCCCTTGGCTTGACAAACTCAACCCTAGTTGACATGACGCCAACCTCTCTTTCTACACTGCCCTGCCAGAAAATTCTGCACTAAATACTTTGGACTTTTGTAGCCACAGAGCAAGGAATCCAAAATATAGAGAGCAAGTAAACCGGGAGATTTTCCAACACCAAGTTGCACAAAACTACCCTTCCCCCATAAGAAAGAAATCTTCCCTTCCATCCAGCCAATCTTATCTCCAATTTCTTAATCACTGACTGCCACCCTCTACATCGAATGACTCCGTCAGATAAAGGGAGGCCCAAGAAAGTGATCAGGAATTGGCCGATGAGGGCTACCCTCTGTGATCTTTCCATATGGACCCCCAAGAGCTGACTCTTATGAAAATTGACCTTCAATCCACTAACCTTCTCTAACAACTCTAGCGAAAATCTGGCCATCAATAACTACTCCTCACCTTCAAAGAAGAAAAGGATAGTGTCATCTGCATACTAAAAGGTGTGAAATGTGGCTACCCCCATTCCTATCTTAAAAGCCCATAATGAGCCTTGCCTCCTCTGCTCTCAGCCACATTCTACTTAAGATGTAGGAGACCAGAACAAAAAGGAGAAGAGATAGTGGGTCCCCTTACCGCAGCCCCCTCACTCTATGAAAGGGGGTGCTGGGTATCCCATTAATAAGCACCCTGAAGGAGGCCAACATGATACATGCCCTAATCCACCCAATCCACTTTTCACCAAAGCCCATGTCTTGGAACACCTGGAGCAAACACTGCCAATTTACCTTGTCATAAGCCTTTTCAAAATCTAACTATAGTACCAACCCTTTCTTCTTCAATATCTTGAAGGAGTGAATGATTTCCTGTGCCAACAAGAAGTTTTCCAAGATCTTCCTTCATACTGACAACTTTGTTCGCCACCTTTACCAACCCAGCAGCCAACAGTTCGGATATAATCTTGTAGATGCTATTGAGTAAGCTAATGGGCCTGTAATCCTTGAGGGAGTCTGCCCCTTCTTCGGAATCAGGACAATAGAAGTCTGGTTGATGCCTCTAAGATCAACTTTACCCTGTTGGAATTCCAACATTGTTTCCACTAAATCAGGATGAATGATGTCCCAACATTGCTGAAAGAAGAACATGGGGAAACCATCCGATCATGGGACTTTGTCCCTAGCCAAAGAGAAGACCGCCATTCTAATCTCTTCGATAGAGATGGGGCAAAAAGCATGCTCCTTCCGTCCTCCTAAATAAGTGACCACTGGTGGTCTAGAAAAGAAGGCCGCCAACAGTCTTCCTTTGACAAAAGAGAAGAGTAGAAATCCACCACATGTCACTTGATATCAACTTGCAGGAAAGAGTTCTATCCCCGTACCAGAGACTCTTGATAGAGTTCATTCTCCGCCTCCCAGAAGCAATTTTATGGAAATAAACAATGTTCCACCCTCTTTCAACCACCTCTCTCTGGATCTTTGCTTCCAATAGGTCTCTTCCTTGAGGAGAAGCTCCTCAAACTACCTCCTAGCTGTCTCTCTCATGGTTCTGTCTTGCTCATCAAGAAGATGAGCTTCCTCTAAAGCATCAAATATCTGAAGTTTCTCAAGTAGTCTGTCCTTAGCAGCTTTCCATGGAATAGTTTTAAATCTTCCCCAAGAAAGGAGTTCCCGGGTCATCTCTTTTAGCTTGATGACTATCCTTGCCATAACCAAAGTCCCCAATCTGGGTGTTGTCCAGCTTCTCCTGACCACTTGAAAGAAGTCCTCCTTCAGCCAGTACTTTTCCACCTTGAATGAAAGGCTCCTGCTGAACCTGTTGCTAGTTCTCAGAAGGATGGGCTTGTGTCCGCGATAGGTTAAGCCAAACTCTTAGCTTGGAGATGTGATAAATGATCCTCCCATTTCCCGAACACCAAAAACCTGTCCAGCCTTGAACACCTAGGCCCTGTTTGATAACGGGTTAAGCCCGGGTAGGATAGTTTAACCGGGGTCGGGTGGGCTATTCTTGTTTGACATTTTTTTCTTAACCGGGGTCGGATAGGGTTGAAGTGGATTAACTCATTCCTAGGAAATAGGTGGAATGAGTTAACCGACCTCGGTTAGGATTAGGGGTCGGGTGGGCCACCCAGGGTAGGCCACCCGCCCCTAACCTACTCCATTAACAAACTCGCCCCTAGGGTCTGGTCTAAGGTTGGACCTAAAAACAAGCTTTCAGAACCTAGATGAGCAATGACTATAATTAATGTTAATTTTCTTATAATTGCAGGTTTAGCATAGTGAATAAGTTAAAGATCAGTTAGTGACTCCCTAAAGATAAGATCTGCTAAGATGATAAATTGTTTCAAAAGAGTTTCAATAGAATCTTTTGACAGATGCTACGACATTAGTAACTCAATTACTGTTAAAAAGCCATGTAACATCCTGAAAGGGACAGAAAAAAGAACAAGAATACAAAAAAGAAGATAAAGCATAGAAACATGCCTTGATACAATAACTGTGTCACATTAGCTTAAAACATTGAAACCAATCACAGAGCCATCAATTCCTATTAAACTCTTGGGTCTTTTTCAAATATTAAGAATGGGAGTAGACTTCTTGTGCTATTTCCTCTTCTTGAAAGAAAAGAGAATTAAAGAACTGAAGAAGAAGAAGAAAAGGAGGAAAGGGGGTGGGGAAGAGGAGGAGGAAGCATAGTAGAGAAATACATTATGTTGTATGCTCAGATATCACGTGTTGTGTAGGGAAGGCTGATCAAGAGGGGGGGTGAATAGATCTGCCCCCTTTTTGCGATGATAACAGCGGAATAAAACAGACCTTCACACAATGGATGAACCTCGCACGGTAGATGCAATAACAAATATGGAAATCGTGCCTAATCAAGAAGCTAGCGTAAAACAGCCACACAAGCAAACCACAGAGACAATGATTTTTAAGGTGGCTCGGACTCTACCTAGAGTCCTACGTCCACCCCTCACTCAAATGAGTGAGGCTTCCCTAGTGTAAATGCACTAAACCGCTACCTTACAGCTTGCAGAGAGATTATCCCCTCTCAAGGAACCACTGACACACAGTTTGAAATGAGGAACAAATCCTTCACACCAGCTGAGCCTCACAGCTTGCTCTGCTGAGCCTCACAGCTTGCTAACAAGAGGTATGTGATCAAAAAGAAAAAGACTAAAATGAACTCAGACAGGATGTAAATGAAAATGTCCCTGTCTGAAATCTGGAGGGCGTGCTTTGCTGCTTCCAGATTAACTGCTTCAGATCTTCAGAGAATGGCGGTGCTCTCTCCTTCTTTCTCCTTCTTCTTTCTTCTTTTCTTTCTCTTCTTCCCCCTTGGACGAACTGGGCTTCTGTTCGAACCTTCACTTCCAGAGCGTGCTGTCCACACTCCCTTCTACCAGCACACCCACTCTTCTTCAGCACCCGCTCACTTCTTTTTGCACCCTCTGTCTTATTCCCTCTTCAGCTCGTGCTCCCTTGTATATCATATCCTACGTTCCCAAAAATTTCCTTTTCTGCATGCAGGATACAAAGTATGTTGCCCTTGATCTGGTAGCTGGTAATCTGGACCGTCCAGATCCACAGAAAGTTCCATACACCAGGAAGAGTGGCCACTGATTGGCTAAAAGGAGATAAGGTACGGTGGCATCTGATTGGCCTGCCAATCCCCTTCATGCATTACACACCAGTTTGAAGCTTTTTCCCCAAGGCAAGGTGCATTTTCGGATGAAACCATTTCCAAGAGTTTTTATGATTAATCCAGTTGTAAGGTTGAAAATATTCATCAAAAGGGGTCTTCCAGATGTTGCCATGTGGCCTAGGATTACGTGCCAAATGATTGGGATTGAAGACACAAGGTCCATCTACGTGACTCGAGTGAACTGACTATTTGTCACTTGTACGAGTTATTTGTCACCACTGCTTAGCCATTTTTCACCCTTAACAACTATTTGTTTCCCTTACGAGCCATTTTTCACCCTTACCATTCATAAGCCGTCGCCTTTGTTCTTCTTACTCAATATGTTGGCTCTGTGAACTGGAGTTGACTCCAAAGCTGAATGGAGTCAGCTCTACTTGAACTGCAAACGCTTGGACACTTCTACACTTGTCATTTGTCTGCCTTGAGAACCTATTTTTCACCCTTATTCTTCATTTGTCGCCCCTATAGACCTTTTGTTACTCATGTGCTTCATTGTTCTGCTTTCTTGCGAAACAGCCATCGAGTCAGCTCCATTTGCTCCTTGGAGTTGACTCTACTTCTTCCGGCTCCTTCTTCTTCTCATTTCTTCTCTTCTTGTTCTTGCTCTCCTTTTCTTTTCTTTTCTTTTCTTTTTAGTGCTGGAACAAGCTTCACGAATCTCCAAGTGCTGCTTCTGCTAAATCCCATCACTATCGAGGGCCATTAGAACTAGAGATGAATTTCTTCCTTTGATCTTGAAAGGAGTTAATCAGAGTTGTCCAATGCTTAAGAAAGCTCCAGATCTGAGATGGTAGGGTTAGAAAACCCATGCACAGTTAATTCCATTGAAAAAGCTTGATCACTCTTCATTTTTCACTGCTACGAGCCATTTTTCACCGTTAAGGAGCTATTTGTTACTGCTATTGGCCATTTGTCACCAATATCGAGCTATTTGTCACCATTAGGAGCCTGTGAGCCGTCGCCTTTGTCAGCTCTTCTGTTATTTGTGAGCTCAACGTGACTGAATCGACTCGGTTAGCAACTGGAGTCGACTCCGCTTCTACAATTTTCATGCTTTTAGCTCCGTCGTCCATATTTCAGCCTCATGAGCTATTTGTCACCCGTGTAGACCTATTTGTCACCCTTATCCGTTATTTGTCATCCTTGTGAAGTTATTTGTCACTAGTATTTTCTTCTGTTGGCGGGTGACTCTGGCTGAGGTCGAGTCGACTCAAGGGACTTCTGGAGTCGACTTCACCTTCATGAAACCTTCTTCTTTGGCTATTTCTCAACACTGTGAATCTAAGCAATACTAAAGACAGCTCGAGTAATCTTTTTTGACTGGATCTGACCATAATTGGAATGTGTTTTCATATAAAATGAAACCTTGGAATTATTGCTTCAATGTCTTCATGAATCTTCATCAAATCTGTCGAACTCATGCATTCTCCATTCACTGAGTTTGTTCTTCTGAACTTGAATATACCTTCTGCTCTTGCTTGATTGTCAACCATCCTGTTCAACTTGTTCTTCAAACAGCTCAAGGATATACACATATATATGACATCAAACATATGACATCATCAAAAACATATAAAACTCAAGGATCAAAAGCATATGAAATTCAAGGATCAAAACATATGAAACTTAAGGATGAGTCATAGTGTTGACATCATTAAAACCACAGGGACGCAACACATTAGTTGTTAAAACAATATACAGAGGCTCAAAGTAGAAACAAGGCACAAGGACAATAAAAAAAAGAACATGAGGACTAGCATTGCTTCAGAGATTTGAGACTGAGATGAAGTGTCTACTAGATTCACCTAGTGCATTTTTCTTCTTGTTTCTTCTCTTGACAGAAGAAGAGAAAAGTTGACTAACACAATTTCACAGGTTGGTTCAGCTGTTATCATCGAATCTTTTGGTCTTTCTCATAGGAAGTGAGAGATGGAGGATGCTTTCATGTAGGGTTCACCAGATTGGCAATCCCCACGGACTCAGAATTGGCCTGATCCAGTACAAGTCGACCCGACTCAAGCCAACTCGGCCAAGCCTCATGTCTCAGGTTATTTTTTGTTTTTTTTGGGCAAAATCAAAACTTCTTGCAATGTTTGGATTATTTACCTTACATTTTAACTTGTAGAACTACTATTTCATCCATTTAAATTATGTATGAATTATTTAGTCTATTTTTTGCATTCTTAACTAATTCTTCAACATTATATCATTATTTAGATAATCAATAAACTCGAAAATGGAGTTCATGCTCTTCATCCATGAAATGCAAGATCTATGGCTAATGTTATATCATTATATTATTATTACAATTCTTCAATTTAAAAAAAAATCAAACTGATTTCTGAATATAGTACTGTTATTAAATAATTAATGGCAGATCGGACTGATCCACCTCGGATCATGGCTCGGATCCGCCATGATCCAGTATGAGTCAACCCACTTGGACCGATCCAATCTGAGTTAGTGAACCATGCTTTCATGGAAACAAGGCCACTAGGAGTAAATTGTTAAAAAATGGGAGAGCCTATGACCAATAGAAATGTAGGTTAACTGTTAAATGGACAAATGTAAATAAGTCAAATGGAGGCAAAGGCATATGGAACGGGATTGGTGTCAGCCACAAGATCATAACAAATTGTGACATCTGTCTACGTTTGGCAAAAGGCAAACAAGCTAAAAAATATGTATATAGACACTTCGATGCAGTAAGGGAAGATATCTTTACTGTTATAGCATTTATCAGAACAACACTCAGCATCATATGATCAGATAAATTGAACTTTCCAACACAAAACACCTAGAAACAATCTAAAACCATACAGAAACATGTCATATTACATTCTACTGTGCACATTAAAAACAAATCAGACAGACAATAAATATAAGACCAAGCTACACACATGGCCAAATACATGCAGTTCTTTTAAAGAAAAAAATGATGGAAAAAATTGATAGAAAATCAACAGATAACGCACAATGTACCTGGCCAAAAACAGAAGTTCAGTGCATCCAAAACAAATAAGTACTGAACAGTGAGTGGTCCATTATCAAAATAATGAATCCCCTCAAAATCCCATTCAACCTTTGGAATAGAACCTTGTGTTTCATCAACCAACTTTGCAAGTGCTGCAAAAATGAAAATGATGATAAATTAGTAGTCTACGAGCAAAAGGTTTCATTGCTTAAAATTTCTGTAACCACGATGTTGTGAAGACACCATAGTTGTTAAGGCGCCCGCCTAGGCGCCGCTTAAGCGGCGCCTAGGCGGGCAGGCGTTTATTTTACTACAAGGCGCCCCCATGCCTTGTTGAGCTTGAAAAAGGCGCCGCCTAGGCGCCACTTGGGTGGCCTAGGCGCCACTTGGGTGGCCTAGGCGCCCAAAGCAGCGCCTAGGCGGCCCCCTGCTAGCTTCGTCTCCCTCTTCTCCCCTGTTATAAATAGAAATTTTCTTCCGGAGGCTCCGCCCCCGAAAACCCCCTCAAGGGACGCTGCCCTCTTGACCCCCGCGACCTGACCGGGCAGGTCGAATCCCGCGACCTGACCGCGCAGGTCGATCCGCGTGCGAGGACGCACGATGGCGAGTTCGGACTCCACACTCTAACACTCTCTCTCTATTTCTCTCTCACACTCACAGTGAGACCCACCCTCTCTCTCTCCTGCCCCCTCCCTCTGTCTGTCTATCTCTTCTTTCCCCCACCTTTCCTCCTCTCTCTCTCTCTCTCACACACATAGTTCGCAACTATCTCTCTCAGTCTATCTCTCTCTATCCTACCTTCCCCCCTTTCAATTAATAATGGGGTTAATTTGTTAATAAAATATTTTAAATTATAATTTAAATTTTGTATGTCTTTTTTTTTTTACATTGGTCATCTATGGTACTTCCCTAGTTATGTGTTTGTTTACTTTATTATTGATTGTATGTGATAATGGGAGATGTTTTTTTCTTTTCGTATCTACTTTATATTATATGTATGTTATTTCGAGTATGATTTACATATTTTTGAAAGAAATTGGCAAACATCATGTTAGTATTTTATTCATTCTGAAAGTCTAATTTTTATTGTTAATTTTATCTCAAAATAAATTTTGATATTTTATTGCAATGTCATTTCTATTAATTTTTATTTCCATGTTCATACTAGTGTTGTTTCCCATATTTGTAATAATCATGATTAATTTATATATAAAAAATTACGTATATATTAATGATGATATTTTTTATGAACTTGACGCCTAAGCGCCGCTTAGGCAGGCGCCTAAGCGCTTAGGCACTCGAGGACCCCAAGCTCACCTTGGTCGCCTTGTCACCTTGACAACTATGGAAGACCCATGCTTTTGGATTCCACATGTAACACATATACAAAAAAAAGTTGAAAAATCAAATGTAAAATATAAATTATCTCAGTTTCTATCTTTAGCTATAAGTTAGCTTGAAAAATAGATCTCTAGAAAGATATATCCCATAAAATAATCAAAATTGGTAGCACCTGCTCATAGCAAACCAGAATGATGGATGCATCAAAGCCATACATAACACGATGGCAGAAATTTTGGGAACATACAGCTCGCATTCAGAAAAGTAAGAGCTGAAAACTTTGTAGCCCCAGGTAAACCGTCAGCCCACGGCAGAGATAATTGTAAAATTCCTCTTTGTTAGCTAATTCATCACGATGTACACACGTATGCCCCCCTGACATAACCCAAAAAAACACAAGCGAAAAAATATTTAAATCATCTCTCTAAGCTTTATGCAATCCTGCCACGTGGGCCACGATCATGTGCAGATACTTCAAGCATGAATATATCCTCTGCATATCAACTATGGGGAAGGCGGCGAAAAGTCCTTCTCGGCTTCGTAGGATAATAACCAGATGTCATGATCTTTTCACATTTTTTTTTCAAACAGACTTGTCACAGTTCTATGCCTTCGTAGCGATCCTCGCACATCCTCTAACATGGAGCCCTCCCATGCGACAGGTCTCTGCCTCACCATCCCCATGAGAGCCTTCCAGGTCTCCAAAAAACCGATAACATAGAAAACAAAGGGGAGAAATAAAAAAAAATTGAAACCTATGGAACCGAACCCGAGCAGAAGAGACTTCAATCGCCCATTGCACTCCCAACAGAACAACGCCTCGCACGAGGAGCAGAAACGTTCGCCGGCCGCCTTCCCTAGGCCTACCGAGAGAGAGGGGGGTACCTGCGGAGTCGATGGAGACGTGAGAGGCGCGGCTCGCCACCCAGCCGACCGTGGTCCTCACGGCGTCCATGGTGTCGCCCGCGGCAGCGCAGCAGCGGGAGGGCGGTGGTTGCGCCCTTGGGGTTCCGGCGCTTCCACCCCGGCGGAAGCGTTTGTAAGGGGGCAGAACTGAGTCGACTGACAACACGATGTGAAGTCTTTTCGGAGTTTCCCGCTTTTTATCTCCTTCGGCCGCCGCCACGGGGCAGCGCGCGTGCGTGCCCACGGGGAAGCTCCAATATGCCTGTCAGCGGAGCCCACACGAAGAAAACATGTGACAATTAGTATACATTTCTTTTCAATATCCGAGTTATCCCATACTTATAATATTTATTTTTATTCGATTTAAATTTATTTCTTACATAATTTGAATAATGTACTCTAATTTTTTATGGGACGTTTGGTTACGTTTTTTTTATTCTTTTTCTCTCAAATTTAAAAAAAAGAGAAAGAACTGACTTAACAACGTTTAGTAAGTACTTCTGTGATTTTTAAAAGAGAAATTAACTATGTTAAAATCTCTTTCCAAATAAAAATAACTCTAGAGTATTTTTTTTTGAGAGCGCTCGGATCGCGACCCCTCTTGTAGTTCCCTCTCCCCCTTCCCCCTTCCCCCTACCCCCTACGTTTCTCTCTCCCCCCTCCCCCTGCGTCCCCCCATCAGCGCCGACGGCCCTCCCCTCCCCCGCAGCCCCCTCCCCCCCCCCCTCCGGCTCCCCCCTGCGCCCCCCCTCCCCCCCTCCGCCCCCCGCGGCCCTTTCCTCCCCTCCCGACATCCCCCTCCCCCCCTCCGGTTCCCCCCTCCGCCCGCAGCCCCCTCCAGTTTCTTTATATCGCATATCTTGCAAGAAGGTTGTTCTTCATTCCGGATGATAAGTGCGGATGATACGTCGGCGGCTCCGGTTCCCCCCTCCCCCGCGCCATTGGCGGGGTGCCGCCGGTGCTTTTGGCGGAGGTGGGAGAGGCCGGGTACAGTCAGTAACAGATTTGCCGGTGATGTCGTGCCAAACAAATTAACACAAAATTTAAAACTTATAATAATTTTATCAAACATGTAATATCTATTTTTATTTATTTTGAAAATTAAATTAAAAATTAACATAACATAATATTTTAGATAGAAAGAGTTTTTTTTAGAAAAATGCTCCCAAACACCCTATTAATCTTTACAAATTAAATTCTTAATCTAAAAATATAGATAAATCATAAGAAAAATGTTGATATCATGTATATTCACATATAGATATTACACGTACATATAATAAAAGATTCGTGGATAAATATGTTACGATTTACGAAGCGAACGGTGCATCATCTTTATCTGCTCAAAAAATGATCTGGATATTATCATTATCCAAACAAATAGATTTCACATCAGATATAATCCGCCAAAATGAATACAAAGTCGAAAAGTGAATCTTGATAATATATGGATCCGTATGCATGCCTGAGTTGAGACCTACAAGAGTTTTCGACCGAACATTTGGCGTCGGCTGGGCTTATGAGAGCTGTTTTGATGAGTACGTTAAAATGGGATGGCTCTCCTCTCATCCATTATATCTAAGTGTTATTTTCAAAGAATCTCTTGCCCTTTTTAAAAGGATTATGAATGATGTTTTTTAAAAAAATATTTAGAGCTGATGAATGGGATTAGAGGGATCCATTCACATCCTGCTAATTGCCCCCCTTCCTGGTGGAAGTTAGAATAAGGGGATCTTCTATATAATATATGATTTTAGTTGGGTCGAATTTTACTTGATCCAGATAAATCAATAGGCTAACATTTAAAGTGGGGGATATCATAAGTTTTGAAATAAAATTTTTCGTGCTAACCTACCTTCTTTTTAGATTGATTGATGTGAGTTTTTTTTCCGAAGGATTTTTCAAATGTGGGCGTGGGATCGGCATGACGAGGCCAGAAAGAGAAAGCAAAGAATAGGGGGGGAGAGAGAGAGAGAGACCACCCCGCGCGGCCCCCCTCTCCCCCGCCCCCGATGGCTCCCCACTCCCCCCACCCATGCCGATGATGATCGCGAAATCGTTGCAGGCCTCGGTGCTCCCACATGGTTCTTCCATGGAAAAGAAACCCCTGCTGCCACTCCGAGACACCAAACTTCCGTTGGCACCTGCTATTCGAGGGTTGGCGGCTATGCTGGCATCAGCCTTGAGCTCCCTCCACATATGGACGAGCATCAAAGCATGGATGTTTTGTGTTGGGTCATCAACCCTGCTAGCGTCGGCAGCAACACCGTCAGGGGGGCATTATAGTGAAGAAAAGTGGTGGCACAAGCGGAAACGAGATCAGAGGCCGCAGAGAGCTCGACCTCATGTAGTGGCGCTCCACAGTGGTCACCATCTCCCATGCCTAGTAGGCGGTTGTTGCACTTGCCTATTTTCTCAACTTAATTGAGATTCAAGCAAAGGGAATTACACCCTAAATCTTGCCGAATGGCATAGCCTCCAAAGATACAATGCCAGTCAACCCAAGGTCGGAATCGGAGCGCCACGACTACATGTCATATGACATAACACAATAGACAGGGGCCACCCCTTCGGACACTTGGTGAGCGGCGCCTCGTTGGCCATCTTACGGCACATGGGCTCGACCCATAACCCAGGAAGACCCCTAAAGTGCCTTTCACAAGTGGCCTGAAGCCGACAACTCCGACAGTTGGATCGAACACGAGCACCAAAGCCAATTGCAGTGGGCAACCTATTCGCGATCTTCATACCGACCGCGATCATCAATAGACGCGGTCGGGAGACCCACCGCGTTCAAGTCAGGACCTTTCATCGGGCTGCATGGCCCTTTCTAGCGCTCTTCTACCTCACTTTGACAAGGTAGGGTCGGCCAGCGACCTCACCTCGACCAAGTAAGGGATGGGAGCACCCCCACATGGACCAGATAGACCTTTCTAATGCTTCCCTGATCGCAGTCGCCATGAGGACCGAGTTCAAGATAAAGTTTCCATGTACAGAGGAGGGTGGCCAGCATCCCCACTTGGTCAAGGTGAGGGCCCCCAGCACCCCCACCCTGACCAAATAGCCAAAATGAGCGTCTCCTCCTCTCTCTCCTCTTTTCAAAGCCACCTTAACCCAAACCCATTTCCAAAGCCATCCACCTGGACCAAAATCCAAAATGAGTGCCTCCACCTCTCTCAACTTTACAAAGTCACCCACCTTGACCCAAATCTATTTTGAGCGCCCCCCCTACTCGGATGAAAATCCATTTCGAGCGCCCCCTACCCTGACCGAATTACCATTTGAGCGCCCCCCTACCCAGACCAAAATCCATTTCGAGCGCCACTCCCACTTTGAGCGCCACCCATTTACACCCAATGCCAATTCAAGCGCTCGCCCTCCACAATGCCAGTTGGGCCAACTAAGGGCGCCCAATGCCCCTACTCTGACGGACTTAGGGTTGCGATGGATGCGAGTTAGACCTAGTGGCGTTGCCGAGCTCCCCTAGTTGGTCCTAATGGCTCCTTTTACCCCGCCCAACCCCCTTACCCAGCGTCTATAAATACAAGGGTGGAGCACAAGCCACCAGAAGACAAGGACCTGTGAGCACTCGACCGAAGGAGCATCTGAGGAGATCTCTGATATTTTCTCTGCATTTCGTGGGTATATTGTTGCTGCTGTCTCGTTGCTGCTGTTGAATGTTGCTGTTGAATATTATATTTATTTTGTAATAAAAAGGACTCTACCCCAGGGTGCTACCAGTTTTCGTGAGAAAAGAATGTCCGATTTTCGGCTCCAGCCAATCTTAGTCTTGCTATTTAACTCTCGATTCTAGTTAATCCCAGCCAACTTAATTTGACTCCAGCTTCTATCATGTTGACCTGTGTACTAATCACCCCAGTGTGTCGCCCGGTCATCCAGTTCACACCTAGTTGTTTCAGTTAGTCTAGTCTACATGCAGTTGACTCAACTGTCCCAATTTACACAATTATCTTCGTATACTCAGTTGTCCCAGTTTATCCAGTTGTATTATTTTTAGTTTAACTGATCACTCCAGTTGGTCAACTATTTAAGTGAGCTCAACTGTTCCATGGTAACTTAACATTTAACCATGGTCTGGGTCATAATTCCCCCCGATGTTTACTTTATCCCAGTCACCTCAATCACTGACCTCTATCCAGCTTTGCTTCAGGTCAGTTATGATCCGAACGTCCCTTGCCTTCCATACACCAGTTTTGCTCTGAATCAGTTACACACCGACCCCTCCTCTTACGGTTCTGGCCTTGCCACCTCCCCTTTACATGCCTCGGCTAGGGCATAGTGTCGTGTCCCAGCACGTGGGCATATCTGTTGTACCAATATCTAGCACTCTACGTCTCTAGCCATTCCTGCATGTGGGTGCATCCAGGGACTCCCAATCACTCATCTCGAGTTAAGTCAAATGACACCTAGATCCCTACCCAACCAATTCAACACCAGTTGTGCTGCATTCGGGGGCGATACTCCCAGGATATATCCCCACTCAGGAGAGATGTTTTATACGGTTGAGTCTTTTCCAAAGCAATGACTCGGGGACCGTCATTCTCGACAGACTTGTCCCGTGACTTGCATATATGATAAGAAAAGCTCGTGTATATCTGTAAATGCCTTTCACGGCTTGTTATCAATGAAATGTGAATGATTGTGCATCTTATTCCCACTCTCGTGATATTGATGTCGCTTTGCGAGTATGAACACGACTCCTCCCTGTGTGTCATGGCTATTATGCCGCTTTATCTCTCTTTGATGATGAAAGAATCAAGGTGTTCGGATTCATTCTGATGTAAATAAACACCGATCGCTTGCGATCGGTGGGGATCTCGCCCAGCACCTGATCCCTCATATCCCCTGATACCTTTCCACTCACGGGTCTCTCTCTCTCTCTCTCTCTCTCTCTCTCTCTCTCTCTCTCTCTCTCTCCCCCTCTTCTGACCAAGGTCCCCGATAATTGTGTCATCGGTCGGTACGGAATCCCATTGTGTGCCCGTGGCATTTCTTCTTCGGGAATCTGATAAAGCTAGGGGAGAGAGCCACGGGGATGTCAAATACCTTTCTCTCCTATCCCCTTCCCACTCCATTCCTAACAAAAGAAATAGAGGAAGGGAAAAGAGAGAAAACCTAGAAAGCCAAAAACAAAAATGGTAATGCGCACAATTATGGCAAATAGAAAAACTAGGAGCATCCAATGCTCCTATTGGATGTGTAGAATCTCTAGAGGTCCTCGCAGCCGATCTCCTTCTTTGTCTCCATCCACTTCTCATTATTATAAGTAAAATTTATAATTGGACACACAAGCTTACAAATGTACATCGGATAATAATAAAAAACCTTGAACCAATCAAGGGGAGTACAATACAAGGGGAAGATATAATGTATAACCTGGATTAATAAGAGAAAGAGAAGGAGTCACGCAGACTCCAATAATCACATCACATTAGAATATTCATCATAATGAGCATCATCACATGATTCCCAAGTCCATGATCATCCATCTACACACCAGACACATCGCATGCATCCAACATGTAATTATCATATAATTACCGCGATATATAGCAATAATTTCAAAATTATAATAATTAATTTTGAAATCACGTATTTGGAACAAATAACTAAACAATTTAGTTAATTAAAATAAGCCTAAACAAATTTAGACCACTGCCATTTACATTTACTGCATAGGATCAACTATAATTTATAGTTAATTAACCTCATAAGAATCACATTCTTATATTAATTAACTTTAGTTAGTTAGATAATAGGAAATACCTAAATTCATTTTAGAATTCCCATTAACTAATTAACCAGTGGCCAAATAATGAAAAATAAATTAATAAGTCACTAAAATAATTTTAGAACTAATTAAAATGTTCTTAATAAAATTAGGGATTTTCTACGCATTTTAAACTATTTAAAATGCATAAAAAATGGGGGCTTATCGGGTGCGGATCCGGGGCGGGCCGAATTCGGCCCGATAAGGACATGCTAGGGTCTCCCCTCCCGCTCGAATGCAGAGGCGGCTAGTGTGAACCCTAGCCACCCCTGCTATCTGAGCAGGGCCCGGGGAGGTCCCACCGTCGGCAACCACTTGAGCCCCCACCTCCAACAGCCCCGTCGGTGACCTCACCGCCGTCATCATCTGCCCCACCAGTCACCACTTGTGCTCGCGACGAAGAGAAGCCCATGTCCGCCGGAGAGCGCCGCGATGGCACCTCCATTGGACTCCGTCGGACGGCCGCTGCAAGCAGTGGAGGACCGTCGACCCCTGCCAGCCTCCATGGGCGCCGATAATCAAACTTTCCCAGCCTGAAGCGGCCTCCTCTCCACGCCACATAAGGCCACCGCGATGGCGAAGGCATGGTCAATCCGGCCTCGCCGGTAGGTCAATCAACGCACCAAGATGTGCATTTTGATCCTCTCGATGTAGGGAACAATTCCCTGGCATCAATCGGCCGTTGCTCATCCCATGAGCTACCCAATCGAGCGATGAGTATTGAGCCATATGCAAGAACGTGAATGACGAAACACGACAAAATCGCACCGATTTTGATCAAACCAGCAACTTGGCTCTGATACCACTTTAAGGTTTCGACCAGAAGCGCAGCAGAAAACATCGAAACCCTAGATTGCATATCGTTGCTGGTTTTCAAAATTGAACAAGATCGATAAATCTCGCGGTGTGAAGAACGGTTCTTTACCTTTGCGGGGTCGAGAACCCCCCAAAAGCTTGAAGATGAACGAGAGGAGGATCCCAGAGTTACAAGCCGTCTAAGCGTCCGGCCACTAGACATATCCACACGAACAGTGGAAACAGATGGATCTCCTCCGCGATCTCCATGCACCGACCCGATCTCAACACCACCATCTACCGGGGATGAAGGAGAGAGAATGAAGGGGGCACCCCAAGGAGAGAGAGAGAGGATAGAGGGCGGCCAGGGTTTCTCTAGAGCTTTGGCCAAGGTTTCTCCCTTCAGCATATATTTATAGACCTATGGCATTTTTCATAAAAACTCATTAATTGTCTATAAAGTCCACCCATCTCGGTCTGTCTAATACTCTATTATGTGTGACCCTATAGGTCCAATAGTCTATTTGATTTTCCAGCCCATTAAGCTAAGAACCATTCTTAACTTAATAAATCATTCTCTATTAACTCTTAATGGATTCAACGAGCTTTCCAGTCACGAATGGCACCAAGCAACACCTCATGATCCCAAATGACATTGGGGATAAGCAACCCACACTGGAACATTTCTATCTACAGATTCCACATAACTATAGACCCTTATTCATCTAATGCCCCTACCAGGACTAGGGTATGGTCCAACTGTCAAACCCTATTGTGCCCCGGCTCAACTAAACCATGTACTTTAAACAGGTTCATTAAAAAAACTCATTTTTCATAATGAACTCCCATACCCTGGCCAGGGATTTTCTCAATACAGATTCGTAGGGCATTATCTCTCATATATCATACTGAGAGTGAATGATCCCATGTTGTCAAACTAATTACCTTTGCAATAGTTCCACTTAGTCCGAATAACTAACTGTACATGACCACATAATAGGAGTCCATAAGTCAGTAATCAAACACTCAGCATCTCTCATGCAATACATCTTCAGTGAATCAGGTCTAAGATCCAACTGTGTTATTGAGATGATAAAATACCCTGATTGACAGTTAGTATGATTATCATCCAGGGATTCTAAATCGGGTCAGTTCAGTGTACTCATTCCACTAATAAGAACCCACACACCAACTTCAGTGTTTCCATACTAATGACTATGAGAACAATCACACCCATCATATGAGTAAGTATCATATATGATAGTCTATCCGGATCTTCAATGTCCCTTCTTGAAGTTCCTATGGCTGGGAATATTTAGAACATGTGCCTTTGAATTACTGATTTCATTATCATAATCCCACTATGATCCAGTCATAATCTAACAAGTTCAAGGACTTCATTACATTTATATTGTTAATATAAATTAAATGCAATAAATAAATATCATTAATATAAATATGAATTAAATGTTAAAATACATGTCACCATCACATCTCATGTGATTGGCTTGTAGGGCAAACATTTCTATCAATCTTCCACTTGCACTAAAGCCAATCACCCACATGCTTGATCCCCATCAGTCCTAGGTGACGCTCAAAAATACTTTGAGTCAATGACTTAGTTAGTGGATCTACAATGTTATCACTAGAAGACACTCTGTCAATTACTACATCTCTTCTAGTTATGATCTCTCTGATCAGATGGTAGCGCCGCATAATATGCTTTGATTTCTAATGAAATCTCGGCTCCTTTGCTTGTGCAATCGCCCTGTTATTATCACATAACAAGGGGGCCGGATCAGAGATGCTCGGAACAATTCCAAGCTCTTCGATGAACTTCTTCATCTAGACCGCTTCTTTGGCTTCCTCAACAGCAACGATATACTCAGCTTCAGTCATAGAATTAACAGTGGTGTCTTGTTTGGAACTTTTTTAACTCGCTGCTCCACCATTCAGGGTAAACACATACCCTGAAGTTGACTTGTTGTCATCTTTATCGGACTGAAAACTCGAGTCAGTATAACCTTGAAGTTTCAAGTCCTCTCCTTCATAAACCAGAAACATATCTTTAGTCATTCGCAAGTACTTAAGGATACATTTCACGGCTATCCAATGTTACTCACCTGGATCTGCCTGAAATCTGCTCGTAACACTTAGAGCATACGCATCATCAGGCCTTGTACATAACATGGCATACATGGTGGACCCTATGGCAGAAGCATAAGATACCATGTTCAGGCGCCTCCTCTATTTAGGAGTTTTAAGGGACATTTCCTTAAAGAGGTAGACTTCATGCCTCATCGGTATAAGACCTCTCTTGAAGTTTTCCATGTTAAATTATTTGACAATGGAATCTATGTGCATTGATTGGGACAAGCCTATCATCTTATTTAATATATCTTTAAAGATTCTGATCCCCAATACATAGGATGCTTATCCTAAATCATTCACGAAGAAGTGCTTAGACAGTCTAGTTTTAATTGATGACAACATACCTACATCATTCCCAATAAGTAGTATGTCATCGACATATAGCACCAAGAAGTTGATTGCACTCTCACACGTTTTCTTGTACACACACGGCTCATCTTTGTTCTTAACGAAGTAATCAGACTTGATGGCTTCATCAAATCTTAAATTCCAAGTGTGGGATACTTGCTTCAATCCATAAATGGACCTCAACAGCCTGCATACCTTATCTCAGTGCTCCTTGGATATGAATCTCTCGGGTTGCATCATATACACCTCGTCGTGAAGGTTTCCATTGAGGAAAGTAGTTTTCACATCCATCTGTCAGATCTCATAATCATGGTATGCAACGCTGACAAGTAAAATCCAAATAGACTTAGTCATGACAACTGGTGAGAAGGTCTCGTCATAATCAACTCCTTGTCTCTAACGATATCCCTTCGCAACCAACCTTGCCTTGTAAGTATCAACCTTCCCATCTGCTCTAACTTTTCTTTTAAATATCCACTTGCATCCGATGAGTACTATACCCTCAAGTGGATCTACCAAGTTCCAAACTTAGTTAGAGTACATGGAATCCATCTCCGATTTCATGGCCTCTTGCCATCTTCATGAGTCAATATCACTTATTGCCTCCTCATAGATCTTAGGATCATTAACCTTATTATGGTGTGTCTTTTTCCCACCATCAGAGATATGCCCTACATATCTATCTGATTAGATAGGTACACGGCCAGACCTACGCACAGTTTGTGTGTCAGCCTGAACTGGTTCCTGAGAAGATGCAGTCCTAGTTTGTGGTTCTAGAACCTCTTCTAGTTCTATCATGCTCCCACTATTTCCTTCAAGAATATACTCTTCCTCTAGGACTACAAGTCGCTTAACTATAAGCACCCTTTGATCGCTAGGTTGGTATAAATAATATCCATAAGTTTCCTTAGGATATCCCACAAACCTGTATTTTTCAGTCTTGGATGTCAGTTTATCAGGATTGTGCCTTTTAACATAGGCAAGACAACCCCAGACCTTATCATTCTTAAGGTTTGGTTTCTTTCCTTTCAATATCTCATATAGAGTGGAAGACACTGACTTAGACAGAGCTTTATTAAACAAGTGAGCAGTGGTGTCTAAGATATAGTCCTAGAGTGACAAGGGTAATCCATCAAAACACATTATTGATCGCACCATATCTAATAAGGTACAATTCCTCCTTTCAGCCACACCATTCAACTAAGGTGTGTAAGGAGGAGTCCACTGGGATAATATTCCATTATCCTTTAAGTATTGTGTGAACTCTGTACTCAAGTATTCCCCTTCTCGATCAGATTGAAGAGTTTTAATACTCTTTCCTGTTTGTTTCTCTACTCCATTATTGAACTCCACAAATTTCTCAAAGGTTTGAGATTTGTACTTCATTAAGTACGTGATCACGTGAAAATTCGTCGTTTAAAATACATGTATCAATCTTAAAAATTCCAACTCGCACTAGATGAAAGAAAGACGTAATATGGTGGCGAGAAGGGTCGAATCCACAAGGAAGAAGAGATTTTTAGAGTTAAAAACCTTGGAGTCCTTTGAAAAATACTTGTGATTTTACTTTGCTTAAAGAAAATAGTGAAACAATGAACGAACCAAACACTTAGATAAAAACACCTATGACTATGAGCCTATGTTATAGAAAATAATTGCATAAAGTGGAGAAGAAGAGGTAGAAGAAGGAGGAAGAGAGGGAAGATGAACAAGATCTAGATCAAATGAACACTTCTTTTGTTGGCATAAAGAAACGAGTACATGAAATGCAAGACAAGCTTACAATAAAGGTGTGACAAAATTATAATAAAGTAAAATGAAACTAAAGTAATAAAAATAAGAGGAGCCTGAGGTGTGAAGAAATAGAGCCAAGATGATGAAGAATAGCGCCACCGTCTCCTCCTCGCTGAGCCTTGGAGAGGATCGCTCCGCCTTGAAGGAGATCGCCGTGGAAAGAGGTGGATGAAGAAGCCGTCGTCGTCCACGTCATGAGTCTTGGAACGTCACCCGCCTTGATGTGCACGCCGCCATGAAAGGAGAGTTGTGGAGGATAAACTTTGGAGAGAAATATAGAGAGGAATGTGGAAGGGTTTGTGTGGAGATGAAGAAGGAAGAAGATGAGAGAATAAAACAGAAATATTAAAAATAGAGTAAGAATGAAGTTAAAATAACTTTGAAACCAAGAATAATTAGAGGTTGACAAAGAAGAAGAAGTTGAAGAGGGGGAAGGGAGGAAGAACTTTGATGAAGAGGGTGTAGAGAGAAAACCTAAGGAAGAGGGTGAAATTGGAAAAAGAAGGAGATAGTGAGAAAAATACAGCTGAACAATAAAAAGTGCAAAATAGAAACTTATAAAATTGAGAATAACATGAAAACGGAAGAGAATTGGAGAAAGAAGAGGAAGCGAGATTTGAAGAACTTTTAAAGATCTACAACTTTTGTGAAGAAAGTAGAGAGAGAGAAAAATCACAAAGGGGAGAAAATTGGAGAAGAACAGGGAGATGTAGGTTCGGGTGAACAGTAAATGTGGAAGACAGAATCTTGAAAACTAGAAGATAGCGTGAAAACTAAGGAGAATTAGAAACTGAAAAAGAAGAAAAAGTTGGAGAGAACTTAAAAATAAAGAACGTTTATGAAGATAGTAAGAGAATAAGAGGAAGATAAGAGGGTGAAATAAGTGGAAGAATAGAGAGAAACACTGGTTCGCAGATGAATAAGATAGCATAATGAAAAATATGAAATAACTTAAAAAATAGAAGGAATTAGAAGATGAGGCAGAAGTAGAAGTTGTAGAGCATAAAAAAATAAAGAACGTTCATGAAGATAGCAAGAGGATAAAATGAACTTACGTGGGAGAAACCGGTGGCCTAAGGTGAGGATGTGAGAGGGAGAGAGGGAAAGAAGAACCCCACTTCACCTCCTTGTCATGGGCTATTTATAGGGAAAGTTGGGTTAATGGGGGGTGGAGATTATATCAAAAGGAGATGGATGGCTGGGATTTAGGTAGAAGATGATGCATGGGGGGAAGGAAAAGGAGGTGGGCACCCCCTTTTCTTTTTGGTCAAGATCCTCCTCCCTTTCCAACTTTGAATATCCTTTTCAAACATTAAATGTCCTTTTCCTTCTTTTCAAACTTGAACTTTGAATTCCTCCTTTTCAAGCTTTGAATTCATAATTTTAAACTTTCTTTTCCCTCCAACCAAAATATTTTGAATTCTTTATCTGACTTGGTCAAAGTTGTGATGACCGTTTTACCCCCGGCTTCTTTTGCAATTACCTTCGGTGTCCTGCACACACATAATTATGATTTAGTCCAGAAAAGTTATCATAATGTGCACATGAATCACAATTGCTCACAATTATGCAATGGAGAATTAATGTTCATGACTCTCAACTTTATTTTATTAAATAAAATCACCAAATTAATTAATTTGCGTGAAAGGCCAAATCTACATGCGAAGTTGAGATTAATGATAGATCATGCATAATTACCTAATTATATGCACATAAAACAGCGTACATGCGATGAATTATCATAGAAAATGGATGCTTATCACACCCCCAAGTTACTCATTGTTAGTCCCTTAACAATGCAAATAAATTAAAATTTAGGACTAACAAGAGTTTGTAAAATTCTTACTCTCATATCCAGCTCCCCCTTCATAGAATCAACCAAAGATTAGGAATCTGAAATCATTAATGCACACTAGCCTTATGTAGGAACGTAATAATAAGAATTCAAATCAAAGCTCAATAGCACTTATGCATATGTAACTACCAAATCTACAGCTTAGACAATTGCATCCCCCATTTGTTATTACAAGCAAATGCCTTTCAACCCTGTACCTCTTAGATCAGAGCATTAAGTATATTAGCCTTTTGTCTGTCTTATTGATTTGTCCTTTTGGGATCTTTTATGCCACACATGATGCTACACTACTCTTCACTGCTCAACGTGAATCTCGACTCTTGCCTTAGGAGAAGTAGACCCGATTTCGCAGATCAAGATTCCCTTTTCCATTTTACGCGAATCTCAACACGTCTTAAGTGAAGTAGGCCCGGTTACTAAGACTAGGGATATTTTTCATGGTATTTTTTCTTCTCTCTCTCTCTCTCTCTCTCTCTCTCTTAATAGACAATTTGACAGGAAGCTTTGTAAAAAGATCTCTTTTCTTAAGAAGTGCATAATAATAGACAACACTACAAAACTAGCAGACGGCTTGTCTTGCTTATTTCATTAGTGTGTAACATGAATTTCTTTTTTCTAAAGTGCACATGAACTTTAAAGAGATTCTTATATTAGTTTTCCATGACTAGATTGACTAAATTTTCAATCATCCTTTTCCCTAGTCTTTTCTATTCCAGAATTACTTTTAATTTAAGCATGAATCATGTAACTCAAGATGGGGTTTACATCTTTCTACTTTCATGTAACGATGACATGCAAGACATGACTCATATCGGGTTGTACTATATGCATCATGAAATTTTTTCTCTCCCCCCCAATTTGAATGACATTGTCCTCAATGGCATATGCAATAGAATGATCAGAGAACAAGTAAACAGAGAATATGGTTTGGATGGAAGGATACAACCTGGTGGGCGGGGCAAAGGGATGACGATGGCTCCTTCTCTTCTTGACCTGACAACTAAAAAAGAAACACACTAAACCAAAATATCAAAACACAAAAATCTTGGGTTGTCTCCCAGAAGCGCTAAATTTTTCGTCTTCAGCAAGACGCATGAGAGCTCACAAAGATTTTATTCCAGACCACTTAAAATAATGGATTCTTTTTACAACTGATCATTTTTCAAATAAGGTTTCAATCTTTGACCATTGACAGTGAAAATGTGACCATTTTTAGGATTCAAAATTTTGACGGCACCATGGTCAAAAGCCTTAACAACTACAAATGGTCCGTCCCATCTAGATTTGAGCTTACCAGGGAATAAGCGCAGCCTAAAATTAAAAGGCCAAACCTTTTGATTCTCATAAAAAGTTTTCTTGTGAATATGCTTGTCATGGAATGCTTTGGTTTTAGCTTTATAAATCTTTGAATTTTCATAGGCTTCATTTTTTAGTTCCTCCAGTTCATTGAGTTGTAGAGTTCTTTGGTCCCCGGCTTGAGTGAGATCAAAGTTGACTTGTTTGATGGCCCAATATGCTCTATGTTCAAGCTCTACGGGCAAATGACAGGATTTTCTAAAAATGAGGCGGTAAGGTGACATGCCAATGGGAGTCTTAAATGCAGTTATGTAGGCCCAGAGTGCATCATCTAGTCTCTCGGATCGGTCTTTTCTATCCGGCCGAACTGTCTTATGCAAAATAGTTTTTATCTCCCTGTTGGACACTTCTACCTGGCCACTGGTTTAGGGATGGTAGGGGGTAGCGAGCTTGTGAGTGATGTCATATTTACGAAGTAGAGTTCGGAATTGAAAATGAGTAAAGTGAGAGCCCACATCACTAATGATAGCTCTAGGACAACCAAATCTAGAAAAGATGTGTTTCTTCACAAACTTCATCACGACCTTATGTTCATTTGTCTTAGTAGCAACAGCTTCAATCCATTTCGAAACATAGTCCACCACCACCAAAAATATATTCATTATCAAATGAAGGTGGAAATGGTCCCATAAAATTAATTCCCCAAACATCAAAAATCTCTACTACCAGAATGGGACAGAGCGGCATCATATCTCTTTTTGAATTGTTGCCCACGGCTTGACATCTCAAACAAGTTTCAGAACATTCATAAGCATCCTTGAATAAAGTGGGCCAGTAAAATTCACTTTGTAAAACTTTTGCCGTTATTTTCTGTCCTGAGAAATGTCCCCCACAAGCCGAATGATGACAGAAATTCAACATAGACTGCTATTCCTCCTTGGAGACACATCTTCTAATGATCTGATCAGGACCCATGTGAAACAGCTCCGGGTCCTCCCAAAAATAGTGTCTTAGCTTTGAAAAGAATCGATCCTTCTCTTGTTTAGACCACCCTTCTGGGATCTGTCCTATCGCCAGGTAGTTGACTATATGAGCGAACCAATGTGTTGTTGTATGAGAGATGGAAAGAATTTGTTCATCAGGGAAGGAATCGGACATAGGGGCACTTTCGGGAATTACAATCCTAGACAAGTGATCAACTATAACATTCTCTAACCCTTTATTATCTCTGATTTCCAAATCAAACTCTTGTAGTAACAAAATCCACCGTATGAGACAGGGTTTGGCTTCCTTCTTAGACATAAAAAATTTTAATGCTGAGTGATCTGAATAAACAATGACTTTCGCCCCTAACAGATATGATCGAAACTTTTCGAGGGTAAATACAACAGCTAACAATTCCTTTTCTGTGGTGGTGTAATTCAGTTGGGCATCAGTGAGGGTGCGGCTCACGTAGTAGATCACCACAGGTTTCTTTTCAACTCTTTGACCTAGGACAGCTCTTACAGCATAGTCCGAGACATCACACATGATCTCAAAAGGGAGTGACCAATCAGGAGATTGGAGAATGGGAGCTTGTGTGAGTGCCACTTTCAAAGAATTGAACGCCTCTAGACAGGACTCATCAAGATGAAAGGGAGTGTCCTTAGCAAGTAATTGTGTGAGTGGTCGAGCAATGGTGGAGAAGTTTTGAATGAATCTGCGGTAGAATCCTGCATGGCCAAGAAAGTAACTGATCTGTTTGACCGAAGAATGGGGGGGAAGATTAGAAATCAAATCTATCTTGGCCTTGTCAACTTCTATTCCCCTTTCTAAAACTACATGGCCTAAAACGATCCCTTCTCTTACCATGAAGTGGCTCTTCTCCCATCTCAACACTAGATTCGACTCAATGCACCTTTTCAATACCCGAGTTAAATTTTCCAAACAATCTTCAAACGAATCACCAAACACTAAAAAGTCATCCATAAAAACTTCCAAACATTCTCCCACCATTTCAGAGAAAATGGACATCATACACCGCTGGAATGTTGCAGGGGCGTTACCCAACCCAAATGGCATTCTTCTAAAAGCAAATGTGCCATAGGGGCACGTGAACGTTGTCTTCTCTTGATCTTCCGGGTAAATAGCAACCTAGTTGTACTCGGAATAGCCATCCAAAAAGTAATAGTAATTCTGCCCTGCCAGTCTCTCTAAAATTTGATATATGAATGGTAGTGGAAAATGATCTTTCTTTGTAACTGAATTTAATTTTCTATAATCAATACAGATTCTCCACCCTGTTGGTAATCGTGTGGGCACTTCATCTCCTTTCTCATTTGTTATAACTGTTAGCCCTGACTTCTTGGGAACAAGTTGAGTTGGGCTGACCCACTTGCTATCAGAAATGGGATATATGATCTCGGCATCCAACCATTTGACAACTTCTTTCTTTACTACCTCCTTCATACTTGGATTAAGCCGACGCTGCATCTCTCTGCTTGGCTTGGCATTCTCCTCTAAATAAATATAGTGCATACAAACATCCGGACTAATCCCTTTTAAATATGCAACAGACCCGTATATTGCCCCCCTATGCTCCTTAAGAACGTTTAAGAGTTGGGATTCCAGAGTAAAATTGAGATTGGAGGCAATGATGATAGGTAGAGTGTGGTTAGGTCCCAGGTATGCATATTTAAGGGAATCCGGGAGAGGCTTGAGTTCCAGAGTAGGAGGATGTTCCAATGATGGCAGGATTGGATCGGATTGAAGTGCAGGAAGTGGCTCTACCCTAGACTAGGGTGTTGAAAAGAGAGGAGAATCCTGAAGCATGCTACCCTCTTCTAGGGTGTCCTCAATATTATCAGGAATCACATCCTCAAATATATCAATGACATTGCATTCCTCTCCTTGATCCGGATATTGAGATGCCTTGAACACATTTAGAGACACATTCTCTCCCCCGAAAGAAATATCCATCATTCCCGTGGCACAATTTATGTTGGCCTTGACCGTAGCAAGAAACGGGCGTCCCAAAATGATAGGTGTGTGCTTTAGTTCCTGGGACGAGGCCATATCTAGAATAAGAAAGTCCACCGGGAAATAACATTAATGCACATTTATAATAACATCTTCCAATAGTCCTCTCGGAGTTTTCACAGATCGATCCGCCAGTTGAAGGATTATAGATGTGGGTTTTAACTTCCCTAGATCAAATTGCTCATATATAAAGGTGGGAAACAAGTTTACATTGGCTCCAAGGTCCAGTAATGCTCTATCAAATGTCATCCCACCTATATCACAAGAAATTAATGGAGCTCTGGGATCCTTCAATTTCTTAGGCAAATGATTCATAAGAACAACACTCACATCCTCAAACAAGCGGATCTTCTGCGTTAATGCCTTAGGCTCCCTCTTCGGTGTACAAAGCTCCTTTAAAAATTTTGCATAAGTCGGCATGTGCTTGATTGCATCCAAAAGTGGAATATTAATGTTCACATGTTTAAACAATTCCACTAATTCTTCTTGTTGGACCGGCTTTCTCTTTTGAGCTTTTGGCTTCACTGCATTAGGGAATGGGACCTTAGGAACATACTCTCGGGATCCTTTGTAGAGCCCCAAAATTTATAAAAGTAATTTCTAGTTATTTAAATAATATTCTGGTATTAATTGGGCTAAATAATCAATATAAGGCCAAAATTGTATTAATCAATTAACCCAACCCACTTAATTGAAGTCCAAAAGGGTTTAGGACCTAGACCATTAGGTTTGGCCCATATTGTAGAAGGTATTTAAGCATATCCACGGATATTAAGGATAAATACTAATAATATAAGATAATTATTTAGATAATTAACAAAAGAGTTTTTATAAATTGAAACTCTAAGCTACGATGACTGTAACGGTCTATCGTAAGACCGCCACAGCAATGTAACGCATGGGCACTCGACCGTTACATCCTGTTAGTTTCGTAAGTGAAGGGACTCATGAAAAGATTGGAACTTGATGTTCCTATCCACTATAGATCGACTTGGGAATGACTGTAAAAACTCTAAGGACTCTTAGAGATTAGGATTTGATGAAATAAGGACTCTAAACTCGATCTCATCCTCAAACCCTAGCCTAAACTCTATAAATAGGGCATAGTTCTGAACTGTGCGACCCTTACTTTTTGGGCGTAAGGAAAAAAGGTAAGGAGTCATTATCTCAGGTAAGTTCTTTAGAATAATTTGTTTACAATACTTTAGACTAACTCCCCTCCGAATTTCACATCTTTAGGTCAAGAGGGCGTGGAGTTAGAGCCTAAAGAAGTTGCTGAAAAAGTCACAAGAGAAGGAAGGGATATAGGGCAAGATTCTCAACCAAATTCAGAAACTACAGTCTAAGTAAGAGGTAGGTTATCTCATGAACGGTAAAAAAAAAAACAGCATGATAGGACTAAAAGCCCTCTGGTTTGATTGAATTCCATGCATTATAGAGTATTGATTTCATGTTTTATTTGTTCTATGCACATCATGCACCTCTTAGCCAAATTAAGAAATTAAAACATGACTATTCATCTATTCATGATTACCTATGCATGTAGATGGCCTTACTTCGTTAACATGACTAGAAACTCATCATGTTTTGATAAAAGACATGATGTGAGTTGATCTCTTAGTTTCTATGATTGTTTTCTGTTAGCAGATACTGTAACGCACTAGCATAAGACCGTCACTTTCCAGTAACGGCCCTACTACAGACCATTACAAACTCTGTAGTATTTGAATTGCACTGATGTTTCTAACGCGCTTGGACAGACGCGTTACATTCAAGTAACGGCTTGATCATGACCGTCACTTTCACTGTGACGCCCCCTCTTAAGACCGTTATATCCTGCGTTCTGTCAACCCTAAGACAGAAAATAACTTGCCAATATTATTTATTGATTAAGCATAGTTACTTAAGTTTTAACCTGATTACATGATTTTTAGGATATCTGATTGTGCATGATAGGTATTGCATGTTTTGATATCTTAATGATATTTTAAGGATATGTTAATTTCATGTCAAAATTCTATAGTTTTGTACTATAAAGCATGACTTTTTAACATTGTATTGACGGAGTTTTTATCATGATGTTCACATTGATTATACATATCTCTCTCTGTCAATAGAGTCAATTCTATACGTACATGGCACATATTCCGGTATGTTGTCATTAGTTCGCACTTTACACTATAGGAACATAATCTTGGACATGAGGACATCTCTATTGGATATTCCTTCCAATGGACTAGGAAATCATTGTTTCAAGGCCTCCGTAATTCTCCGCGAGCCTGGGATTCCCACTAGGACGCCGAGTTGGTTGTATAAATGAAAGCCCATTAATTAGAACACTCTATCATGGTTTTGATTCTTGAAATGTAACGGCCTTGAACTGGACCGTCAGGCTCACGTAACGGCCCAGTGCCAGACCGTCACATTCCTCTGAGTCTATTTTTATCCTTCTGGACTCGAATCACTGTAACGGCCTATTACTGGCGCGTTACATAACGTAACGGCCCAGCAAATGACCGTTACATAGCTTGCATTTGTTAACCCAAGGTTTGACCAAGGGTTGATATTCCTATGATTCTAGACAAACCTTGATGATCTAGAACTTATCATATTGCTTAAATTGATCTAAAAGAAATGGAAGTTAAGGAAAATACCGTTATGCTGTCGATTTATTTCTATGAGCATGACATTGTTTAAAGTCTATTTCTTGACTCCTACATTCTTATGTTGAAGCATTCATTCATTGATTTTAGTTATCATGAAATTATTGGAAGTGCTATATTCTTGGCCATACGTTACTGTTATACTGCGTGGAAGTAGCTTAATTTATAACTGAAGATGCGATCGAGCACTGATTGTGTTCAAGGGCTCTATGCTAGTCCCCTCGGCTGATTGCCGGAAACATACTATTTTGTAAACCATGGGGTATGATGCTACTGGCGTCGCATTGCGCTGGGAGTACTATTTCTATAAATAAGTGAAGATCCACGGCACAACATGACATTCTTGCTTGATATTCCACAGAAATTCACGAAGCACTTGCTCTTAAGCATAAGATGCTAAAGTGAGGAATATGTGGCTTGCTAGTACCATCTCGTTACATTCTTGTTCATGGAAGGTCAATATCATGTTCTTGTTAGATTCTGGCTAGCTCATTCTTGATCATTCTATCTTACATGGTTATCTTGTTTCTATTGATTTGATCGTATGATTGATTCGCATTCGCATGATTTTACCTTATTTCTTTAGAGCAAAAATGATAATTACTTAAATAGTGCCTTCATGTTGATGCGAAGATACCTACTGGGCAAGTGTGCTCATGACCTATTTTCCAATATTTTTCAGGAGATGGAAATAGTTCGGATTCGGGCTATACTAGTAGCGAGTCCGGAAGCGAGTGAAAGTGTTATAAAGATGAGAGTGAAGACTTAGGAAGTTAAAGTGTCTAGATTGAGTCAATGTAATTATCCTATTTCTTGAGTCTAGTAGAATGGAAATCAAATTAGTGATTGTATCTTGAATATTGATCATTTATGAAATAAAGTTAGAGTTTGAATATTATTGTGCAATTGCATTTATTTGTGTGATTGTCTTGCGCTCGGATTGATTCTTGCTTGCGAGAGGCTTACCATGCCGGCTGTTCGCGCTCCCCGAGCGAGTCTTCCGCTGTAATTAAAGGCTCGGGGCGTGACATCCTTCATCAACATTTACTTTTCCTTTGTCCAGCTTTTTTCTCCCCCCTCTGGCTTCTTCTTTTCTTGCATAATTATCGGCTCCTCATCTTCACTATCACTCTCCTCGTGGACATCTTGGCCCGAACTACTTCCGACATCCTTAGCTTGATAAGGATCATTAAGAATTTTTTCGCTCCCAAGGGTAGAGATGGCTTTGGCATTCTCGAACTGAGAACCTATAGGAGGGGGCAACTGAGGTTGATTGGGCTGATTAGGTTGAGGAAGAATGTGAGCTCTTGGAGGGAATCCTGGAGGTTGTTGATTGCGGGGGTTGGCCACTGGTTGACTAGGGAGTTGGCCTACCTCTCTTCTCATGTTATTGGCAGTAAGTTGCCCTATCTGGTTCTCTAACTTGGAAATGGATTGTGCTTGGGTAAGGATGAGTTGTTGGAGTTGTTCAAACTTATCATCAAAAGTGGGCTGAGTAGGAGGTGGTTGATAATGTTGTTGATATGAACGATGTGTAGGAAATTGCTAATATTGGCCCTGAGAAAATTGAGCTTGAAGGTATGGGGCCTGAGTTTGATGGAAAAGTGATTTTTGAAGCTGCTGATGAAAGGGAGACTGATAAGAAAGGTTTTGGTTTAACTGACTTGGCATAGGAAAGGATTATTTTGGGTTTGAATGGTGTGAGGGATGAGATTGGGTGGATGGGCCTTGGTTAGATTTCCAAGAAAAATTGGGGTGATTTCTCTAGCCTGCGTTGTAAGTGTTTGAATAAGGATCGTATGCGGGTTTGGAGACACCTTGAGCAGCAAAGATTTATTATTGGATGAATGGGAGAAGTTGGGATGCTGTGGGACACTCAATCACGGAATGGCTAGGGCTTGAACAAAGAGCACAAATCTCTTCATTAGTGGGAGCTGAAAATGATTGGGGTTGGGAGGCAGAAGGTACAAAAGATTCCTGCTTATTCATAGATAACAACTGGTCTAGCTTTTGGGCAACCAAATCAACCTTTTCCATCTTCTGCGCCAACAAATCTATTTTATTCAACCTTTGGGTTATTGCATTGATATACATCTTGTTTTCACACTCATCTTGGCTCTTAACTTCATAAAGCCCACCCCTCTTAGAAGGCCCAATCATTCTTTCATATGATAACAGCGAGGCATGACTTATGGAATTTTCACTAAGTATTTCAAATAAATCGTAAGCCTCATCCTCACTCTTACTCATGAATGCTCCCCCACATGATGCATCCACCATCTATCTATAATTCTCCGTCAAACCCTCATAGAATGCCTGTACAATTTGCCATCTTGATAACCCATGGTGGGGGCATTTCCTCAATAAATCTTTCAGTCTATCCCACCTTTCATGGATATGTTCCCCTGAGTTTTGTGTGAATCCAGTAATTGCTCTTCTCATGGTATTGGTTCGTCCTATGGGATAGAACTTCTTCAAAAATTCTTTTTACATTTATGTCCATGTATCAATGATCCTACCCAAGACTCCTAACCAATATTTGGCTTTATCCTTGAGAGAGAATGGGAAGAGAGTTAGCCTAAGAGCATCATCAGAGAAATTCTGGATTTTAACAGTGGAGTAGATCTGAAGGAACTCATCAAGATGTTTGTAAGAGTCTTCATTAGGATTTTCATAGAAAGATGGCAATATTTGGATGGTACTAGACTTAATTTCATAATGAACCGCCTGGTTCTGAGGTGCTTGGACATAGAAGGATGGTTGGTATTGATTGGGAAAGAAATAGTCCTTTATTTGCTTTGGAGGATCGGGATTTTCGGCCATTAGATTTTGGTGGTGGCGTCCTTGATTTTTGGCCATGAGATCTTGTTGGAGATCGTTCCCTAGATACAAAACTCTCTCAATTTCTTGAATGGGTCCTAGTAGGCTTGGATGTTGAGATCTTCTACCTTGCATGAACTAGGACGACGAGAGAGATGAAAGAGCTTTTTTTATGATAATTTTTATTTGTTTATTTTTTTGACACAAACTAGGACGAAGAAAGAGAAGATGATGAATTTTTATTTTTTTATTTTTTTTATGCAAACACAAATAAGTTGTCACACAAATTACCTAATGACCTAGATGTGACCTAGACCTATAAATTAGGTTTCACAAAATGGCTAAAGTATAACTTGAGTTCACCCTCAATATTTCCACCGGTCAGGTAAGGGGTGGGATAGTGGGAGGCTCCCCCTACTTTCGTAGGGTCCTAATTACAAACCACTAGCCCGCTTAAGTCGTTTGCCATCCGACCGTTTTGCCTTAGGCACCGGTTTTCACAAGAGGGTAAGCCCAAATAACACAAGAACCACAGTGTGAACCTAGGGCCAACGTCTACTAACTTTTATTTAGGGTCTAGGTGATGCAAAGATGAAAGAAATTATGGTTTATGGGATAAGGAAGGGTGATGAAATCCCCACCTTATCTTACTTATAGGTGTTGCCCTTAGAATATTTTAGAAATGATATGTAATAAATCAAGTTCAAACAAGGGGTCCTATGCAAGTATGCATGAGCATGTGATTAAGAAAAAGATTAGAAAAGAACTCATCTTACCCCTCGCAATCTCCAAAATGCAATGACCAAAATTAAACAACAAGGAAAAAGAACTTCTATCCTAAATGATGCATGACTTAGAACATGAAAGTGTGATTTCTACTCTTGGAATGAGGATTTTTATTGGGTTCAAGTGAAGAGTTTTTTTTTATTTAGTGAACCTATCTAACCATAATATGTAAGAACATTAATGAAATAACACAAAATAAGAGGAGTTAGGATACTTACTTGAAGCGCAATCCCTCGTTCTCTTTTTTTTTTTTGAAATGAATGATAAAATCAGAAGATGAAAGAAAGAAATGCAAACTTACCTCTTCTTTTTTTGAATTTTTTTAACCTGTAAAAAAAAAGAAAAGAGGGCTTTATTAGTATCCTATATACACAAGGAAAACAAATTTCTTAAATCAAAAATCATCATTCTTCCCCGACAACGGCGCCAAAAATTGATCACGCGAAAATTCGTCGTTTAAAATACGCGTATCAATATTAAAAATTCCAACTCACACTAGATGAAAGAAAGACGCAATATGGTGACGAGAAGGGTCGAATCCACAGAGAAGAAGAGATTTTTAGAGTTAAAAACTTTGGAGTCCTTTGAAAAATACTTGTGATTTTACTTTTGTTGTACCCAGACTATTTCCCCAACAAAATACCCAGAAATAAGGGTTTAGAAATTTCCTCAAACACCTTCAAGACATGGGCTACCCAGCCCCTCCGACAACCTAGTGGGCCCGACCAACGACCCTAACATGTTAGCCGAGGTGCACGGCGGCATTAGCAATCAATCGGGATCACTCCCGATTCATAAGTCGCGGATTTTCTCCGCGCTCTACACGGCCACCCGGGCCGCCCCGGGGACACTCTGACTACAAGCCATGTCACATGGCACTCAGTGAAAAGGCTGGGGGCCTACCCCGGAACGCCTTCCCTCAACCCTCCAAGGTCAAAGGGAGACCTAAATAGGTCAACCACCGGCTCAGGAGGCCCATAGCACGCGTGTACGGCTCACACACGCGTGTTCGGCATTCTACCGAACACCTTGTGGGCGCACGTGTTTCAACCCTTCTACACCAACCCATGGACCACCCCATGGTCCCAGTATACCAATTGGGTCCAACAACGACCCCCCAGCAAGTCGGGGCCACCCCCGACCCTTAGACACGTGGCAACAAGCCACTGAACTTAGCTCCCCGGTCAAACCTTGGTTCCATGAGTGATTGTCGAGAGATCGACTGGCACGCCCGCATCTTGTCCGGTTAACCTTTATCCCGACACTTCCGTGCCATTCAACCCTTTCTGACTTTCCGTGAAAGGAGAGTGCCCGATACCGACGTGAGAGGCGTAAGGAGGATACCCGAGATACATCAAACTCCCGTATTTTCCTTCCCCACTGTATTCCTTCCCTCACCTCGGTTAATCGGCATAAAAACCCGTGCAACAACTTTGTTTAAGGAAAATAGTGAAATAATGAACGAACCAAACACTTAGTTAAAGACACTTATGACTATGAGCCTATGTTATAGAGAATAATTGCATAAAGTGAAGAAGAAGAGGTAGAAGAAGGAGAAAGAGAGGGAAGATGAATAAGATCTAGATCAAATGAACACTTCTTTCATTGGCATAAAGAAACGAGTACATGAAATACAAGACAAGCTTACAATAAAGGTGTGACAAAATTACAATAAAGTAAAATGAAACTAAAGTAATAAAAATAAGAGGAGCCTGAGGTGTGAAGAAATAGAGCCAAGATGATGAAGAATAGCGCCGCCGTGTCCTCCTCGCCGAGCCTTGGAGAGGATCGCTCCGCCTAGAAGGAGATCGCCATAGAAAGAGGTGGATGAAGAAGCCGTCGTCGTCCACGTCATGAGCCTTAGAACGTCACCCGCCTTGATGTGCACGCTGCCATGAAAGGAGAGTTATGGAGGACAAACTTTGGAGAGAAATATAGAGATGAATGTGGAAGGGTTTGTGTGGAGATGAAGAAGGAAGAAGATGAGAGAGTAAAACAGAAATACTAAAAATAGAGTAAGAATGAAGTTAAAATAACTTTGAAACCAAGAAGAATTAGAGGATGATGAAGAAGAAGAAGTTGAAGGGGGTGTAGAGAGAAAACCTGAGGAAGATGGTGAAATCGGAGGAAGAAGGAGACAGTGGGAAAAATGCAGATAAACAATAAAAAGTGCAAAATAGAAACTTATAAAATTGAGAATAACATGAAAACGGAGGAGAATTGGAGAAAGAGGAAGAAGAGAACTTTGAAGAACATTTAAATATCTACAACTTTTGTGAAGAAAGTAGAGAGAGAAAAAATCACAAATGGGAGAAAATCGAAGAAGAATAAGGAGATGTAGGTTCGGATGAACAGTAAATGTGGAAGATAGAACCTTGAAAATTAGAAGATAGCATAAAAACTAAGGAGAATTAGAAACTAAAGAAGAAGACAAAGTTGGAGAGAACTTAAAAATGAAGAACTTTTGTGAAGATAGTAAGAGGATAAGAGGAAGAGAAGAGGGTGAAATAAGGGGAAGAATAAAGAGAAACACTGGTTCGCAGATGAATAAGATGGCACAGTGAAAAATATGAAATAACTTAAAAAACAGAGGAAATTAGAAGATGAGGCAGAAGAAGAAGTTGTAGAGAATAAAAAAATGAAGAACGTTCATGAAGATAGCAAGAAGAGAAAATGAACTTACGTGGGAGAAACCGGTGGCCTAAGGTGAGGATGTGAGAGGGAGAGAGGGAAAGAAGAACCCCCCTTCACCTCCTTGTCATGGGCTATTTATAGGGAAAGTTGGGTTAATGGAGGGTGACGATTGTATCAAAAGGAGATGGATGGCTGATATTTAGGTAGAAGATGATGCATGGGGGGAAGGAAAAGGAGGTGGGCACCCCCTTTTCTTTTTGGTCAAGATCCTCCTCCTTTTCCAACTTTGAATCTCATTTTCAAACATTAAATGTCATTTTCCTTCTTTTCAAACTTGAACTTTGAATTCCTCCTTTTAAAGCTTTGAATTCAAAATTTTAAACCTTCTTTTCCCTCCAACCAAAATATTTTGAATTCTTTATCTGACTTGGTCAAAGTGGTGATGACCGTTTTACCCCCGGCTTCTTTTACAATTACCTTCGGTGTCCTGCACACATATAATTATGATTTAGTCCAAAAAAGTTACCATAATGTGCACATGAATCACAATTGCTCACAATTATGCAATGGAGAATTAATATTCATGACTCTCAACTTCATTTTATTAAATGAAATCGCCAAATTAATTAATTTACGTGAAAGGTCCAATCTACATGCGAAGTTGAGATTAACGATATATCATGCATAATTGCCTAATTATATGCACATAAAATGGTGTACATGCGATGAATTATCATAGAAAATGGACGCTTATCAGTACACATATCTGTACTTAGAGAAATCATCAGTGAAAGTAATGAAGTATGAGTAACCCCCTTTGGCTTGAGTAGACATGAGTCCACATATATCAGAATGTATTAGTTCTAACAACTCACCAACACTCTCTCCATGTCCAGTAAATGGAGAGTTGCTCATTTTTTTCATGAGGCAAGATTCACATGTTGTAAACGATTCATAATCAAATGGATCAATATATTCATCTTTGCACAACCTTTTCAATCTTTCCTCACGTATATGGCCAAGCTTACACTGCCAAAGGTATACTTGATTCACATCATTTTTCTTTCTCTTAAAAGGTCCATCCACAAACATAACACGAGTATCCACATATAGTAAAAACAAATCATTTATTAAGCTCCCACTGGCAAACAATTCATCATTTAATAATAAAGAACAAGTCATATTCTCAAAGCTTACAATAATCTACATTTATTTAAGCATGAAATAGAAATAATATTCTTAATTATTAAAGGGACATAATAACAGTTTGTCAACTCTAATGTAGCTCCTCAGGAAAGCTTAAGGTTCACACTCCCGACAATAAGTGCAACAACTCGTACTCTATTTCCCAGTCGCAGGTCAACCTCTCCTTTGTGTAGTCACCTACAGCTTGTCAGAACCTGCAAATCATTACAGATGTGGAATGCACATCCAGTATCTAATACCCAAGATGTGGATCTGTAAGACAAGTTAAGGTCAATCATGAACATACCTGAAGCTTCTCGAAACTTCTGCTTTGCTTTCTCTGTAAGGTACAACTTGCAGTTCCTTTTCCAGTGGCCATCCTTATGGTAATGAAAGCATTGACCCTTGTCCTTGCCAACCGCTTCTTTCTATGCAACCTTTACCTGTTTTGCCTTCTTCTTTACCGTACCTTTCTGAAAAGCCTGTTGACTTTTCCGCTTCTTGTTGGTCTTACTAAGAAGCATCACAAGACTTTTCTCATTGTTCATGGTGCTCTCAGCATTCTTCAACATGTTTAGAAACTCTGCCAGAGGGAATTCTATTTTGTTCAAAATTGAAATTTACAATGAACTGGGAAAAAATTTAGGGAGAGATTGCAGAATTAGATCGACACAAAGATCTTTATTCATCTCAAACCCTAACTCCGCTAATCTTTTTATCCACTAAATCATATAGAGAATATGTGTCTGCACAAATGTTCCCTCAGACATTCTTGCCCCGAACATACTTTTAGATATATCACATCTTTCTATTCGACTTTGAGCTCCAAATAGCTCCTCAAGATGAAACAAAATGGATATAGCATTCATCTTTTCATGCTGCCTCTGTAACACATTAATCACAGAGGCAAGCATAGAACATTGGACAAGGGTGACATAATCTTTATGTTTCTCATAAGCAATAATCTCTCCCTCTTTAGCATCATCGACATGAAGAGGAGGTAGAGGCCGATCAAGAACATAGGCTATCTTCTCAGCAGTGAGAACAATTCTCAAGTTCCTGAGCCAATCACTATAGTTTGGACCAGTAAGTCTGTTGGCATCAAGTATGCCACGTAACGAGTGGTTCGCCATTGAAGCCTACAAGAGAAGTTGTGTGATAATTAGACAGCATTATAGATATTCATTAATTAAAATTAAGATATAGTCTTTAATCTTAATTTAATAACTCCTACTAATTTTTTATGAATTTACACAACCCCTATTGTGCAAAGATGGGATACTCCAATTGTATCTTAGTGGGACCAGAATCCTATTAACCTTATGGTAGTGACCTTGTGGCAGCACAACAAACCACCCCATACTTAATGGGTAGGAAAATATTGTCAATTGCAACTCCTTGCAACTTCTGGTATATTCAGCCTCCATCTACTTGTGACATTGTGGCAGTAGAACAAATCACAAAGTCTGGTTATGTTAGACCAATTGTTACGTTATGAGAGTGGGTTCAAGACATGACCCTTGTGGTAGCACAACAAAGGCATGTCGGCACCCATCCTAAGGTTCGGCCTAAACTTTAGTCTAAGTCTCTTCCCCCTTTTTGTGAAGGTCTTGTGGTAGCACAACAAACCCACACAATCTAAGAGCAACTCACTTAGACTATAACAACGAAAGGCTATGTGGGCCATTTTTAATGCCTTACGTTTACAACCTAATATTAGATCGAGGGAGTTTTGATTAAATTTTGATCTCATTAATAGAGGTGCTACATACATATAAGAATTTGGAGTATCTTATATACTCTCTCTCTCTCTCGCTCGCTCGCTCTCTCTCTCTCTCTCTCTCTCTCTCTCTCTCTCTCTCTCTCTATATATATATATATATATATATATATATATATATATATATGTGTGTGTGTGTGTGTGTGTGTGTGTGTGTGTGTAACTATTAGCACATTCCACATATATCATATATATGTAATAATAGCAATAAATGATCATGAACCTTTAGCTCCTAAAACACATTACCACAGCCAGTTGGTAATGCACACAATTATAGCAAATAGAAAAACTAGGAACATCCAATGCTCCTATTTGATGTGAAGAATCTCCCGAGGTCCTCACAGCTGGTCTCCTTCTTTGTCTTCATCCGCTTCTCATTATTATAAGAAAAATTTATAATTGGACACACAGGCTTACAAATGTACATCAGATAATAATAAGAAACATTGAACCAGTCAAGGGTGTTGTGCATGAGTGGTTCATGCATACATGTATAGCTCATGCATTGCCTTGATTTGTTTTGATCATGGCTAAGCTAATTTGATGATGACTAAGCTAAACTATAAGTCGGTTTCGATGATGTCATAAAAGTCATTATGTTGCTAAACTATAAGAGTCATTATAAGCAAGTTCATGCTAAATTATAAGTAATTAATGAATGAACCCTGCATAATTGTGTTATTGACTTCAGGGTCATTAATTGTGTTAATGATCTTCTTCATGCTGTCTTTACAGGCTCTTGATGAAGATACTTTTAACAGAGTATGAACAGCTGGAAAAGTAGCAGAAAAAGTCAAGACAGTTAGAGAAGAATTTGACTAACAGTTTAAGAAAGAATCTGGCTATGATTGGTTGAGTAGTAGGAGCAAGCAAATGGGAACCAATAACCTAAGATCAACTGAGTGACAACACACTAAGAGAATGCAAGAACTGACAGAAGCAATAGAAATATTAAAGATTCTTGAGCACAACAAAGGTCAATAAAAGTCAAGCTCAAAATTATATTTAGTCTATCAGAATAGAAGTATATTAGCTGCAGTATTAAGACACTTGCCCAAGTCGACTTGAAGACAAACCAAGTCGACTTGAAAGTTCAGTCCAACAACAGATGCGTGAAAACCTCAAGCCCAAGTCGACTTGAAGACAAACCGAGTCGACTTGAAAGTTCAGTCCAGAAACTGCATTACGAAGACACCTGCCCAAGTCGACTTGAAGACAAACCAACTCGACTTGGAAGCATTTCCAGTAACAGATGCATGAAGACTTCAAGCCCAAGTCGACTTGACCATTCTCCCAGAAGCCATATTCAAAAGGATCCAAGGCTAAGTCGAGTTCCAGGCTCCCTCAACTTGACTTAAACCGGTAGCGGGTCCAGTGAACCCTAAGTGGATCACGTGCCTTCGACCTCCAGTGATTGGCACACATCTCGAGGTCACATGGCACTCTTCTATAAGGCTTCTGAAGAGAATATTATGCTGGAACAGATGGACCAATGGTACTTTAATTTGAAGATAACATTATTTCAGAAAATGGGTTATTTCTGCACTATAAATCTGGACCTTCTTCCTTCGAAGAAGGTTGCTGCAATAGGAGCTGCCAAAGGGCTGTGAGAAAAGAAAATAGATATATATCTGAGCAGAGAGTTCGAAGGAGATTAGAGAGAGTATGAGAGAAGTGGAAGAAGAAAGAAAGAGAGATCGAGAGCCGAGTTCTAGAGAAGAGCAGATCCAGTTTGTGAGAGAAGATTTGAGAGCAGTCGTGGAATTTCATTGAAGATCCGTTTGAAGAGTTGGCTTCTGGATCAGATCCAAAGCCTTTGTTCCTCGGAGCTATATTTTTGATTTTGCTTTCGTTTTGTTTTCAGTTTGTTCTTTTCATTTCTAGAGTGTAATTCTGATACCCTATTTTGGGTTTGGGGCAAGATGTGTGTCAGCGTGAGGATTGGTTCCTCGTCAAGCTATTAGTCAGCATAAGCTGTGAATCAGTGGGTTGTGGGATTTGTTCCCTGAAGTTGTGAATCAGCAGGTTGTGGGGTTGGTTCTCTGAAGCTGTGAATCGGCGGTTGTAGGGGTTGGTCTCCGGAAGCAGTGAATCAACGATTTTCCAAGCTGTTAGTCAGCGGAATCCTCACTCAATTGAGTGGGGGATGGATGTAGGTCTGCGGGTTGCAGACCGAACTACCTTAAAATACTGTGCAATGATTTGTTCTTCGTGTGATTGCTTTCACTTCCTCTTGCACCATTCACAGGGTCTTATGCATCGCCAGATTCACACACGTTGAAGTGCTGGCAGCATATATGCAACCAAAGGCATGTTTGCTGTCTTTAGCACAGATTACTTTCATGCTTCAGATTTATTTATACTGTCATCGCACACTCACCCATTAGTTGTTTGATCCAGGCTCTATGTATGCGTTTCCTTATCTGTAAGCATCATGGGACCAAATCATACTGCTAGGAATATCAAAGCTCCATTGTTCTGCAGTACGTTCAAATTTCTTTCTATTCCCATGATTGAACACCACACCCACTGTGAGCTAATCACTGTAGATAAGCTTCAATGATGTTTGTTCAAATGCCCACACACACTCACCTAAGAGTAATTTCCAAGTTTAATCTGAATACGTAATTACATATCTTAGGTGCAAAAACGAACACCGCCGTAGACTCAATCTGTATGCATTTCTGCATTATTTGTTTTATGGTCTCCATGCCATAATGTACATCTTTAATGATTGATCATTTATTGTTTTATCGTCCATCTGTTTTAGATGATTGGTTTCAATTTTTAAAGGGAGTATAATCAATTCACTCCCCTCTCTTGATCATGGTTGCACCTGGCAAGGGACCCAACAATTGGTAGCAGAGACAATTGGTATCAGAGCGATCTCTGCTACCCAGATCCAACGATCTTCAGAGGTGATCCCAGTGCAACTAGTTTTGGATTCCATCGCTGAATAATTTATTAGTATACCATCTGTGTTTTAGTAAGACGTGCAAACTTGATGGACTGTTAGAGGCACAGCTTTGTGTTAAATCTACAAATTGGTGAGTTATGATATGCGCCTCTCTTATGATTTGATTTTAACATGTTCTACAATTGTTGTCTACATTTGAAAACTCTTTTGTTCAGTTAGTTCTGACCAAACTATATCTACATTCTGCTGTGATTGAAAAATTGATTCAATGAATTGTGACTTGGAAAGTATCTGATTATCTGATATATCAAGTGGTGATCTACAGAAAGGCAGACTAAGTCTGCATGGAACTCTCACCATGTGTGAGTCTACACTCTGCCTAGTACCAAAAGTTTATTGGATGTGACAAAACATGCTCAATCTAAATTGATTTATACTTTATCTGAAATTCTTTATTCTATATCACGGTTACGGTTTTCATGTCACATGCATTCTCCTCCTAAATTTTTTTTATCATGGGAGAGACTACAGATTGCTGTAAAAATTTTGAGTGATTTCTAGTTGATTTTCAAATGGCTTTCTGGTGTAATATGAGTGGATATTTTAACTCTGAATGAATCTCATGCTCAGAGATGAGCATTTCTATCATTGTGAGAATTTGTGTGATAAACAGCAATAAGAATGATGTCTTGAAGGAGTGCCTTGAATGATAAGTAGCACGAAGCAGTCATGAAGACAAAGTTCACAGGACAAATTGAATGATATGGCATTCTTCAAAAAAGATAAAAATATCTACATAATGAACTCAGGTGCAATCCTTCCTATCGTATGTAGAATGAAGTCCATGTTGAAACAAAAGCATCTGAACTTCTCTTCTGGAAAAACAATTAAAATTGATTGATTATATGAGAAGTTTGATGTGTGGCTGTATGGGCCAGTATGCTTGAAATTTCTATACAACACATTATATCTCATACTGCATGAAGTGTTAAATTAAGGGGGAGCTGAGTCAAGCTAATAAAGTTGCAGTTGCAGTATATGATTGTTATGAAAATACATGTGTTCATTTGCTGACTGCTCTGTCAGGACTTCACTTCATAAAATCAATTGGTATCAGAAGTATCCTTATCAATCGATTGGTATCAGAATTTTTCTTTATCAAAACAATTGGATATCACAATTCTCTAAATCAAATAATTGATATCAAGAATTTCCTTTGTCAAACATTTGGTATCGTAATGATTGCATTAAATTGTTTGTAAGAAACTGGTTTTGTTGTTAATGTGTCGACACACTAAAGGAGTCTTGTCGACACGCCAGTTCATTATGGATTCGTTGTGCTCATTTCTTAAAACCTATTTCTTCAAAAAAAAAGGAACCGTGATCATTCCTTCCTCTTGTGCATAATCTCCACCATGCTGTTGATGAACTTCTAATAAATCTTTCTTGGAAGAAAACTGTGATAATTCTGCTCCAAACATGCACTCATTGAATCGGCTGTATCAATTGGTTTCAATATAAATTTCATAGTAGTCATGCATGATTAAGACTGCATTGGCATTCACTCAACTACAAAAAGTCTCATGAGTCTGCACTGTATGCTACATTTTTCCTATTTTTTTTGCATGCATAACACTATATGCTATTCAAACCCCTTCCTTGGATGTCTTCTATGGCCTTATACTCCCTTGATAAATAATGTTGCACTTTGAGTAACAATTGGTATATTTCACGTCATACATTTAGGGGGAGCAATTCTTTCATAAGTGTTCTTATTTAAGGGAAAGTGCACAGTTATGGTACTAACCAAATTTTTGGTATTCATGTTAAATCAAATCCGCACACTGCATTGCACCTAAATGTGGAAAAGAGTGTTAACATAAAAAAATACGAATTTATTTTTAACACTCTAGAGAATCTAAACCTGCTGCACTGAATTTGAAGATGTAAGTTGAGGAAAAAGCTGCCTGCCACATGTAGAAGAAAAATCTGAAATGAAATTTGAAGTGAAAAGAATTTTAAAGGCAGAGCAATGCTCAGTCTCACTAAGTAGATTGGATGCATGTCACCTGAGACGTGATAAGGTTCATTTTGAAAAGTGATACACTGAGGTATATGATCTGATTAAAGTGAAATGGTTAAATGTTCTGAGTAATTGGGGAGTCAGGCATGTGCTCAATGTGTCTCCTTGCGTAAAAAAGGAATAGATTAAACCGGATCATTCCTATTGAGAAATATTCAAAATTCTGTTGAGAAAAATTGAGGAAATTAGGAAATTGTAAGAAAAGTAAACTTGGGCATAGCGAAGCATCCAATACGCTCACATCTGATGGTGATGTGCTATATGAGTAGGTTCCTTGTGTGTTAATATGAAAATCCACTTATCCATATGATTAAAATTCATTTTCATGTTTACACATTTACACAAATGGAATTTGATTTGCTGTGCATTCTGAAAATTTGATCGGTTGCATGGACTGCTACATATTTTTCTCCTAAATATTTGCACACTCCTCTTGGTGTCTGAACATGAGTACTCTGATTGTATTCATTTTTTTGCACTCATCTTACACCTATCCCATCCTTTTAAGAAAGGGGGAGATGTATTGCTATTATATATATACATATGATTTTCTTAAGTCTGCATGTTATGAATTCCTAAAGCTTGCATGATCATACTGTCAGTCAATTGCATGCATGCATGGTGTCATGTGTGTGCATACAGGTTCATGCATTTCAAAAAGAAAAATATTTAAAAATATGAAAATAGAAAATCCAAAATTCAGATCACTGTTGCTTAATTCTGAAAGACATTGTTCAAATCTGATTGAAGCTAAAATTCTTGTTCATGACTATCTAGCATTTTCATTAATTGGCTTTTGTTGGGTCCCAAACGGTGGCAATCAAGAGGGGAGGGGTGAATTGATTGGCAAATAAAATTTATTTTCTAAAGAACTTGTGAGACAAAATTAAAGCGATCAAGCGCTCGGTCTTACTCGTGCATGATCACACATGAATGCATGTGAAAGATGGTGAGTGTGTGTGAAGAAGAAGGTGGTGAACACTCAACTCACCGTGAAGCCCACTCGACAAGGGATGCAAACGAACAAACCACGAGAGACACACAAAGTTTTTAGGTGGTTCGGATACACCGCAATGTCCCCTACGTCCACCCCTCACTCATGAGGATTAACGACTTCACTATGATGTGAGCCAAGCACACACACGCTATTATGAACAGCTTACACACACACGGTACCCAATCTAGGCACCCCAATCACACACACACACACGAGCTTGTGTCCATACACGAACAACACAAACTCAATGGTCTTTCTTGGCCATTACACACACACACACACTCGTGTCACAGATCATGAGCACACACTCACAAATATGTTTCAAGATAGTTTAGAGTACAACACTTTTCCAGATTCAACAATAAGCAACAAAGAGGATCAGAGTAGAAAAGATTTCTAGATAGAACTCCCCCTTTGTGTTCTTCGAATCTCCTTTGATACTCCAGCAGGAGGATGAACCAATTTGGAGGAGGTTTGAGGCAAGACAGCACGAATGGATGTAGAAGCTTGATGTTCGATGCAGCTCTTTGATGTATATGATCTTGGGCTTGGATTCCAGCTCCTTCCTTTGGATTTCAGCTTCAGAGCAAGGTGGAATGGGGCTTGAAGGCTGCAACTCCGAACCTGCACATACACAATAGAACACTTGTCAATCCATCGGATCTCACCTCTCTCATATATATTTAATGCCATTAGGGTTTGATTAAATGATTAAAATAGTCAAAGATAGCTTGGGAACCAAATCCACAAATTATGGAGAGGTTTGTGGAAAGTCTAGAGGTGATTAGACATAAATTGGAGGACATTCGGAACAAGAAAACGGCGGTCAAGGAAGTTGGCTGGGCATCCGACCGGAAAGGGTCGACCCATGGGTCGACCCTCGAAGAGGGTAACAACCCAGCTGGAACAATGGGTCGACCCTGCGGTCAACCCTCGAGAAAACTAGATCTGGTACAAAAGGGGTCGACCCCAGGGTCGACCCTCTCAGGCACAATTCACTTCTGTTTGGACTGAAGTTACAGGGGTCGACCCTTGTCTAGCTAGCGGCTGGAATGCAAGTACCGTCCAGGGGTCGACCCTTGTGGTCGACCCATTCGCCAGGTAACACTAAAATGTGGTAAAAACCACTCCAACCTAGTGGGTTCAAAGGAGAGAAAGAATACATATGAAATGCAAGAATTCTAGGACTAGAAAAATAAAAACCAAGGCCAATGTCATGAAACCCCAATAGAATGATTACCTTGGTTTCTGAGACTTGCTTTCATTCCCACTTACCAAACAAACTATGAATTCACCCATGGTATTTGAACAATTTTGATCTTACCAAAATATCATTGCTTTAATCCAATCTTGAAATGCCAACTTTTGACCTGTCAGGACATACATTTTGAGTTAGTGTTGGCATTTACAAATTTCAGAGTAACCTTCTTACCAACAGAATGATTCCTCCACTTTGAAAGTTCCTTATCTCCACTTACAAGCTGACATGGCACACACACGTTAGATCATGATAATATGCAAGTATGTAGTGTTTGGTCATCATCAAAATGAATTAAATACACTTACAAAGAAGGGGTTCAACAATCTCCCCCTTTTTGATGATGACTAAATACTATAATACATAAATCAAATTGGTCTCTTTATGCCAAGAATGCCGAAGCAATAGCAATATAAAAATGTACCAGAACATCATGAGAAGCAATAGTCCGATCAACATACAACCATGAGCCAACTTAGAACCGTTGTGAGATTGATCAAAAAGGCTTACCGACAATCATCTTGGAATAGCAACAACAGCCATACTCGGATTACATTAAACAAGAGAGACAAGTACAATGCATCAAGATGCCATGCTATGAGTACAAGCATAATGCAACATTCTTAACCACTAAATATGCAAGTACAATATGAGATAATGCAACACACATTCATGCAAACATACAACACGCATAAACTATAATAGCCGGGATAAACTGGTAGACTTCTCCCCCTTTGGCATCATCAAAAAGAAGGGGTGAAAGTGATAGGGAAGAAGCCATGTGGAGGAGAGACCAGGGCCTAGTCATCAGCCGGAGGCGGTGGACGGGGAGCATGACAGATATATTCCATAATCTCGTGGCACATGAGGTGTTGTTGGGCCAAGGCATCGGTGAAGGTTTGAGTGCTTTCGTGGTGAGATAGCTTAAGATCATGAAGTTCATTTTGAATAACATCCAAGGTCTCGCCATACCGATCCAACCGTTCATCAATGCGGCCAAACGATCAATGAATAGCCTAGCCGTCTCGGAGGGAATATCAATCGCAGGAGCACCATGATTTTCATCACTATCTTCAGTGTCTACATCAGCATCATTATCTACAGCACGTGCACCGGGAACAACTGTTTTCAACTGCCGAACTAATTCACCATCACGAAGAACATAACCCATGTTGTGACAAATAGAGTGAATAGTATATATGTCGGCAGAGCGCATTGTTTGTGAAGATTCGGCTGACAGATCTATCTTCTTATATTGAAAAATGGCAGTGAGGGCGGCAGCATAAGGTAAAGTTCTATTTCGGTGCTGCATACTAGACCTCATATGATCTAAAAAGAGAGCCGGAAAATTAATACGTATCCCATCCAAAAGACAGTAAAGTAAGAACATGTGAATTTCAGTGACTTTGTCATGACCGCCTCCTCTTGGAAGTAAAATAGTAGTGATCAACATGTGAAGAATGTGTTGTACCGGAGGAAAGTGATTGGCATTTAACCTAGCAACAGAACGACCAGCGCGGTCTTCAGAAGTTAGGTAGAGATATAGCTTATCTTCACGAACCAAAACGTCACCAAAAGCATATCCCTCGGAAGGAAGCTGAAATGCCGCGCCGAGAAGCTCGGGGGAGAGAAGTATCTGCACTCCATTAACCTTGGTAACCGGAGTGTCATTTGCCAAGGACATGTTGATGTAGAATTGATGTACTAATGTGGGATACACCCTGCGGTGTTCAGACATGAATGCATCCAGGTTGGGCTGACTACAGAGCACATCAACAAGACACGGGATGTGGTTGCTCAGATTTCCAAAGTCGACTGCCCTCGGACGGAGAACCTTCCGGTCTAATACGCGGCTAGAATGGCCGCGAAGAGATGCAACTTGTTCAGCTCGTTTGGATCTAAGTTCTTGAGACCTGCTAGATTCAGCGCCACTGCGAGACGGACGTCTCTTTGGGGCCATCTAGACAAGGAATGAAAGGAAACCACATGATGGGGGAAGGATTAATAGGGGTTAACCATAGATGAAATGAATGATACATGAATCCATGATCCTCCACAAACACCAAAAGCTCACCTCAAGAGAAAGGAGAAGCAAGAGATGATCCTTGGAGCCGGTTGAAGAAAACGTGCGCGAATAGCCACCCGGAGAACCGCGGCTAGGTTTGGAAGAAATGGGAGCCAAGAAGATGGTTTTAGGGCTTGAAAGAGGTGGTGGCTGGCCTTGGAGGAGGTTATGAGATGATATATAGTCATAGGAGGGGCAACCATAGGGTTTAGAACCCCATTCATGGATGGCCGATCGCGGGGATCCGCGATTTGCCGGAATGGGTCGACCCATGGGTCGACCTCTGTACTCATAACCCCAAGCAGCGAACGGATCCGCGAGGGTCAACCCTTGGGGTCGACCCCTTTCAGTCAATTTTTGATAAATGAAGACGCAAATGACCGGAGGGCCAAGAAGGCTAATAGGCTAGAGTCCCCAATGTAGAAATATGATTGAAACAATGAAATTAAGATTATTATAGGGGTTGAAAACATTTGGGGATATGCCACATCAAATTTAGGATCACATCCAGTCATGCTTTTATCCATGTTCCGAAAATCAGATTTTGGCCAGATTTGCTCCTTTTATGGCATAAGAGTGTATACAAGGGTATAAAAAGGCCAAGGAAGTGACAACGAACAGGTGTATATAACCAGTATAAATAGAAGAAACATACAAGCACACGAAGGCAAATGACCACGCAACTTGTTTTTGTTATTTTTGTTTCACACATCAAAATGTGCATATATGACAAGAAAAAAAATGCAAACTAGCATGTAACGAATGCAAATACTTAAAATGCAATGATCTATACACACAGTAACTCAGATGGTTATGATGAAGACTCATCTATTCTGCATACCCCTAATTCTCTTCTAAAGGTTGTAAACTTCTCTTCACAAAGGGGTTTAGTGAAAATATCAGCAATTTGACGATCTGTCTCAATGAAGTTGATTACTACATCACCCTTGCCAACATGATCTCGAATAAAATGATGTCTTATCTCAATATGCTTGGTGCAAGAATGATGGACATGGTTTTTGGATAGATTAATGGCTGAAGTGTTATCACACAGAATTTTGGTATTTTTGAAAGACTCTCCATAATCAATCATTTGTTGTTGAATCCATAGCACCTGGGCAACACAACTGCCTACGGCCACATACTCGGCTTCGGCGGTTGATAATGCCACTGAATTTTGTTTCTTGGAGGCCCATGAAACCATGCAACCTCCGAGGAACTGGCAATATCCGCTGGTGCTTTTCCGATCCACTTTGTAACCCGCATAATCGGCATCGGAATAGGCAATTAAATCAAGGTTCGAAGTACGCGGAAACCATAACCCCAAGTCTACTGAGCCAGCAATATATCTAAATATCCTTTTCACAGCTGACAAGTGTGACTCCTTAGGATTGGACTGACACACAAACATACTGTAAATTGAATATCGGGCCGACTAGCAGTTAAGTACAACAAGGAACCTATCATGCTTCTGAAAAGTTTTTGGTCCACAGATTTACCCTTTTCATCTTGATCAATTTTTATTGATGTGGACATAGGTGTGGGTTGTGATTTGGTAGATGTCAAGTCGAACTTTTTCAGCAGCTCCATTGCATATTTTTTCTGATGTACGAACAACCCATCGACCGTCTGTGTGACCTGCAATCCCAAAAAGAATGTCAGCTCTCCCATCAGGCTCATTTCAAATTCACTTTGCATCAATTTGGCAAAGTCCTTGCTGAGAGTATCCTTGGTGGAGCCAAATATAATGTCATCAACATAGACTTGAACAACTAAGATTTCCTTACCATTCAACCTTGTGAAAAGGGTTTGATCCACATTACCTCGTTTGAATCCATTTTGTATGAGGAAATCATTTAACCGTTCATACCATGCTCGGGGTGCTTGTTTAAGACCGTAGAGTGCCTTGTCTAACTTGTACACATGGTCATGATACTTTGTATCCTCATACCCCGGTGGTTGCTCCACGTATACGTCCTCCTGAATAAAACCATTTAAGAATGCACTTTTCACATCCATCTGAAACAGTTTAATATTATTGCAACATGCAAATGCCAAAAGAATTCTCACTGTCTCGAGTCTTGCTACAGGAGCAAAAGACTCATCATAATCAATTCCTAGCTCCTGGCTATAACCTTTGGCTACCAGCCTTGCCTTGTTCCTTGTTACCACCCCTTGATCGTTTGTTTTATTTCGAAAGATCCATTTGGTTCCGATCACAGAGTGGTTTCTAGGGCGAGGCACAAGGAACCACACTTTGTTCCTCTGGAATTGGTGTAGTTCCTCTTGCATAGCCAAGATCCAGGAATCATCTTTTAAGGCATCTTCTATTGAGTGAGGTTCAGATTGTGAGAGTAATGCAATATAATCAAGATTTTCAACTTCCCTGAATGAGGAACGCGTTCTTATTCCTTCTTCCACATTGCCAATGACGACTTCTGGTGGGTGATCTTTTGCAAAAGTCCATTGTCTAGGCAGCTGTAGTTCACTTAGAGTTTGCTGATTTTCATCATCCTTTTGTTGTTCTTCATCTCTAGATTTGTTTGCTTCCTTTGAGAGCTCTTTGGTGGTATCCTCTTCTGATTCTTCTTCCTGCAAGACATGCTTTTCATTAGGATCCTTGAATGATGATTCATCAACAATGACATGGGGACTTTCCTCAACTACAAGAGTTCTCAAGTTATACACTCGATATGCTCGTGAGTTAAGGGAGTATCCGAGAAATATCCCCTTGTCACTCTTGGGGTCAAACTTAGCCAAATCCACCTTACCGTTATTATGGATGTAACAAATAGAGCCAAATGGTTTAAAGTAAGAGATATTTGGTTTCTTACCTCGATATAGCTCATAAGGTGTTTTCTTTAAGAATGGCCTTACCATGGCTCGGTTTATTATGTAGCATGCTGTATTGACGGCTTCAGCCCAGAAATACCTTGGAAGGTTGTTTTCATTTAGCATGGTTCTAGCCATTTCAACAAGTGTCCTGTTCTTCCTCTCCACGACCCCATTTTGTTCGGGGGTCCTTGGTGCGGAGAAGTTGTGTATATAACCTTGATCCCTGCAAAAATTACTGAACTCATGGCTATCAAATTCCCTACCATGATCACTTCTCACTGTCTTGATGCACCAACCTTTTTCATTCTGAACCATCCTGCAAAATGCCTCAAATTCCATCAAAGCATCACTTTTGTTTGAGAGAAAATACACCCAGCTATATCTAGTAAAATCATCCACAATCACAAATCCATAAAGCTTACCACCCAAGCTATGTGTTCGGCTTGGTCCAAAGAGATCTATATGGATCAATTCAAGGGGCTTAGATGTGGTTACATCACTTTTACTTTTAAAGGATGTTATTGTCTGTTTGCCCTTGCTGCATGCCCCACAGATTCCTTCATTGACCAGCTTCAAATTGGGTAGGCCAACAACCAGATTTTTCCTGAGCAACTTCATCATCACATTGAAACTAGCATGCCCAAGAGGGCGATGCCATAACCATGCATCACCAGAACTTTTAGCAACTAAGCAAAGATTTTTGTTTGAAACATCATCAAGATCAATCATATAAACATTGTTGTGTCTAACCCATATGAACTTGATTTCATTGGTGTTTCTATCTACCACAGTGCAATGAGTAGAATCAAAAGACACATTGCAACATTTGTCACAGAGTTGACTTATGCTTAGAAGATTGTGATGCAGGCCTTTGACAAGCAAAACATTTTCAATGACTTGAGTTTGGTTCTTACCTATCTTACCTTCTCCAACAATTTTTTCTTTGTCTTTACCTCCAAAAGCTACCACCCCACCATCCTTGTCTTGCAGGTCTGCAAACATTTCCTTGTTTCCCGTCATATGCCTTGAACATCCACTATCCAAGTACCATTTGTTCTTTTGAGCTCCCAGGCAGACCTGCAAATACAAAGAGAATACTTATGGGGTTTTTGGTACCCAAGCAAGCTTGGGTCCTCGGTGGTTAGACATAAGAGGCCTGTATGATCTATTCATCATTCTAACAAAATATTCATCATCAAACCTCATGGTTCTGCACTCATACATATCATGGCCTAATCTTCCACAATAAAAGTAAGTAGAGATTCTTTTATCACGGTTTCTTCTCCTGTTCACATTCATATATGAATTGTGCATCTGTGTGTTAGATGATGAGGCAAATGTGCTTCTTGAAGCCCATGGAGTTATGTAAGTTTTGGGCTGAAAATTATTTCTTTTCTCAGAGGTGGGTGGAGAACATCCTTCATCAGGACCCACGCATGTGTTCAACACTTGTTTTCCTTTTTCTAATATGGCAACAACAATTTTCAACTCATCTATTTCAATGATAAAGGTTTCCATTTTCCTTTCAGCTGTTTCCTTGGTTGAAATGCAAGCAATTTTTTCAAGCCTTTCTTGTTCTAGTTCCCTTTGCAAGTCTTCATGCTTTTTAATAAAAGTGAATTGATCCTCTCGCATGCATGAACTCTCTTCTTCAAATAATTCTATTTTAGACAAGAGACTTTCATTTTCATGTTTAAGATTCTCACTTTCAGATTTCATGAAATTGCAATTCTCACAATGATTTTTAGCACTCACAGCTTGTTCCAATTTCTTTTTCAGAAGTTTATTTTCAGATTTCAATTTTTTGCATTTTCCATACAATGATTCATATGCAATCTGCCATTGTTCACAAGTGAGTGTTTCGGTTTCAGATTGTACCTCATTGGTATCGTCATTTGCCATGAAGCATAGATTTTGGACCAGTTCATCTAGTCCATCTTCATTCCCGGAGTCTTCCTCATCTTCATCGCTCCAAGTGGCCACCATGGCCTTAGGCTTTTTGAATTTTCCCTTTTTGAATCTCTTAGCCAACTCCGGGCACTCTCCCCGCATGTGACCGGGTTTCTGGCATTCATAGCAAATTATCTCTTCCTTCTTGCTGCTTTCATTCTTCTTAGGACCTTGCCTTCGTGATCCTTTTCTGAACTGACCACCGAATTTCCTTGTATTCTTGACGAATCTTCTAGCTCTACTTGTGATCATAGCAACAAGCTCCTCATCTTCAGTGTTGGCTGAGGATCCTTCCTCACTTTCTTCCGACTCTTGAGGGTTTACCTTCAGTGCCAAAGTTGTGGCAACTTTCTTCTTTTTGTTGTCGTCCTAGCTCCTTTTGATGTTGATCTCATAAGTCATCAGGGAGCCGACTAACTCGTCCAAAGTCAGAGTGCTGAGATCTTTTGAGTCTTCGATCACTGTGGCCTTTGTGTGCCACTGTGGTGATAGAGACCTCAGTACCTTCCTCACAAGATCACGGTTTGAGTATTCCTTGCCAAGAGCCTTCAAACCATTTGTGATTTCCATCAGTCTCGCGAACATTTCAGAAATGGTTTCTTCTGGCTTCATCATAAACAATTCATAATCCCGAACCAATAGATTTGCTTTGGTCTCCTTGACTTCAGAAGTCCCTTCATAGATCAAGCGAAGTTTGTCCCACATTTTCTGTGCAGAGGAACACATAGATATGCGTGAGTATTCATTCGGATGGATAGCACACTGAATTATATTCATGGCCTTAAAGTTAGCTGAGCACTTATTGATATGGTCATCATCCCAATCATCTTCATTGTCAGGCAACTTATAAGGACCTATGTTGATAACATTCCACACTTCATAATCTTGAGCACGCAAGAAAACATACATTCTATTTTTCCAATATGTATAATTTGTTCCATCAAAAAACGGAGGCCTGTGTACTGAATGCCCTTCAGGCATCATCCCTCGATTTGCCATAAAAGGGATCTACTCTAAGACCGTGAGGTCGGGCTATACAGAGACCAACGCTCTGATACCAATTGTTGGGTCCCAAACGGTGGCAATCAAGAGGGGAGGGGTGAATTGATTGGCAAATAAAATTTATTTTCTAAAGAACTTGTGAGACAAAATTAAAGCGATCAAGCGCTCGGTCTTACTCGTGCATGATCACACATGAATGCATGTGAAAGATGGTGAGTGTGTGTGAAGAAGAAGGTGGTGAACACTCAACTCACCGTGAAGCCCACTCGACAAGGGATGCAACCGAACAAACCATGAGAGACACACAAAATTTTTAGGTGGTTCGGGTACACCGCAATGTCCCCTACGTCCACCCCTCACTCATGAGGATTAACGACTTCACTATGATGTGAGCCAAGCACACACACACTGTTATGAATAGCTTACACACACACACAGTACCCAATCTAGGCACCCCAATCACACACACACACACGAGCTTGTGTCCATACACGAAAAACACAAACTCAATGGTCTTTCTTGGCCATTACACACACACACACTCGTGTCACAGATCACGAGCACACACTCACAAATCTGTTTCAAGATAGTTTAGAGTACAACACTTTTCCAGATTCAACAATAAGCAACAAAGAGGATCAGAGTAGAAAAGATTTCTAGATAGAACTCCCCCTTTGTGTTCTTCGAATCTCCTTTGATACTCCAGCAGGAGGATGAACGAATTTGGAGGAGATTTGAGGCAAGACAGCACGAATGGATGTAGAAGCTTGATGTTCGATGCAGCTCTTTGATGTATATGATCTTGGGCTTGGATTCCAGCTCCTTCCTTTGGATTTCAGCTTTAGAGCAAGGTGGAATGGGGCTTGAAGGCTGCAACTCCGAACCTGCACATACACAATAGAACACTTGTCAATCCATCGGATCTCACCTCTCTTATATATATTTAATGCCATTAGGGTTTGATTAAATGATTAAAATAGTCAAAGACAGCTTGGGAACCAGATCCACAAATTGTGGAGAGGTTTGTGGAAAGTCTAGAGGTGATTAGACATAAATTGGAGGACATTCGGAACAAGAAAACGGCGGTCAAGGAAGTTGGCTGGGCATCCGACCGGAAAGGGTCGACCCATGTGTCGACCCTCGAAGAGGGTAACAACCCAGCTGGAACAATGGGTCGACCCTGCGGTCAACCCTCGAGAAAACTAGATCTGGTACAAAAGGGGTCGACCCCTCTCAGGCACAATTCACTTCTGTTTGGACTGAAGTTACAGGGGTCGACCCTCTCAGGCACAATTCACTTCTGTTTGGACTGAAGTTACAGGGGTCGACCCTGGGGTCGACCCTTGTCCAGCCAGCAGCTGGAATGCAAGTACCGTCCAGGGGTCGACCCTTGGGGTCGACCCATTCGCCAGGTAACACTAAAATGTGGTAAAAACCACTCCAATACTATTCCAACCTAGTGGGTTCAAAAGAGAGAAAGAATACATATGAAATGCAAGAATTCTAGGACTAGAAAAATAAAAACCAAGGCCAATGTCATGAAACCCCAATAGAATGATTACCTTGGTTTCTGAGACTTGCTTTCATTCCCACTTACCAAACAAACTATGAATTCACCCATGGTATTTGAACAATTTTGATCTTACCAAAATATCCTTGCTTTATTCCAATATTGAAATGCCAACTTTTGACCTGTCAGGACATACATTTTGAGTTAGTGTTGGCGTTTACAAATTTCAGAGTTACCTTCTTACCAACAGAATGATTCCTCCACTTTGAAAGTTCCTTATCTCCACTTACAAGCTGACATGGCACACACACGTTAGATCATGATAATATGCAAGTATGTAGTGTTTGGTCATCATCAAAATGAATTAAATACACTTACAAAGAAGGGGTTCAACAGCTTTCATAAATGATCTGGTCTCATCTCCCAGTTAACCCCAAAACTGTGTCCTTTTGCTAATGGCAAAGGGGGAGATGTGTTTTGATGAGCCATTATTTCTTGATATCTGCTATTTCATGTTCTGAATGTTCTGATATAATGACTCATAGACAATGTTACATATTGACTCATACTTATATAACATAATGACTCATACTTGTTGCCATCATCATAAAGGGGGAGAATGTTGTGCATGAGGGGTTCATGCATACATGTATAGCTCATGCATTGCCTTGATTTGTTTTGATGATGGCTATGCTAAACTATAAGTCAGTTTTGATGATGCCATAAAAGTCATTATGTTGCTAAACTATAAGAGTCATTATAAGCAAGTTCATGCTAAACTATAAGTCATCAATGAATGAACCCTACAGAATTGTGTTATTGACTTCAGGGTCATTAATTGTGTTAACGATCTTCTTCATGCTGTCTTTACAGGTTCTTGATGAAGATACTTTTAACAGAGTATGAACATCTGGAAAAGTAGCAGAAAAAGTCAAGACAGTCATAGAAGAATTTGACTAATAGTTTAAGAAATAATCTGGCTACGATTGGTTGAGCAGTAGGAGGAAGCAAGAAGCCTACCTGGGAACCAATAACCTGAGATCAACTGAGTGACAGCACACTAAGAGAATGCAAGAATTGACAGAAACAATAGAAATATTAAAGAATATTGAGCACACCAAAGGTCTGTAAAAGTCAAGCACAAAATTATATTTAGTCTGTTAGAACAGAAGTATATCAGCTGTAGTATGAAGACACCTGCCCAAGTCGACTTGAAAGTTAAGTCCAGCAATAGATGCGTGAAAACCTCAAGCCCAAGTCGACTTGAAGACAAATCAAGTCAACTTGACACTTCAGTCCAAAAGTTGCATTATGAAGACACCTGCCCAAGTCGACTCGAAGACAAACCAACTCGACTTGGAAGCATTTACAGCAACAGATGCGTGAAGACTTCAAGCCCAAGTCGACTTGAAGACATGCTAAGTTGACTTGAGAATTCTCCCAGAAGCCCTATTAAAAAGGATCCAAGGCTAAGTCGAGTTCCAGGCTCCCTCAACTCGAATTAAACCGGTAGCGGGTCCAGTGAACCCTAAGTGGATCACGTGCCTTCGACCTCCAGTGATTGGCACACATCTCGAGGTCACATGGCACTCTTCTAGAAGGCTTCTGAAGAGAATATTATGCTGGAACAGATGGACCAATGGTACTTTAATTTGAAGACAACATTATTTCAGAAAATGGGTTATTTCTGCACTATAAATATGGACCTTCTTCCTTCGAAGAAGGTTGCTGCAATAGGAGTTACCAAAGGGCTGTGAGAAAAGAAAATAGAGATATATCTAAGCAGAGAGTTCGAAGGAGATTAGAGAGTCTGAGAGAAGTGGAAGAAGAAAGAAAGAGAGATCGAGAGTCAAGTTCCAGAGAAGAGCAGATCCAGTTTGTGAGAGAAGATTTGAGAGTAGCCGTGGAGTTTCATTAAAGATCCGTTTGAAGAGTTGGCTTCTGGATCAGATCCAAAGCCTTTGCTCCTCTGAGCTATATTTTTTCCTTTCCTTTCATTTTGTTTTCAGTTTGTTCTTTTCATTTCTAGAGTGTAATTCTGATACCCTGTTTTGGGTTTGGGGCAAGCTGTGTGTCAGCGTGAGGATTGGTTCCTCATCAAGCTATTAGTTAGCAGAAGCTGTGAATCAGCGGGTTGTGGGGTTGGTTCCCTGAAGCTGTGAATCAGCAGTTGTAGGGGTTGGTCCCCGGAAGCTGTGAATCAACGATTTTCCAAGCTGTTAGTCAGCGGGATCCTCACTCAATTGAGTGGGGGATGGATGTAGGTCTGCGGGTTGCAGACTGAACCACCTTAAAATACTGTGCAATGGTTTGTTCTTCGTGTGATTGCTTTCACTTCCTCTTGCACCATTCATAGGGTCTTATGCATCGCTAGATTCACACACCTTGAAGTGCTGGTAGCATATATGTGACCAAAGGCATATTTGCTGTCTTTAGCACAGATTACTTTCATGCTTCAGATTTATTTATACTGTCATCACACACTCACCCATTAGTTGTTTGATCCAGGCTCTATGTGTGCCTTTCCTTATCTGTAAGCATCATGTCATCATGGGACCAAAGCATACTGCTAGGAATTTCAAAGCTCCATTGTTCTGCAGTACGTTCAGATTTCGTTCTATTCCCATGATTGAACACCGCACCCACTGTGAGCTGATCACTGTAGATAAGCTTCAATGCTGTTTGTTCAAATGCCCACGCACACTCACCTAAGAGTAATTTCCAAGTTTAATATGAATACATGATTACAGATCTTAGGTGAATAAATGAACACCACTGTAGACTCAATATGTATGCATTTCTGCATTATTTGTTTTATGGTCTCCATGCCACAATGTACATCTTTAATGATTGATCATTCATTATTTTATCGTCCATCTGTTTTAGATGATTGGTTTCAATTTTTAAAGGGAGCATAATCAATTCACCCCCCCTCTTGATCATGGTTGCACCTTGCAAGGGACCCAACAAAGGAGAGTATAATACAAGGGGAAGATAGAATGTATAACCCGGATTAATAAGAGAAAGAGAAGGAGGCACGTAGACCCCAACAATCACATCACATTAGAATATTCACCATAATGAGCATCATCACATGATTCCTAAGTCCATGATCATCCATCCACACACCAGACACATCACATGCATCCAACAGTAATTATCATATAATTACCGCGATATATAACGAAAATTTCAAAAATATAATAATTAATTTTGAAATCGCGCATTTGAAACAAATAACTAAACAATTTAGTTAATTAAAATAAACCTAAACAAATTTAGATTACTGCCATTCACATTTACTGCATAGGCTCAACTATAATTTGCAGTTAATTAACCTCATAAGAATCGCATACTTATATTAATTAACTTTAGTTAATTAAATAGTAGGAAATACCTAAAACTATTTTAGAATTCTCATTAACTAATTAACCAGGGGGTAAATAATGAAAAATAAATTAATAAGTGACTAAAATAATTTTAGAACTCATTAAAATATTTTTCAAAAAATTTAGGGACTTTCTACGCATTTTAAACAATTTAAAACGCATAAAAAACAAAAAAATATGGAGGGCCTTATTGGGTGTGGATCGGGGGCGGGCCAGATCCGACTCGGTAAGGACCCGCAAGGGTCTCCCCTCCCACTCAAATGCTGGGGCGGCTAGGGGAAATCCTAGCCGCCACTGCTGTCCGAGCAGGGGCCGGGGAGGCCTCGCCGCCGGCCACCACTTGAGCCCCCCGCCTCCAACAACCCCGCCGGTAACCCCGCCGCCTTCGCCGTCCGCCCCACTGGTCACCACCTGTGCCCTCGATGAGGAGAGGCCCATGCCCGTTGGAGAGCGCCGCGATGGCACCTCCATTGGCCTCCCACGCCACCGGACGGCTACTACACGCAGTGGAGGACCATCGTCTGCCCCTGCCAGCGTCCATGGGCGCCAGCAATCAAACTTTTCTAGCCTGAAATGTCCTCCTCCCCACGCCATGAACGACAACCATGACGGCGAAGGCATGGTCAATCCGGCCTCGCCGGTAGGTCAATCAACGCACTAAGATGTGCGTTTTGATCCTCTTGATGCAGGGAACAATTCCCTGGCATCAATCAGCCGTTGCTCATCCCATGAGCGACCCAATCGAGCGATGAACATTAAGCCATATGCAAGAAAGTGAACGACAAAACATGATAAAATCGTGTCAATTTTGATCAAACCAGCAACCTGGCTCTGATACCACTATAAGGTTTCAACCAGAAGCACATCGAAAAACATCAAAACCCTAGATTACATATCGTTATTGGTTTTTCAAAATTGAACAAGATCGATAAATCCCGGGTGTAAAGAATGGTTCTTTACCTTTGTGGGGTCGGGAATCTCCCAAAATCTCGAAGACGAATGCGAGGAGGATCCCGGCGTCGCGAGCCGTCCAAGCGTCCGGCCTCTAGACGTATCCACACGAGTAGTGGAAATAGACGAGATCTCCTCCACGAACTCCACACGGCGACCTGATCTCAACACCACCCTCCACCAGGGAGGAAGGAGAGAGAAGAAAGGGGGCACCCCAAGGAGAGAGAGAGAGAAGAGAGGGTGGCCAGGGTTTCTCCCTTTAGTGTATATTTATAGACCTCTGATCTTTTTCATAAAAACCCATTAATTATCTATAAAGTCCACCCGTCCCGGTCTGTCCAATACTCTATTGTGTGTGACCCTCTAGCCTAATAGTGTATTTCATTTTCCTGCCCATTAAACTAAGAACCCTTCTTAACTTAATAAATCATTGTCCACTAACTCTTAATGGATTCAACAGGCTTTCTGATCACAAATGCCATTAAGCAACACCTCGTGATCCCAAATGACATTAGGGATAAGCAATCCACACTTGAACTTTTCTGTCTATAGATTCTACACAACTATAGATCCTCATTCATCCAATGCCCCCACCAGGACTAGGGTATGGTCAAACTGTCAAGCCCTATTGTGCCCTGGCTCAACTGAACCCTGCACTCTAAATAGGTTCATTAGAAAAACTTCTTTTTCATAATGAACTCACATACCCTGGCCAGGGGTTTGTCGAGTACAGATCCGTAGGGTATTCTCTCTCATGTATCGTACTAAGAGTGAATGATCCCATGTTGTCAAACTAATTGCCTTCGCAAGAGTTCCACTGAGTTCGAATAACTAACTGTACATGACCACTTAACAGGAATCCATAAGTCAGTAATCAAACACTCAACATCTCTCATGCAAGACATCTTTAGTGACTCAAATCTAAGATCCAACTATGCTACTGAGATGACCGAATACCCTGATTGACAGTTAGTATGATTACCATCTAGGGATTCTAGATCAGGCCAGTTCAGTATACTCATTCCAATAATGAGCACTCACACATGTACTTCAGTGTCTCCACACTGATGACTATGAGAACAATCACACCCATCATATGAGTAAATATCATGTGTGCCACTCTATCCGGATCTTCAATGTCCCTTCTTGAAGATCCCATGACTGAGAATATTTAGAACATGTGTCTCTAGATGACTGATCTCATTATCATAATCTCATTATAATCCAGTCATCATCTTACATGTTCAGGGACTTCGTTACATTCATATTATTAATACAAATTAATTGTAATGAATAAATACCATTAATATAAACATGAATGAGATATTACATGAAATGTCACCATCACATCTCATGTGATTGGCTTGTACATATATATCACACAGGAGGTTCAATGGACAACACAAGCCCCTTTTAGAAATAATTCCTCCCTTACATCAAGCTTGGGCTCGAGCTGATCACGAAATTATCGAGCACATGAAACGATTCCCAACTACCATCACTGTATGGGAAGCAATTGTCTGAAGTAAAGAATTAAGAGAGGCCCTTATAAAAATACTTCAGGAGTCGGAGTATGAATGCCCATGTAACTGAACTCCACGCCCAAACTTATGAAGCATTCATAGCAAGCGTTACCTTCTCAGAGAAAGACATGTTATTGTCTTCCCCATGTCATAATCGCCCTTTATACATGTAGGGGAAGATCAATGGCCACGAATTAAACCATGTCCTTATAGATCCAGGAGCATCTGTCACCATAATGCCACTAAAGACTTTCAGGTCTCTATATCTCATGCCTTATTTGAAAAGGGTGAATGATGTGAAGATGTCATATTTCAACCAAAATTCGGAGAATGCTCTTGGCAAGGTGAACGTGGAACTGATTATGGACAACTTTATCACCAAAGTTACATTATACATCATTGACTCCAATACATCACAGAAGGCCCTATTAGGAAGACCCTGGTTGCCTGAGAATTGTGTCATCCCTTCAACTCTCCATCAGTGCATCAAGTACACAAAATATAGAGAGCAACATATAATTTTTGTAGACTGAGCTCCGTTCCACCCAAATGAATGTAACATGATAGATGCTCACTTATATTTTGAGTAGTCCACTTTTGAGCCTCCTAGAAAGATAAAAAACAGAGGTGAATAGAAGGTTATCTCTGGGGAAGAAGATAAACTCTTCATGGTAAACGAGAACCTAGCCAAATTGCATAGGCTGAACTTCTGGCCGACACCACCAATGCTAAGCCAACTTGTCCTGAAAGATGGGAATTGAATTTTGAATGTAATCTCATTTGTCGAGCCATCGACAAGAGCATCTCACTACCTTCCGCATGTATGCAGTTGCCCTTTCAGAGGGAGGAACATAAAGTTGAACAACTGAAGACTTTCATTGTCACATATCAAAGGAAAGGAAATAATAAAAACAACAAGGCCGTCAAGCAAATTGTCTTCAAGAAGGGACATTTGGTCCCTTAAGGGCCCCTTGATGGTGATTTTGATTATTGCGATGCGCCCAAAAATGCTCTTGAGTTCACCCAAGAAATAGATGACATGCCTAATCACATTAAGAAAATATGCCAAAAATAGAATATTCCACAAATAGAGGAAACCTCTTGGCGAGACTACTTCCGGTAGTTATGATATCTATCACAAGTTTGTGGGCAACCTCTCTTCTCCAAAAAGGACACAAGAAGACATGGTTACGACCAAGAGGTAGACTTTAAAGTCTATTACCGTGTTAACACTACAGGGTTGTTACCCTCCTGCAACAACTCAAACTTCGATGAGAAATCCATAGTCCCTGTAGATGAGTAACAAGGGGAAGAAGTGCCTGGAGGCCATGACGAGCAGACTTGGTTACCTGTCATCAACAATCTTGAATATTATGATGCCCATGTCACTGATTCTAATGACGAGAAGGACTTCATTGACTTAATGCCAGCTCTATGTGAACTTGAAGATGGCGAACGTGTGACTGTGGATGAATTAATTGAACTCAACCTCGGAGACGCGGAGGACCCCTAACCATTTTCATTAATACCCTCTTAATGAAGAAGAAAGACAACCATATAAATAACTCATTTTGGAGTACATAGATTGTTTTGGCTAGACTTATAAAGAAATGCCCAGGCTAGAACCCTCCGTGGCCGAATATGAGTTGGCAATACTCCTCACAGCCAAGTCGGTCAAGTAGGCTCAAAGGCGTATGCGCTACAAACTGAAACTCAAAGTAAATGCTAAAATTGACAAACTCTTGGAAGTGGACTTCATAGACCCTTGCATATACCCAGTCTGGCTCACCAATATTGTCCCAGTGAAGAAAAATAATGGCCAATGTTTGAGTTTGCATGGACTTCAGGGACCTGAACAAAACATGCTCGAGAGATGATTTTCCAATCCCGATCACCGAAACTATGGTTGATATGACCACATGGTATGAAATCTTATCTTTTATGGACGGATCATTATGCTACAACCAGATCCGTATGGCCATCAAAGACAAAAATCATAATATCTTTCAAGCTCCTAAGGGAATTTTCAATTACAAGAGGATGTCCTTTGGTCTGAAAAATGTCAGCACTACCTACCAAAGGGCAATAAACAAGATTTTTGATGAAATATTGCATGACCTGGTTGAGTGCTATGTTTATGACATGATCGTCAAAAACCAAAATGCATGAAAACCACCTGGCTGACCAGCGTCGAGTATTCGAAAGGTTTTGACAATACCAACTCAAGATGAACTTGATGAAGTGAACCTTTGGCATGTCAAGCGCCAAATTTCTTAGCTGCATCATCAGGCATTGGGGTATAGAAATAGACCCCAACAAAATGAAAGCAATCCGAGAGCTCCCGCCACCCAGAAACTTAACCAAGCTTATATCTCTCCAAGGAAGGCTCGCCTATATTAGAAGGTTCATCTTCAATCCATCCGAGAGATGTATGCTCTTTGGAAAGTTCATGAAGAAAGGGGCACCCTGCATATGAGATCAAGAGTGTCAGAACACTTTTGAGCAAATCAATAAGTACTTGCTCACTCCCCCGATGTTGGAAGCACAAGTGAAAGGAAAACCCCTCATACTCTACATTGCCGCTATGGACGCTTCGCTCGGAGCCCTGTTGGTGTAAATAAATGAAGAAGGCAAAGAGCAACCATTATATTTATAGTGACCCAAGATCCGGATACCGGGAATAACCTAATACCATTCGAATCCTGGCCCGCCGCCCACGAGTCAGAGAGCTTGGAAGGGCTAAAAGGAGTATGGAGGTACAAAGAAATAGGAAATAAAGTAGTATAATTCAATAATTAACAGAAATAAATAAACAACTACAGTAGAGTCTAGTCTAACAAAAGTACAATTTAAGGCAGAGAAGCGTACCCAACACCGAGTGAACACTCGGCCCGACGAGCTGTCAACTAAGAACCTCCGCACAACGCCGTTAATCTAGCCGAATCCCTAGGTCTAAAACCACGGTAGCACGATTCCCAAGGTAGCTCACAAGTCGCCGAGTCGATCCCCTGTCTAAGGAAAAAGTGAGAAACCTCTAGCCCGAGGCTGGGTGACTGGACTCATAGTCCGAGGCCACACGCACGGCCCACTCGAAAAACACTTACTGGACAGCCAATGACGTGCGGGGATAGCCCTCCGCATACACGCCGACTCACAGCGACTCGATCTAGCAAAAACATGAAAGCCTGGAGCACATGGGGTCACCCAGACTCACCACACCTATGGGCACGCTAATTGAGGTAACTCGGTACCTCCGGCCACCCAAAAACTCGGTCACGGTACCCACGGGGTGTAATGCCCCAGATTTTTTGGATCTTTGTTCGTGGGTCCCGAATCTGGTTTCTCGGAGTGTCCGACTCCGTTGTGTCCGAAATTTCATTTCGGACATCTTTCATGTTCGGATCGGCGCGATCCGGAGTTTATTCGGAGGCCCGGAAGCGTTCCACGGCTTTTCCGCATGTGTTTTCCGATTCTCGGTGTGTGTTTCGATACTTCCTTCGGAATCTCGTTGCGGGTGAACTGGGCCGTTCACCTAGGCGAGTGTGGTACCGTTGCGACCGGTGCGTTCCGAGGATCGCGGAAACATGATTTTCCTATTTTTGGTATTTTTCGGAATTTCTGGATTTTTCTATATATATAACCCTTTTCTCTCGCTCCCCTCTCATTTCTCTCTTCTCTCCCTCTCTCTTCTCACGCTCTCTCCTCTCTCCCTCTCTCTCCGGCGGCCGACGGGGTGGAGTGTGGGCGAGGTGGGGACGACGCGGGTGAGGCACGGGTGAGGATGGGTGAGGATCGAGGCGGTGGAGGCGTGGTGAAGCTCAGCCGTGGGTTCGTGGAACGGCGAGGCTTCAACTGCATTTTCTTCGTGGATCGGCGTCCACGGTACGTCGAATCTTCTGTGGAGGTAGGGAGATGGACCCCCAACTCGTGTACTTCATTTTCTGCGAGTTTCGTAGGCCGTGGTGAGCCGAGCGGGCTTGTTTGGGTATTTTGGGGAAAACTCATGTTTTTGGGGTGTGAGCCGGATCTCCCGTTTTACGGCGTTTTTGGCCGACCCAGGGGTTTAGATGCATGCCTAGGGGCTTGGGGAGGGTCTCCCCTTTTGTTTCCCCTTCACCTGGGGGTGAAAGGGGCGTGGAATGGTTTTTCCCACGGTTTCCACCATTTTCGGGCGCAGACTGAGAACGCGCTAGTCTCAGGTAGCGCGTTCTTGAGGGTCGCGTCGCCCCGATGGGGCACGTTCATCGGAAAAGATGAACAGTAAGGCAATTTTTTTCGCGCTAGGGGTGAGTAGCGCGTTCTGTGTTGTCGCGCTATAGGCCTATAGCGCGTTCTGTTCTGAACGCACTATAGAAGTATAGCGCGATCTTGTTGAACGCGCTAGGTATGTGATGGGGCATCAAAGGCGATTTCCATACACGGGTGAAGTGTATTTGTGTGTTATGGCTTGTATGAAGTTGTAATTGTGTAATTTCTTTCTTTTGGGCTCCTTGCAAGGCTTATATCAAGCCAATGGGCCATTTGTTATGTCAAGTCCAAGGCTAGGTTGCCATTAGTAGAGTCCATTAGGGAGCTTATGCCATATTGGGTCATTAGGTTGTTAATGGGTCATTAATGCACTTAAGGCTCAAATTGGGCTACACTCCGTCATGGGCCAACTAAGTTGGAAGAGTCTAGCATGGGTGGTGGGCTGGTTACATGGCCTTTAACCACACTTGGCCCAAGAAGAGGCCCATGAATGGGGCGCCCCCTCTTTTGGCCTTATTAGGCTTGTTAGGTGGTGTTTGAATGGATCTAGTCCAAGGTTGAATAAGTATGGTCAAATTAGATTAAACTAATGTATTAAATGTGTGATTCACATTGTATCTCAGCCCTTCAATCCAAACCCCTAGATCCAAGGGTTGAGGTTGAGTTTGGTTGGCATCCTATATAAGGTTGTATTTTTCATATTGAATGAATTAATGAAGGAAAAAAAAGGCATTTGCCCCAAGTGAAGCTTGCGCCCCTCCCCTCTCTCTCCCTGGTTCCTCCACCCCCTCTCCCCTTTCTAGAGTGTAATCCCTTCCCCCTTGATCCCCTCCAGCATCTGAAGCAACTCTGGTGATCGCCGCCGCCATCGTCTCGCCGCCGACGCGTCGTTGCCAACGGTTTCGGTGTTCTGTCTACTCAGGACAGATCCTTCTTCTCTGAATTGCTGCTATCACTCCCTTCATCTTCTGAAGCTCAAAATTTCAGGGTTGGTTCCCCTCTAGAACCCTTATCCCCAAAAAAAAAATCACGTCAAAATTCATCCTTTAGCTATTTTTTGATTTTCGTCCAAGTCCAAGTTCCAGATCTGTCCTGGTTCTATTTACTGTTCATCAGCTCTGAGTTTACCCCATTCGAACCACCTTTTTATTTTTGTTGGGTCGCCCAGATTTATTGGGAGTTCTGTCCACATATATCTACCACCAAGAATTTTCTTAATTTTTGATAAGGTCTCTAGGCATTTTTCAAATTTTGTCCAAGTTCCCAAGAACAGTCTACCCACAGTTTCCCAGATCCGACCCAGGTCTAGTAAAAACATCCCATAAAATCCATTTCTTATCCAATCAAAAAAAATAGTCCCGGATTCCTCTCTCAGAGACCTTCAACTTTGCTGAAGAAATCATTTCCAGATTCGGAGGTCTTCTCCCCGGTCAACGTCGATCTTCAGAGAAGTCAGAACCTGCCCCTGCAGTTCTGGCCAGATTCCAGCAAGCTTGTAAATTACATGATCAGAAATACAGATCTGATTATTTTTTTTGAAGACCCCTACGTCGAAGTATTCTGAGTCAGTTTTCCAACGGCGCTAATCTCGTCGCATTCCGACGACGGGGCTGATCGCAACAGCAGTTTTCTCCGAGTCGCGCGCCTGCAAACAGAACTTTCAGGTTCGTGGCCGAGTTCCCAGCGAGCGTCGTCCGAGGGCCGCCCGGCGTCCGGCGGTCGTTCCAGCAGCTCGCCATCCCAGGGGAACGCTTTCCAGGTGTCTCCACAACAGAGGAGTCATCAGGCCCCACACGACCCCTCCGGTCAATACGTGGGCCCCCACTAGCACGAGTACGCGTGAAGCCGAAGCATTGCCCGAAACCGCCCGTCAACCCGAACTTGGTCCTCCCGGGCCCACTTGTGTCGCCCTTTACCTCCCTGCGTGGAGTGGGCTTAATTGCATTGCTGTAACCATAATGTATTAAGTTCCCGGGGGTACGAGTTCCGGCCGGGTCCCATCTTCGCCACGCCGAGAGCGTGGAGGTATCGCCTTCACCCTTACACTTGGCATTAGCTTAATTCTTTATATGCTTTATATGCCGCTGCTAGAGAGCATGTGTAGGGATACCTAGCTCGCTTTCAATTTATAGTATCACTGCTGCGAGAGAGAGCGAAGCCGTCCCGTGACCCGATCCGGGCACAAGTGAGAGCCGACCACCCTAGCTCACAGCCGGTTTCTCAACCGCGCACATCCGACGCTTCCCTCGTTAAGGGACGATCGCGAGCTTGTCGTGTCCGTGGTCCCGTCCCGCATCAATTTGGTATCAGAGCGAGTTGAGTCTAGGGTGTCAAAAAGAAAAAAAAAAGAGTGTCATTTACATCGAGTCATTAGTCGGTTTAAGTCGAGTCTAGGATCATCATATTTTCAAAACAACAAAAAGAGTCATTTTTGGGTCGCATACATCCCTTTACTCGGTATATCAAAAGGTGTTGTCCGAACGTTAGGCTACGCCTATCGGGAAGGCCGCACATTTGCGCGAGTGATCTTCGAATCGATTGCCTCCGCCACGTATCGAGTTTTGGTTAAGTCTAGGCGCATCATTTGCATTAGTGTGTTTTGCTTTAGTCGGCGTCTTCTAGTCGGTGTGTTTGCATGCCCACTCGTCGGGGTACTCAGTACTCACCCCCACCACCACCACCTATGGCCAACCCACGGGATACCTCGGGAGACTTCCACTCCCTACAAGAGGCGATGATGGCCATTATGGCTAGGTTGGACCAATCCGATGCTAACTTTCGGACCTTCTCCGAGAATATGGATGGTCGTCTTAGGGCCATGGAGGGACGCATGGAGACCTCCGATAGGTCGGTCCAAGACCTCGTTGGGCGGTTAGATAGGATGTCACACGGGGACCCTCCTGGGGCAGCCCAAGGTCCACCCGCACCTCCTCCCGCGGGGGCCCAAGTCCAACCCGCTCCCATGGCCCAAGTCCAGGCCGCTCCCGCGGCCCAAAACCAGCCACCACTGGTTCCTCCACCCGCCCCTCCTCGGGTTCCCCAACTACCACACCGTGACCTTGGTCTCGAGGACTATGGGTCCGATAATGCCTACGAGGGGTATGGTCAACGCCGTCGTGGTTTTCAGCCACAACGAGATGAGGATGATGATAGGGTCCTTAAGACCGTGCGAGCGGACCCTCCCGCTTTTTACGGGTCTTTGGATCCAAAAGTCTACCTAGATTGGGAGTTTGGCATGGACCATTATTTTGAATGGTATGATATGTCGAAGCGTTGAAGGGTCCGATTTGCCACCATGAAACTCATGGGGCAGGCACAAACCTATTGGAAGAATGTGGAGAGCCTGCTACTTCAGCGGCTAGAACCCCCGATCGACACATGGGCCGAGATGAAGAATAAACTTCGGCAAAGGTACCTTCCTCCCACATACCGCCAGCGACTCATCGATAGATGGCAAAGTGTTAGCTAGGGAGACCGGTCCGTCTCCGAATACATCGCGGAGTTTGATGAGTACTTTCTACGATGTGGTGTCACGGAGGAGAGTACCATGCCCGTGTCCCGCTTTCGACGTGGTTTGCGGCCACACTACCAGTATGAGCTTTTCCGCCGCAATGCCAAGACGTTGGAAGAGGCATACCAGGTTGCTCTCGAGATGGAGCAATTTGAGGGAGAGTTCGAGTCTAGCCATCGGTTGGGCCCCACCCCTCTCCGTAGTACCGAGCCCCGTCACTCTATAGGCCCACATCAGCGGCCTCCCATGGCTCGACCTCAGGAGCCCACCCGTCAGGAGCACTTCGCTCCACGGCCTCGCCCTCCTCCACCCCGGGATCTATTTCCATCCCAACCACCGGCACCCTTTGCCCGTCCCCCAGCTCCTATAGCCCATCCTCTGGCACCGGCACCCCCTCCACTCTTGTCCAAGGCACCTACACCTCCCCCATTGTTGCCTACACCCCCTACCCGGCGGGATGATAAGGGTAAGGCCCCTCTTATCGGGGAGAGTAGTCGATCGCGAATACAGTGTTTCCACTGTCACGGGTATGGCCACATTGCTAGTGAGTGTCCCGCTCGCACCACCCTAGCCTTAGGTGTTGGCGGATCCGCACCTCCCGAGCTTGAGCATGTCGATTACGAGGCCGATGAGGCACTGGCCGATGAATACTATGCCATGGGGGAAGAGCTGGGCGACCCTTCGGCCGCCCAGGATGTCGCCACCTAGTGGGTTTGATGCTACCACCTTAGTCTAGAGTCGTGCATGAGTCAGTGTGCTTTCTTTGTGTGGTTTGTTTGTGTGGTGATTTTGAGTCGATTGTTTGCGTGGTTTGCATTCGTGTGTCTGTGCATGGTGAGTCTCCATGTGTCTTGTGCAAGCTCGTTGTCGGTCTCTTACGAGTAAGAGGCGAGTGGACTCACTTGATGAGTATGGGATCGGTTTTACTTCTATATCCAGATCAGTCACCTATAGGGACTCAGCGGTGATTCCTAGTGAGTCTTCGAGCTGTCTCCTTCCTTTTGAGAGTGCCCCTTCGGAGTGACCACCTTTAGCCATAGCAGTGCGCATATCGAGTATATATGGAATGAGCAGGTGCCGATCATTTGGAGTGGAGCATACCCACGTTACTTGGCACGGAGACGGATCCGCCGGAGGACCGAAGCAGCCATACCCCTACTCGACGGGGTCGAGTTCCTCCCACCCGGGGAGAATTGATGGGGCATCAAAGGCGATTTCCATACACGGGTGAAGTGTATTTGTGTGTTATGGCTTGTATGAAGTTGTAATTGTGTAATTTCTTTCTTTTGGGCTCCTTGTAAGGCTTATATCAAGCCAATGGACCATTTGTTATGTCAAGTCCAAGGCTAGGTTGCCATTAGTAGAGTCTATTAGGGAGCTTATGCCATATTGGGTCATTAGGTTGTTAATGGGCCATTAATGCACTTAAGGCCCAAATTGGGCTACACTCCTTCATGGGCCAACTAAGTTGGAAGAGTCTAGCATGGGTGGTGGGCTGGTTACATGGCCTTTAACCACACTTGGCCCAAGAAGAGGCCCATGAATGGGGCGCCCCCTCTTTTGGCCTTATTAGGCTTGTTAGGTGGTGTTTGAATGGATCTAGTCCAAGGTTGAATAAGTATGGTCAAATTAGATTAAACTAATGTATTAAATGTGTGATTCACATTGTATCCCAGCCCTTCAATCCAAACCCCTAGATCCAAGGGTTGAGGTTGAGTTTGGTTGGCATCCTATATAAGGTTGTATTTTTCATATTGAATGAATTAATGAAGGAAAAAAAAGGCATTTGCCCCAAGTGAAGCTTGCACCCCTCCCCTCTCTCTCCCTGGTTCCTCCACCCCCTCTCCCCTTTCTAGAGTGTAATCCCTTCCCCCTTGATCCCCTCCAGCATCTGAAGCAACTCCGGTGATCGCCGCCGCCATCGTCTCGCCGCCGACGCGTCGTTGCCAACGGTTTCGGTGTTCTGTCCACTCAGGACAGATCCTTCTTCTCTGAATTGCTGCTATCACTCCCTTCATCTTCTGAAGCTAAAAATTTCAGGGTTGGTTCCCCTCTAGAACCCTTATCCCCACAAAAAAAATCACGTCAAAATTCATCCTTTAGCTATTTTTTGATTTTCGTCCAAGTCCAAGTTCCAGATCTGTCCTGGTTCTATTTACTGTTCATCAGCTCTGAGTTTACCCCATTCGAACCACCTTTTTATTTTTTTTGGGTCGCCCAAATTTATTGGGTGTTCTGTCCACATATATCTACCACCAGGAATTTTCTTAATTTTTGATAAGGTCTCTAGGTATTTTTCAAATTTCATCCAAGTTTCCAAGAACAGTCTGCCCACAGTTTCCCAGATCCGACCCAGGTCTAGTAAAAACATCCCATAAAATCCATTTCTTATCCAATCAAAAAACTAAAAATAGTCCCGGATTCCTCTCTCAGAGACCTTCAACTTTACTGAAGAAATCATTTCAAGATTCGGAGGTCTTCTCCCCGGTCAACGTCGATCTTCAGAGAAGTCAGAACCTGCCCCTGCAGTTCTGGCCAGATTCCAGCAAGCTTGTAAAATACATGATTAGAAATACAGATCTGATTATTTTTTTTGAAGACCCCTACGTCTAAGTATTCTGAGTCAGCTTTCCAACGGCACTAATCTCGTCGTATTCCGACGACGGGGCTGATCGCAGCAGCAGTTTTCTCCAAGTCGCGCGCCTACAAACAGAACTTTTAGGTTCGTGGCCGAGTTCCCAGCGAGCGTCGTCCGAGGGCCGCTCGGCGTCCGGCGGTCGTTCCAGCAGCTCGCCATCCCAGGGGAACGCTTTCCAGGTGTCTCCACAACAGAGGAGTCATCAAGCCCCACACGACCCCTCCGATCAATACGTGGGCCCCCACTAGCACGAGTACGCGTGAAGCCGAAGCATTGCCCGAAACCGCCCGTCAACCCAAACTTGGTCCTCCCGGGCCCACTTGTGTCGCCCTTTACCTCCCTGCGTGGAGTGGACTTAATTGCATTGCTGTAACCATAATGTATTAAGTTCCCGGGGGTATGAGTTCCGGCCGGGTCCCATCTTCGCCACGCCGAGAGCGTGGAGGTATCGCCTTCACCCTTACACTTGGCATTAGCTTAATTCTTTATATGCTTTATATGCCGCTGCTAGAGAGCATGTGTAGGGATACCTAGCTCGCTTTCAATTTATAATATCACTGCTGCGAGAGAGAGCGAAGCCGTCCCGTGACCCGATCCGGGCACAAGTGAGAGCCGACCACCCTAGCTCACAGCCGGTTTCTCAACCGCGCACATCCGACGCTTCCCTCGTTAAGGGACGATCGCGAGCTTGTCGTGTCCGTGGTCCCGTCCCGCATCAGTATGTATAGCGCGTACTGCCTGAACGCGCTATGCGAGTGTAGCGTGTTCTTGGGGTGGCCTGCCGGGCTGCCCAGGGCGGGCAGTCTACGGCTGATCGTGCTCCCCTTGGGCCGTGTGTGTCCCGGACACCCTGTGAAGTTCCGTGACTGTGTTTTGGGGTGTCTGGAGGTTCCGTTTACCTCGATTAGCGTGCCCGTGAGTTTAAGGGTCTGGGTGACCTTCTAGCGTTCCGATTGTGTTGTGTTGCTCTCCGGTCGACCCGGTGGTCGACCTTTGGCCTCGTGAGTGTCCCGGACACCCCGTGTGTTCCGTGACCGTGTTTTGGGGTGTCTGTAGGTACAGTGTTACCTCGATAAGCGTGCCCATGGGCTTGGTGGATCTGGGTGACCCCAGGTGTTCCGGGTAACGTGTTCTTGCTAGATCGAGTCACCGTGTATCAGTGTGAGTGCGGTGAGGTTTCCCCGTAAGTCGTTGCTTCTCGGGAAGGTGGCTTCCGAGTGGGCCAAGCGTGTGGCCTTGGACGGTGAGTCCAGTCTCCCAGCCTGGGGCTGAAGGTTTCTTAAGTTCCCTTCTCGAGGGATGGGTCTCGGCAGTTGCGAACTGCCTCGTGAGTTATCGCATTGTGGTTTTGGACCTAGGGATTAGGCCAGATTGACGGCTTAGTGCTGTCATGTGCAACGATCTCGACCCCGAGTCTTGTGACTCAAAGACCGTTGAGTTCAGTAGGTCTAGTGGACCATCTAGAGTCTGGTGGCGTCGTGCCACCTGTTACTTCGCGATACTCGCAATGGGTGCGTGCGTGGTTTCCTGTGTCCATGTTCTGTGACACGTCCACTAGTCGTAGCCTTCTTACGGCACGCGTGTGCTGACCCACCTGGGAGTGGTGGAGCGGCTGACCCGAGAGAGACGGTGAGTAGGCTGGTTATCGTAGGGCCCCCACGTACAGTCGAGTCCGGGCTTAGGGGGAATTACCAGCTAGAGGATAGGCCTAGGGCGTATGGTCTGAGTGTGCACACGAGGTTGGGGGCGTCGGACGGCACCGGCAGGCGCGACCCCAACTAGTCCTTGATCTGTGGTACTGGTTACTGTGTGTGTCTGAGTCTCCGCATAGGGCGTAGTAGCTAGACACTGGTGACGCGGTGTAAGACATCAGGGGACGCATCTGGTCGTTCTTCGAGTGGGTGGTGCTCCTGTCACGTGACGTGAGTTGTCGTGTACCGGGTTCTGTTTCCGTCCACGAGACGGGACTTCGTGAGTGGTTTCGGGAGTGTTCCCGGAGTCGAGGTCTGGGGTTTCCAGTGAGCGTCGCCGAGGGCCTTTCCCCAGACAGCGTTGTGTTCACGATGGTGAGGTTGTGACCGTGTTCCCTGACTGTGTGGTTTTGGCTCGGGCCCTTTTTGTGAGGGCAGGCCTCCGCTGCGGAGGTATCGTGGCGTTTTCCTAGTAGCGTGGCTAGGGCGGTTCGTGTCTGGTGGTCCCCGATCGTGGAATCGGGTGGTCGGGGGTGTGGCTTGGTTGTCCCCCGACGGGAGACTAGGTAGTGTTTTCTGGTACAGTAGGAGTAGCTGTAGAGCCGAGGTTTTACCGGCCACCGTAGTTACTTTCTTGCTTTTGTAGTTACTTCTTTTCGTGCCGTCGTTGTTTCTCAGTTGGGGTTCTGCGGGATCCCGACTGGGCCAGTGACAGGAGGCTCACCCCTGCATTTCAGGTGCGACGGTTCTTCCTCGAGGATCGAGGGTGCAGCACGGAGGTTCTTAGCTGCCAGCTTGCCGGACCGAGTGTTCACATGGCATGTGGTACATTTTACTACTTTAGACTGTACTTTCTGTTGGACTGGACTCTGTTGTAGTTGTTTATTTATTTCTGTTAATTGTTGAATTATCCTGCCATATTTTCTATTTCTTTGTGCCTCCACACTCCTTTTTATCCCTTCCGAGCCCTCCCGGCTCGTGGGCGGCGGTTCGAGTCTCGGGTTATCGGGCCTTCCCGGTAATTCGGATCTCGGGTCGTTACAGATGGGATCTGAGCTTTGTCGAAGTTTGAGTTCTGACAGAGTTGGTCCCGTGCTGTTGTGGCGTTCGGCTTGCCGAGTGTCGAGTGGTCCTCGGCGTGGAGCCGACAAATTTGTGGTGGTTAGCTGGCAGAGAAGCTGGTGTTTGGTTGGTCCGCCGAGCGTGGGCGTTGACCGGTGGATTGGTTCTTGTGGTGAGGATTGCTTTCCCTCGGTGAGCGAGAGGGTGGCAGCGATGCCGTGAGTGGTTTCCGTTGTGTTTGAGGTGATACCAAACTTGCGCTTTTGTATTATGCCTGCTCTGGTGGCCGATGTGTGTGCGGTGTGCGGAGCGCAGGCGTCGTTCGTGATTATGGTCTGGCCGTATCCCTCATGATCGGTGCTTTTGCGAGAATCGAGGTTTTTCTATGTTGGGGGCCCTGACAGCGTTGTCAGTTGGTTGAGGCATTCTTCCCCTGTGGCTGGGTGCTAGTCCTGAATTTCGAGGATAAAATTTCTTTAAGGGGGGAGGGCTGTAATGCCCCGGACTTTTCAGATCTTTGTTCGTAGGTCCCAGATCTGGTTTCTCGGAGTGTCCAACTCCGTTGTGTCCAAAATTTCATTTCAGACATCTTTCGTGTTCGGATTGGCGCGATCCGGAGTTGTTTCGGAGTCCCGGAAGCGTTCCGCGACTTTTCCGCATGTGTTTTCCGATTCCCGGTGTGAGTTTCGGTAATTCCTTCAGAACCTCGTTGCGGGTGAACCGGGCCGTTCACCTAGGTGAGTGTGGTACCATTGCGACCGGTGCGTTTCGAGGATCGCGGAAACGTGATTTTCCTATTTTTGGTATTTTTTGGAATTTCCAAAATTTCCTATATATATAACCCTTTTCTCTCTCTCCCCTCTCATTTCTCTCTTCTCTCCCTCTCTCTTCTCACGCTCTCTCCTCTCTCCCTCTCTCTCCGACGACCGACGGGGTGGAGTGTGGTCGAGGTGGGGACGGCGCGGGCGAGGCACGGGCGAGGATGGGTGAGGATCGAGGCGATGGAGACGCGGTGAAGCTCGGCCGTGGGTTCGTGGAACGGCGAGGCTTCAACGGCGTTTTCTTCGTGGATCGGCGTCCACGGTGCGTCGAATCTTCGGTGGAGGTAGGGAGATGGACCCCCAACTGGTGTACTTCATTTCTCGCAAGTTTCGTAGGCTGTGGTGAGCCGAGCGGGCTTGTTTGGGCGTTTTGGGGAAAACTCATGTTTTTGGGGTGTGAGCCGGATCTCTCGTTTTACGGTATTTTTGGCCGACCCAGGGGTTTAGATGCATGCCTAGGGGCTTGGGGAGGGTCTCCCCTTTTGTTTCCCCTTCACCTGGGGGTGAAAGGGGCGTGGAATGGTTTTTCCCGCGGTTTTCACCATTTTCGGGCGCGGACTGAGAACGCGCTAGTCTCAGGTAGCGCGTTCTTGAGGGTCGCGTCGTCCCGATGGGGCACGTTCATCGGAGAAGATGAACAGTAAGGCGGTTTTTGTCGCGCTAGGGGTTAGTAGCGCGTTCTGTGTTGTCACGCTATAGGCCTATAGCGCGTTCTGTTCTGAACGCGCTATAGAAGTATAGCGCGATCTTGTTGAACGCGCTAGGTATGTATAGCGCGTTCTACCTGAACGCGCTATGCGAGTGTAGCACGTTCTGGGGGTGGCCTGCCGGGCTGCCCAAGGCGGGCAGTCTATGGCTGATCGTGCTCCCCTTGGGCCGTGTGTGTCCCGGACACTCCGTGGAGTTCTGTGACCATGTTTTGGGGTGTCTGGAGGTTCCGTTTACCTCGATTAGCGTGCCCATGAGTTTAAGGGTCTGGGTGACCTTCTAGCGTTCCGATTGTGTTGTGTTGGTCTCCGGTCGACCCGGTTGTGACCCGGTGGTCGACCTTTGGCCTCGTGAGTGTCCCGGACACCCCGTGGGTTCCGTGACCGTATTTTATTGCTTTAGACTGTACTTTCTGTTGGACTGGACTCTGTTGTAGTTGTTTATTTATTTCTGTTAATTGTTGAATTGTCCTGCCTTATTTCCTATTTCTTTGTGCCACCACACTCCTTTTTAGCACTTCCGAGCCCTCCCGGCTCGTGGGCGGCGGTTCGAGTCTCGAGTTATCGGGCCTTTCCGGTAATCCGGATCTCGGGTCGTTACACGGGGTGTCCGGGACATCCACGGGGCCAAAGGTTGACCACTAGGTCACAACCGGGTCGACCGGGGGCCAACCCGACGCAATCGGAACACAAACAGCACGGAGAACAGGGTGGCAGTCCTCCATGGACCGTCACATAGCTTGGCGGTCCACCATTGGACCGCAAGGCCCAGCTTAGCGGTCCACCATTGGGCCGCTAGCCGAGAGAGACACCAGGAAATGAAACAGTCCTCCCAAGATCGCAAGCCCCCAGTGGCGGTCCTGGCCTGACCGCTAGGGTCGCTTAGCGATCAGTCGCAAGGCCGCTACTCAACCTGAACCCGAACAACAAAAACTGTAAAAACGGTCATGCCCTGGCCGCTAAACATAGGTTGGCGGTCTCCTAGAGACTGCTAAGCTCGGTGACGGTCTATCGCGTGACCGCAAGGCTCGAACTGACATAAGGGACCCCTAGCGGTCTCTATATGGCCGCCAGGTCACCTGCCGGTCTCTGGAAGGACCGCTAGGTCGTCCCGAGCGTGAAAATAGCGAATGCTATAGAAAATCCCATTCCACGCCCCGTTCACTCTCGTGTGAAGGGGAAAACAAGGGGAAACTAGTCCCCAACCTCTCTAGCACCGAGAGGACCCATTTAAACCCCAAAAATGCGATCAAAACACCCGATCCAGCTCACACCCCAAAATCATGTATTTAAACCCCGACGGAGAAATAAACCGTCTCGGCTTGCCTCAGGCTACCAAACTTAAGGGAAATGAAGTACAGAGGTTAAGGATCCATCCCCCTACCTCCATAGAAGATTCCGCACATTGAGGACGTCGATCCGCCAAGAAAATGCCGCACGAACCACCGCGGCGCCCCGAACTAGCGGCCGAGCTTCGCCGTGCCTCCACCGCCTCGATCCTCAGCCCGTCCGCGCCCTCTCCTTGCCCGCGTCGCCTCCACCTCGCCCCCGTCCACCTCTGTCGGCTGCCGGAGAAGAGAGGGAGAGAAGAGAGAGGGAGAGGGTGAGAAATGAGAGATGGGAGAGAGAGAAAAAAGAGGTTATATATATAGAAAATCCAAAAATTCCAAAAAATACCAAAAATAGGGAAAAATACTCCCCGTGATCCTCGAAAAACGCACAACGCGTCGGTAATGTCACGGAGTCAGAGAACGCAATGGTTCGCCCTACACAGGGTTCCGAAGGTCCGATAGACGAAAACATGCGTGAATTGCAAAACTCAATCCGGGGCCCACAAAAGCGATCCGAAACCCACGGATCCTGATCCAAAAAATAATCCGAAAAATATGAAGCGTTATAATATTACTGTAGGCGCCGGAAAGATGTGTCCCTCTCCGATATGCTACTATTAGGCCTACAGTGCACGGATTAGAAAGATAGAAATGGGGTGATCGCTAGAGACTTATACATGAGCCTCAAAGGGATAGGATGATCGCCAATGCCTTTGAAACGGGAGATGTTGGTTCTTCCTGTCCTCGCTCTCGATCGGCCAAGAACGGGGAGCTCTGCGAGTCGGTGATGAAGTTCATGCAAGTTAACCAGTAAATAGAGAAAGCAAACCCATTAGACTTTGATTGTGTAGTATATGCTCAAACCAAAAATAAAACACGTAATTAGGGGTGATCGTACCGGGAAGGGGGTTGGGAAGGGGGATGACCGAGACTTTTGACCATTTGCCTTCCCTATGTTTTGGGAGAAAACCTCTTTAAAATAGAGATTTAGGAAAATCTATTATGCTTGAATGCAGTAGAATGGACTAAAATGCAAAAAGATAAAGAACAAAGGAAGAAAAACGGGGTTTGCCCGTGGACCAACAGAAGGCGGCCAACTGTGTGGCCGTTCAAAGGTGGTAGGTGGCCATGTCGAAGGTCGCCTCCTAGAACTGGGACTCTTCCGCGGCGGAGCTCTTCAACTTCGGGTTCTGCTTCTAGGGGAAGGTTGGGAAGGGTGTTCTCATCCTCACAGCTCTCTATGTGCTCCCCGAACTGCCAACCTCACATGCTCCCCAAAATGTCCAACCCCCCCCCCCCTCGACTGTTCTGGATGGGGTTTTTGTATGTGGGTTCATTTCCCTCCATCCCCCCCTTCGGAGATAGAGTCAAAACTCATTTTGATCCACCTGTGTGACCGCCCAGAGGTATGAGTGGCCAGTGAGTTGGCCGCCCAGCTCCTGTCAGCTATGGTTTGGCTTTTCCACTTTCCACGTGTTGGTAGTTCCCGTCTGTGTCGATTTCATCGGCAGTCCACAAAGTAGTCACCCAGTCAGAGGTTCTAGGGTGTTGTGTTCTATCCATAGCCATCTCGTGTCGTGTTACACGTGTACGGTGAGTCACGTACGTACCAGTGGTGTTCCGGTGGCTTTTCGCTTCTTAGGGAGTTCTCACCTTTTGGTGACTTTCCCCACTAGTCGTAGCTTTCCCGCGCACGCGTGTGTGGACCCACTTGGGATTGGTGGAGAGATTTCCCAGTGTAATGTTTTTTAGGCTGGTTACCATTAGGCCCCTCATCTTTACAGCCTGAGTCCCGACTGGGGGGAAAACCAGCAAGAGGATCTGACCTAGAGCGCATGGTCTGTTTGTGCACACGTGGTTGGGGGAGTCGGACACATGCTGACGAGCGCGACCCCAGCTAGTCCTTGTTTTATTGGTTCATGGTTAGTGTGCCTCAGTTTCCGCCTGGGGCGTCTAGGCAGACACTCGGGGGCGCAGACTAAGATGTCAGTGGATGCATCCGGCCTCACTTCTAGTGGGTAGTGCTCCTGTCACCTGAGAGGTTTCGACTCAGGTTTCCTTCTCATGAGTTTCAGTGTTTTGGCGGCTCGGTGTCCTTGTTACTCGTGATCGAGGTGTGGTTCCTTGCTATCTTCATAAGTCCTGTCCGACTGAGTAGCCGTGTGTCTTGGTTGACCGGTCGAGGGTCTACCTTGTAGCCTAGATCCTAGTGTGCGTGTTCTAGGAGAGGTGTTCCAAGACAGGTCATCGTGGTTTAGCTTTCTGTGACCCTGGTTCGAGAATCTGCTTCGGCGTGGGTTGTGTCCGATATTCGAGGTGTCCCAACAGTGCGCAGGTTTTTGGCAGTTAATGGTTTAGAGAATTTCCTTGTGTGTGTTGTGCGGTTCTTACTACTTTACTATTTTACCTGCTTTACTGTCTTTATATTTATTGTCTGCTGCTCTATTTATTTTGTTTTGTTGTGGTGGGAATCAGCAGGACCCCTACTGAGCCAATGAGATGAGACTCACCCCTTTCCTTTTTAGGTCGGTGTGCCTCATCGTTCGGAGGCCTTGAGCAGCGTTTGAGGTCCTAGCGTCGCCAGCTTGTGTTAGTCGAGGTATGCCCCACAAGCTGTGTACTTCTCTTTTGTTGCACTATACCTTTAGGACTTGTGTATATCTGGACTTAAAATTGTATAAAATGTGTAAATCTATTTATATAAATATAAATTTTAAATTTAGCACTTTAATTCCTACATTTATTTTAGATTTATGTACACTCCCGTGACACCTTTTAACCCTTCAGGGCTTCCCAGCTCGTGGGTGGCAGCATAGGATCCGAGTGATATCAGGTTTGACCCGGTATTCGGATCTTGGGTTGTGACAGTTGGTATCAGAGCGAGGTTACGGAAGAGTACATAAATGTAGAGTAATTGCAGTGTTTAACAGTCCAGAGAGTCCGGTATAGTCAACAGCTGGCTTCGGGTGTTCTGTTTTCTTATCGTGTTGTTTCCTTGCGTGTTTAAGGATTCGTGATGGCGCAGAGGGGGGAGGCGCGGTCCCAGGCAGAGCTGACCGCAGGGACCCAGGAGGTGCATGGTGGAGCACCGCCCCCTCCTGTAGATGCGGCTCCGGGTGCGCCGATTTTTGACTTGTCCAGTTCTTGGCATTGGCTCAGGGAGCATTGCTGGTTGCCCTATATTGGGCGAGGTTTTCGGAGTTAAGCCGGTATGCATCGCCGACCATGGCAGGTCTGAGGTTCTTGGCTCAGCAGTTCATCGTTGGGTTGAGGCCAGAGATTCATCGGACCCTCATGTCATCCGGGATTACCGACGTGGAGGTAGTGTTTTATACGACGAAAATTTTGGAGGTAGACCTGTTGCGTGCCCAGGAGCAGGGTCGGGTGTTGTAGTTTCAGCAGGGTCTCCCTCAGATGGTTCAGGAGGAGCCATGTGCATCCTCTTCCCCTGTCCGCGGTCCTCGCTGACGGGACAGGAGGAGGCATAGGCAAGACAGGCAGGCGGCTCGGCATGGTTTTGGGCAACGCCAAGGGCTTAGGCGTCGGCGGTAGGCCCAGGAGCAGGCTCAGCAAGAGGTGTAGGCATAGACCTCGGCGGAGTCTATGCAGCAGCCAACTATAAGGCGACCGCGGCGCGACCCAGCAGAGTAGCCGGGGCCGTGTCTGAGGTGCGGCGGATTTCACGCGGGCCATCCTTACCAGGTGGCCGTGGCGGAGCGGAGGTGCTTCCGGTGTGATCAAATGGGGCACCTGGTTCATGATTGTCCTGAGCGAAGGCGTTGCCTTAGGTGCGGTTGGGTCGGGCACGTGTCCCGTGAGTGCCCCCAACCGCCACCCCAGCGATGATCGCCCTTTTCGTGGCCTCGGTGAGGCTTGGGGAGGCGGGTGATAGAGTTTTGACCCTGGCTGAGGTGTTCGTGTATAGAAGGTATAGCTTCAATTTCTGCCTAGTTTTTTTGTTTGTTCTTGGTGTTCTTTGTGGTTTACTCTTGGGTTTCGTGATTCTGGAACCGTGTGTCTGGGTTCTGCCCCAGACACCAAGCGCCGAAATTTTCTTTGGGGTGTGTTACCCTGTGCTGAGTTGCGCAACGGAAGCATGCTGGGCCCATAGCCTGCGGGACCAGGATCGATGCCAGGCGTGATCTGAGGAGACCCTAGTGGTGAGTAGGGTTATAGAGGTTGGTCGGCTAACCCTAAGGGGGGAGGTTGGCCTTTGGTATGTAGTGGCGTTGACCGAGAGATTGGCATCATTTTGTGTGCCATTGCTAAGGCATCGGGTTAAGCGGCTCTGGTGGGGTTGAGAATTTTGGGCCTTTTGAGTCAAAGGTGGTTGAGTGAGACTTTGGTTGCCCTAGTTTCTCCCCTGGAATTGTTGTGGTTGGCTCATGGAGGATCCGACGTGTGGCCGCCAATGCTGTGTGGAAGGCATGGGCCAGAGAGTTGGTCATTTTGGAGGCGAGGGTGTGTGGCTCCGGACTGAGGAGTTGGTTGATCGCCTTTGATTAGAATGATGTTTTCCAGGTCAATCCGTGGTTGGTGATGAGTGTGAGCATGTACGAGGAATTGCTTCCGATCCCGATGGGAGTATTATGAATGTCAGGGTGACTGATTGGACCCCAAGCACCCAATGATTCTATGGTTTTTGCATGCCGAGTGTGTATTCGAGATGGCAGTTGGGGACCCATTGGAAGCCTGGATGAGGTCGTGGATCAGGACGTGGAGTGTGACCTTGTCCCGTTGTATTCAAGATTTTGTTGTGGCACGAGGCGCCGATGTATGTTGCTGAGAGTTGAGATGGTGTTTTGACAGACCCTGATGGATTGGGTCTATCATCGTGATTGCGGATGAGTTTCCATGAGGTGGTCGTGTGTGTGGTCGAAGGAGCGGATTGAGTTGTCTTGGCACCCTAATAATGTGTTGTTTGTGCGCCGATCATCCGTTGGACTTGGTGCTTGGGTCTGGATAAGTGGTGTGATGGATGTGAGTCGAGAGCTTGGCCTTTCTAAGACTCGGGAGAGCTGAGCTTGGCCTTTCTAAGACTCGGGAGAGCTTGGAACTCGGTGTTCCTGTGGGGCTGTCGACTGGATTGTCGCGGTGTTAAGGTCGGAGGCTTCCCCTAGCTCAGGAGGAGCTGTTCTAGGGGATGGCGTGTGGAGCAATTGTGTGTTCTAGCTGAGCGGTGTCACATTCAGGTGAACGCTGGCATTAGGTTGCTATCGATCGGCAGGTCGGGTGGAGCTGCAGTGTCACTAAGTGTGGATCAGACGATAGTAATGAAGCATGTGTCTCCTTGGCAAAAGAATCCCTAAAAGTGTGAATATGAGATCGGGGCCCTGCCTTTGGAAAGGGTTTTATGGTGTTGTGCCAGGATTGGTGAGATTGTGGAGTTCGAGATTCGCGCGGGCAACCTTGTGGTTCTTCTTCCCTCATGGGAAGCTGGGTTGGCCGGATAGCCAGAGAAGATTGGAATAGTGCCCAGTTGATGTGCGGTCCAGGCGTAGTGGTAGCAGATGTATGGGCCGATGGATGTGGTCGGACATTTGGAGTTCTGATTGGCGGTTCTGCAAAGAACCAGGAGGGAAGAGTGGCTCGAGGATTTCTTGGTCGGTGTGGGACCGGCGACCGATGGATGGCTTTTTCAACCAGTGTGTTGTTCCTCGAGTTAGTCCTGGGATGATGTGATTAGCGTTTGGTGAGATCTCGAATGGTTGGTTGTGCGTGTCCCATGAGCACCGGTGAGATTTGGCGTTAGGACCGGTGATAACCGGTGAGCATTGGTTATGATCGACTTTCGAGGTGAGAGCCGTTGGAAACTTTGTAATCAACAGTGTTGGCTATGTGAGTTCTGGCTCTTGAGATGACAGTTGCTGACTGTGTAGAGCTGTCGGTTGCGTCACGGTCAGCAGGAATGGCTGTCAGAGTTTTGCTCGTGGTTGAAATTGTGTTGTGCCCCCTGTGAGGGGCACTCGGTGTCTGGTAGTCAAGGAGGCTGGTGTCATGAGTGGACAACTGGGTGAGGTTTTCCTCAGTATGAGATGGTGTCGGGGCCAGAGTTCGGTGTGCTCCCTCCTCGTATGGTGCATGTTTGTTGTTATTGTAACTGTGGAGTTTTGAGAAATTGAGGTGAGGCCAGACTCATCCATCTGTGTGGGCCTTGGATAGTCCGAGGATTGGTTTGGTTTGGCACAGGAATGCGAGTGGACCTTATAGGTTGTGTTGGTATGGCGTTGTCCCTCCGAGGGGTCGGGTGGTGTTGGTGGTTGTGTTGCGCTTCAGTGGTTTTGCCCGTGAGGTGTGTTCTTCCCCTTGAGCTATGTTCATCGTTCTAATTTTGAGGACGCAATTCTTTTAAGGGGGAAGGTTTGTCACGCCCCGAGTTTTTCAGATCTTTTTCTGCGGGTTGCGGATTGTGTTCGAGTGGGTCTCGGACTCTAATCTTGGTCTTTCGGACCCAAACATGGTGCTTTTGTGGGTCATTTCGGGTTCATGATAGCGAGTTGAGCAGCCTTGCTTTTTCCCAATTTTTTTTGTCGTCAGGTTTTATTGTTCGAGGTTAATGTGAGTTTTTAAAAAAAAAACAAAAAAAATTAAAACCTAATCGAACCCCCTACCCCCTCCGTTCTCTCCCTCACTCTCGCGTCTCACTGTCTCCCTCCCGTTTCTCTCCCTTTCTCTCTCACCACTTATCCGGCGACTTACGGACGGCGGTGGTGGGCAGGACCAGGGGATGGCGCGGCGAGCGAGCGGCGGGGATGATCGCAACGGGTAGGAGGCGGTGGCGCGCACGGCGTGCTTGCGTAAATGCGGTTGGTTCGCGTTGTCGAGGAGGTTTCACGGCGGTTTTCTTCGTGAGAGGTAGGGGGATGGACCCACGCCACACTCTCCGTGTTTTTCCCTGCATTCGATAGTGTTTTGAGCGAGAGAGAGGGGTTTATCGCTTTTTGGGGAAATCCCATGTTTATGGGTGTGTGATCGGATCGATTCGTCGAAATCGAGTTTCGTGCGTGGCATTCCGGGCGGGGGTGATTCCTCACGCGTGTCGGTGGTTTTCAAGTGCAATGTGGGCCTATCAAGTCAGGGAATGAGCCTCCTAGGGTGGTCCCCCGGAGGGGACCATGTTCTGGGAATGCCCAGTTAGGCGGCCAGAATCGCCCAGGGGTGCTGGGCGGCCAGGGTTGTCACGCCCTGTACTCTATACCATCGAGGTATTGTCCGCTTTGGCCTACCGACCTCATGGTTTTGTCCATTTCTAACAGTGATCGGCTCCAAAATGGGGGACTTCCTGCCCCCTCTCTCCCTCCCGTTTCTCTCCCTTTCTCTCTCACCACTTATCCGGTGACTTACGGACGGCGGCGGTGGGCAGGACCAGGGGATGGCGCGGCGAGCGAGCGGCGGGGACGATCGCAACAGGTAGGAGGCGGTGGCGCGCACGGCGTGCTTGCGTAAACGCGGTCGGTTCGCGTTGTCGAGGAGGTTTCACGGTGGTTTTCTTCGTGAGAGGTAGGGGGATGGACCCACGCCACACTCTCCGTGTTTTTCCCCGCATTCGATAGTGTTTTGAGTGAGAGAGCGGGGTTTACCACTTTTTGGGGAAATTCCATGTTTATGGGTGTGTGATCGGATCGATTCGTCGAAATCGAGTTTCGTTCGTGGCATTCCGGTCGGGGGTGATTCCTCACGCGTGTCAGTGGTTTTCAAGTGCAATGTGGGCCTATCAAGTCAGGGAATGATCCTCCTAGGGTGGTCCCCCGGAGGGGACCCTGTTCTGGGAATGCCTAGTTAGGCGGCCAGAATCGCACAGGGGTGCTAGGCGGCCAGGGTTGTCACGCCATGTACTCTATACCATCGAGGTATTGTCCGCTTTGGCCTACCGACCTCATGGTTTTATCCATTTCTAACAGTGATCGACTCCAGAATGGGGGACTTCCTGGGCAGGTCACCCATCCCAGTATTACTCCCTATTAAGCACGCTTAACTTTGGAGTTCTTTTCAAGAACTGAGCCGATACTTCAAAAGACACCTTAGTGATATAGAGTACAACTTAGCTATATTTGAGTGTGTTACGATCTACCACTCTTATATAGGTGACGTCCTCATCCCTGGGTACATATAGTACGCAATCAAACTCCCGAGCAAGTAGGACTTTAGAGGTGGCCCATACAGGCTCAAGAGGTGGCTCCCACTATGTATCACTTTGTCCCATTGCGGGTTCAAGAGGTGGCTCCCATAATGTAGGACTTTACCACCATTTTATCATGCATCGTACTCTATACTATCGAGGTATTATCCACTTTGGCCTACCGATTTCATGGTTTTATCCCTTTCTAAGGGTGATCGGCTCCAGAATAGATGACTTCCGGGGCAGGTCACCCATCCCAGTACTACTCCCCATTAAATACGCTTAGCTTCGGAGTTCTTTTCAAGAACTAAGCCGATACTTCAAAAGACGCCTCGGTGATATAGAGTACAACTTAGCTACATTTGATGGTGTTACAAGGGTGGTGGCGGCCCAGGCCCATGCCCATCTGGGCAGCCAAAGGTTTGGCCTCCCAAGTGTCTGGGCGGCCAGGGTGGTGGCCGCCAAGGCCAGAGTTGGGCGGCCACTGGGTTGGCCGCCCAAGCCCATCTGTCCCACGAGTTGGGCGGCCAGGGTGTTGGCCGCCCAGACTGCAGAGTGGCAGTTGTAGATTTATGAAAAAAATCCACAAGATTTTAAAATAAATAAAATGAATTAAAATGAATTAAGAGATGATAAAGGGGGGAAAGGGAGCATGCTAGATGATTTGAAAGGAGTGTGATCGCTAGAGACGTGCGGGCCTCGAATGATATTAACAATAAATAAAAGGTGGTGATCACGAATAAATACCTTTGAAAAGCGCGGGGGATTTGTGAGGTTCACCTTCTCTTCCAATTGGTCGGTCGATGAAGAGAGCTTTTCTTTAGATTACCCTTGCAAAATAGATAAACAACCAACAAAAGAAAGTGAATTAGAAATCAAGGTGTGTGTAGCATCAAATCCTTAATATGAATAACCAATGAAGCATGGGTATGAACACACCTTGTTGGTGTTAGCCTTTGAAACCCCTATGCAAATGGTAGGTAAAATAATGATGTGATGATGGAGGTGTACAAGTGTTGCACAAAGAGAGGTGTGCTAGAGTGCAGAAGAGGGTGATTTCAATGTGATTGAGATAAGAATAAAAACAAAAGGGGAAGGAGAATATGATGCATGCAACTAATGAAGAAAATAAAATAAGAATAAGGAAAGCTTATTATTTTTCTCCAATTGGAGGAGGGCTTCAAAGATCTTCAATAGTCTTCAAGGGAGAGCTCCAAGAGGATGTAGCTTTGAGTGCTTCGGAGACTCCTCCTTGAGCCCTCAATCCAGCAACAATTCCCCAGGATCTTCAAAATTTAGCCTTAAACACAAGGGAGAGGGGGGGTCCTATTTATAGAGGTGAAATTTGAAGGTTAATTCACATTATAAAATCACATTTTAATGGGATTTGGAGGGAGATATTCATGTGACATGTGTCCTCTCAACCTTAGAAAGCCATAGGAACCCTTTCCCAAGTGAAAAAGGAGCTTAAAATGAGGAAGGAAATAGGTTCTGCATGATTCAAAATTCTGTAAGAATCCGCGTCACACAGAGTGGACGTTAATTAATTAGAGTCAATGTGGATAGACGCCAATTAGAATTTTAAATATGGAAAGTTTAGAAATTTCTAAAATTAAAAAATAATTCGCATCCACTCACCCTGACGCGAATTAGGATTTAATAAAAATTTTGGAAGGATTTAAATGCCAAAAATAGGAAATAGAATTCACGTCGGCTGTCGTGGACGCCCATTTTAAAATACACGACTTTGTAGAAAGACGTTAATTCAAAAATATGAGAATTTAAGGCATAAAATAAATAAATAAAATTCGCGTCTAGGGATCAGACGCTAATTCTTAAAGTAGCGTCTTTCTAGAAAGGCGTTAATTCAAAAATAATATTAATTTTGGCTCAAAATATGAAGAAATGAATTCGCGTCTAGGGGGTCAGATGCCAATTCTTAAAGTAGTGCCTTTCCAGAAAGACATGGATTCAAAAAATAATACGAATTTGAGTCAAAATGTGAAGAAAAGAATTCGCGTCTAGTCCCCTAGACGCTAATTCTTGAAGTGGCACCTTTCTAGAAAGGCGTTAATTCAATATTCATTGGAATTTAGCAAAAAAAGTAGAGAAAAGAATTCGCGTCCACTGTCTCGGACGCTAATTGAAGAATTCGTATCTACTGTAACGTGTTTTAATTCATGAAGGAATTGGCGTCAACTGGGAAGAGGTTTATTTAAAGAATTGGCATCTACTAGGTCTGACTCTAATTCAAAAAGAGCCCGAAAAATTAGAGAAAAATCTTGAACAAATCAATAAAAATATGAAAAAATAGGGAAAAGTTGAATAGCCAAGAAAAATGAGGAAAACCACTCAAATAATTGAATTTGATGGTCAAATTGGGGCATTATTATGCGATAGGAGATGTACTCAAAGTGATGTCAATTTTAGCATGTCTACACTGGCCACCTGTGTGGCCGCCCAGAGCTATGGGCGGCGAGTGAGTTGGCTGCCCAGCCCCTGTCAGCTGTGGTTCGACTTTTTCGCTTTCACGGGTTGGTAGTTCTTGTCTGTGCCGATTTCGTTGGCAATCCACAGAGTAGTCACCCAGTTAGAGGTTCTAAGGTGTTGTGTTCTATCCATAGCCGCCTCGTGTCGTGTTTCACGTGTACGGTGAGTTACGTACGTACCGGTAGTGTTTTGGTTGCTTTCTGATTCTTAGCAAGTTCTCACCTTTTGGCGACTTTCCCAGCTAATCGTAACTTTCATGTACATGCGTGTGCGGACCCACTTGGAAGTGGTGGAGAGCTTTTCGGGTGTTACAATTTTTACGATGGTTATCGTTGGACCCCTCGTCTTTGCAGCCTGAGTCCAAGCTGGGGAAAAATCAGCTAAAGGATCTGACCTAGAGCGCATGATCTGTGTGTACACACGTCGTTGGGGGGGTCAGACACGTGCTGACGAGTACGACCCCAGCTAGTCCTTGTTCTGTGGTTCCGTGGTTAGTGTCTCAATTTCCGCCTGGGACGTGTAGGGAGACACCAGGGGGTGCAGACTAAGACGTCAGTGGACGAATCCGGCCACGCTTCTAGTGGGTAGTGCTCCTGTCACGTGAGAGGTTTCGACTCAGGTTTCCTTCTCACGAGTTTTAGTGTTTTGGCGGCTCGGTGTCCTTGTTACTCGTGATCGAGGTGTGGTTCCTCACTGTCTTCGTAAGTCCTGTCTGGCTGAGTAGCCGTGTGTCTTGGTTGACCGGTCGAGGGTCTACCTTGTAGCCTAGATCCTAGCGTGCGTGTTTGTGGACACCAAAAAAAAAAGAAGAAAGAAAAAAAAAGAGAAAAAAAGAAAAGAAAAGAAAAGAAGAAGAAAGAAAAGAAGGAAGGGAAGAAAGAAAGAAAAATAAAATAAAAATAAATAGAAGAAGAGAAAAAAGGAAAAAGAAAAGAAGAGAAACAATAATAATAATAATAAATAATAAATAATAAATAGCATATTTATTAATAAAATAAAAGGCGGAAGACCCTCTCTCTCCCTCTCTCTCTCCCATTCGTTCTTTCTCTCTCTCTCTCTCTCGCTACTCGCCCGGTGCAAGGGGGGTCACCGGATGACCTCCCACGGCACACTCCCCCGTTCCACCGTCACACTCCCTCCACCCGACACACCACTGTGCCGGATGGCATCCACCGCACCGGTTAACCTCCCGCTTCACCTCCCACCGCGGCAAATCCAAAGACGCCCACACCCGGCGTACGCTTCCAACCAACTCCCACGGCACACACCTACTGTGCCGAATGGCACCCTTCACATCCCACCGGATGCACACTGTTTGCCTCACCGGATCAACACCCAGCCTCCCACCGGATGCACATTGTTCACCGTACCGGATGACCCCCCCCCTCTCATCACCGTCTCACCACAACCTCCATCAGAAAATGCAACAGTTGACATGACTCCATATGGTGGACAATCTTTCCGCAGTGACGATGAACCCGAAGAATTTTATTGCGGCTTTGCTAGGAAGAACAGTTTCTCAGCCAGGTTTAAACTTACCTAGGAAAATGGCAGATTTGAAACGTTAAAGAAATAAGAAATCATCGCGCTGCAATTGTGAGGCCCAGATTGTGATAAAGAAGGATTTCAAGTCAGGGACCTACACGATGGGGTTTGTTCAAATTAGCAATGTGCATGACCATGAGTTACCTGACAGCAATGAAGTAAGACATCTTCCTACCTACAGAAACATCTCAGCAGTTGATCGTGAATGCATCTTGGCTCTTTCAAAGACTGGTTGCAATGTCCAACTCATAGTGAGAGCTCTTGAAATTTAAAAAAAAGGAGCAAAGCCATGGCACTTTCTCCGATGGATGCTGCCCCTCCATCACCAACACCACCAACTGTTCCGGTGGATGAAATATTTGACCAAATACAGTCCAAACTTCCTGGGATACCATGTTTCCTTCTCTGTCTTCTTCCGGAACGGAAGGATTCTGATATTTATGGCCCTTGGAAGCGCAAGAACCTTGCAGAGTTTGGTATTGTCACTCAGTGTCCTGCTCCTACTAGAATCAATGATCAGTATGTTACGAATGTTCTTCTCAGGATCAATGCCAAACTGGGTGGTATAAATTCGTTGTTATATGTTGAGCATTCTCCTTCAATCCCTCTTATTTCTAAACTTCCTACCATAATACTTGGGATGGATGTCTCACATGGTTCACCTGGCCAATCTGATATCCCATCAATTGCTGCAGTTGTCAGTTCACGACAATGGCCTTTAATATCTCGTTATAGAGCAGCAGTGTGCACCCAATCACCGAAGGTTGAAATAATAGATTCTCTATTCAAGCCCGGATCAGATAATGAAGATTCTGGGATAGTTCGAGAACTTTTACTGGATTTCTATGTTAGCTCTGGCAAAAGGAAACCAGACCAAGTGATTATCTTTCGGGATGGTGTGAGTGAATCACAATTCAACCAGGTTCTGAATATAGAGTTGGATCAAATTATTGAGGCTTTCAAGTTTCTTGATGAGAAGTGGAATCCGAAGTTCACGATGATTGTAGCGCTGAAGAACCATCACACAGAGTTCTTCCTGCCTAATTCCCCAGATAATGTTCCACCCGGCATGCCCTTAGTGTCCTTCCACCGGCACACTACCGAACGCCCTCACCCGCTGCAGTACAAACACCCCTTGGCCGGCACACTTTGCCAGCCCCTCAACATCACACTTCTTGGGTCTTCCAGTGGCACACCCTCCTGGGCCTTTCAACGGCACGCCCCTGCAAGCTTTCAGTGGCACACTATTTCAAGCCTTCAGCGGCACACTTCTTGGGTATCCCAACGGCACAGCCTTTTGGCTTCTCAGCGGCACGCCTTGCCACCCGATGCATCTGACAGAAGAAATCTAATGCTCATGCCTTGGGATCTTTGGCGCACAGCAAGCTAGCTGAGGTGTCGCCCAGGGGTGGAGGCACGCTGGCTACCCCTCTGCCACCAAGGACGGGGAAGGTCAAATCCCATTCAATGCCAGTCACGCTTCCCGCCTTCGGCCGATCCCACCATGGGGGATATAAAAGGGCCCTCTTCTCCACAAGAAAAAAGGACACAAAGACAGAAAAAAGGGGCACTCACTGAAGCCTAAGAAGACACAGAGAGAAGAGAGAAAGGGAAGAAGGAAGCTGCTCCGGCCAAGGAGGGGGGGGGGGCTCTCCGGCAACCACCGGGCGAGAGAGAGTAAGAGAGGGAGAGTGAGCTTTTGATGTAGCAGAGGGAGTGGGGGAGAGCATGGAGCCGTCGCCCCTGCTCGACCCCAGCTCTTCTCCTACTTCTTCTTCATGTCTTTGATGCGGGACGGACACGGGGACCGACTCTACGTGGTATGAACCTCGGACTCTAGATGCGGACACGACCAGCAACACATGATGGGAGAGACACTAGGCCCGACACGGAGAGCTCCTATGGGCTATACGTCACTAACAGAAACGCAAGCTCACTCGTCGTCCCAAGCGAGGGAAACGCGAATCGTGCGCGGTTGAAGAACCGGCAGAGTTCACGGGTAGTCGACTCACTTCCGGACTCGGATCGAGTCACGGGACGGGTCACTCTCACACTCACAGCGGTGACATGGACTCACGGGCTAGTACCTATCGCTCTCTGCAGTGGCAAAAGACCATATACTAAACTAGCAAGCGAATGCCGAGAAGTTGAGACCTTTACCTCCACGCACCCGGCGTGGTGAAGATAACCCCGGCCAATTCACGGACTCCCGGTTAACACTATTACAACAGTACAATAATTTAACCCACTCCACGCAGGGAGGTAAAAGGTCACATGTGGGGTCCGAGAATCACGCAAATCGGGTTGACGGGCAGCATCTTGATGTCGCCCGGCGGTGCCGAACTCCGCGTTTTCGTGCTTTCCGAACGACGGATTCTACGAGTCCGTGGGGCCCACGGACAATGCTGTCCTCCGGATCTGCGGGGGTGGGGCCCGCTGTGATGGGGACCCCTGGTGGCGCGCCTCCATGGACGGCGGTCGGCTGAAAACACCGATCGGGGGTCGATCGGCCCCGATTCCCAATTCGTGAACTAGCTGCCCACGGATTTCTGGTTCTGTCCTCCGACGCGCGCTCCGGCGAGAATGGCCGCTGCGATTAATCCCGACGTCGAATCAGGGCGCATTAGCTATCGCTGGAAAGCTCTCTTGTAATTCTTAGACCTAGGCCCAGAGAGATCTGCTGGATCTGGTCGGATCTGGACTTTACTGAATTTACAAGCTCCTGTTGTACAGTACCCGAAACCTCAGATCTGCAGGTGAGTTGTCTGAGAACTGCCATTGACTGCAAGGTAGGTGGCAGATTCAGCTCCTAAGCTCTTCATGAAAGTTTTAGAATTTCGAAAAGGAAAACGAGAATATTTTTTGTGGACTGATTAGAGGTGGCTGTGATTTGTTATTATTTGTTTACTGGAAGGTGGTCGGATCTGGGAACATGTGCACAACACTATAGACAGCTCTGAGAACGAATTTTGAAAAATAGGTGGAGGGCTGATCAAAAATTAAGAAAAATCGTGGATGGAGGGGTTGATGGATGGAACACTAATTAAAGTTGGGAGCTACAGAAAAAAATCAAAAGATGGGTCGGAGATGTGAAACTAAGGAAAGGTGGAAATCAGAACAGGAAGCAGACAGATCTGGTAATTAAAGTTGGGAGAAAATGAAAAATCATCAAAGGGAATCTTTATGACCAACCGAATTTTGTGGGACGTTCTTGACATCTCTGGAACATCCCCTCAAAATCCCAGATCGAAAGGAGCTCGTGGATGACTGCAGAATTTCGTGGAATGGGCAGTGGTCGGCTGAAGATAGAACTCCGGCGATCCCGATGGCGGTGCGGTGGCGGCTCGTGGCGGCGGCAATGATGACCGGAACCGATAGGGAGGAGTCACACCTCCAGAAGGTAGCCTTCTCAGCTGCAAGGGGGAGAGGGAGAGAGGGAGAGGGGGGGTGCCCAAGGGCTGCTCCAAGGATTTTCCAAGTTCAAATGGCATTAATTCATCAAAAATGAAAATTACAAGCATATATAGGTTACATGTCTAATCAATCCTCAACGTTGGATCTAGGGATGGGAGATGGAGGGCTGGGATTGCATGTGACCATCCACAAAAATTAAAATTAAAAATACAAGGGGGGGGGGCAGCCCATTGATTAGGGAGGCAAGGGGGGGACATGGTAGGTGGGGGTGGGTTGGAATTGTTGGCATTTTCATTCCAATGTCCCCCCACTTGGCCCACCCTTCTAGAAGCCACCATTTGAATGGTTGACCGACCCCACATGGGGCCCTAGGGATGAGGTGGATCAATAGGAGGGGGCCTGGGGTCCCGTGGGGCCCAGGGGTCCCATTTTTACAAATAAGCCCCTCTTGCAATCAAAATTACATACCGAATAAAATGAAGTAAACACACATTAAACACAAATAAAGTCTAACTAAATATGATAAATTGGGAGACTCAAGGCGGAATCTCTAGGCTGTCTCCGAGTCAGATGGATGCTGAGGTGGCTCGAGTCGTGCTCCGTGTGCGGTACCGGTGGCTCGGCGTATCACGCCGCTCAACTGCTCGGGTGTCCGCACCAATTCTCCCCGAGTGGGAGAAACTCGACCCTGTCGAGTAAGGGTCTGCATCGCTCCTGTATCACTCCAGAAGGTCCAGATCAATCCGCTGCAACTCGCCATGTGTGATCCATGTGTCCTTGGTAGCGGGCCGTCCTCTCCATCGCACTAGGTAGCGCGGGTATGATCCACTCCTGGTAACCGTCACCTGCTCATCCAGTATATGATATATATGCTCACGCTGCCGTGATAAGGGGGCTGGAGGTGGACACTCAGGTGTGGGCTCACTCTCAATGGGAGGAGATGGCTCAAAAGGCTCACTAGGGATCACCGCTGGGTCCCTATATGCAACTAGATCCGAAATATTAAAAGTAGAGCTTATACCGTTTTCCTCGGGCAGGTCCACAACATACGTATTGGATCCAACGCGTTTCAACACTCTAAATGGACCGGCTCCGCGAGCTTGCAACTTCTTAACTGTTCCAGAGGGAAACCGTTCAGGTCTAACCCTGATCATGACATATTCGCCCTCTTGGAACTCTCGGTGGTGTCGGTGAGCATCGGCTAGCTCTTGGTAACGTGCATTGCTGGACTCAATGTGACGACGGATGTCGTCATGTAAACTCCTAACATGCTTAACAAAAAGAAAAACACACAGATGCACACACGACCCTACACAAACCTAATGTTAGTCAAACCCAATCATATGCAAGGTGGTCCAGGACATCCGAATGTGTGCCATGCATGCATTTGACATAACCGGAGGTTAATGTCATGGTGGACTCCTAGACATCCTACGATGCACCAATCATGGACATTGGGTTTGGATGTGGGAAATCCGGGAGCTTTGGGTGGTTTAGGTGGGCCGGGGGAACCAAAGTCTTCATTAACCCCAAATGAGGGTTCGGACTTATTGCCATGTGAAGGTTGCCAGGCCCGAGTAGGAGGGGTGTGATAGTGGACTTCCTTAAAGAGGTGGAATGGAGGTTGTGGGCCAAGGGCCCACGAAGAAAGGGATCGAAGGGATCAAAGAATGTGTGACCCCTCGATATGGATTCCCTCATCTCAATGTCCCATGTGTGGAATTCTAGAAGGTGTTAATGGTCACCTTCATCCACCGAAGTAGATTTTATGACAGTGTATAGAAGATAGGGCTCCTCCCTCGGGATAAAAGGAGTGAAGTCAGGCTCGGCCGGTAAGGGGAGGAGTAAAAGAACCTCCATGGTGATATGGCCCACGGTGTACACGGAGGTGATGGATCCTAAAGCGGGATGAGTGAAACTACGACCTGTGGGTCGGTTGAAGCCTGGAGCCAACAAGTGCGTAAATGTCAATTGCCGGTCCAACCCTTTAAGAAGGTCATCCAATGTATCCACATAGTGACTAGACCGAAAGTGGTGTGAAATGAATTGATGGGCACTAAAGGTAGGATAGGGTCCATAGATGGGAGGGGAGATGGAGCCAGGCCACTCTTAAGCCAGCTAAGGAGTGGCTCGGCTATAAGTAGCTTTCCCGTTAGAAACACGGGTAACTGTGGCTGAGGTGGCTCCGAATAAATATCGGAGAGTGAGGCTTCTCCAACCCTTTTATCCCCTAGGGCTAGAGAGGTCTGAGTGGGACACTGCCCGGCAAAGTGGCCAATCCCCTGGCAGCGATAACACTACTGTCGTGATCCACTACGCTCCTTGATAAGTGTGCCCTTACCCTTATCCTCCTGACGGATAGGGGGTGTAGGCAATGGAGCTCTCGTGGGTGGGGAAAGAGGATCCACCAAGATGTGGAGAGGACCTCGGGATGGCACTATAGATGGCATTGGGTTGGGGCTACCAGTTGCTACCTCCCTAGGCTCGGGTAGGAGTACATCACTAGGAGTACGTGTCCTATCCACCCCATCCAACCGGTCCAAGATCATTTGCATAAGTTCGGCAACGGAGTGGGTTGGAATAGGGATATCATGATGGACTCGCCCGTAGTCAACTGTCCTAGGATTGGGTCTTGGCTCATCTACGTGTGGGGCTCTTTGCCTCCGACTAGGACCCACTTAGTTGTAAGTGATTGGGTGGGGCCGGTTGGAGGTGACCGGTTGGGGCACGTAGACCTTCCTAAGCTCTCTCTTCATGTCCCACCATGATTCGATGGGCCATTGCCTCCTAACCTCTCTCAAGCGCTCAATGTGGTCCCACTTTTCGGTGGCCTCGTGTAGAAGCCTCTCCTTGGCAAAATAGAATTGCCCGGCTTCGGACATGGTATAACAATCAAAGTATGTGTCCATGGCGGCCTCCCACTTGAGGTAGTCGCCCGGGCCATTGGAGCCATAAAAATCCGAGACTTCGGGCCTACGGAAGTAAGTGGGTGGTTGCCAAGCCCATGGGTGGACCAACGGCCATATTGCCCGGGTGATGGAGATTCCATGTGAATTTGGCGGAACTACATGCTAGACATGCCGACACTTGGACAAGATCGACTGACTCTTATTGGACTACACACGAACTAGGAGACACAAATTGATGCAAACACCGACTAATGCACCTAGACTTAAACCAATATCCAGTACGTGGCAGAGTTAATCGATCCGAAGATCACTCCCGCAAGTGTGCGACCTCCCGATAGGCGTAGCCTAACGTTCGGACAACACCTTTTAAGATACCGAATTATCGGGATGAAATATAATTTTAAAACACCTTTTTTTGTTTTGAAAAAAAATGATGATTCTAGACTCGACTTAGACCATGATGCATGCAAGACTTATGCAAGACTACCCTAGACTCAACTCGCTCTGATACCAAACTGATGCGGGACGGACACGGGGACCGACTCTACGTGGTATGAACCTCGGACTCTAGATGCCGACACGACCAGCAACACATGATGGGAGAGACACTAGGCCCGACACGGAGAGCTCCCATGGGCTATACGTCGCTAACAGAAACGCAAGCTCACTCGTCGTCCCAAGCGAGGGAAATGCGGATCGTGCGCGGTTGAAGAACCGGCAGAGTTCACGGGTAGTCGACTCACTTCCGGACTCAGATCGAGTCCCGGGACGGGTCACTCTCACACTCACAGCAGTGACATAGACTCACGGGCTAGTACCTATCGCTCTCGGTAGTGGCAAAAGACCATATACTAAACTTGCAAGCGAATGCCAAGAAGTTGAGACCTTTACCTCCACGCACCCGGCGTGGCGAAGACAACCCCGGCCAATTCACGGACTCCCGGTTAACAATATTACAATAGTATAATAATTTGACCCACTCCATGCAGGGAGGTAAAAGGTCACATGTGGGGCTCGGGAATCACGCAAATCGGGTTGACGGGCAGCATCTTGATGTCGCCCGGCGGTGCCGAACTCCGCATTTTCGTGCTTTCCGAACGGCGGATTCTACGGGTCCGTGGGGCCCACGGACGGCGCTGTCCTCCGGATCTGCGGGTGTGGGACCCGCTGTGATGGGGACCCCTGGTGGCGCGCCTCCACGGACGGCGGTCAGCCGGAAACACCGATCGGGGGTCGATCGGCCCCGATTCCCAATTCGTGAACTAGCTGCCCACGGATTTCTGGTTCTGTCCTCCGACGCGCGCTCCGGCGAGAATGGCCGCTGCGATCAATCCCGACGTCGGATCAGGGCGCATGAGCTATCTCTGGAAAGCTCTCTTGAAATTCTTCGATCTAGGCCCATAGCGATCTGCTGGATCTGGTCGGATCTGGACGTTACTGAATTTACAAGCTTCTGTTGTATAGTACCCGAAACCTCAGATCTGCAGGTGAGTTGTCTGAGAACTGCCATTGACCGCAAGGTAGGTGGCAGATTCAGCTCCTAAGCTCTTCATGAAAGTTGTAGGATTTCAAACAATGAAAATGAGGATATTTTTTGTGGATTGATTAGAGGTGGCTGTGATTTGTTATGATTTGTTTACTAGAAGGTGGTCGGATTTGGGAACATGTGGACATCACTGTAGCTAGCTTTGAGAACGAATTTTGAAAAAAAGGTGGAGGGCTGATCAAAAATCAAGAAAAATCGTGGGTGGAGGGGTTGATGGATGGAACTCCAAGAAAAGTTGGGAGCTCCAGAAAAAATCAAGAGATGGGTCGGAGATGTGAAACTCAGGAAAGGTGGAAATCAGAACAGGAAGCAGACAGATCTGGTAATTAAAGTTGGGAGAAAACGAAAAATTATCAAAGGGGATCTTTATGACCAACCAAATTTTGTGGGACGTGCTTGACACCTCTGGAACATCCCCTAAAAATCCCAGATCGAAAGGAGCTCGTGGCTGACTGAAGAATTTCGTGGAAGGGGCAATGATTGGCTGAAGACATAACTCCGGCGATCCCGATGGCGGTGCGGTGGCGGCTCGTGGCGGCGACAATGATGACCGGAACCGATAGGGAGGAGTCACACCTCTAGAAGGTAGCCTTCTCAGCTGCAAGGGGGAGAGGGAGAGAGGGAGAGGGGGGGTGCCCAAGGGCTGCTCCAAGGATTTTCCAAGTTCAAATGGCATTAATTCATCAAAAATGAAAATTACAAGCATATATAGGTTACATGTCTAATCAATCCTCAACCGTTGGATCTAGGGATGGGAGATGGAGGGCTGGGATTGCATGTGACCATCCACAAAAATTAAAATTAAAAATACAAGGGGGGGGGGAGCCCATTGATTAGGGAGGCAAGGGGGGGACATGGTAGGTGGGGGTGGGTTGGAATTGTTGGCATTTTCATTCCAATGTCCCCCCACTTGGCCCACCCTTCTAGAAGCCACCATTTGAATGGTTGACCGACCCCACATGGGGCCCTAGGGATGAGGTGGATCAATGGGAGGGGGCCTGGGGTCCCGTGGGGCCAAGGGGTCCCATTTTTACAAATAAGCCCCTCTTACAATCAAAATTACATACCAAATAAAATGAAGTAAACACACATTAAACACAAATAAAGTCTAACTAAATATGATAAACGGGGAGACTCAAGGCGGAGTCTCCAGGCTGTCTCCGAGCCAGATGGATGCTGAGGTGGCTCGAGTCGTGCTCCGTGTGCGGTACCGGTGGCTCGGCGTATCACGCCGCTCAACTGCTCGGGTGTCCGCACCAATTCTCCCCGGGTGGGAGAAACTCGACCCTGTCGAGTAAGGGTCTGCATCGCTCCTGTATCACTCCAGAAGGTCCAGATCAATCCGCTGCAACTCACCATGTGTGATCCATGTGTCCTCGGTAGCGGGCCGTCCTCTCCATCGCACTAGGTAGCGCGGGTATGATCCACTCCTGGTAACCGTCACCTGCTCATCCAGTATATGATCTATATGCTCACGCTGCCGTGATAAGGGGGCTGGAGGTGGACACTCAGGTGTGGGCTCACTCTCAATGGGAGGAGATGGCTCAAAAGGCTCACTAGGGATCACCGCTGGGTCCCTATATGCAACTAGATCCGAAATATTAAAAGTAGAGCTTATACCGTTTTCCTCGGGCAGGTCCACAACATACGTATTGGATCCAACGCGTTTCAACACTCTAAATGGACCGGCTCCGCGAGCTTGCAACTTCTTAACGGTTCCAAAGGGAAACCGTTCAGGTCTTACCCTGATCATGACATATTTGCCCTCTTGGAACTCTCGGTGGTGTTGGTGAGCATCGGCTAGCTCTTGGTAACGTGCATTGCTGGACTCAATGTGACGACGGATGTCGTCATGCAAACTCCTAACATGCTTAACAAAAAGAAAAACACACAGATGCACACACGACCCTACACAAACCTAATGTTAGTCAAACCCAATCATATGCAAGGTGGTCCAGGACATCCGAATGTGTGCCATGCATGCATTTGACATAACCGGATGTTAATGTCATGGTGGACTCCTAGACATCCTACGATGCACCAATCATGGACATTGGGTTTGGATGTATGAAATCCGGGAGCTTTGGGTGGTTTAGGTTGTCCGGGGGAACCAAAGTCTTCATTACCCCCAAATGACGGTTCGGACTTATTGCCATGTGAAGGTTGCCAGGCTCGAGTAGGAGGGGTGTGATAGTGGACTTCCTTAAAGAGGTGGAATGGAGGTTGTGGGCCAAGGGGCCTACGAAGAAAGGGATCAAAGAATGTGTGACCCCTCGATATGGATTCCCTCATCTCAATGTCCCATGTGTGGAATTCTAGAAGGTGTTGATGGTCACCTTCATCCACCGAAGTAGATGGGACAGTGTATAGAAGATAGGGCTCCTCCCTCGGGAAAAAAGGAGTGAAGTCAGGCTCGGCCGGTAAGGGGAGGAGTAAAAGAACCTCCATGGTGATATGGCCCACGGTGTACACGGAGGTGATGGACCCTAAAGCGGGATGAGTGAAACTACGACCTGTGGGTCGATCGAAACCTGGAGCCAACAAGTGCGTAAATGTCAATTGCCGGTCCAACCCTTTAAGAAGGTCATCCAATGTATCCACATAGTGACTAGACCGGAAGGTGGTGTGAAACGTATTAATCAAGGGTGTTCCCCTCTCCAAGGAGATGTAAATAATGCCCTGACCTTTATGGCACGGCGGGATCTGGTCCCGACATGAACTACACATTCGTTTGACGAAGTCAGATCGTGCGCACCTGTGGCTCTTCAGAGCCCAAATAAATCGTCACTTCGTGACTGGCACGCCCACGCACTTGATAAACCAATAAACAAATAAATCATGATTTTAATGATAGAAAGTGCGTCCACAAGTCTGGCACGTCCGGTGGGACCAAAACCACTCTTCATCTCTTCGCCGGGATTAAGGGCCTTATTGCCCCTTCTTAAAGTACTAATTATTTGATCTTCAATTGCAGGGTTGCATTCCTGAGATCACGATGGCCATCTCCTGCGGACCGCTTGCGGTTGCCAGCCATGTCACCCATGGCTACTCGGCCGTGCCGATGCAGTTCGGCAGCTTCCCGCCCATCGTCGGCTTCCCCAACTTCTTGGGGGTCACATTCGTTGAACTCTTGGGGACCCAGGAGGTGGACTGCGTCGCCACTGCAACGACGACATCAGACAAGACCAAGGTGATCGATTGCTACGTCCACCAACCTGCTCCTTGTGCCTCCGTCAATCGGAAGTGCTCACCAGCTGCCAGGCGGGTAGCCAAGAAGAACACCGGCATACTGCACGGCCAGTTATCTGCTTCGGGCAAGTCCGTTCTTATCGGAGGAGTCCAACTTTTCTTGAATGGCCGCCATGCCAGGATTACACCTGAGAGGGTGATTGCCCCGGACTCGAGCTCGGCTGAATCGATAGGGATAAATGAAACAATGATAGAGCAGATGATAGAAAAGAAGCTGGCAGATCGAGGTGGTGGTGATTATGCCTCATTCGATGCATACAAGGTGTTGTACCCGGTCCACCATCATGTTAAAAAGCTACCTCCCAGCGTCAGTAAGCCGTTGAAATTTGATAAATTCAATGGACAAGGATCACCGAAGGGGCACATAGCCTATTACATCATTGTGATTGGTGATTTGGCGACCGATGAGTCTTACTTATTAAAGTACTTTGGGTCCTCACTGACGGGACTTGCTTTTGAATGGTACTCCAACCTGCTAGCTGGAGCAATCAATGATTGGTCGGATATGCAGCACCAATTCCGGGAGCAGTTCCACATAGTCGAAAGAGAAATAACCATGGCTAAGCTCTGTACCTCCAAGCAGAGGCATGATGAAACCGGCTTGGACTATATCATAAGATAACGAAATCTCAGCATGAGATGCAAACGTCCGCTGCACCAAGAGGATGTAGTTCAAATATGCAAACAGAACCTGAGGCCGGATATCCTCGAGAGGATGATCGGGAGTGATATTAAGACTTTCGACCGGCCAAACAATGTGGTGGCCGAGATCGAGACCTTCTTCTCCAGCTATCCTCACATTCCCACTTCTGCAAGCCAGAGGACCCGATTTGTCGATAAGCGGCCAGAGTCGAAGGAAGCTTGCACGATCAACTCTGAAGAATTGGGGCCGCAGAAGAATAGAGGCAAAGGGCTTGTTAACCCTTCACTTGCTGAACCCAATGAACCACAAGAGGGCCCGTCCCTGCGGACCAAAATGAAGAAGCTATATTCTTTTCCTAAGGAGAGGACCCTGGCCTGATTTGAATGGGCCACCCAATATAACAAAGGCACCCTCCCAGAGCCAAAGAGGCCGACGAGTGCTAGCAGAAAAGACGATCCCCACTTCTGCTCGTATCATCAGATGATCAGTCACTCTATTGAAGATTGCTATCCATTCAAAGATGCCATTGAATGGCTGATCCGAAGGGGGGAGCTCCAGATGGGCGATCACAAGGTTGACCCTCCACTTCCTCATGAGTTGCCCGATCTTAAAAGGGCGGTCAATATGGTGTCTTTGCACCCGCTACCACCAGAAGGGTCAAGGCCTTCCACAAAGAAGAATGAAAGGAGGAAGCTGAAGGTCAAAGGGAAGGGGGTTACCCTCTCTTGCGATACATTGTCTAGCCTTCCCGGCACGAGCCAAGCCGCTAAGGAAAGAAATGAAGAATAATGTTGTCCACCGCCCGTCAGAGAGGTGCGCCACCATACTCCCTCTCCACGTGAGAACATGGGAGCTAGAATGCCAACTTTTGAAGCATGGGATTCCCCCGGCAATGTTGACGAGACGCGGCTGGCCCCGCCCAGAATCCACACGGAAGGCAGCACTTCCTGCTCCCCTTAACCTGACCTTGCTATAGTAGCAGAACTATATCAAAAGTTTCAGGAGACTGAAGTGCTAAGAAGGAAATTAAGCAAAATGGGTCTATACCTAGTTATACCCGGACAAGCCGGGTCACCTCCTGAAGTTCCGCAAAGCGACGCTAAGCCCCGAGTGAGACATGATTATACAGGTGGCACCCCCTCTCAGCATCTTCACCACACGCCTCCCGCGCATCCCCCGGCTCCCCGAACATGTCAGGGGGCAGCTAGCACATCTCGCGCCATGTCATCCATGGCCCCGCTTCCACAACCGACTGTCTTGAGCCGCGGCTTTTTGGCTCCGCCAATAATGAGTAAGCCGAGAATGGAGCGTGCTACTAAACTAAAGCTAGCCGAAGAAGAAATCACCCAGGCAACGCTGTATACGACCAGATAGAGGAATGATGAATATGCCTCAGATTACATTCGGTGGTGGAGGGACCTCGATGCAAGGTGCAGACACTCGCCCAACTACCAGGACGCTCTCCAAATATGCAAGCACAACATGAAGACGCACCGCCTGCTGAGTGCGATTGGCGTCGAAATTAAATCCTTCGAACAACTGGATGATCTTGCGATGGATGTTGAAGACCTCTTGGCAAAACATTGCCCGTCTACTGCTGGTGCGGACACCAGAGCACATGAGCGGCACGCGTCGGTGAGCCACCGATACCGTACGCGGAGCACCACTCGAGCCTCCTCAGCGTCCATCTGGCTCAGAGACAACCTGGAGACTCCCCCTTGAGTCTCGACATTTATCATATTTGTCTAGACTTTATTTGTGTGTAATGTGTGTTTGTTTCATTTTATTCGGTTTGTAATTTTGATTGTAAGAGGGGTTTATTTGTAATAGGGGACCCCTGGGTCCCACGGGCCCCCCATCCCTCCTCCCATTGATCCACCTCACTCCTAGGGCCCATGTGGGGTCAGTCAACCATTCAAATGAAGGCTTCTAGAAGGGTGGGCCAAGTGGGGGACAAGTGTTATTAGAAGTCAAGGTTGGCCACCAACCTTGGCCCTTGGTCAAGGGGGCGCCCCCCTCTCACTATCATGAAGTTTATTTATTTATTTTATTTTGTGGTTGGTCACATCTAATCCAAGCCATCCATTCCCCCATCCCTAGATCCAAGGGTGGATATTGGATTAGATATGTAACCTATATAAGCTTGTATTTTCCATTTTGGATAGAATTAATGCATTTGAAATCTGAAAAATTGTTGGAGCAAGGCCTTGGCCGCCCCCTTCCTCTCTCCTCCCTCTCCCCCTTGCAGCTGTGACGGTTGCCATTCTGAGGTGTGACGCCTCCCCTATCAGTTCCGGTCGCCGCCGCCGCCGCCACGAGCCGCCATCGCGCCTCCCCCATTGTCGCCGGTGTTCTGTCCATCCAGGACAGAGGTGTCTTCTCCGAATTCCTGCTCTCCACCCCGTAGTGTTCTTGATCTGGGATTTTGAGGGGATGTTCCAGAGGTGTTCCCCACAATCCACAAAAATTGGTTGGTCATGAATCTTCCATTTGATAATTTTCCATTTTCGTCCAACCTATTTTCCCAGATCTGTCTGCTTGCTGTTTAGATTTCCACCCGCCCTGTGTTTCCAGTGTTCGGACCCCTTTTTGATTTTTCCTAGAGCTCCAAATTTTACTGGGAGTTTTATCCATCAACCCCTCCCTCCATAATATTTTTTGAATTTTTATCAGCCCTTCACCTATTTTTCAAAAATTGTTTTCAGAGCTAGCTACAGTGCTGTCCACCTCTGTCCAGATACGACCACCTGCCAGTGAAAAAATCATAACAAATCATAGCCTCCACCAATCCTTCCAAAAAAAATATTTTCGCTTTCCTTGTTCAAATACCTACAACTTTGGTGAAGCGCTCAGGAGGTGAATCGGCCATTTACCTCACGGTCAATGGCAGTTCTCAGACAACTCACCTGCAGATCTGAGAGTTTGGGTACTATACAATAGGAACTTTAAAATTCAACGAAGTCTAGATCCGCATAGATCCAGGTCCTCTCTTTAGGCCTATATTGAAGGATTTCAAGAGAGCTTTCCAACGATAGCTCCTGTGTCCCGATCCGACATCGAGATTGGTCGCAGCGGCCGATCTCGCCGGAGCGCGCGCTGGAAAATAGAAACCAGAATCTGTGGGCAGCCACTTCACAACGTGGAGATCGGAGCCGATCGGCCACCGACCGGAGTTTCCGGCCGACCGCCATCCAGGAAGGGGCGCCACCAGGGGTCCCCATCACAGCGGGCCCCACCCCAACAGGTCGGGAGGATAGCGCCATCCGTGGGCCCCACGGACCCGTAGATCACGCCGTCCGGACAGCACGAAAATGCGGAGTTCGGCACCGCCGGGCGACATCAAGATGCTGCCTGTCAACCCGATTCGCGTGATTCCCAGGCCCCACATGTGACCTATTACCTCCCTGCGTGGAGTGAGTCAAATTTTTGTACCACTGTAAAATTGTTTAACTGGGAGTCCGTAAATCGGCCGGTGTTGTCTTCGCCACGCCGGGTGCGTGGAGGTAACGGTCTAAACTTCTCGGCGTTACTTTGCTTAGCTAGTATATGGTCTTATGCCGCTGCGAGAGTGTAGGTTCCTAACCCGTGTGTTCATGTCACCGCTGTGAGTGTGAGAGTGACCCATCCCGCGACTCGATCCGAGTCCGGAAGTTGAGTCAGACTACCTTGAACTCTGCCGGTTCCTTAACCGCGCACGATCCACGCTTTCCCTCGCATGGGACGACGAGTGAGTTTGCACTTCTATTAGCGACGTGTAGCCCATAGGAACTCTTAGTGTCGAGCTGAGGTCGCTCTAGTAGTCGTGTCATTGCTGGTCGAGTCGTGTCCGTCTCATATAGTGTCGTCTCCTCAGTCCGTCCCGCATCAACTGCTGTCCAGAATTGTGAACATAGGCCGACTGATGAGTCACCGGCACAAATGGAGACAAATCCTGCTGACCTTGAGTCCTTTGGGCAACGACGGAAGAAATTGAAAGAGGCGGCTGGCCCTCCCTCCACTAAGCCCTTTGAGCGGCACTTTTTATTGAGGGGCAAAATGATGAAACCCTATTCCTTTCCAAAGGATAAGACTCGGGCTCTCTTTGAGTGGGCCCAAGAATATGGCAAAGTAATGCTCTGAGAGCCCAAGAGACCGAATGAGGCAGAAAGAAAAGATGACCTCTAGTTTTGCCTATACCATCGAGGGCTGGGGTATTCTATTGAGGACTGCTACATATTCAAAGACATCATATAAGGCCTAATTAACTCGGGTGAATTGCAAATGGGCAAGTATAAGGTGGAACCACCGTGCCCTCACCAGATGCCTGCCTTTAAGGCAGCGGCTAACAAGGCCCCTCTGCGTTGGTCGGAGCAGCACAAGCACTAAATGGTGCCTCGGGCCCCATGCGCCCCCGCTACCATCTGTTCACATGATGTTTCATGAAGAGAACAAGCCACCCTGTGCAGGGATTTGCTTCGAGCAACTTCTTCACTTATTCACCCCCGTCTTGGGGGCACCTTGAGCTGTAATGTCATTTGAGCATCTATAGGCCCCGCTGAACCTGTAAGGGCACTTGGGCAGCTTAACAGCCCGCTGAAGACATGGAAATTCCATGATTTGCTTGAGGCCTGCCGGGTCTATAAATGTTTGGGGTGGCAACCCGCCGCGAGTGCTGTCCGTCTGATAGCCGACTTAAATCCCTCATTCACAGGGATCATTTGCCATGCTTTATGCCAAAAAAAAAAGAAAATGAAGAGAAGAAAAGAGAGCAAAGAAACAAAAAAGAAAAAAAAGGAAGAGCAAGCGAAGAACAAGAAGAAGAGAAGAAAAGAGAACAAAAAGAAGAGAGAAAAGATGAACAGAAGTACAAAGAAGGGAGGTGTCATCGGTGTTCATCAACCCCCCCTCTCAACGATCCTTCGACTTTGCAGCCTACTCTCAAGGCCCGTTGGCATACACGGCCTACTCTCTTGATGTCTCTGGGCTCCGATAGCCCGCTTTCCTTATTTTTGGCTCTTGCAGTCTACTTCCAAATTTTGGCTCTTGTAGCATGCTTCCCAACTTCGGCTCTTTGCAGCATGCTTCTCAACTTCGGCTTTTGTAGACTCCTTCTCAACTTCGGCTTTCACAGCCCATTTTCCTGATTTCGGTCTTCATGGCCCGCTTCCCAATCTTTGACTTTATAGCATGCTTCTCAGACTTTGGCCTTTGTCACATGCTTCCCAATTTTGGCTTTTGCGGCCCGCTTTCCTAATTTCGACCTTCACGGCCCGCTTCCCAATCTTTGGCTTTATAGCCTGCTTCCTCAACCTTTGGCTTTTATAGCCTGCTTTCCCGACCTCTGGATTTTGTAGCCTGCTTCCCAACCTCTGCTTTTGTAGCCTGCTTCCTCAACCTTTGGCTATTGTAGCCTGCTTCCCAGACTTTGGCATTTGTAGCCTGCTTTCCCAACTTCGGCTCTCGTAGCCCGCTTTCCCAACTTCGGCTCTTTGCAGCCCGCTTCCAAACTTCGGCTCCATACAGCCTGCTTCACAAACCTCGGCTCTCGCAGCCTGCTTCCCAATCTCGGCTCTTGCATCCCGCTTCCCGACTTTCGGCTCTCGTAGCCCGCTTTCTCAATTTTGGCTTTTGTAGCCTACTTCTCAGAATCTCGGCTCTCGAAGCCTACTTCCCAGAATTTTGGCTCTTGGAGCCTGCTTCCCAAAATTTTAGCTCTTGTAGCCTGCTTCACAAACCTCGGCTCTCGAAGCCCGCTCCCATATTTTGACTTTTATAGCCTGCTTCACAAACCTCGGCTCTTGAAGCCCGCTCCCATATTTTGGCTTTTATAGCCTGCTTCCTAGTATCGCTCGGCTCTTATAGCCCGCTTTCCTGATTTTAGCCTTTGTAGCCTACTTCCCAACTTCGGCTCTTTGCAGCCCGCTTCTCAACTTCGGCTTGTAGTCCGCTTCCCCGACATTCTAGCTTCTGTAGCCCACTTCCCTCTAGCTTTTGTAGCCTGCTTCCCCAACCCTTGGCTCTTGTAGCATGCTTCCCAGACTTTGGCCTTTGTAGCATGCTTTCCCCACTTCGGCTCTCGCGGCCCGCTTCCCAATTTCAGCTCTCGTAGCCCGCTTTCCCAACTTCGGCTCTTTGTATCCCGCTTCCCAACTTCGGCTCCCTACAGCTTGCTTCACGGACCTCGGCTCTCACAGCATGCTTCCCAATCTCGGCTCTTGCAGCCCGCTTCCCGACTTTCGGCTCTCGTAGCCCGCTTTCCCAATCTTTGGCTTTATAGCATGCTTCTCAGACTTCGGCCTTTATAGCCTGCTTCCCAATTTTGGCTCTTGTAGCCTGCTTCCCAACTTTGGCTCTTTGTAGCCTGCTTCCCAACTTCGGCTCTCTGCAGCCCGCTTCTCAGCTTCGGCTTTTATAGCCTACTTCCCAGCTTCGGCTCTTCACAGCCTACTTCCCAATTTTGGCTCTTGTAGCCTACTTCCCAACTTCGGCTCCTTACAGCCCGCTTCCCAACTTCGGCTTATAGCCCACTTCCCCGACATGCTGGCTTCTATAGCCCACTTCCCTTTGACCTTCGTGACTTGCTTCCTGATTTTGGCTCCCATAGCCTGCTTCTCAATTTTGGCTCTTGTAGCCTGCTTCCTAACTTTGGCTCTTTGTAGCATGCTTCCCAACTTCGGCTCTTTGCAGCCCGCTTCTCAGCTTCGGCTTTTACAGCCTACTTCCCAGCTTCGGCTCTTCATAGCCCTCTTCCCAATTTTGGCTCTTGTAGCCTGCTTCCCAGCTTCGGCTCTTTGCAGCCCGCTTCTCAACTTCGGCTTGTAGCCTGCTTCCCCGACATTCTATCTTTTGTAGCCCACTTCCCTTTGGCCTTCGTGGCATGCTTCCCGATTTTGGCTCCCGTAGCCTGCTTCCCCGATCTTTGGCTCTCGTAGCCTACTTTCCTTAATTTCGGCTCTTGCAGCTTGCTTCCCAACGTTGGCTCTTGCAACCTGCTTCCCTTTGGCCTTCGTGGCCTGCTTCCCAATTTCAGCTCCCGATGCCTGCTCCCCCAACCTTTAGCCTTGGTAGCCCGTTTCCCAACATCTCCCGGCTTCTACGGCCTGCTTCCCTAATGCCCCTCGGCTTTTCTGGCCTACTTCCCGGCATCTTTTGGCCCTTATGGCCCGCTCCCCTAATGTCCCTTGGCTTCTATAGCCCGCTTCCCTAATATCCTTTCGGCCCTTTTCGGTCTGCTTCCTTGATACCTTTACTATCACTACGCTTATACGTAACAACTATATGTTCTTACAAAAAAAAAAAAAGAAAGCGAAACAAAAGAGACAAAAAAATGCTTGGCTACCCTGCTTGCATGCTTGCTTATAATATAGAATAATACACCTCCTTGAAATTTTCTAGGACCATGTTTCCTTGCTAAATAACAATGCTCCATTGCCGAATGCATGTGCGTCACGGCATACGCTCAAAGGGAACCCAATTATCGCGGGTGCACACGTCAAGGGGAAGAGTCATGGCTAAATTACTAAACTCACAAAATAAACCCGAGGCAACACTCCTACGCTTCGCACTTAATGTGTTCAATGGCCTTTGACCATAGGGATTGCCTGACTTTCTTCTTAGCACTCTACGGATGCTTGAATTCCTGCACTCGCGTGAAAGGTAATCGTGAGGAAAAAGCTGCCTACCCCCATTAAAAAAATTGATGAAAAAAAACCAGAGAGAAACGTGAATCCGAGTAGTCGGGAATCCCCACTGAAACAAATGAGGAGACTCGCGCGAAATGGTGAAGCGAATTGCCACGAGGACGAAGCCTAGTAGTCGGGAATCCCATTGAGACACATGAGGAGACTTGCGTCAAACGGTGAAATCCGTAATAGAATTATAACAAGGATGAAGCCTAGTAGCCGGGAATCCCCATTGAGACACATGAGGAGACTCGGGCCAAACGGTGGAATCCGTAATAGAATTATAATAAGGATGAATCCTAGTAGTCGGGAATCCCCATTGAGACACATGAGGAGACTCGCGCCGAACGGTGAAATCCGCTATCAAAATAAACAGATGGGGGCTGTGTGAAGCTACCGAAACCGAGAGCCTGAAACGTATGTGTAGGCGCTAGAGTAATCCTCGAGTGTTGCTTAGAAAGCTTGCATATCCCTATGTTCAGGGCCTTTTGTTCACATGTTTACTCCTCCACGCCACAGAAAATTACCTCGGGTGAAGATTGTAAGTTTGAGCTACGCATGAGAACCATGTGATATCCCCTTGACGGTGCATCACCCCTTAGTTGTGCCTCCTGGCACGCACTGTGTCTGTGAATTATGGGCGATGTCCTTATCCCATCCCCTATAGAGGGCGATACCTTATGTATATTTGTGTTATGACTGCTGACGCCATGCTTGCATGCTTAGATGAAGAAATAAATTAAAAAAATCAATTTAAAAAAAATTAGTTTTGGCTATCGCAGCATGCTTTCCCAGTTTTGGCTCGTAGAGCCCAATCTCGGCCCTCACGGCCTACTTCATGCCCTCACGGCTTGTTAATCTCTTAACTTCGGCTTCCATAGTCTGCTTCTCAATTTCAGCTTTTATAGCATGCTTCCCAACATCCCTTCAGCCCTCGTGGCCCCAATTGCAGCCTTCGGGCCTGCTCTCCTAACTTCGGCTCCCGTAGCCTGCTGCCCTGATTCTGGCCCTTGTGGCCCACTTTTCCGGTTCGGGTTTTATGGCCAGTACCCCCAGCGCATCAAAGAACAGAATACCCTTTCACCCTGGCCCGAGCCTGTCTTTCGGGTGAGGAATCAACCCTCTTTCCTTGCGCTGACACTAGCATGTGTCAACGCCTTGACCATATCTCCGTCCCTTCGGGTAACGAATACCTCTTTTGATTCAGACCTTCCGTCCAGATCATTGAATTAACAAACTCTTCTTTCCGTCCCCTTTAGGTGACAAATATCCCTTCTGATTCGGACCTTCCATCCAGATCATTAAAGGAATAAACTCCTCTCTCCGCCCTTTGGGCGACGAATATCCCTTTTGAATCAACGAGCTCTTCTTCTCGCTCATTTTCGGCGACGAACATCATCCCTTGTGATTTGGACCTGCTGTCTAGGTCATTCAAGGCACAAACCCTTCTCTCCGTCCCCTGTCGGGTGACGAGTATCCTCCCTTTTGATTTGGACCTCCCGTCCGGATTATTAAAGGAACAAACTCTTCCATCCGTCCCTTCGGGCGACGAATTCCTCTTTTGAATCAACAAACTCTTCTCTCCATCCCCTCAGACGATGAACATCTCTTTTGAATCAACAAACTCTTCTCTCTATCCCTTCGGGTGACGAATAACCCGTTTGATCCGGACCACCTGTCCAGGTCATTAAATGAATAAACTCTTCTCCCCGTCCCACCAGGCTTCCAATACCTCCAGGCTCTAGCAGCCCAATCTCAACTTTGGCTCTCATAGCCTGCTGCCCGATTTTGGTCCACGTGGTCTGATTTCTAGACCTCAATCTCGGTCTGTGGACCTGCTCTCCTAATCACGATAATGAATCTCTCAAACAGGTTGCACCCGCACGCCCTGCTCTGCTCATCCTTTGCTCGCGTCACCCGCGGATGGGGGGCATTTGTAGACACCAAAAAAAAAGAAGAAAGAAAAAAAAGAGAAAAGAAAAGAAAAGAAAAGAAGAAGAAAGAAAAGAAGGAAGGGAAGAAAGAAATAAAAAAATAAAAAAAATAAAAAAATAAAAAAAAAAATAGAAGAAGAGAAAAAGAAAAAAAGAAAAGAAAAGAAAAGAAAAGAAATAATAATAATAAATAATATATATATATATATATATATTAATAAAATAAAAGAGGGATGGCCCTCTCTCTCCCTCTCTCTCTCCCATTCGTTCTTTCTCTCTCTCTCTCTCTCTCTCTCTCTCTCTCTCTCTCGCTACTTGCCCGATGCAAGGGGGGTCACCGGATGACCTCCCACGGCACACTCCCCCGTTCCACCGTCACACTCCCTCCACCCGACACACCACTGTGCCGGATGGCATCCACCGCACCGGTTAACCTCCCGCTTCACCTCCCACCGCGGCAAATCCAAAGACGCCCACACCCGGCGCATGCCTCTAACCAACTCCCACGGCACACACCTGCTGTGCCGGATGGCACCCTTCACATCCCACCGGATGCACACTGTTTGCCTCATCGGATCAACACCCATCCTCCCACCGGATGCACACTGTTCACCGTACCGGATGACCCCCCCTCTCATCACCGTCTCACCACAACCTCCATCGGAAAATGCAACAGTTGACATGACTCCATATGTTGGACAATCTTTCCGCAGTGATGATGAACCCGAAGAATTTTATTGCGGCTTTGCTAGGAAGAATAGTTTCTCAGCCAGGTTTAAACCTACCTAGGAAAATGGCAGATTTGAAACGTTAAAGAAATAAGAAATCATCGCGCTGCAATTGTGAGGCCTAGATGGTGATAAAGAAGGATTTCAAGTCAGGGACCTGCACGAGGGGGTTTGTTCAAATTAGCAATGTGCATGACCATGAGTTACTTGACAGCAATGAAGTAAGACATCTTCCTAGCTACAGAAACATCTCAGCAGTTGATCGTGAATGCATCTTGGCTCTCTCAAAGACTGGTTGCAATGTCCAACTCATAGTGAGAGCTCTTGAAATTAAAAAAAAAGGAGCAAAGCCATGGCACTTTCTCCGATGGATGCTGCCCCTCCATCACCAACACCACCAACTGTTCCGGTGGATGAAATATTTGACCAAATACAGTCCAAACTTTCTGGGATACCATGTTTCCTTCTCTGTCTTCTTCCGAAACGGAAGGATTCTGATATTTATGGCCCTTGGAAGCGCAAGAACCTTGCAGAGTTTGGTATTGTCACTCAGTGTCCTGCTCCTACTAGAATCAATGATCAGTATGTTACGAATGTTCTTCTCAGGATCAATGCCAAACTGGGTGGTATAAATTCGTTGTTATATGTTGAGCATTCTCCTTTAATCCCTCTTATTTCTAAACTTCCTACCATAATACTTGGGATGGATGTCTCACATGGTTCACCTGGCCAATCTGATATCCCATCAATTGCTGCAGTTGTCAGTTCACGACAATGGCCTTTAATATCTCGTTATAGAGCAGCAATGCGCACCCAGTCACCGAAGGTTGAAATAATAGATTCTCTATTCAAGCCCGGATCAGATAATGAAGATTCTGGGATAGTTCGGGAACTTTTACTGGATTTCTATGTTAGCTCTGGATCAAGGAAACCAAACCAAGTGATTATCTTTCGGGATGGTGTGAGTGAATCACAATTCAACCAGGTTCTGAATATAGAGTTGGATCAAATTATTGAGGCTTTCAAGTTTCTTGATGAGAAGTGGAATCCGAAGTTCACGGTGAAGCGCTGAAGAACCATCACACATAGTTCTTCCTGCCTAATTCCCCAGATAATGTTCCACCTGGCACGCCCTTAGTGTCCTTCCACCGGCACACTGCCGAACGCCCTCACCCGATGTAGTACAATCACCCCTTGGCCGGCACACTTTGCCAGCCCCTCAACAGCACACTTCTTGGGTCTTCCAGCGGCACACCCTCCTGGGCCTTTCAATGGCACGCCCTTGCAAGCTTTCAGTGGCACTCTATTTCAAGCCTTCAGCGGCACACTTCTTGGGTCTCCCAACAACACAGCCTTTTGGCTTCTCAGTGGCACGCCTTGCCACCCGGTGCATCAGACAGAAGAAATCTAACGCCCATGCCTTGGGATCTTTGGCACGCAACAAGCTAGCTGAGGTGTCGCCCAGGGGTGGAGGCACGCTAGCTACCCCTCTGCCACCAAGGACGGGAAAGGTCAAATCCCATTTAATGCCAGTCACGCTTCCCGCCTTCGGCCGATCCCGCCATGGGGGATATAAAAGGGCCCTCTTCTCCACAAGAAAAAAGGACACAGAGACAGAAAAAAGGGGCACCCACTGAAGCCTAAGAAGACACAGAGAGAAGAGAGAAAGGGAAGAAGGAAGCTGCTCCGGCCAAGGAGGGGGGGGGGGCTCTCCGACAACCACCGGGCAAGAGAGAGTAAGAGAGGGAGAGTGAGCTTTTGATGTAGCGGAGGGAGTGGGGGAGAGCATGGAGCCGTCGCCCCTGCTCGACCCCAGCTCTTCTCCTACTTCTTCTTCTTCATGTCTTTCTTTCCCTTTTCTCTTCCCGTAGTGCAGCTTGAATGTATTCCAATGCATATGATCGGCCGCGGTCATTTCTCCTTGTGAATAAAAGCAGTCCTTGTTTGTTTTTTCGGTCTATGTTGCTTTGGTTGGTTTACGCCGGTTTGTGTTGGTTTTCATGTACTTCTTCCTCTTCTTCCTCGGTGGTTTTATCTCTCGTGTTGGCTCTCCTTTCTTGCCATGGCTCTCTCATGAGCCCCCTTACTCCAAACTTGTCCCTTGCCCTGAAAAGGAGCTCCCCTTCCGTATCCTGAATGCTTGAACCAAAAGTCGGTCCTCCTTTGCCCTTGGAACACTTTCTCCCTCCTGCCAAGGCTTCCTTTGGTCTGGCTAACCCAATGCCCCTAGCCTATCTCCCTTTTTCACCTCCATCCCCTGGATTAAAACTTGCCCAGTGTGCCCCTGACCCTTCTGGCCGGCACACCCCTCACTCGGCCAGCTTGATACGCTCTCAAGCTGGTCAGCCCGGTACAACCCCGCACACTGCCTGGTCGGCACACCCCAATCAACCCTTACCCGGCGAGCCCTTTGGCCCGGCACGGCCTGTCGATCCCCCCCAGCCGGTGTAGTCCCCCAATCTCTCCATTCCGACACACACCTTGAGTTCTTCCATCTGGCATGCATGCCGCTTCCTCCAACCCGGTACACTCCCTATCCAGCCAGCCCGGCACACTAGTCATTTCTTCTTATCCGGTGCACCCCTGGCCAGTCTTGGAGATATCTTCCATTTGTTGGTTCTTCCGAGATTTCTGAAGTTTTATCAAAGGTGCGGTCGCCCCTGGCACACACCTCAGATTGTCGGGTTCCGCCACTCCATGTGGGCGCGTTCCCTTTATTCCCCTTCCATCCTGGGTCCGGGGGAGATGCTGCTGAAATTTCATCAGGATTGAAACTAATAAAAGAAATAAAAACACAACATAATTTTAATCTCTAAAACAATGGTAAATAAGAAATACCTTGCATGAATCCCTGGAGGCCCGGCACGGCCCAGCCTTCCTCTTGTTCGGCACCTCTCAACCCTTCCCCGGCACATCCTTTCAACCCTTCCCCGACACACTCTTTCAGCCCTTCCCCGGCACACCCTTTTAGCCCTTACCCGGCACACTCTTTCAGCCCTTCCCCGGTACACCCTTTTGGCCATTATCCAGCACACTCTTTCAGCCCTTCCCCGGCACACCCTTTTAGCCCTTACCCGACACACTCTTTCAGCCCTTCCCCGGCACAGCCTTTTAGCCCTTACCTGGCACACTCTTTCAGCCCTTCCCCGGCACACTCTAGCCACCCTCTTCCCGACACACCCATCCACCCTCTATCCGACACACTCTTAGCTTGCCTTCACCACCCTCTCCCAGCGCTCGGGTGTAGGGGAGACACTGCCGTATTTTCACCAGGATTAATATAATAATAATAATAATAATAATAAATAAAATAAAAAATAAAATAAAAAGATAAAAAGATAAAAGGAAATAATGCAAGCTTCCCTTGTGCATTTCACGAATAAAAAGAAAGCACCCCCCTCCTCCATGCATGCATTAAACTAATCACATCAAAACTTGCATAAATAGGGCCTTGTACATCGTGTGAAGACCCTCCCACGCACGCTCCAAATGTAACAAATAATAATAATAAGAAAATAATAATAATAATAAAACTCGTAAAAAGATAAATATATATATATAATAAAAAAATAAATAAAAGAATGATAATAAAATAAATAAAGAAAGGAGAATATAACGCACCGGTAATAAAAGGAGGATCAATGAGCAACATAAAAATAAATAAATAAATAAATGAATAATTATGACAACAACGAGTAGAACGATGCGGCTCTCATTATCCCTAGACCCTACGCATGGGAATATCAATAAAGCCTTCGCGGGCCACGCTTAGACCTCGGGTCCGCCCCGATCATGGTCATCGTCTGACTCATATCTAAAGCCAATAGCCCGCTATCTTTGGACATGTCTTTGTTTTGGGATCTAACCCCAGGACTTTCCCTGGCTACCCCTTTGGCACCGGAAATATTGATGTTGCCCATGCGAGCCTGACTTCGACCGCGGGGGGCCCACCGCAGTATGGTCGCAGTTTGATCTTGCACCGGGCCAATAGACTTATTGGTTTCCGACCACTCTAACCGGGATTCATCCGAACGTTTCCTGTTCCTCTGAACAATAAATTTGTCGTATCCCGGCATACATGTGCTCCGATTTTCTCGTGACGATTATGCTTTTCTCGAGCCGGACACTCGTCCGAACATTAAATGGTCAGCACATGACCGACATGAGCTCCGACACTTTCCTCACACCCTCGTACGAGGACTTCAGTATTTCTTAATAGATTTTTTTATGCAATCAATTTTCTGGCCATGAGGCCCTTTTTCCCGACGATTAATCAAGGGTGTTCCCCTCTCCGAGGGGATGTAAATAATGCCGTGACCTTTATGGCACGGCGGGATCTGGTCCCGACACGAACTACACAATCGTCTGACGAAGTCAGATCGAGCGCACATGTGGCTCTTCGGAGCCCAAATAAATCGTCACTTCGTGACTGGCACGCCCACGCACTTGATAAAAGAATAAACAAATAAATCATGATTTTAATGATAAAAAGTGCGTCCACAAGTCTGACACGCCCGATGGGACCAAAACCACCCTTCATCTCTTCGTCGGGATTAAGGGCCTTATGGCCCCTTCTTAAAGTACTAATTATTTGATCTTCAATTGCAGGGTTGCATTCCTGAGATCACGATGGCCGTCTCCTGCGGACCGCTTGCGGTTGCCAACCATGTCACCCGTGGCTACTCGGCCGTGCCGATGCAGTTCGGCAGCTTCCCACCCATCGTCGGCTTCCCCAACTTCTTGGGGGTCACATTCGTTAAACTCTTGGGGACCCAGGAGGTCGACTGCGTCGCCACTGCAACGACGACATCAGACAAGACCAAGGTGATGGACTGCTACGTCCACCAAGCTGCTCCTTGTGCCTCCGTCAATCGGAAGTGCTCACCAGCTGCAAGGCAGGTAGCCAAGAAGAACACCGGCATACTGCACGTCCAGTTATCTGCTTCGGGGAAGTCCGTTCTTATCGGAGGAGTCCAACTGTTCTTGAATGGCCGCCAGGCCAGGATTACACCTGAGAGGGTGATTGCCGCAGTGCCAGTGCGCAACTCTTTTGAAGCATTGGCCCACATCAAGACGGACCGTGCCAAGTCCAAGATAAGGGGTCGGTTGCTCCCAAAGCCAACCAAGCTCAAGCATATCTGGGTACCCAAGAGAGCCCATGTTGTCCCCGCCGTCTGGGGAGAACTTCTGAGGGTCTGCCAAGCAGGGCCAAAGGAAGATGCACAGGCTGAGGTGGCAGCCCTAATTCATCCCTCGCCAGCATTGGCTACCCAGCCCCAGTCGAGGAAGATGCCCCACCACACCAAGTTGGGGGAAAGGATTCCTATCTTCAAGAAACCAGCTACTTTCGAAGACCGTCCACTAGAAAAGTAAAGAAGAAAGGAAGTCTCCAGGTTTGCACCTGTAACACAGTCGGAACGGCCGGCCACTATGGGGCTCCATCCCCGGATTATGATGAAGCTGCTAGGCTCGCTAAAGGGCTAGAACCCGTTATCGCGAGAAAAGGGGTTGTGGTTACAGCGCAAGCCCATACTAAAACACCCGATGCGGATCTGATCACGGTGACTGTGAATGTGGTCACTACTAGAAATGATGGCGAGGAACCATCGCCTGCTTCAAATGCTCCGGCGGGAGAGCAAGGTCATGCTCCCAGCTCCTCCATGCCTGATTAGGCCACCATGATGCTCATGATGCAAAGATACCAGTAGAAATTGAGATGTTGAGGAAACAACTCAGCGGCGTGAATGTACACGCTCCGGCTTTGAGGTAGGTCGAGCTCCCTCTCGAAGCCTCACAGAGGGGTGCTAATGAACATGGAGCTGCCCTTCTAACCATGACTTCTCAACCGTCTCTTGATCATGCTGGGGGCACGGCCCTGACACTACAGCCCACTCTCCCGTTGCAGGGGACGGCTACTACACCTCAACCAACGGTGTTGATGTCACCAATGACCCAACAAGCTCTATGTTGCCCGAGCTCGGCTGACTCGGCAGGGATAAATGAAACAATGATAGAGCAAATGATAGAAAAGATGCTGGCAGATCTCGTGGGCGTTCAGTGTTCGTGGGAAGCGTGAAGGAACGGGGTTTCTAGCGGAATTTTTCACGATTTGAGCTCAATCCGACGCGTCTCGACGCGAAGTGAAGGTAGGGTGACGATCCCTAGTCTCTTGAGTTCCTTCCCCGCGATTTGTAGGCCGAGGCGAGGTCGAGAGTGGGTTTTATCGCGTCGGGAAGGGTTGAGCATGCCGCGGGGAGTGACCGCCCGATCTATGGTTTTAGCCTGTGATTCCATGTTTTGGGGGCGTAGAATCATGCTAGGGGGCTTGGGGGTCGGTTCCCTTTCATTTCCCGGTCAATGGAGCCCGTTTGGGGCCGGAAATGGTGAATCCCGACGAGTTCACCGTTTCCATGTCGGTAAGGGATAAACGGCCAAACCAGGACCCGTTTATCCCTATGCATGGCCCAGACATGACCGCCCTTTCAGCTCGGAGCGCAGTGGGGTATGCGTGGTCAGTCGTGTGACCGTTCTTCCCCATGAGCGGACCAAGGCCAACCGTTCATCCCGTGATTTTTGACCGTTGGCTTGTGACCGTTGCACAATGCCTTGGGGTCAGCAGCTAGGGGCTAGCCGTATGTCCTCATGGGCGGCCAGGTGCTGGCCGTTCGTCACTTATGCCGTTGGTGGGATATGCGGCCTGGGTTGGTCCGCTCATCCCCTTGAGTGGCGAGGTTCTAGCTGCCCTTCCCTCGAGCGGCTAGGGGCTAGCCGCCCATGTTTTGCACCGTTGGGCCGATGAACGGCCGGATTGGACCGTCCATCCCCCACGAGCGGCTAAGGGTTAGCCGTTCTTTTGTTTGAGCGGCTAGGGAGTGGCCGTTCGTATTCCGTTTGGACCAGGGGTAGAGCGGTCCTTTGTTGGCCGTCCATCCCCTGGAGCGGCCCGTTTCTGGCCGCTTGTCTCTTGTGTGGTCCAGGGTGGTCTGTTCAATGAGCTTATCTAACTGGTGTTTCTTTCTTGGCCGATTTAAGTTACGAGGGTATGGGCCTCGGTCCACGTGTCGACTGCGGCCTGACAGATGTTGGGCATCGTGTGGAGGCCAGGTGTTGTTGTACTGTGTAGCCCCGGGAGGTGTTGTTCTCAGCTCGTGACACCGTGAGACGGTGTCGGTACGAGGGGCAGTCCTTGTACCCTATCCGGTTGAGGCGTTGTTTTCCGTTGACTTGAGAGTCTACTCCTTCAGTGACCCTCCACTAGTCGTAGCATGCCTACACATTTAGTGGTCCCACCATGGAGTGGTGGAGAGGCTACCCTGAGGATGGTTTTAGACTGGTTTCCGTCAGGCCCCACGTCTAGTAGCCAGAGTCCAGCTGAGGGGAAAACCGGTCAGAGGGCCATACCAGGGACGAACGGTCTGTGTGTGCACACGTGGTTGGGGGCGGTTGGACCCACGCTGACGGGCGTGACCCCGACTAGTCACTTGTTTTGTGGTTACTTGTACGGTGTGCTTGCCTCCGCCGGGGGCTACTGCGCCAGACTATCGTGCCAGGTGGATACATGCAGTGCGGTGTAAGACGTCAGGGGATGCTACCGACTGTGCTTCTAGTGGGAGGTACTCCTGTCGAGTCGGGAGTGACAGACTGTCAGTCAGTCTCCGTGACTTCGACCTTCGGGTTTTCGTCGGATTGACCATTGAGTTTCGGTTGTCTCGCCGTAGCGTGTGCGTTGGTTTTCGTGCGGTGAGACCGGTGTTTATAGTTACAGGGCTTTCAATTCTGAGGTACTCGCTTGATGCTAGCGTAGCGGTTTTCCGTTTAGCGAGGTAGGGTCGAGTGATCCCTACTGAGTCTTGTTCTAAGACTCATTCCCTACGTGTTTTCACCGTGTTTCAGGTGAGGCGCGGCTTCAGGGGAGCGCGTCTGAGGCTCAACGTGGTTTAGGTGCCTAGCGTTAGTGCCAGAGGTCAGAGCCGGGGTATGTCCCGTGTAGTTATACTTTTCTTTCTTGTCTCTGTACTAGTTGTGGACTACTGTTGTTATTTTGTTATATCTTGTGGACCATGTATCATGTAAAATGTTAATTTATTTCCTACTTATCATATAAACGGTTTAATTTCTGTAATTATTTGTGATACTTGTGTAGTCTCCACACCATCCTTCTAACCCTTCCGAGTTTTCAGGCTCGTGGGTGGCGGTTCGAGTCTCGGGTTATCGGGCCTTCCCGGTAATCGAATTCTCGGGTCGTTACAGCTGGTATCAGAGCGCGGTTGTGGAATTATACGAGAATCATAGGTAATTCTAGTGGTCCACTAGTCCACAACAATGATGTACAGTTGACACTGGCATCGGCATCGTGTGTTTTCATTGACCTTGTCGTTTTCGTGTTTTCTGTCTTTTGCTTCAGGAGCGAGTATGGCGCCAAGGCGGAGCACTCGCTCTCAGCAGGGGCAGTCTGCTGAGGTTCAGGAGATCCAGCAGGAGGTTCGTGAGGAGAAGGAGGAGCAGAGTAGAGTGCCACCAGCGGCCACCGATGCAGTGGATACTGCGAGGATTTCGGGGGCCGAGGATTTCTTCCGTGGCATGTACCAGCTTATGTCGCAGTAGTTCGGCGGAGAGGCTGGTGAGGGCTCGTCGACCAGGGGTGGGCCAGGCCGAGCAGTGAGGGATTTCATGCAGTTCCATCCACCTTACTACGGCGGTCAGTCAGACCTGATTTGGCTCGGAGTTGGCTCGACGAGATGGAGCGGGTGTTCAGTTTCATGCGCTATACTGCAGCGGACAGGGTGATGTTGGCCTACAACCAGTTGCAGGGCACGGGTCGGGCATGGTGGTCTTCCGAGTGGAAGACGTCCTTCCAGTCTCGTCCCCTTGAGCAGATCGCGTGGGTAACTTTGTCAGCGCTTTCGAGCGTGCTTATTGTCCAGAGTATATTGCTACGCAGAGGATGCGTCAGTTTTTGGAGCTGGTCCAGGGCGACATGTCCGTGTTGCAGTACAGGGCCTGATTTGTTGAGCTGGGTCATTATGCACCTCACATCGTGGAGCATGAGAAGGTGAAGACCACGCAGTTCGTGCAGGGCTTGAGGCAGGAGCTGAGGCACCATTTGATCACGAACGCTACCACTGATTTGGAGACGGCTTCTCATGTAGCGGCGTCCTTGGAGATGGATATGCAGAGGACTCGGGGACCAATTAGCCAGGGGCAGTCCTTGTCAGGCCGCAGCTAGCAGTCGGATACCCAGCAGCAGGCCTCTTTTCAGCATGCGATGGGTGGTTCAGGAGCGCCGACACCGACGACGTCAGTGACAGGATCTGTGTCTTTTGGCTCAAAGGTGATGAAGTTTCTCAAGAAGAGTTTCCGTAAGAAGCACAAGGATCAGATGCAGGCGTCATCGGGCAGTGTACAATAGCCAGTCCCTTTTCAGCGTCAGGGATCAGTGGGTGGATCGTGAGGACCGTGTTCCCGTTGTGGCGAGTCCCATCTAGGCAGGCCGTGCACGGCACCGGTGATTTGTTTCAGGTGTGACCAGCCAGGGCATATGGCGCGTGACTCTCCTTAGAGGCAGCAGTAGCAGCAGGTTCCTCCGCATCAGTAGAGGCCACAACATCAGCAGCAGTAGCAGGGGCAGTATCCGCCACTACCCAGGTCAGCAAGTGTGGGAGGCAGGCAGAGAGCTCGAGGCCAGATTACACACACGACCAGGGCAGAGGTAGTGGCGTTGCAGTTCGTGGAAGGTACCCTTCAGATTTTGGATTGTGTGGCTCGGGTTTTATTTGATTCTGGCACGTCTCATTCGTTTATTTCGGAGGATTTCACGCTGAGTATCGAGGAGCTGGTGACCTAGTTGTCTTGTGATTTGACAGTGGAGTTACCTTCGGTGATTTTATGATCACTCCGTATTGTTTTGATGAGGTTCCAGTGTGGGTTGAAGGGCAAAGTTTGCCAGCCAGACTTTATGCATTGCCGCTTCAGACTTTGATGTGATTTTTGGCATGGATTGGCTCGAGACACATCATGCGTTGGTGGATTATAGCTCGAAGAGGGTTTATTTCCGACGACTTTGTGGACCCACCTTCTATTTCCAAGGCATTAGGTCTTCCTCTTCCCGCTTCCTTATTTCGGCTATTAAGGCTCGTCGTTTGCTTGATGCGGGTTGTCAGGGTTTTCTCGCTTCTGTGGTCATGGCAGATCGGATGGAGCCGGATGTCGAGGACATTCCGGTGGTGTGCGAGTTTCCCGTTATTTTTTCGGAGGACTTACCTGGATTATCTCCTCAGCGGGAGATTGATTTTGTGATTGAGATTGTGCCTGGTACGGGACCTTTGTCGAAGGCTCCTTACCGTATGGCTCCCGCTGAGTTGAGAGAGTTGAGGGCGCAATTGCAGGAGTTACTAGCCAAGGGGTACATTCATCATAGCTTTTCCCCTCGGGGTGCGCCAGTGTTGTTCGTGAAGAAGAAGGATGGTAGTCTGAGGCAGTGCATTGACTACCGGCAGTTGAACGAGGTAACCGTTAAGAACAAGTATCCGTTGCCGCGGATTGATGACTTGTTCGACCAGCTTCAGTCTGCTCGAGTGTTCTTGCGGATTGATTTGTGGTCCGATTATTATCAGCTACGGATTCGAGAGTCTGACGTGGAGAAGACTACATTCAGCTCGAGATATGGGCATTATGAGTTTTTGGTGATGCCGTTTGGGCTCACCAATGCCCCCGCAGTGTTTATGGACTTGATGCAGAGGGTGTTTCGTCCCTATTTGGACCAGTTCGTGATCATATTTGTGGACGACATCCTTGTTTATTCACGGTCTGCTGAGGAGCACGTGTACCATTTGGGTGTGGTGCTGTAGACGTTGCAAGATCACCAGTTGTATGCGAAGCTCAGTAAGTGCGAGTTTTGGCTTCATGAGGTGCACCTTTTGGGGCACGTGATCTCTGGTGATGGTATTTCCGTGGATCCCGCCAAGGTCGAGGCAGTAATACAGTGGCCGAGGCCGGGGCCTGTGATGGAGATCCGGAGTTTCTTGGGGCTTGCAGGCTATTATCGAAGGTTTATTCAGGATTTTTCTCACGTTGCAGTCCCGATGACCAGACTTAGGCGGAAGGATGTGCCTTTTGTCGGGACTGATGAGTGTGAGAAGTGTTTCAGGGAACTGAAGAGATTGCTCACCTTGGCTCCGGTGTTGATTTTACCTTCTGGATTGGGAGGTTTTGTGGTGCGTACATATGCTTCCGGGGTCAGATTGGGTGCTGTACTGATGCAACATGGTAGAGTGGTGGCGTATGCTTCGCGGTAGCTGAAGCCCCATGAGGAGAACTACCCTACCCATGACCTGGAGTTGGTGGCTATGATCTTCGCGCTGAATATCTGGAGGCATTATCTGTACGATGAGAAGTTCAAGGTGTTCATTGACCATCAGAGTTTGAGATATGTGCTCACTCAGAGGGACCTTAACCTCAGGCAGAGGCGTTGGATGGAGTATATGAAGGATTGTGACTTCACCATGTCTTATCAGTCGGGCAGGATGAATGTCATCGCCGATACTTTGAGTCGGAAGGTCGCGATCAGTGCCTTGATGTTGAGGAAGTGGAGGCTCTGGGAACAAGTGCCCGAAGTGTCATTCAGGCTCAAGATTCCCCGAGAGCCAGGGTTAGCGGTGCTCGCGAGTCTGACTGTCACCCCTGCTATCTGTCGTCAGGTGACAGAGGCTCAGCATGCAGACCCTGAGTTTTCTCGGATTTTGGCTATGGCTGAGGTGGAGCTCGGCGAGGACGGTGCTGTGAGATTCTGTGGTAGGCTGTACGTCCCAGTCGAGGAGAAGATTCGTCGTGCGGTGTTGTGCGAGGCTCATGGGAGTAGGTACACCGTACACCCGGGTGCGATGAAGATGTATCGAAACTTACGGTGGCAGTTCTGGTGGCCTGGCTTGAAGAGAGATCTTGCCGAGTTCGTGGCCAGGTGCCTGACCTGTTAGCAGGTGAAGACGGAGCATCAGCGACTAGGAGGTACTCTTCAGTCCTTGGATGTTCCCGACTGGAAATGGGACCATGTGACCATGGATTTTATGGTGGGATTACCGAGGACTCCGAGTGGGCAGGACAATATTTGGTTGCTGGTGGGTAGGCTGACGAAGGTGGCTCGGTTGTTACCGATCAAAGTCAGCTGGAGCGTGACCAAGTGGGCTCGTCTTTATGTGGAGCGGATCGTCCCGTTGCATGGAATTTCCATTTCCATTGTGTCAGATCGAGATCTGCGTTTCACTTCTGGATTCTGGAGTAGTTTCCAGTGAGCTCTTGGCATGGAGTTAGCATTTAGCTCAGCGTATCATCCTCAGTAAGATGGTCAGTCAGAGAGGACCATTCAGATGTTGGAGGATATGTTGAGATCCTGTTGCCTGGAATGGCAAGGGAGTTGGTTTCACCACATACTGTTGGTGGAGTTTGCCTACAACAACAGCTATCATTCGAGCATCGGCATGGCTCCTTATGAGGCGTTGTATGGGCGTCCGTGTCGGACTCCACTTGATTGGTTCGAGGTTGGTGAGCGTGTTTTGACGGGACCGGAGTTGGTGCAGCAGTGTGTGAATGTCGTGCACCTAGTTCGTCAGAACATGTTGGCGGCCCAGAGTCGGCAGAAGAGCTATGCTGACCGGAGGAGGCAGCCTCTCACTTTCGCCGTTGGCGATCGTGTGTTCTTGAGAGTTTCTCCGATGAAGGGGGTAATGCGCTTTGGACGACGTGGGAAGTTGAGTCCCCGCTATGTCGGTCCTTTCCTTATCGTGGAGCGCATTGGTGAGGTAGTCTATCGGCTGCAGTTACCCTCTGAGTTGGCATCGGTGCATGACGTGTTCCACGTCTCGATGTTACGGAAGTATATGCCCGATGACTCTCATGTGCTTGACTATTCTGTTTGGCCCGAGGTGACTCCAGATCTTTCTCTCCCAGAGTTTCTCATCCGCATTGAGGACAGGCGAGAGTAGGGCCTACGGAACAAGGTCATCCCCTTGGTTAAGGTGGTGTGGCAGCGACACTATGGTGCTGAGGCTTCTTGGGAACGTGAGGATGAAATGCGTCAGTAGTTCCCTTATCTATTCGAGTGAGTTCCCTTTTCTTCCCCCTGAGCTTTGTTCTTCAATTTCGAGGATGAAATTTGTTTAAGGGGGGAGGGCTGTAATATCTCGGACCTTTCGGATCCTTTCTTTTGGGTCCCGGATCTGCTTTCTCGGAGTGTCTGGCTCTGTTATGTCCAAAATTTCGTTTCAAACATCTTTCGTGTTCGGATCGGCGCGATCCGGAGTTGTTTCGGAGGCCCGGAGTGCGTCTGCGGCTTTTTTCGCCAGTGTTTTCCGATTCCCGCTTGTGTGTTTCGGCAGGACCTACGGAACCTCGTAGCAGGTGAACCGAGTCGTTCACCTAGGCACGGGTGGTACCGTTGCGATCAGCGCGTTCCAACGATCGTGGCGGTATATTTTTCTATTTTTCAGATTTTATCAGGAAATCGGGATTTTCTATATAATCCCATTTCTTTTTCTTTTTTCTTCCCTTCTTTCTCTTTCTTCTTCCTCCCCTCTTCTTTTTCCTCCCGTGAGAACCGCGGCCCCTCTCCCTCTCTCTTCGACCGACGACGGCCGCGGTGGGCCTCTCTCCCGCTACAGACGGCGGCGGGGCGACAGCGCGGCGACGTGGGCGGCGGCGAGGCGATCTTGTGGGCGTGCGGTGTCCGTGGGAAGTGTAAAGGAACGAGGTTTCTAGCGGCATTCTTCGTGGTTTGAGCTCGATCCGGAGCGTCTCGACACGGAGCGAAGGTAGGGTGACGATCCCTAGCCTCTTGCGTTCCTTCCCCGCGATTTGTAGGCCGAGGCGAGGTCGAGAGTGGGTTTTATCGCGTCGGGAAGGGTTGAGCATGCCGCGGGGAGTAACCGCCCGATCTATGGTTTTAGCACGTGATTCCGCATTTTGGGGTCGTAGAATCATGCTAGGGGGCTTGGGGGTCGGTTCCCTTTCATTTCCCGTTCAATGGGGCTCGTTTGGGGCCGAAAATGGCGAATCCAGGCGAGTTTGCTGTTTTCGCGCCGATAAGGGATAAACGGCCGAACTAGGGCCCGTTTATCCCCATGCGCGGCCCAGACGTGACCGCCCTTCGGCTCGGAGCGCAGTGGGGTATGCACGTCAGTCGTGTGACCGTTCTTGCCCATGAGCGGCCCAAGGCCAACCGTTCATCCCGTGATTTTTGACCGTTGGCTTGTGACCGTTGCACAGTGTCTTGGGGTCAGCGGCTAGGGGCTAGCCGTATGTCCTCATGGGCGGCCAAGGGCTGGCCGTTCGTCACTTGTGCCGTTGGTGGGATATGTGGCCTGGGTTGGTCCGCTCATCCCCTTGAGCGGCGAGGTTCTAGCTGCCCTTCCCTCGAGCGGCTAGGGGCTAGCCGCACATGTTTTGCACCGTTGGGATGATGAACGGCCGGATTGGACCGTCCATCCCCCACGAGCGGGTAAGGGTTAGCCGTTCTTTTGTTTGAGCGGCTAGGGTGTGACCGTTTGTATTCCATTTGGACCAGGGGTAGAGCGGTCCTTTGTTGGCCGTCCATCCCCCGGAGCGGCCCGTTTCTAGCCTCGTGTCTCTTGTGCGGTCCAGGGTGGTCCGTTCAATGAGCTTGTCTAATCGGTGTTTCTTTCTTGGCCGATTTGAGTTACGGGGGCGTGGGCCTCGGTTTACGTGCCGACCGCGGCCTGACAGATGCTGGGCATCGTGTCGAGGCTAGGTGTTGTGGTACTGTGTAGCCCCGGGAGGTGTTGTTCTCGTCTCGTGACACCGTGAGACGGTGTCGGTATGAGGGGCAGTCCTTGTACCCTGTCCGGTTGAGATGTTATTTTCCGTTGACTTGACAGTCTACTCCTTCAGTGACTCTCCACTAGTCGTAGCATGCCTACACGTTTAGTGGTCCCACCAGGGAGTGGTGGAGAGGCTACCATGAGGACGATTTTAGACTGGTTTTCGTCAGGCCCCGCGTCTTGCAGCCATAGTCCGGCTGAGGGGAAAACCGGTCAGAGGGCCAGACCAAGGACGGACGGTCTGTGTGTGCACACGTGGTTGGGGGCGGTTGGACCCACGCTGACAGGCCTGACCCAACTAGTCACTTGTTTTGTGGTTACTTGTATGGTGTCCTTGCCTCCACCGGGGGCTTCAGTGCCAGGCTATCGTGCCAGGCGGATACCTGCAGTGCGGTGTAAGACGTCAGGGGACGCTACCGACTGTGCTTCTAGTGGGAGGTACTCCTGTCGAGTCGGGAGTGACAGACTGTCAGTCAGCCTCCGTGACTTCGACCTTCGAGTTTTCGTCGGATTGACCGTTGAGTTCCGGTTGTCTCGCCGTAATGCATGCGTCGATTTTCATGCCGTGAGACCGGTGTTTGTAGTTGCAGGGCTTTCATTTTTGAGGTACTTGCTTGATGCTAACGTAGCGGTTTTCCGTTTAGTGAGGTAGGGTCGAGTGATCCCTACTGAGTCTTGTTCTGAGACTCATTCCCTGCGTGTTTTTACCGTGTTTCAGGCGAGGTGCGACTTCAGGGGAGCACGTCTGAGGCTCAGCGTGATTCAGGTGCCCAGCGTTAGTGCCAAAGGTCAGAGCCGGGGTATTCCCCGTGTAGCTATACTTTTCTTTCTTGTCTCTGTACTAGTTGTGGACTACTGTTGTTATTTTGTTATATCTTGTGGACCATGTATCATGTAAAATGTTAATTTATTTCATGCTTATCATATAAACTGTTTAATTTCTGTAATTATTTGTGATACTTGTGTAGTCTCCACACCATCCTTCTAACCCTTCCGAGTCTTCGGGCTCGTGGGTGGCAGTGCGAGTCTCGGGTTATCGGGCCTTCCTGGTAATCGGATTCTCAGGTCGTTACAAGGTGAGTGTCCTTGACCGGGAGAGTTCCACTTATGAACGTAGCCTCCCTCAGGCTCCCGTCTCTCCTTTGCCCAGGAGGGGGAGCTTGCAGCTATATAAACCCAAAGAACCCCTCCGGAAAGGTAAGCCCACTCTCAGCCACTTCGACTGGTGGAGAGTTGTCTCGTGCCCCTCTTCTCTCCTACCCCCGTTCGCATCTCGTTTCTACCACTCGCTGACTTAGGCACCAGAGGGTTTTCCCCGGGGTTATAACCCTGGGCCCCCTAATCGTTTTCTTCCCTCTTTGCAGAATCTTGTGCTGGAGTGGCTACACCTTGTGATCGCCCTAAATTGGATGGCTCCAGGCTTGGCACGAGATCTCGCCTCTTCATCTGGCACCGTTTGTGGGAAACGGGCAAGAAGCCAGTATGGTGCGAAGAAGCAACAACAAGAGAGTTACAGGCGACAAGGGGAAGGCGCCGACAGTCGCAAACGAAGGGCACGTGCCGTCACACTCGATGACAGGCCCCCTTCTTAATGATCTGGCCAACACCCCACCCTCGCCGCCACCCATGGGGGGACAGCCTGCCGTAGCGGACCCAGATGCCTTCCGTTCGCTCAACACTAAACTGGACACCCTCATCGATTTGATGAGGGCCCAGGTAGCTAGGGAGGAACAGTCTCAGCGTTCCCGTGCAAGCCCCCGCCCCTGCCCATGCAGAAGCCTCCTGGCTAACAGTTGGAGGCCACTTTATTCTTCTGGGAGGTCGTATCATACAGAGCGGGACTTGTGGTCCTTCTCAACCTCCGCCTCCGCCTGCGAAATAGGAGGCAACCTCCAACCCGCGAGGAAGGACGAGTGAGGCGGGACCCCCTCGTCAGCCGGCGTAGATGGCCGCCCCTGTCACATAGCGGCAGGGAAGAGACTGGGGGCACGACAGAAGCCCCCCACCACCGTCCCGCGCTCACTCGGAGCTCTCCCTCCAGCTCCGGGATTTTGAGCGTCGATTTGCCGAACAGGAGCGCGCTCTCTGCGCCCTGCAACAAAACTCGTAAGTTAGGAGGACGAGGAGTAGTCCCCATTCTCCCTTGAGATTCTAGAGGCCGAGATATCCCCAAGAGTTTCTCTCTTGGCCTTCAAATCTTACGACGGTCTGGGCGACCCGGCCGACCATTTTGATAGCTTTGACACCTTAATGATTCTACACGGGGCAATGGACGCCAGCAAGTGCGGGCATTCGTGACTACCTTGGTGCAAGGAGCTCAGTCTTGGTTTTGATCACTCGTGTGAAGACCCATGGTCCGGATACCGGGTAAACTCGATAACACTTGGATCCTGCGAGGCCTCCCAAGAGCGGTAAAGCTCCGAAGGGATAAAAAGAGTGTGTGGAGTACATTGAAGTCCCAGATAAAGAAGTAAGCAATTAATATTTCAATGATCATGTTTGCTAAAGTAGCAGAAATAAAATTACATTTTCAATTAATAATTTAAATTAATAGAGTTCAGTCCATATTAAAGACAAGTACAGTCCAACAGAAAAGAGAACGTACACAGGAGTCAGGGGAAACACGACGCAGGCAATGCTGGCAACTACGAACTGATGCACCACACCACGAACCATGAGGAAGAAGCAGACCACACCTGAAAAGCAGGGGTGAGCCTCGTGTCACTGGCTCAGTAGGGGTCACGCGGATCCCCACTGGAAACAACGCAGTAACACACTAAACAACGCTAAACAGTAAAGCAGGAAGAACAGAAGTAACATCAGTACTAACTACAATAGTGAGGCTGTAAAAAGCAGGAGTAAGAACAACATAAGGAAAGAGTAAAGCTGTACAGAATAGAAACACGGCTGCCGAACGAACCTCGGCTCTCTAAGCTACTCCAAACAGCAACAGAAAGGCGAACCCCGATCTCACCAAGTCAGGAGTTATCGATCCATCGACAAAGCACAAGCTCCATAGCTGAAACCTACCAAGATAGGTAAAAAGCCTATAAAAGACCTACACAGCCAAAGGCACAAACATACACAACTAGATCATCGTGTACGCTACACAAGACAAGGCTGCGGGTGAAGCCAACATAGACTACCCGACAAGTCATGTCAAACACGACGGGAACCAGTCACAAAAACACAATGAGTTAAGTGTTAGGTGACAGAAGTACCTCCTCACTAGAAGAACATCCAGATGCGTCCACTGACGTCTTACACTGCGCCTAAAGTATCTCCCACACACCGAGAATGGCAGTAACTGAGACACTCACAAACCAAGTACAAGGAACAACAATACCAGGTACAAGGAGCAACAGAACCACAGTAACGAGTGACTAGTCAGGGTCACGCCTGTCGACGCTCGTCCAAACGTCCCTGACCATGTGTGCACACACAAGCTCAATGCCTTGAGCCAGGCCTCTAGCTAGTTTTCTCCCCCAGTAGGACGCTACCGCAAGGCAAGGGAGTCCACAGAAACTAGCCTAAAAACCGTATATTGGAAACTCACCCCGCCACCACTTCCAGGTGGACCGACACATAGGAAAGTGTCGTCGGGCTACGACTAGTGGAGGCTCACTAGACACAGAGACTCCGAAACATTAGTGCTGAAGTACAGACAAGCTAAGCACGCACTATCACCCATACTACGAGCACTAAGCACAAGACACAAGGTAGGACACCAGACTGCCATTGGTCTCAAGACAGACAACTAGACCTGCTGACACAAAGATCCTTGAGTCACAAGACTCGGGGTCAAGATCGTCGCACAAAAACGGTAACAAGCCACTAATCTACCTAGTCCCTAAGCCAAAGCACGGTAAACCACACATGAAGGAAACGGCACAAGAAAGCCGGATCCACACATCTGCATAACACGAATCATGGAGACTTGAGGAATCACTAAGACCCTCAAAGCACATGGACACGTAAACTGAGGTAAGACAGTACCTCACGGTGTCCAAAATCATGTCTCGATCCATACAGGATCACCGAGACATTCACGAAGTCACCTATCAACCACTGGATCACACCGAGTTGACCAGAAACCAATAATGGCTGTAAAAAAATACGGAATACCACTCGATATAATAGCACTCCTGGCCACCCTACAACTCAGTCATAGCCCTCATAAGATATCTAAGACATCCACGGGACAACGGACAAACCACTAGGTCAAGCCAAGACAATTGGAGGCCAAAACATTAGGAAAATAGAACTCCAGGAAGGAAACGGTCACATGCCAGACCGCTAGGCAAACCAAGCGGTCAGCCAAAGGGCCGCTACCCTCACATAGAGAACACAGACACCGGTCGATCATGAAAGGGCCGCACCAAGATACACATAGGCCGTCTCACTGAACTAAGCGGTCAAGGATATGGCCGCTACACTCAGAGACTCAAGCGAACAAAACTACAAAAGCATAGGGGGCATGCAGTCTATCGAAGGGCCGCACGATCACTGTAGCGGTCATTCACCTGGCCGCTTAGCCAAGTCAACCCTCGAACTAACTTAACCGGTCAAACCAGCAAACAGTCTATCTCGAACCATTTTACCGCGCCTAACGGTCTCCCAAAGGGCCTCCAAGGACACCAAGCGGTCGGAGCTAGACCGCTAGCCCGAACCGACTTAAAAACTGTTGACCGAAATCAAACGAAGCTTAGCGGTCATCCATGAACCATCACAGCTAGCCTAGCGGTCTATCGTATGATTGCTTATCCAAACCGACATACCACACATAGCTTAACGGTCTCCAAGGGACCGCTTCACATAGCTTAGCGGTCCTCCGATGGGCCGCAAGCCAACGAAAATGGCCTATCACATGACCGCGAAGACCTGAACCGACTTAGAACCGACAAAGAACCAAATGGTCACCCCTGGACCGTTTAAGGCACCCAAACGGTCACTGGTATGACCGCTAAGGTGTCACGACGGGAAAAATAGAGGAATGACCAAATTCGACCGTTCCACGTCTCGTTCGCCCTAAAACGAACGGGAAACATTCCTAATGACCAAATACGCCTTCCACAGACCGGAAGGGATCCAAACAACACCAAAAACACAAGAAACGGGCGATTCCCATGAATCGACCCAAAATGAGTCACGGGGATAGTCGGGCTCATACCGACTCCGATTCTTAACCAAACACGATGAAACTAGCGGGAATGGATTCCCAACATGCCAGGGGTTCAAATGAGACCAATTAAACTGGAAACCGTCACCTGGGGAGGCAAACTCGGCTAAGACCCCCCAAAGCATGCTTCACCAAAAATGAAGCTAAACCCGCTCGTTCTTACACCGTTCGGCTCAAAAACGCGAGGGAACATAAAACAAGAGTAGGGCGTCCATCTCCCTACCTCCACCGAAGATATCGCGCGCAGAAACGACTAAACCACGTCGAAACCATCAAACGAGCCCGTCATGCCGGCTTTGAATCCACCGAGGGATCGCGCCAATGCCACGCTCCATTCGTCGCCCCGTCACATGTCAGGTCAAGGCCACGACGTTCTTGCCTTGCCCACCTCGCCACGGTCGCGTGCCCCGTGGAGAGAGGAGAAGAGAGGAGAGAGAACGTAAGAGAGGAAGTGATCGACGGTGAGGAGAGAGGAAGGAGAAAGAAGAAGAAATAGAAAAGGAAAATTAGGAATTTCCCAATTTTCGTAAAAATCTGATTTTTAGCCAGAAAATGCACTAATTCATAAAAATACGGAAAAATAGTCTAAAGGATCTTCGGAAGGAGCACAACGCAACTGTAGCGTCCTCGAGTCAATGAATTCAATAATAAACTCTCCACTGGGATCTGTAACTTGTACGAGAGAAAAATCTACGTGGATCGTAAAACTCAACTCAGGACCTACAAAAGCGATCCGAAAGCTCTCCGATAAAGATCCGAAAGACCCAAGATATTACAGTTCTCCCCCCTTACAGGAATTTCATCCTCGAAATTTAAGGAGCTAACAAGTGAACAAGGGAAGAACAAACCAAACACTGGCTACGCTCTCCAAGCATCAGGCAAACTACAAAACACAAAACACGATAACACAATTCTTGAAAAACATAATTCAGAGGAACACTGTCAGACCACAATCACGGGCACACGCTCCGGATCTTAAGATAAGTCTATCTATAGATCGAGCACGGCACACAAGTGAACATAAGTCTGACACCTTCGAAACAAGGCAACGTCGCTTACGTCTCACAGAGAAAGGAGACACGACCCATGCCACAAAATAGCTACCGATAAGACACACGGCAGACACAGCAAGCATAAGCTTAAACAAGGAAACACAGTCCTCTCAGCTGACAGCTCCAACACATCATCGGCTTCCGTGCCAAGAATGCCAACGACAGAACTGGACCACAAGCACAATAGAGTCAGTCCTCACTCAGACATTACATCTGATTCGAGACACATGCCAACTCTACCATGACAGAAGAGTACAACAAAACCAACCGACAAGATCTCGGTCCATACAATACCAAATCAGACTCACAGGGAACTCCTCCCAAGCTGAACACAACCACCAACAACAGCAACTCTGTACTCAACACAGAACTACGGGACACAACTGCAAGCTGGGTCACATCGAGATATAATTATAGCTGAACACACGGCTCACACATACAAGCCACACTACGAATAGCTCACCAGCAAGGACCCACAACAATAACAATAATCTCAGAGAACGCATCTCAAGAACCACGATCCGTCCTGAGAGCACAACATCCAAGAAAAATATAAAGAAACAAAGGGTACTCGACCAGCATAATCGCCAACACATTCCCCAATTTCCATAAATGCCAGTGCCAACAACCATAATGCCTCCAGCAAATGGCACGGCAACCAACAACATCAAGGCACACCTAGCCAAGACAAAGATACATCGAGGAAAACAAACTTCTCAGCCAATGGGTCATCAGCATACATGCATCCGCTGCACACTCAACACAGCGCACACATGCATCATGAACAATTCGGCATCCACATCTCAGCACACACTCGGCGCCATCGTAATTCACAAACTGTAATATACTATGCCTCGAGTACCGATCCTGCTAATAGTCGATGACAAGTCGCCATAGTGCAAACCAGGAAGAGCACCAGCTTCAGTACAAAGCACAAAGAACACCTGTCTCAGCTTATCCTCATGTCCTGAAATGATTACTGAAGCTTCATAGCACAACAGCCGCCAAACACGGCACATCGGACACGGTGCACAACGGCTCCCAACACACAAAATCTGGGTCCAAAGCCAAGCAACCACCGAACAAAGGCAAATCAGGTTCAGAACTAACACAGTCCACACTTAAGCAGACACAGGACAAAGGCTTCACCAAGACAGCACTTCCAAGGCTTACCTCGAAAAAACACCACCAAACAAGATGAAAAGAATCAAGCTCGACTAACAATAGCTCACCAGGAAGGAAAATCCTAGGTTCGCCCGAGCATTCTCTCAAACAAGGCATCTAATCGACCACCTCAACACCACCTCAACACCTTAGGGGCTGAACAAATCTCAGACTGGGACAACCAAAGCAACATAAGAATGTGCACGGTCATCACACCAACGATAAAGTCACCAGCCACCTGAGCAAATTACGGAAAAATCTCGAACAGTGCACTATGGATTCACGCATGCCGGCGAACTCTGCTAGGTACAACACAACCGAGACAAACACCATGAGAAAAAGAAGAACACTCCGTCACATCCTGACGAGAGCAAAATAATATCGCACAGTGCTAACACAGCACGCACAAGACCACACGCAAAAACAAAGCTATAAAGAATCGCAAAACCATTACCAGCTACCGACTGTACTGGACCTTAAGGACTCTGAGTACTGCAATATCTTGAATTCCTATGTACTTTTACACAACACAGCTCTGATACCACCTGTGACGACCCAGGGTCCAGATACCGGGTAAACCTGATAACACTTGGATCCTGCAAGGCCTCCTAAGAGCGGTAAAGCTCCGAAGGGATAAAAAGAAGTGTGTGGAGTACATTGAAGTCCCAGATAAAGCAGTAAGTAATTAATATTTCAATGATCAGGTTTGCTAAAGTAGCAGAAATAAAATTACATTTTTAATTAATAATTTAAATTAACAGAGTCCAGTCCATATTAAAGACAAGTACAGTCCAACAGAAAAGAGAACGTACACTGGAGTTGGGGGAAACTCAACTCAGGACCTACAAAAGCGATCTGAAAGCTCTCCAATAAAGATCTGAAAGACCCAAGATATTACAGTCCTCCCCACTTACAGGGATTTCGTCCTCGAAATTCAAGGAGCTAACAAGTGAACAAGGGAAGAACAAACCAAACACTGGTTACGCTCTCTAAGCATCAGTCAAACTACAAAACATAAAACACGATAACATAATTCTTGAAAAACACAATTCAGAGGAACACTGTCAGACCACAATCACGGGCACACGCTCCGGGTCTTAAGATAAATCGATCTATAGATCGAGCACGGCACACAAGTGAACATAAGTCTGACACCTTCGAAACAAGGCAACGTCGCTTACGTCTCACAGAGAAAGGAGACACGACCCATGCCACGAAACAGCTACCGATAAGACACACGTCAGACACAACAAGCATCAGCTTAAACATGGAAACACAGTCCTCTCAGCTGACAGCTCCAACACATCATCGGCTTCCGTGCCAAGAACAACAAATCTGGCATGTAGAACGCCAACGACAGCACTGGACCACGAGCACAATCAAGTCACTCCTCACTCAGACATTACATCTGATTCGAGACGCATGCCAACTCTACCATGATAGAAGAGTACAACAAAACCAACCGACAAGATCTCGGTCCACACAATGCCAAATCAGACTCACAGGGAACTCCTCCCAAGCTGAACACTGTAGACGGCAAAAGAGTGTCGTCCACCCTCGGGGGAAAGAAACAATGATGCAAAGTAATGATGAAAAGGTGATTGCCAGAGAGGTGGAGACGGCAAGGGACGTCCACCCTCGTCTGTCCTAAGAGATGGAAATGACGAGATCAACTCAAGGAGAGAAAGAAAATAAAGGAGAGAAATGAAAGAGGGGTGCGGAACGGACTCCGGTACGTGGCGGAGATAGGGGTCGGAAGACCCTCTCGCGCAAACTGACCCCTTCCCGGTAAGCGTGACTTACCGTTCCACGAGCAGTTTTTCATATACCGGGAAGTCCGAGAATCTAAGTAACAGAAAGGGAGAGGCACGAAGACTCAGAAACTGCAACGGAATATCGTTCTCCAGATAATTACAAAGAAAAGACGAACCAAGACATACCGCCACAAGACATTGGTCTTTGTGGGGTTCTAGCAGCGATGCAATAATATCAACACTAATGAATATATATGTACATATTAGGGCCACCGCAAGACATTGGCCTTACGGGGCTTTTATTGCAATATAGATAATAAACATGAGTATATATACATAAGACCACCGCGAGATATTACTCTCCGCGGGGTTTTTATTGTAATATATGTAATAAAAGGCTTCGCGAGGAATGACTTCCGTCACGTGCACCTTCGTGAGGAATTACTTCCTTCACGTACACCTTCGTGAGGAATGACTTCCGTCGCAGGGTTTAGACAAAAATCAAAGGAATAAAATGACGGAATAAAAGGCTTCGCGAGGAATTACTTCCGTCACGTACACCTTCGCGAGGAATGACTTCCGTCGCAAGGGTTTAGACAGAAATTAAAGAAATAAAATGACAGAATGAAAAAGGCTTCGCGAGGAATTACTTCCGTCACGTACACCTTCGCGAGGAATGACTTCCGTCGCAGGGTTTAGACAGAAATTAAAGGAAGAAAATGACAGAATAAAAAGGCTTCGCGAGGAATGACTTCCGTCACGTACACCTTCGCAAGGAATTACTTCCGTCGCAGGGACCTCCGCGAGAAATTACTTCCGTCCACGGGGTTTAAACAAAAGGAAAAATTGACAAGAAAGAAAGGGGGAAGGGGATGTGATCGCCAGGGGCTGAGAACCCCACAGGAAGTGTTCTGATCGCGTTTGCCGCCAGAGCGGGAGCAGTGCGGGTCCTCTCTTCCTCTTCTGTCTGCCGGCCGACGAAGAGGGCTTCCTTCGGTTACCCTTAGACAAAGAACAAACAGAGTAGAACTGGTTGGTGAGAACGACGGTGGTGTAGTACCGATTCTTTAGAAAATGACACTGAAAATAGCATAGACGAGTACGCACCTGGTTGGTGGTGTTTAAAACCCCTTTTAGACACGAAATGGTAGATAAACAATATGATGAATGAATAATTAAGATTCTATCTCAGAGAGAAATGTTATGGGGATGGCAAATGATGCATGCATGCAGCTAACTGAATGAAAATGAGACAGAAAAGAGGGGGAGAAAGCTTATTCAGAGATGGATGACGGGCTCGAGGAAGCTTCTCCGAGGTGAGGATGGTACGAACGTACGCTGAGATGTAACATGCTCTCGTATACTCCGACGTCTGGGAACTCGACAGGGCCTTCCGGGTATCGCCACCGTCCTGAAAAGGAGAAAGGGAAGAAAGAGAGAGAGAGAGTTCTCTCTTTTTTTTTCTTAATCTTTTTTAGAGAGGCATTTAGAAGAGATGACACATGTGAAAATAGAAAGGGGGGGTGAGGTGAGAGACTTAAAAAAATAGATAATCAAAATAGAAAGAGGGAGGGATAGAAAGCTTAGTTATTAAAATAAAAATATATGTATATATACACATATAAAGCCCCACGTGTGGGCATGGAGTAAGGAAGATATGCATACATGTGTAAGTAGATGAAATAGAGGACTTTAATTTACATAAGAGAATAAAAGAAGGGAAAAGAAGATGTGTGTATGCGTGAGTTTCAAAAGAGGAGGGGAATACTGGAGAACGGGAGGCAGAGAAAGATGGAGAGGAGGAAGAGGGAGAAAGAGAGAGTGAAGAGAAAAAAAAAGAAGAAAATAGAGAGAGAGGAAGAGATCGGGTAGAAGAGAGGGGAGAGAAAAAAATAAAAAAAATAAAAAGAAGGATGAGTGAGGGATCGAGAGAGGGAAAGGAAGAGGAGATTAAAAAAATAAAAGAAATAGGAAGAGATCGAGAGAGAGAGAGAGAGGGAGATCGAGAGAGAGAGAGAGAGAGTAGAGGGGGAGGGAAGAAGAGCAGAGAGAGGGAAAGAGAGACGGTGGGGAGAGGGGATTAAAAAAAGAGAAAAGAAAGGGTCAGAGGGGGAGATCGAGAGAGGGAGAGAGAGAGAGAGAGAGAGAGAGAGAGAGAGAGAGAGAGAGAGAGAGAGAGGGGTGGGGAGGACGACACCGGCGGTGGAGGCGGTGGCGAGCTGCGGCAGTGGAGGACGGCGCGGAGGTGGCCCGGAGCGATGGCGCTGGCGGGACCAGAGGCGGGGGCCGGCTGGAGCGGCGGGGCTGGAGGCGGTTGGAGCGGCGGCCGGAGCAGGGGGCAGAGCGGCGCAGGCGGGGCCGAAGGCGGCCGCGGGCGGAGACGGAGACGGAGCCGGAGGCGGGAGCGACCGGAGGCGGTGGCCGTGGGGGGTGCGTGCAGGCGGCCGGAGGCGAGCGGGGGCACTGCGGGCGGGCGACGGCGTGCGAGCAGGGGTGCCGGAGCACGTCTGCAGCGGTCCGATGGCGGGAGCGGCGGTCGAGGCTGGCCAGAGGCAGGAGCGGCGGCCGAGGTGGGCTGGAGGCGGGAGAGGGCGGTGTCGGAGCGGGACAGGGCGGCCGCGGGCGGTGGGAGCAGGCAGGGGCGGCGTCGGGGGCGGCCGTGTGCGGCGGGAAAAAGGGGCCGTTGCGGCCCCATGTGGTTCGAAGGGGGGGCACGGGCGACGAGGCCCCCCCTGCGAACTATTTTTTTTTAGCCTTTTTGTTAGAAGGAGATTGAGGGAGGGAGAGAACAGAGGGAGAGGAAGAGAGAGATGGTGAGAGGTGGTCAGCAGGCCGAGGGGGAGAACGTGTGAGGGTGATGGGGGGGTGCGTGGGAGACCTGCGGTGGTGGTGGGTGCAGAAGGAGAGAGGGAGGGGAGACGTTGGAGAGAGTGGCTGTTGTGGAGAGAGAGAAAGAGGGAGGGGAGACGGTGGAGGTGGCTGCAGGTCCAGGGGGTTGAGAGGGTGGAGTGGAGAATGGAGAGGAGGTGGCCTCGTGGGTGCATGCAAAAGAGGGGGTGTGTGTGTATTCTCAGGGGCTTGCGATGGGGTGGTGGGTTACGGAGGAGGTGAGAAGGGGAGAGAGAGAGAGTGTGTGTTAAAGAGAGGGGGCAAGATCCGTGAGAAATGGATGAAGTTAATGAGTTGGGCAATAAAAGATGGGGCCATGCGAATTAAAATTTTATTTATTTATTTTTGAATAGGAATGGGCCAAGCCCATTAGCACACAATGACCCCCCTCTCTTTTAGGATTAAAAGGATGGGCCAAGCCCATTAACAAGAGTTTTTATTCAAGAAACCACAATTTCTTTTCGTGAGACGAGATCATCAGATTTAATTAGAGATTACTCAACTAACTTAACCGTGTGAGCTGCTTTGGGGCGTCTTAGTGTAATATGGGATCTGCTCAGCATAATGCTAAAATGTCGTGTCTACAGCTTGCCCCGCCTTGGCGTCTGCTTTGCAGGGGAATGACACGGAGTGGAATGGAATAGAAGTGTAATGAAATGGAGTAGGGAGTGGACTGAAAAGTGGATGCCAAGGCGTGATGAGACACGTTTTTAACACTATGTGATTGGAATCTTTTCTGAGTTTCAGCAAAACAACCTTGAAGAGGGTCCTCCGAAATCAACGACTGTTTGGCTGGACATAACAAAAGACTAACAGAAAGAGGGACCAACTTCTCGGCGTGGAAGTACCTGAGTCGTAGACCCGCAGGTTTCACCTTGGGGAGCGGTTACCAGCCAATGTGGAAGTGATGCGACCAAGGTGGGTCCAATGGAGTAAATAAAAAGGGTAGCTGATAAATCCAAACAAAGGTCTCTTTCGGCCAACAAGCCCAAGATGGTTTCACAGAAACTCAGTACTCGATTCAGAATGGAACATCCCGTATTAGTCAAGAATTTAAGCACATCGGCTCTCACAATCGAGTTAAAAGAATGATCTTCCACAGTGATATCAAAGTCCTACATGAATGCATGCTGGGTTTAAAGGAAAAATTAAAACAAACTAAAAGTAGAAAATAGCCAAGGATAATATTGTTAAGTTGCTTAGGACAGGTCAGGATACCGATTCGATGAGACGATACTGAGCCGGGGCCCGTTTATCCACGCATCGATTCACCGAATGGAACCATCGTTCCCATGCTATCACAACCTAACGGCCTATCCGTACGTCCTGAACTCCTCTGGAGTTATCACTGTTTTTGTTAGAGGGGAACTCAAACTCCAGATTCATCCAAGGCATAAGGTCCTTGACGTGCTCTAATAGCGTAGATATCATATAGTAGGATGCATGACACAGTGGGGTCAGTCACCGGGGTGACTGATGGTGGGACATGGTAGGGCAATGGCGCCCTCTTGCTTTCTTATTTTGTTCTTGGAACCTGCACCGAACAGCAAGCAGTGAAGAAGGATTTATTTCATAAGAAGTAAAATTACATTCAACTGTATAGGACATCCGCACATCAATACAGGAGCAGGGGAAAACACGACACAAATCAGACAAGATTTATTCGGTTAAAATTCACCACGGTAACTTGTCATAAATGCTTTACATTTACCTTTTTACCCCCCTTTTCACTATAAGTACCCCTTTGCTCTTTAGCAAAAGATCATCCATTGGTGGTTCGGGGAGTCAAGCTCTTTTTGAGATGGGAGAGAAATCCTGCCCTTTTGAGATGGAAGGTGGGCCTTCCCGCCCTGCCAAGAGGAGCAAGTTCGGCCGCGAATTCAGGAGGTTGACCGACATTGAAGGCCATCTGAGCGAGAGGATTCTCTCACGAGCGGTAAGTTGGCTTTTCATCCTAGTTTCCTTCATAAGTTCTCCCTCGCTTTTTTTTATTCCTTTCTTTTCCTTCCTTTCAGCCGTATCCTCTTTTTCCGGGCCCGAGAAAATTCTCAAAGCTGCCCTGGCTATCGAAGCTTACGTCTAACATCATTGTCAGTATGAGGGCCGTTATTTCAAAATGGCATCTCCAAGGGTTGGTGATCCATGCCAAGCATTATGACAAGATCTCCATGGATTGGGCGGCCCTGGGTGCATTGGCGGAGGTTTGGCATCCGGAAACCCACACTTTTATCTTCCCTACTTTTGAGGCAACGGTCCTCCTCGAGGAGACAGAACTTCTGCTAGGCTTAAGAAGGTCGATGAAGGATGACATGATAAAGGTTTTGCGGATGCGGAAGAGGGTATCTACCGGGGAAGTTCTTGGAAGCTTTATGCCATCTGGAACCATAAAGAGCGTTCAGACTCAGAACGGAGTCAACTTGCAAAAGTTCGCAGACTAGACCGTGACTGCCTTAGAAGGGTTGATAGATGATGAACATTTAGAAGGGCTTATGAAAGGGTTCACAATTTGTTTGGCCGGAGCTCTCCTCTTTCCTTGTACTGACAACATCGTAGAGGAAGACCAATTGGGAGCGATTTGTGGACTTTGGGAGGGAAGGAGAGTGGGGCCTGCTATCCTCGCGCATCTTTACAGCGGTCTCACGGCTTCCAGCATGGGTAGGCCTCCTCACGGGTGCATGCTTCTCCTCAACTGCTGGATTGATCTTCACTTCAAATTTCATCACTACGAAGGGGTACAGACCGCCTCCAGGATTTTTGAACGAAGCCCCCTCCATTACATGGCCGATGTGTTGGGCTTTAGTGGGAAGGTGGCCAATCGCATGCCCTGTCTGAAGACACGCGGTGACTGGCGTACTCACTTCAGCTCCTTGGCGCGAGAGATGTTCACTTGTGTGCCAGCATGTTTACTTTCACGTAGGCTTCTCACGCGATCTTCTCCTGATGCGGAACTCCATCTTATCGGTGCAACCAAATTTGTTCTTTACAGCTCGCACCGGTGCTGCCTGCAAATTGGCCTTCCTCGGCACTCTCTTCCCATGCCATCCAACCTTCCTCTGATTAAGAGAGAAAGCTGGGCACGGAGGATGATGCGAAGGATGTGAAGGCGATCAAAGCTTCGTGGAAGGCAAGCATTCCGAGGAAGGTGACGGTATCTGTGAGTGAGGATCGAGAGCTATGGGAGACTTATGTAATGGAGCTCAGGAAACTGAGGCCTGAGGTGCCCAAACCCTGATGTATGTTATCTTAAAATAAATGCAGAGCCTTAATGCCATTGCACTCTCTTTCAGTCTCTCCCCTCCCTTTTCTTTGTGACTGGGATGGCGGACGTCGGGTGATGGTCGGCCGTTACCGATAGGATCTGGGGGACTGAGGCAACTACAGTATGCGGAGATGCCCTGAGATGTCATGGAGCTGAGGATTTCTCTTCAGGTGGCGAGGAGAGAAGTAAACTGGGAGAGAATGGAAAGAGGAGTGGATAAAGCGACATCGGGATCGAGACGAGAGGAGGGCACGTGAGGCCCAAGTGATGAAGCTCCGGAAGACACATCGCTCGGACATGTCACTCCTTCAGAGTCACTGCCGTTTGGAGGAGAGTTGGAGCTCACGGTAGAGGAGCTCCTGGGGTTGGTGTAGTCTCCATTGCAGAGTAGGGGGCGGCTCAGCAAACAGCCTCGGGTTCAAGAGCTTCGCGGCCGTTGGGGTCGCGAGAGAGGCCAGAGGAGGGCGACGAGCGCTACCAGAGAGGGTGAGAATGCGCGATACGATGTGACAATTGCAACGTCGCAGAGCTCTAGATGACCTCCCAGGGACCTCCCTCTTAGGAAGGAGAGAGACGACCAAGAGGGTAGTGCGAGATTTGGCAAATTGCTCATACACCCGCTCTCTTCTCACGGTGAACACGACAGTTTATATAGACGTATGAATGGAACGACATGCTCTCATGTGATGGGTTTGCCCGCCATGCGTTCCTTCTCTTCTACGCCTCTTCTTTTCATGCCGTCCTCATGTGACGTGTTTAACAGATCTCCCCTGAGATAACGGATCATGTCTCAGACTCATTGGGCATTTCTTTCGGGAGAATCCATCACAAATTTTAATGATGTACCACCGAATTCAAAGATGCCAACCGCCCTCCTGTCCTCTTTCCATGTAGACGAGTCCACTCCCAGATTCAAAAATATCGACTCCCATTGTCCTTTCTGCTGTGGATGAGTCCACTCCCAGATTCGAAAAGGTCGACCTGCATTGTCCTTTCTCCATGTAGATGACCTCATCTCAGATTTATTTGAATCACGATGAACACAGGGAACCTAGAGGTGTAGGATGTGAATCAACCAGCTACGCCCCCCGACCTTGTTCACTTCGAGTGAAAGATGGGTGCTTTGTTACAAGGCCCATTGCAAGAGGAACTGAGATAGAGCTGGATCATATCCCTTCAATCCTATAAATACTCCCCCCGCCTGCTTCACTTGAAAGCACGGAGTTGTGGAGACTGGTTAGAAGAGTGAAAAGTCGACAGGAGGGAGTAAGAGTTTCTCATTCTCTGAGATGGAGGGAGAGTCCAGTTTCAGGGTGGAGGGCGAGTCTTCCCGCTCCTCGAAGAGGAGCAGATCCAGTGGTAGTTCCAGGAGACTCTCCGATGTTGAAAGGCCACTCAGTGAGAGGACCCAATCGGAGCTTGTAATGAGCCAGTTCTTCCCCATATTCTTCATGATCCCTTTCTTCCTTTCTCATTCTCTTTCTATTTTTATTTCAATGATGCACCCGCTTCTCACTTCCTGTGTAATCCACAGAGTATGACGAGGTCACACATCTCATGGGAGTTAGTGGTGGCCGCCTATCGAGGCTTGCCTGACTTCCAGAAAGCTCGACTAGATGCGATGGGGTTTGGTGCATTCCTCCGGATCGAACCCATTAAGCTCGACCTCGCCCTCATCCAAGCATTGCGCGAGAGATGGGACCCAGAGAGTCGTGCCTTCTTGATGCCCTGGGGGCACATGGTGCCCAGTCTCGAAGATGTGGCCCGAATCACCGGCCTTAGAGTGGATGGTGAGGCGGTGACCGGGTCACCTACCCTGATTATCGCGAAGTGGCTCAGAAGCTTCTTGGTCTGGAATTAAAGGACCAAAAGAATAGGTCAATAGCCAAGGCATCTATCATGGAGGCACTGGGGCTCACTGACACTCGTCACCGTGATAACGAGTCCTTGGAGGAGTTCATGGAGAGAGCGGAAAGAGGGTCCCGCGCTGTGTACTGCGTGGATGCCAGTAGCTGGGAGAGATCAAACATGGACTTGAGGATATTCCTCCTCTTCCTGCTGGGAAAATTACTGCTGGGTTCCAAAGGAGACGACATCCATTGTCGTTTCCTAGAATTTTTGGTGGACCTAGAGAGGGTAGGGCAATATGCCTGGGGAGCCGCCGTGCTGGCGCATCTGTTCGCAAGTCTGTCCCAAGGGACAGATCGAGAGGTGACTGTGAGTGGCTTCATACCATTTCTCCAGGTAAATATTTGTTTATTTATTTATGCAACTAATCTATTTCATGAAATGCTGATGACATGTGACGACACAGGTATGGAGTTATTACTACATCCCAATGGGGCGAGCTCGACAGTGGCGTGTGGCTGTGGCACCACTAGCTCGGCGGTGGCAACCCATTATGAGCACAACCTCTCTATCTTACCAGCTGATGGTATTAAGGCGTGAGCTGCAAGAGTTCCCCGCAGAGATGGTAGGACTCCATTTTTTTTGTCTTTTCTTTTGTCTCTCTTTTTTTTGGTTCTTTTGAGTGATTAAGGAGACATACGCATGCCAACGCAGGTGATCTGGAGGCCTTACTCGGGCTTGGTCGATGTCGACCAACCGTGGGTCATCGCAGGTCGCCCTCGATTTGGTCGGGACCTTTGGGTCCACTGCCTGAATGAAATCGAGCCACTCCGGCTACGATTGGTCATGAGGACTCTAGGGCTTGCCCAGAATGGGTAGATATGACCGCACCACCCCGCGTCGGGAGGAAAACACGTGGGCCGGTAACCTGTGTCGACTGGCGGGTGCGCTTCCCCGAACAATATGAAGATTGGCAGCGGGGTGGCACGCTCGTGGAGTCGCACGCCCGGGATAGTGAAGATTATCTACGTCTCTATAGGGCGATGTATGCAGAGCGACTCATCCTGAGGGACTTGTGGAGGTATATCTCCTTTCTCACTTTTTGATCATTTTTTTTATATTTATTTTTTTTATCATTTTTCTAAATGTAATGCTGACTCTATGACATGGGTTTAGGATGCCCGTGATACCATGATAGCGAACTTGCGGGCTCGATTGGCGGACACGGAGGGAGAGTTGGGTGACACCCGTGAGGCCTTACACGTCTCGGTGAGTATGTATGCAAATGCATATTCCTAATTATACCCCTAGGTTTTGGTGTTTAGCCACTCACTGTCACTTCTTGTCATCATAGCGCGCTCGGCTCGACGCAACCCTACCAGCAGTAGGGGCAGAGGGTGCCTCTTCCAGTCTATGGATTCCTTCGTCGGAACTAGATTCGCTCCATGAGCAGCTTGCCCGTGTAACACAGCGCGCCGCGGAGGCAGAGGGAATGCTTTCTGTGCAGGTGAAGGTTCCTCTTATCGAGCTTCTCTGTTTATGTCTCATCACACCCCTGAAATGACGATATGGCAGGTCGAAGAGATGCAAGAGATGTTTGCTCATGCATCACAAGGGAAGGCCAGGATAGCGGAGCTGGAGGAGGAATTGCAGCGTCGCTCAGATGACAATTTTTCTCGGGACGCCATGGAGCTGAGGATCACCCTTCAGCTGGAAAGGGATGACAGAGAGAGAGAACGTGCTGAGAGGGAAAAGGACAGGGAAAGAGAGAAGGCCAAAAGATCAGTCGAGAAAGAGGAGAGGAGGGCCCTGGAGGCCCAACTATTTGAATTGAGGACCAGTCTCGGTCTCGCCGAGCAGTGGCTGAAGGATGGCGAGGAACGCTACCGAAGGGCACGAGAGCGTGGCTTTCGTGTTAGTAGCTTCTTTGCTGCTCCCGCAGATCGACGTCGGGGAGTGGAGATAGAAAGAGGACCCCAAAGCGGTAGAAGTACCGCTTTTCATGGTTGGATAGCACCTTCTAGAGTTTCTCGTCCAGAAAGCGGCGAGACGAGTAATGTAGAGAAGGAGGGTGGGAGCTAATGTAGGCTCTCTCTTGTTGTTTGTTTTTGTTGAGTGGGAGTGGAATAAAATGTTTTGTGCTTGGTTCTCTGCTTCTTTCTGATCTCCGAATCCCTGTACACATCTAAGCAAACAAGTTAGCATTTCTGCTCTGACTTGCCCCTTGCTCAATAAACAAACGTGATTTTGAGTTATTCTTGATAACGAGTCAAGGGGCAAGCCTTTATTAACAAAGGCAATAATAAAGGATAATGAATGCGACAGACAAGCACACGGATGCAAACGAGAATTTAAAATGAATGGTGCATACAAATGCGATCATGCGAAGATGTGATTTTCTTTGTTTTTGTAGGTGTATTCATTTTTTTTGTATTTTGTTGTTGTTATTTTTTTGGTCTTTTATATTTCCATTTTTTTTGCATGTACATTTTTTGCTTCTTCTTTTTTTTTGGATTTTGGATTTGTTATTTTTTTGTTTGTTTTTGGTTGTTATTATTTTTTTTGTTTTTGCTAATGCATGATGACCACTTGATATAACATCTAACCTGCATGAGAACGAGGGTTTCTTGCTAACCTCCCAGGCATCCTAAGTGCACGTCTAAGCTGATTTGGGCCTCTAGACTCCTCGAATGATAATCCCGCCGGCTAAGACTTACCCTGATGACAATACCGTCATGCCATGCTTAGGCTCCCAGTTGCTTCCGACCACAGGGATTCACCCAAAAAGTGTTCAAGGTAAATGATTTACCCGACCCGGGTCTATTTCCTCACAACTCTAGACGATATGTAATGGAACACCCTGGAACCCAAATGACCAACCGCGCGACGCTGACCCGGAATCAGACGCCGTCGCACCCATAGGTGACGCGCTTGCATTGGTCTAAGCCCGAGGTTAGACTTAGAAGACATTAAGATGGTAGATAAGGGTCTTGACCGGCCAGAAACACGGAGACTCTGACAATGACTTCTGCTTTCCAAGATGGACAACCATACGTTTGTGTAGAAAGGTGGTTGCAGACTTTGGTGAGTTTCACCCTTCAGGAACTCCATTGAGCCTTTATCTTCAGGGGAAGAAGGAAGAGTATTAGGGGCAAACCTCCTGAGAGGACCGGCAAAACCGTTAACCCGGCGAGCCAGTAGGGGCACACTTAACTCTCCCTTTCGGACAACTTCAGACCAAATCTCGAGCATTTACATCTCATGGCCCCTCTTGTATAGAATTTGACTTTCAGTCAAAGGGGTTTCATTTGTGGGATCAGGCACGGTTACGACCAGGCTTTTCACTTGACTTTGATTTTGTTCTTCTTTTCTGATTTTTCTTGACAGATTTTTGCGAGGGACATAGTATCTTGACATTATGGAATCCCTCTTGGATGCCTGCGGGGACACTGCCCTCTTCTCGTGCTCTGACCCATGCTCGAAGAATTGGGCCCTACTCTTGCCCTAGGGGTTGTGTTCGTGTTTTCCATGCTCAGCGTTTTAAGGGCGCCGGCTGTCTCATTCGGTCGAAGAGAGAGAGAATGAAGATTTAAGCATTCTGGAGACCTTCTAGGTGAGGCCTCACCATGAGCGATGCTACCGATCTTTCATAGAACACATGTGTACATGTATGTTGCCCCTTTTGAGGGGGGCATAAGCCGAACTAGCCGGACAGGGATCCCCACGGTTCTGGCAAACCAAGACTCGGAACCTACCAAGTCTTAATAGGCCCTATCCCAACACGGAGGTTGAATGCAATGACTTAACTACATGGTGATCTCTGGGCATTAGCATTTTGAATTTTCTATTTTTTTTTCTTTTCATTTTCTTCTATTTTTTTGTCTTTTGTTGTTGTATATATACATATTTTTGTTATTTTCATTGTTTTCTATTTTTTTTGTTGTTTCATCATTTTTTGACACTATGTACACCTATCTAAGGGTAGTATTTCTTAAGATAAAGTCCATTCCAAGGGTGGGATAACTCGATCCCCTCAGCATTGACTAGCCTATAGGCGTTGCCAGGATGCACAGCCTGAATTACGTACGGTCCTTCCCAATTGGGTTGGAGTTTAGAACGCGGGCCACCAGGTTTTACAAACATTCTTTTCACTACCATTTCACCGACTTGAAATTTCCTTTCAATGACCTTCTTTTGATAAAAACGTGTGAGTCTGTTTTGATATACACGTGCATGCTCGGCAGCGGCCAGCCGTTTCTCATCTAAGAGTTCAATTGGGCAAGGAGTGAATCACGACGTTCGTCGAGGGGGAGGTCCTTATCCAATTGTACTCTCAGAGAGGGGACCAGAATTTCGTACGGAACTACCGCCTCCATCCCATAAGTGAGGGCGAACGGGGTTTGCCCAGTGGAGTACGGATTGAAGTGCGATAGGCCCATAGAGCTTCAATCAGCTTTTCTGACCAATCCGAGAACTTGTTAGACTCACATGTCTTTTTTATGATTTTAATCAATGTTTTGTTAGTGGCCTCTGCTTGTCCATTACCTTGTGGATAATAAGGTGATGAATGATGCAATGCAATTTTATACCTTTTGCAGAGGTCCTGAAGGTCCTGAGAAATGAATTGCGATCCATTGTCGGTGATGATCGTGCTTGGAATGCCGAACCTGGCGATGATGTTCTTCATGATGAATTTGCAGACTGTTGATGCTTTAACCTCCACGTAAGCTTCGGCTTCGGCCCATTTGGTAAGTACTCCGTTGCAGTAAGGATGAATGATTTTTGCTTAGTGAGGGAGTAAGGATTACCGAGAGGACCAATGACATCGAAAGCCCACATGGAGAAAGGCCATGGGGAGGATACTGGATGAAGTGAAGAAGATGGGGAATGAATTTTATCGGCGTGAAGTTGACACTTGACACACCTGCGGACATAGACGGCACAATCTTCTTCCATGGTGGGCCAGTAAAAGCCTTGCCGAAGGATTTTCTTGGCAAGCATTTGGCTATTCACATGGCCACCGCACACACCAGAGTGTGCTTCCTCGACGCATTTCCAGACTCCTCTTCGTCGAGACATCTTAGAAGAACACCAGTAAGACTTCTCTTGTATAGCACTTCTCCGACCAGCACGTACCTCTGTGCCACCCTCCTTATGGCTTTTCTATCTTCCGATGTGGCTTCTTCAGGGTAGGATTGATCTTTGCAATACTTGGCAATTTCGTAAAACCATGGCTTCTCCTCATCAGCCAATTCTTCTTCTAATTCTGTCAACATAATTTCCCTCTTCTCAAGGATTTCTTCCTGTAGGGCCTTTCTTGCTATCCTGTCCTTGATATTTACGTATGAAGCGTCATCGATTGCAGGGGCGTGACGCTTGTAGACGTGAATGGTATCAAACCATCTTCCTAGAGGGAACCTTAGAGATGATGCCAATGAGGCGAGGGCATCGGCCAGAATGTTCTGATGACGAGGGACATGGACAAAGATCAATTTGGCGAACAATTTGGCAAAGGCAGCAGTGAGTTCTTGGTATGGCTTGAGCTTGGGATCGCGAGTGCGATATTTGGTGAGCACCTGGCGAAGAATGAGTTGACTATCACCTATGACTCGCAATTCAGTGATACGAAAAGAATGAGCGAGTTCTAGGCCAGCTAGAAGAGCTTCATATTCAGCTATATTGTTGGTAACGGGGAATTTGAGCTGATATGCCAGTGGGAATGTAAGGCCTTTAGGCGACAGGAGGGCAATGCCGATTCCTTTCCCTTGGGAATTCAGAGCTCCATCAAAATATAACGTCCACATGCAATCATCTGATTGGTTGATGGACATTAGTTCCTCATCTGGAAACTCTGATTGGACAGGGTCGAATTTCGGAAGAGGATGGTGAGCGAGATGCTCGGCTATAGCATACCCTTTAATCGCCTTTTGCTGACTGTAGACGATGTCAAACTGAGAGAGAAAGCTTTGCCAGCGTGCTAATCTATCCGTAAGGACAGATTTTTCTAGAAGGAACTTGATAGGGTTCATTCGGGCAATCAGATGGACTTCATGAGCTAGAAAGTAATGTTTCAACTTCTGCACTACCCAGACAAGGGCGGCACAAGTTTTCTCCATAGCCGTGTACTTCTGCTCACAGGGGTTGAGGAGTTTGGACAAGTAATAGGTCACCCTTTCCTTGCCCGCTTCATCGGCTTGTGCTAGGACAGCTCCCACGGAGTCGTCCAGGACTGAGACATAAAGGATTAAAGGTCTACCTGGCGTGGGTGGAATTAGAACGGGTGAATTGGCCAGATATTCTTTCAATCCTTCAAAAGCTTTTTGGCATTTAGAATTCCAAAGGAATTCTACTCCTGACTTAGTTAACTCGTAGAAAGGTTTGCACCTTTGTGAGTGCTGTGACACAAATCGACGAATGAATTGCAACCTTCCAATTAAACCTCGAACTTCTCTCAGATTTCTCGGAGGTGGCATCTCCCTGATTGCTTTAGCTTTGTTGGGATCTATTTCAATACCCCTCTTACTCACAATGAAACCAAGCAATTTGCCTGACGAAACACCAAATACGCACTTTTTTGGATTCATTTTCAAATTGAACTCTCTGGATCTTTGCAGCACCTTAGCTAGAACTTTCGGGTGTTCTGCCCTAGTCCTAGATTTGACCAATAAATCATCCACGTATACCTCTAAATACACATGCATCATGTCATGGAATATTGCCATCATAGCCCTTTGATAAGTAGCTCCAGCATTCTTTAAACCAAATGGCATGACCAAATAGCAATAAGTTCCCCAAGGTGTGGTGAATGATGTTTTCTCCTGATCTTCTTCCGCCAAACGGATCTGATTATACCCCGAAAATCCATCCATAAACGAGAGAGTTTCATAGCCTGCTGTATTATCAACCAACACGTCAATGTGAGGCAAGGGGAAATCATCTTTTGGACACGCGCGGTTAAGGTCCCGAAAATCGATACAGATTCTCACCTTTCCATCCTTTTTCATGACCGGGACAATGTTTGCCACCCATTGAGGATATAGGACGACTCTAATAAACCTGGCTTTGTGGAGCTTATCGACCTCTTCCTTCATTTTAAAGCCATTTGGGGGTGGAAACGTCTTAACCTTTGCTTTACCGAGACGGACCCTGGTTTTAGCGTTAGGCGATGTTCGACCAGGGTGGAATCTAATCCCGGCATATCCTCGTAGCTCCATGCGAACGTGTCCCTGTACTCCTTTAGAACCTTGATCAATTCCTCCTCTTCAGATGTCGGCAAATTATCGCTTATGAGGATGATCCTAGGGTCTTCCTCGGTCCCCAGATTGATCTCTTTGGTGGGTTCTTCTATAGCGGCTGATGGTTCGTCAAACCTCCTCATTCCGCTAGCATATGCGTCAGCCGCGTCCTCATATTCTTCGTCCCCTTCTTCAATAGGGTACTCTTCATCTGTGAGCTCATAAACTCCGTATCCCTCATCAATTGTGCAATCCTCCTCACATTCTAACTCCGGCAGATGGATGGGATTTTCTAGCAATTGAGGAATGGCTAGAAAGGCTTGACACCTATTGGCTAGATCTAGAAGGAATCGACGAGGAATTTCCCTGCCCTTGGATTTTCTTCTAGGTACTACTCTTGACTCGCTATTCCTAACCTGACTGACTTGTTCTACAGACGAAGAAGAAGTTGAAGAATGTACAGGAAGAGACCCCTCGATAGAGGGGTAAAGAAGGTCGCTCAAGGGACCTTGAATGAGTGGCCCGTAAGTCGGGGCACCCTCGTGAGAGATGTAGGAGGTCTCCTCAAAGGAGATGCACTGTTGAGGAGTTTGAAAATCGACGTTTTTTTTTCATTTTCATTTTCAATTACAAAATAATTGAAAGAAATTAGAGAATGGGAGGAGGGAACTATAGCTAGGGGGTTGCATGGCTCATTGAGCAGATCATGGTTGAAAATTTGGCATGGGCTGAAAGACCCACGCAAGAATGTGAGTAGAGAAGGGGACCTGGGAATATCATCAGATAAACGTCGGGTCCAAGAAAGAGTCAGCAGTAACGGCTGAGGAGGATGATCAGAGAGAATGACGGAAAGCGATCCGTCAGTGGCAACTTCCTCTTGGCGAGGAAAACTTGAAATTTCGGCAATATCAATGACATCTTTTGGTACCTCGGAGATCAAAAGTGGCACCTCTAAGTCTGGAGGCGAGAACATCTGTTGTAGTGCCATGGAAATATCCTGTATATCAAACCACTTGTTCCACTCACAATCCGGGTCATCGTGTTTCCCCTTCTTTGCATCTCTCGAGCAACTTTCAGCTAAGTAGGCAATTTGCAATTTCCCATGTGATTGTCGCGGGTAATCCCCCAACTGTATAACCGGACCCTTTCTGAAATGAGAGTACAATGTCCATGTAAGAGGTCCCTCATATGCTTCAAGTGGCCCTTCAAAGCCTAGGCCGGCTCTAAGGGTTAACTTTGTCTTCTTTGGCAATTTCAGTCTCCCTTGTAATTGTGCCCCCAAACCTTTGCCCTGTTGGTAGCCAATGTTTCTCATGATCTCCCATCCCTTAGCATGGGAAGGGTGACATGACTTTGTATTGGAAGTGGCTTTTGTGTAAAATGGGTGCGACGAGGGTCACACACATCTAGCAATGAAAGAATTGGCCGGTGAGTTGGCCAAACAGAAGGCAATGAGGTATTAATAGCGTCCACTGTAGAAAAGATGGGCATGCTATTTACCTTGATAATCCAAGCCTTGTATGGAAACTTTAAGCACTGATGATTGGTGGAAGGCACCGCGTTCATAACCTCAATGTAAGGGCGGCCCAGTATGGCCTTGAATGTGGATCCATATCAAGGATATGGAATTCCGTGAAGACTGATGCAGGGCCCAATTCTACATTCAAGATGACCATCCCCATTGGCGGCTTTTTGCTATTATCATAGGCCGTAACCGTGATTGATGAAGGCCTTATCTGTTCCGTGTCAACCCCACATGATTGGAGGGTGATCATAGAGATCACATTTATAGACGCACCAGTGTCCACCAAACATGGGTCTACAGGCACCCCATTGATCTTGACTGCAATACACAAAGCATATTTTCGAGCCTCCTTGGGGGCAAGCTCATGGTGGTGAAATATAATAGCCGGTTGTGTATCAGTTGGCGTCAATACTGACGAGATTTTCTCCACTGGGAGATCCTCATTTACCATAACCCTCTGAAGATACTCCATCAAGGCGTCTTGATGGGTTTTCGACCTCTGATTAGCTCGAGAATGGAGATCCGAGCTGGTGTTTTATCCAAGTGTTTCAACAGGTCATATTGTGTCCCGGGGATAGACTCCTCTGGCTGTTCTTCGGTGTCTTTCTCCGGCTGAGATTGCTCGGGGACCTGACTGTTTTGGGGAAAAATCCGATGGAACATCCTTCCACTACGGAGCACCATGGCTTGTGGTTTTGGCGGCACCTTTATAGAGTTAGATATGGGGTTTAGCAAGGGTTCGAGGGGTAGTGGTGGAGGAACAATTGATGAAGCAGGGGCAATAATAGGTGTAGGGGTTCTTATGAGTGGTTTGTTAGGTGGAGGCATGGTGGGAGTGGGTGAAGCCTCAGATGGACGGCGAATGATAAGGGGTTTAAAAGGTGGAGGCATAGTAGAGGTTGATGGTGTCCCGGATGGGTGATGAATAATGAGGGGTTTCGAGGGTAAAGGGGTTGTGGTGGAGGTAGATGGTGCCTCGAAGGGTGTTGGACAATAATGGGTTTGTTTAGTGGAGGCGGAATGAAGGCGGATGATGAAGTGGAGGCGTGAGGGATAATGAGAGGTTTTGGGGGTAACGGTGTTATGGTGGAAGTGGAGGGTGTTTGCTGGAGACTCGAAGGGAGGTCATCAGTAGCGACGCGGATGAGAGGACGTGATGTCAGTGGAAATGAGTAAGGTATTACTGCGGGTTGTGCTCGGGTGGAGGATAGACAGGTGCGGGACGAATAAGGCGTGGGGATTGGATAGGAACGTGATTGGTGACAAGGACAGAGCCGCTTTCCGTATGCCAATCCTGCCCTCTTCCAACCTCCAGGAAGGAAGAGATGGGGTTGACTTGGTGGTTAGGTTGTTGGTGCGCCGGTAACGGATTCTGGAGGATGCCCATATTCGGCTGTTGTTGTGGTGCCTGCTGAGGCTGTTGTTGCTGTTGTTGTTGTTGTTGTTGTTGTTGTTGTCTAAGAGGAGGTCTCCTGGCCTTCATCATGGTGATGCATCGCCTCATTTCATCCCAATCTATTTGATGTTCATCGTTCATATCATAGATATAATCTCTGAAATGAAAACAGTTTTCCACTGTATGACCCGGCTGTCTATGGAAGACACAATATCTGGAAGTGTCGACGTTCGTGGGCCATATGGCTTTTTCCTTAGGCAAGGTGAGGAAATTAGCAGCCATGAGAGCATTAAAGATGTCCGGCAATGACTCCGGCAAAGGTGGGTAATGAGCTCTCCTAGGGCCGATCGGCCTTCTCTGTTGTTGGAGGCCATAATCCCCGGGTGGTGGAACCTGATTATATTGAGGAGGTCGCTGTTGTTGTTGTTGAGATGAGGGGTTGAGGCATATTGTTTGGAAGAGATTGTTTTGTGGGGGAGGACGATAGGGTTGCTGACCTTGTTGCTCCTGATGAAAGGGGAATTGTGGGGGTTGTGGGGGCCTAGGATTAGCTTGCTGGTTGGGATAGCCAACCGCGCCCACTTGTTCATTTGTTACAACCCCTTCTGTTACCCCACCTTGGGCACCCGTGCCCGGCTTCCTAAACACCTTTGGTTTTGGTGGCTCGAACATATGCATGAGGGGAGAATCTTTCAGCTGTGTTTGGATATATCGAGCTCTCTCATACAGTTCCTCCATAGTGGTGAGTTTGTTCATTGCCAGGACGTGTCTAAATTGTGGAGTGGCATTAGACACGACCATCTTTACTTGCTCCGATTCTGAAATGGGGTCTCTCACTTTCTCTGCCAAGGATCTCCATCGATCGGCAAATTGGGTGAAATCTTCGTCCGGCTTCATCTTTTCAGCCACTAGGTCGGTAATAGAGAAGGAGGGACCGACCCTATCCCGATATTTCTGTGTGAATTTCCGTTGCACTACGTCGAAATTCTCAGCCTCACTCGGCTCTAGTGAATAGAACCATTCTAAGGCGGGACCGTCCAATGATCTCCTGAAGAGGTATGCCAAGGATCTTTGATCGTTCTGCCAAAACGAGGACTCATACATAAAGTCCTTCAGATGAATGAGGGGGTTGCCTGTGCCGGTGTACCGTCGATACGTTGGCATTTCAGAAGGAGGGAGATGGAATACTGGAAGGATTGGTAAAGAGATCTCAGGCGCGGATTTGACATCCACGATCTTTTTGAAATCTCGAATTGTTCATCCATCTTGTTCATCCTATGAAGGAGAGATTGAGTGACCTCATTGTAAGGAGCAGGTTGTGGTGGCCACTGAGGCCTTGCAGAAGCCTGAGAAGGGAATTCCGGATGAGAGAGACGTTGTGACATATCAGCAAATGGAACTGACTGAAATGTCGTATGAGGAATTGGTGGAACTTGAGATTGGGGAGGTAATTGGAAAGGGGGAGGTTGCAGATGTGGCATATCAGTAAATGGAACTGACTGAAATGTTGGATGAAGAATTGGTGGAACTTGAGACTGGGGAGGTAATTGGAAAGAGGGAGGCTGCAAACTTGTCTGCACAAGAGGGAATGAGGGAGGGATTGCCTGTGCGGGCTCTTGAATAGAGAGAACAACTGGTGTTGGGTTTTGAGGAGTAGAATCAACAGATTTCCCTTTCAAGACGGCCTGAAAGGCTCGGATCTGATCGGAATTGAGTTGTGTGTTCGCGAGAACACCTAGCAAGGAGGAAATATCTTGTGGCGGGGATGCTTCCCCAACGGCGGCTCGCACCTCATGTGAGGGCTCACGGGAGGAACCTGCGTCCTCAGCAGGGACATGTGTCCCCTGGTGACTCGGGGTCGGATTCTGACCGTTCCCGGACATTTCTTGATCTTTTTCGGAACGTGAGATTTTGCCGGAACGCAATATCATACACACTCAAACCAAGAACAAAGATTAACAAACAAGTTGATGTTTAACGCCTTTTTGTGTTTTCTTTTGTTTTCCCCCTTTTTTTCTTTTTCTTTCTAATTAAAATGTAATAACATAAACACTCAAACCATTAGCAAAGATTAACAAACAAGTTGATGTTTAACGCCTTTTTTTGTTTTCTCTTGGTTTTCCCCTTTTTTTCTTTTTTTCCTAATCTAATGTTCACACCACAGGAGGGACCTTAGTTGCAATATTGATTTTCGCCGTGTGATCTAAGGACACTCGACTCACCACGAATGGGTTAACTATCTCCAGGGAACTTCAGTGGTACAACCAGCCCAGTGAACGAAGAGGGAATCCTTCGATGTCGGGGACTTACGGAGGTCCCAGTGAAGGAGATCCTAGTCCGTCGAGAGGAATTCCCGACGGAGAGTCTTTCCTTCACCAAGAAAAGGTGATCCTAAAAAAGATGGAACAAAAGAAATAAAAATAAAAGGGAGGTGATATGCAATGTAGTGCTGAATTAACAAGAGATATATAAACAGACAACAAATATATGCAATAAAAGAAATTAAACAAACATCACAACACTCCTTTTCTGCAATGATACAAATCTCTTCAGACTTCAAGGGGACTCTAGACTAATGCACGTAGTGCACGAGGGATGTAATTGGAATGCCAAGGGTGATAGCGGGAACACGAATATAGCGCATGCGGGCGCAATCAGGAGGGGCACACGTGGGTGCCGAGTGGAGGGGCACACGTGGGTGCCGAATGGAGGGGCACGCGTGGGTGCCGAGTGGAGGGGCACGCGTGGGTGCCGAGTGGAGGGGCACACGTGGGTGCCGAATGGAGGGGCACACGTGGGTGCCGAATGGAGGGGCACGCGTGGGTGCCGAGTGGAGGGGCAGACGTGGGTGCCGAATGGAGGGGCACACGTGGGTGCCGAAAATATGTGGGTAACCAGAGGAAACAAAAGAGGTCCCACCGTGATCGCCAAAAAAAGGTGTAGACGGCAAAAGAGTGTCGTCCACCCTCGGGGGAAAGAAACAATGATGCAAAGTAATGATGAAAAGGTGATTGCCAGAGAGGTGGAGACGGCAAGAGACGTCCACCCTCGTCTGTCCTAAGAGATGGAAAATGACGAGAGCAACTCAAGGAGAGAAAGAAAATAAAGGAGAGAAATGAAAGAGGGGTGCGGAACGGACTCCGGTACGTGGCGGAGATAGGGGTCGGAAGACCCTCTCGCGTAAACTGACCCCTTCCCGGTAAGCGTGACTTACCGTTCCACGAGCAGTTTTTCATATACCGGGAAGTCCGAGAATCTAAGTAACAGAAAGGGAGAGGCACGAAGACTCAGAAACTGCAACGGAATATCGTTCTCCAGACAATTACAAAGACAAGACGAACCAAGACATACCACCACAAGACATTGGTCTTTGTGGGGTTCTAGCAGCGATGCAATAATATCAACACTAATGAATATATATGTACATATTAGGGCCACCGCAAGACATTGGCCTTACGGGGCTTTTATTGCAATATAGATAATAAACATGAGTATATATACATAAGACCACCGCGAGATATTACTCTCCGCGGGGTTTTTATTGTAATATATGTAATAAAAGGCTTCGCGAGGAATGACTTCCGTCACGTGCACCTTCGCGAGGAATTACTTCCGTCGCAGGGTTTAGACAGAAATTTAAAGAAATAAAATGACAGAATGAAAAAGGCTTCGTGAGGAATTACTTCCGTCACGTACACCTTCGCGAGGAATGACTTCCGTCGCAGGGTTTAGACAAAAATCAAAGGAATAAAATGACGGAATAAAAAGGCTTCGCGAGGAATTACTTCCGTCACGTACACCTTCGCGAGGAATGACTTCCGTCGCAAGGGTTTAGACAGAAATTAAAGAAATAAAATGACAGAATGAAAAAGGCTTCGCGAGGAATTACTTCCGTCACGTACACCTTCGCGAGGAATGACTTCCGTCGCAGGGTTTAGACAGAAATTAAAGGAAGAAAATGACAGAATAAAAAGGCTTCGCGAGGAATGACTTCCGTCACGTACACCTTCGCAAGGAATTACTTCCGTCGCAGGGACCTCCGCGAGGAATTACTTCCGTCCACGGGGTTTAAACAAAAGGAAAATTGACAGGAAAGAAAGGGGGAAGGGGATGTGATCGCCAGGGGCTGAGAACCCCACAGGAAGTGTTCTGATCGCGTTTGCCGCCAGAGCGGGAGCAGTGCGGGTCCTCTCTTCCTCTTCTGTCGGCCGGCCGACGAAGAGGGCTTCCTTCGGTTACCCTTAGACAAAGAACAAACAGAGTAGAACTGGTTGGTGAGAACGACGGTGGTGTAGTACCGATTCTTTAGAAAATGACACTGAAAATAGCATAGACGAGTACGCACCTGGTTGGTGGTGTTTAAAACCCCTTTTAGACACGAAATGGTAGATAAACAATATGATGAATGAATAATTAAGATTCTATCTCAGAGAGAAATGTTATGGGGATGGCAAATGATGCATGCATGCAGCTAACTGAATGAAAATGAGACAGAAAAGAGGGGGAGAAAGCTTATTCAGAGATGGATGACGGGCTCGAGGAAGCTTCTCCGAGGTGAGGATGGTACGAACGTACGCTGAGATGTAACATGCTCTCGTATACTCCGACGTCTGGGAACTCGGCAGGGCCTTCCGGGTATCGCCACCGTCCTGAAAAGGAGAAAGGGAAGAAAGAGAGAGAGAGAGTTCTCTCTTTTTTTTTCTTAATCTTTTTTAGAGAGGCATTTAGAAGAGATGACACATGTGAAAATAGAAGGGGGGGTGAGGTGAGAGACTTAAAAAAATAGATAATCAAAATAGAAAGAGGGAGGGATAGAAAGCTTAGTTATTAAAATAAAAATATATGTATATATACACATATAAAGCCCCACGTGTGGGCATGGAGTAAGGAAGATATGCATACATGTGTAAGTAGATGAAATAGAGGACTTTAATTTACATAAGAGAATAAAAGAAGGGAAAAGAAGATGTGTGTATGCGTGAGTTTCAAAAGAGGAGGGGAATACTGGAGAACGGGAGGCAGAGAAAGATGGAGAGGAGGAAGAGGGAGAAAGAGAGAGTGAAGAGAAAAAAAATAAGAAGAAAATAGAGAGAGAGGAAGAGATCGGGTAGAAGAGAGGGGAGAGAAAAAAATAAAAAAAATAAAAAGAAGGATGAGTGAGGGATCGAGAGAGGGAAAGGAAGAGGAGATTAAAAAAATAAAAGAAATAGGAAGAGATCGAGAGAGAGAGAGAGAGGGAGATCGAGAGAGAGAGAGAGAGTAGAGGGGGAGGGAAGAAGAGCAGAGAGAGGGAAAGAGAGACGGTGGGGAGAGGGGATTAAAAAAAAGAGAAAAGAAAGGGTGAGAGGGGGAGATCGAGAGAGGGTGAGAGAGATAGAGAGGAAGAGAGGGAGAGAGAGAGAGAGAGAGAGAGACCGGGAGAGAAGAGAGGACGAGTGAGAGAGAGAGAGAGAGAGAGACCGGGAGAGAAGAGAGGACGAGTGAGAGAGATAGAGAGAGAGAGATGGAGAGAGGAAGATGGAGAGAGAGAGAGAGAGAGAAAACGAGAGAGGGAGAGAGGGGTGGGGAGGACGACAGCGGCGGTGGAGGCGGTGGCGAGCTGCGGCAGTGGAGGACGGCGCGGAGGTGGCCCGGAGCGACGGCGTAGGCGAGACCAGAGGCGGGGGCCGGCTGGAGCGGCGGGGCTGGAGGCGGTTGGAGCGGCGGCCGGAGCAGGGGGCAGAGCGGCGCAGGCGGGGCCGAAGGCGGCCGCGGGCGGAGACGGAGCCGGAGGCGGGAGCGACCGGAGGCTATGGCCGCGGAGGGTGCGGCAGGCGGCCGGAGGCGAGCGGGGCACTGCGGGCGGGCGACGGCGTGCGAGCAGGGGTGTCGGAGCACGTCTGCAGCGGTCCGGTGGCGGGAGCGGCGGTCGAGGCGGGCCGGAGGCAGGAGCGGCGGCCGAGGTGGGCTGGAGGCGGGAGAGGGCGGTGCCGGAGCGGGACAGGGCGGCCGCGGGCGGTGGGAGCAGGCAGGGGCGGCGTCGGGGGCGGCCGTGTGCGGCGGGAAAAAGGGGCCGTTGCGGCCCCTTGTGGTTCAAAGGGGGGGCACGGGCGACGAGGCCCCCCCTGCGAACTACTTTTTTTTTAGCCTTTTTGTTAGAAGGAGATTGAGGGAGGGAGAGAACAGAGGGAGAGGAAGAGAGAGATGGTGAGAGGTGGTCAGCAGGCCGAGGGGGAGAGCGGGTGAGGGTGATGGGGGGGGTGCGTGGGAGACCTGCGGTGGTGGTGGGTGCAGAGGGAGAGAAGGAGAGAGGGACGGGAGACGTTGGAGAGAGTGGCTGTTGTGGAGAGAGAGAAAGAGGGAGGGGAGACGGTGGAGGTGGCTACAGGTCCAGGGGGTTGAGAGGGTGGAGTGGAGAATGGAGAGGAGGTGGCCTCGTAGGTGCATGCAAAAGGGGGGGGTGTGTGTATTCTCAGGGGCTTGCGATGGGGTGGTGGGTTACGGAGGAGGTGAGAAGGGGAGAGAGAGAGAGTGTGTGTTAAAGAGAGGGGGCAAGATCCGTGAGAAATGGATGAAGTTAATGAGTTGGGCAATAAAAGATGGGGCCATGCGAATTAAAATTTTATTTATTTATTTTTGAATAGGAATGGGCCAAGCCCATTGGCACACAATGACCCCCCCTCTCTTTTAGGATTAAAAGGATGGGCCAAGCCCATTAACAAGAGTTTTTATTCAAGAAACCACAATTTTCTTTTCGTGAGAAGAGATCATCAGATTTAACTAGAGATTACTCAACTAACTTAACCGTGTGAGCTACTTTGGGGCGTCTTAGTGTAATACGGGATCTGCTCAGCATAATGCTAAAATGTCGTGTCTACAAACACAACCACCACCACCACCACCAACAACAACACTTGCAGAATCTCGGCTCCGTACTCAACACAGAACTACGGGACACAACTGCAAGCTGGGTCACATCGAGGTACAATGACAACTGAACACATGGATCACACATACAAGCCACACTGCGAACAGCTCACCGACAAGGACCCACAACAACAACAATAATCTCTGAGAACGCATCTCAAGAATCACGATCTATCCTGAGAGCACAACATCCAAGAAAAATACAAAGAAACAAAGGGTACTCGACCAACATAATCCTCGACACATTCCCCAATTCCTATAAATGTCAGTGCCAACAACCATAATGCCTCCAACAAATGGCACGACAACCAATAACATCAAGGCACACCTAGCCAAGACGAAGATACATCGAGGAAAACAAACTTCTCAGCCAATGGGTCATCAGCCCACATGCTTCCGCTGCACACTCAACACAGTGCACACAGGCATCATGAACAATTCGGCATCCACATCTTAGCACACACTCGGCACCATCGTAATTCACAAACTGAAATATACCACGCCTCGAGTACCGATCCTGCTAACAGCCGATCACAAGTCACCATAGTGCAAACCAGGAAGAGCACCAGCTTCAGCACAAAGCACAAAGAACACCTGTCTCAGCTTATCCTCACGTCCTGAAACGATTACTGAACCTTCACAGCACAACAGCCGCCAAACACGGCACATCAGACACGGTGCACAACGGCTCCCAACACACAAAATCTGGGTCCAAAGCTAAACAACCGCCGAACAAAGGCAAATCAGGTTCAAAACTAACACAGTCCACACTTAAGCAGACACAGGACAAAGGCTTCACCAAGACAGCACTTCCAAGGCCTACCTCGAAAAAACACCACCAAACAAGATGAAAAGAATCTAGCTCGACTAACAATAGCTCACCAGGAAGGAAAATCCTAGGTTTGCCCGAGCATTCTCTCAAACAAGGCATCTAATCAACCACCTCAACACCACCTCAACACCTCAGGGGCTGAACAAATCTCAGACTGGGACAACCAAAGCAACATAAGAATGTGCACGGTCATCACACCAACGATAAAATCACCAGCCACCTGAGCAAATTATGGAAAAATCTCGAACAGTGCACTGCAGATTCACGCCTGTCGGTGAACTCTGCCAGGTACAGCACAATCGAGATAAACACCATGACAAAAAGAAGAACACTCCATCACATCGTGACTAGAGCAAAACCATCTCGCACAGTGCTAACACAGCACGCACAAGACCACACGTAAAAACAAAGCGATAAAGAATCGCAAAACCATTGCCAGCTGCCGACTGTACTGGACCTTAAGGACTCTGAGTACTGCAATATCTCAAATTCCCATGTACTTTTACACAACACAGCTCTGATACCACCCGTGACGACCTAGGGTCCGGATATCGGGTAAATCCGATAACACTTGGATCATGCGAGGCCTCCCAAGAGCGGTAAAGCTCCGAAGGGATAAAAAGGAGTGTGTGGAGTACATTGACGTCCCAGATAAAGTAGTAAGTAATTAATATTTCAATGATCAGGTTTGCTAAAGTAGCAGAAATAAAATTACATTTTCAATTAACAATTTAAATTAAGAGAGTCCGGTCCATATTAAAGACAAATACAATCCAACAAAAAAGAGAACGTACACTAGAGTCGGGGGAAACCTGACGCAGGCAACGCTGGTAACTACGAACTGATGCACCGCGTCAAGAATCATGAGGAAGAAGCAAACCACACATGAAAAGGAGGGGTGATGCTCATGTCACTGGCTCAGTAGGGGTCACGCGGATCCCCACTAGAAACAATGCAGTAACACGCTAAACAACGCTAAACAGTACAACAGGAAGAACAGAAGTAACATCAGTACTAACTACAACAGTGAGGCTGTAAAAAGTAGGAGTAAGAACAACTAAAGGAAAGAGTAAAGCCGTACCGAATAGAAACACGGCTGTCGAACGAACCTCGACTCTATAAGCTACTCTAAACAGCAACAGAAAGGTGAACCCCGATCTCACCAAGTCGGGAGTTACCGATCCGTCGACAAAGCACAAGCTCCATAGTTGAAGCCTACCAAGATAGGTAAAATGGTGCGGACACCAGGGCGATCACGTGACACGTCGGCGAACCGACGGTGCCATACGCGGAGCGCCAAGTGGACTACATCGGCTTCCCATCAAATTGGGGATAATTTGGCTTCCATTTGGACACTTTTTGCATTAAATTTGGGCTTGTATTGAAGATTATACATGGGTTTTCATATTGGGCTGGTTGCTAGACCCTTAAAAGGTCAATTGGTTAAAGGCCCTTAAGCATTCCATAAGAAAGGAAAGGCCTTGGACCAATATGAAGAACCCATTAGCCTAGCAAGGCCCAAATGGGCTCCCTTCCTACATGGGCTCTCTAAGTGGGAGAGGCCTCATACTAGAATGGGCTTCTTTTACTCTTGGGTTCTCAAGATGGAAAGGGCCTTAAGCTAGAGTGGATAGGTGGGCTTAAGCCAAGACCACCAAGTGGCCCATTCTAGGCCCAAGAAGGGGGCGCCCCATTTGTTGGCTTATTAGGCTAGATGGTTGATTTGTTTTCTTCTCCAATTACCACATGGGGTATTAGAAGGCTGCTGGTCAATTTTCCAATGGCTGCCACCTAACATTTTACAAGAAATTCAAAGTTAGGTGAGCCACCATTGCCCCTTGTCCCCCCCCTTTCACTATCACATTGTAATGGGTTCTCCCCCTCTCTCATTGTGTATCCCACGCAGCCCCTCCCCTCTATACCTCTTGTAATGCCTATTTAAAGGCTTGTACAATGTGTGTTTAAAGGTTAATGAAAAGATTTTGTGAGAAATTGCATTAAGTGAGTGATTCACTTCTTCTTCCTTGGGTGTGACTCCCAACCCTGTCCTGTGACTGGACAGTATTCAGGTTATGAGACTCGACCATCTACCCACCTCTTCCTCTTATCTTATGGCTTCACCTGATTTATCCTTGATACTACTATGAGTTGGCAAGGATTCAGCTCTGGTTTCGTGTCGATCCGAGTTCGTGAGCAATGGTGGAAATTTTTCTCGTGGAGGCACGCAGATCGGTTCCTGAATGCTGCCCATAATTGAAGATGTCTGTGTTTTAATTCTTTCAGCCCAACCCCGACGCCATCAGAAGTTGGTTTCTAAAGAGAAATCGTAGTATTTCAAGTCCTCTTCGCGTTGCCACTAGTTTCGCCTCGATCCGTGACCAGTGTTGATCGTGACGACAGATCTCGTGGGATCACGTGGGCTGGTCTGAGCAGGTCCGGCTGAGATCTGAGTCGACTTTAAGAGCCTGCCCCACCTTCATTCGGCCAAGATCCGTGTGAGAGGTCTTCAGAGTATTTCTTCCTCAGGGCGTCGCCGACGTTCTCCCACAAAGAGCGCCCCGATCCGACATCGGCAACCATTATTTCATATTTTTACCGTGTCACTGTGCAGTTCTGTGAGCACAAAACCAGAAACTGAGAAGTGTCATCGCTGCGCCCAGATCTAAAAGCATCTGATCACGCCCTTCGGAGTGAAGATACTACATCCAGTCACCGACATTCTCCAACAAACGGTGCTCCGATCGGGCATCGGATCTGGTCGTACCAACCTCCGCAAGCTCGCTGCGCAGGGTGACCAGCGCGGGCAGAACCGGATCAGTTTTCCGTCGGCGTACCCGAGCGGCTCCGGCACGCGTTCCTCGCCTCCTGCGAGTGTGGCCCGTCAACTCGGGTTCCAGCAACCCCAAAATTGGCATTTGTAGCCCTATATCTCCCTGCGTGGAGTGGGCATATATTTCTGAAAGTGTAATCTTATTGCATTTGTATATCGGGGTTGTTCGGAAATCGGCCGGGAGTCTTCCCCACGCCTAGGCGTGGAGGTACGTGCTCGTTCCGATCTTTACATTTGTTGTTTAGTATGCTTTCTATATTGCTGCGTTTGTGAGATTAGGGCCGTTAGCTAGTTCCAAATTTCACCGCGATTGTGAGTTGTGAGTGCCCGTTCCGTAGCTCCAATCGAGCACCGAGCGCGGATTAGTACCCTAGGCGACGGTGGTTTCTTAATCGCCGCGATCCCCACGTTTCCCTCGCAAGGGACGATCGTCGGGCTCAAGAGAGTCGCTGTTGGGAGACGTCTCCACCCGGAGAATACCACGGTGGTCAGCCGCCCGGCTTGCCTTAGTGTGCTAGTGCTGGCCGCACATCGAGTCGGTCGTACGTCTTAGCCCGAGTCGGTCATCCGTCCCGCATCAAATTGCTATCAGAGCGTCGTTCAAGTCTAGGGTCATTCAAGTTCAAGGTTGCATTTACATTCCTCTACTCGGTATATCAAAAGGTGTGACACGATCGTTAGGTTATGCCTATCGGGAAGGCCGCACACTTGCGCGAGTGGTCTTCGGATCGATTAGCTCCGCCACGTACCGAATAGTGAGTTAAGTCTAGGTTCCTAGTTAGTGCATTCCCACATAGTCATGTCTAAGTGTGTAGTCGAGTCTCATGCCAACTTTACATTAGTATTTTGGGTCGTGTCTAGTGTCTTGTCGTGTCCAAGTGTCGGCATGGTCATCCATTAGTTCCCCGAGTCCCATGGGTTCCCAAACGCCCAGTTCATATGAATGGTGGCGACACCACCAAGGATGGGGAATCCAACCCCACCACATTCGTAGGCCCGAAGCCTCGGACTTCTATGGAACCAAGGTCCCGAGCGACTACCTCAAGTGGGAAGCCGCCATGGACGCATATTTTGAGTGTTATACTATGTCCGAGGCGATGCAATTCTCTTTCGCCAAAGAGCGGCTTCTTCATGAGGCCGCTGAAAAGTGGGACTACATTGAACGTTTGAGAGAGGTTAGGAGGCAATGGCCCATAGAGTCATGGTGGGGCATGAAGAGAGAGCTTAGGAAGGTCTACGTTCCCCAACCAATCCCCTCCAACCAAGTGGGTCCAAGTCGGAAGCAAAGACCCCCACACATGGATGAGCCTAGACCCAAGCCTAGGCCGATTGACTATGGGCGAGTCCATCATGATCTCCCTACTCCAACCCACACCGTTGCCGAACTTTTGCAAATGATTTCGGATCGGGTAGATAGGAGGTGCGCTTATTTTGAGTCATTAGTCTCCCCTTGCCCACCTTCGAGGCAGGAGGTAGCCATACCCGCACCTAGGGAGGCCATAGCCCGTAGCCCCAACCCGACCCCATCTAAGGGGTCCCCAAGCCCTCTCCCCATTATGGAGATTCCTCCTTCATCACTCGTGAGTGCTCCATTGCTATCCTCTCCTTCCGAATTTCATTCGGAGCCGTCTTGTTTGGAGCCACCTCCGCCCGAGCCACCCGTGTTTCTTACGGGAATGCTTTTCATCACCGAGCCACTCCTTAGTTGGCTCAAAGATGACTTGGTCCCACCTCCCTTCCCATCCATAGACCTCACACTACCTCTAGTGCCAAGCAACTCATTTCACACCACCTTCCGATCTAGTCACTATGTGGATACATTGGACGACCTTCTAAAAGGGTTAGACCGGCAGTTGGCATTTACGCACTTGTTGGCTCCAGGCTTCGACCAACCCATAGGTCGTAGTTTCACTCATCCCGCTTTAGGGTCCATAACCTCCGTGTACACCGTGGGTCATGTTACCACGGAGGTTCTTCTACTCCTCCCGTTACCGGCCGAACCCGACTTCATTCCTTTTATCCCGAGGGAGGAGCCCTATCTTCTATACACTGTCCCATCTACCACGATGGATGGAGGTGACCATCACCTTCATGAATTTCAATCATGGGACTATGTAATGAAGGAACCAGGGGGTCGCACCTTCTTTGACCCATTCGACCCCTTCTCTAGTGGGCCTCGTGACCCACCACTTCCCCTCTACTTTGTCAAGGAAGTCCCCTACCACTCTCTTCCCACTCGGGCCAATCAAATTCCACATAGCAACAGGTCCGATTATTGGGAAGCATGGCATGCCTTACCTACATGTAGTGGTGATGAATCTCTTAGCCCACCCACACCCACATCTGATAGGAAGTCCTTGCATGCATGGTGTCTTTTTGGGTGTCTAGGAGTACATCATCCTACCTACCTTTGGTTGCATCTAGTATATGCATGGCACACATTTGGGTGTCCTGGTCCGCCATCGTCCATGCGTAGGTCGGACTAGCCATAGGTTTGTCTAAGGTCATGTGTGTGTGTTTGTTTGTCTCCCTCGTTGTTCTCTTTCATGCATATGGTTTGCATTAAGGCTAGTCAAAACACGCATAAGGAGGTAGCCAATGCATGCTACATATCCGTGGATTCAAAGGGAGAGTACATCTAGATCAGGGTCATACCTGACAGGTTTCCGCCCGGAGACCGAAAGCCACTCTAAGTCCACAATCCCCACCCTTTCTGGGTTAAGAAACAAGTGGGTCCGAAAGCGTACGATATTGAACTACCGAACGACAATGGTGTCAATTCGACGTTCCATGTTTCAACTGGTAGCATATTGGAACCCGCGGTGATGCCTCGTGAGTTTTGGGCCTTCTCCTTCTATTGTGAGTGAAACCCTACCCGAGAGTCCACCTCTTCCAGCCTCAACGCATGCATATAGATTGTATACTGGATGAGCAGGGATCACCACAAGGAACGGCGCATATCCACACGTCCTAGTGCGTTGGCGAGGATGCCCCACTATGACCAACACCTTGATCACATGCGGAGAATGTAAGCTTCGAGACCCTTACTCGACGGGGTCGAGTTCCTCCCATCCGGGGAGAATTGGTGCGGACACCAGGGCGATCACGTGACACGTCGGCGAACCGACGGTGCCATACGCGGAGCGCCAAGTGGACTACATCGGCTTCCCGTCGAATTGGGGATAATTTGGCTTCCATTTGGACACTTTTTGCATTAAATTTGGGCTTGTATTGAAGATTATACATGGGTTTTCATATTGGGCTGGTTGTTAGACCCTTAAAAGGCCAATTGGTTAAAGGCCCTTAAGCATTCCATAAGAAAGGAAAGGCCTTGGACCAATATGAAGAACCCATTAGCCTAGGAAGGCCCAAATGGGCTCCCTTCCTACATGGGCTCTCTAAGTGGGAGAGGCCTCATACTAGAATGGGCTTCTTTTACTCTTGGGTTCTCAAGATGGAAAGGGCCTTAAGCTAGAGTGGATAGGTGGGCTTAAGCCAAGACCACCAAGTGGCCCATTCTAGGCCCAAGAAGGGGGCGCCCCATTTTTTGGCTTATTAGGCTAGATGGTTGATTTGTTTTCTTCTCCAATTACCACATGGGGTATTAGAAGGCTGCTGGTCAATTTTCCAATGGCTGCCACCTAACATTTTACAAGAAATTCAAAGTTAGGTGAGCCACCATTGCCCCTTGTCCCCCCCTTTCACTATCACATTGTAATGGGTTCTCCCCCTCTCTCATTGTGTATCCCACGCAGCCCCTCCCCTCTATACCTCTTGTAATGCCTATTTAAAGGCTTGTACAATGTGTGTTTAAAGGTTAATGAAAAGATTTTGTGAGAAATTGCATTAAGTGAGTGATTCACTTCTTCTTCCTTGGGTGTGACTCCCAACCCTGTCCTGTGACTGGACAGTATTCAAGTTGTGAGACTTGACCATCTACCCACCTCTTCCTCTTATCTTATGGCTTCACCTGATTTATCCTTAATACTACTATGAGTTAGCAAGGATTCAGCTCTGGTTTCGTGTCGATCCGAGTTCGTGAGCAACGGTGGAAATTTTTCTCGTGGAGGCACGCAGATCGGTTCCTGAATGCTGCCCATAATTGAAGATGTCTGTGTTTTAATTCTTTCAGCCCAACCCCAACGCCATCAGAAGTTGGTTTCTAAAGAGAAATCGTAGTATTTCAAGTCCTCTTCACGTTGCCGCTGGTTTTGCCTCGATCCATGACCAGTGCTGATCGTGACGACATATCTCGTGGGATCACGCGGGCTGGTCTGAGCACGTCCGGCTGAGATCTGAGTCGACTTTCAGAGCCTACCCCACCTTCATCCGGCCAAGATCCGTGTGAGAGGTCTTCAGAGTATTTCTTCCTCAGGACGTCGCCGATGTTCTCCCACAAAGAGCGCCCCGATCCGACATCGGTAACAATTATTTCATATTTTTACCGTGCCGCTGTGCATTTCTGTGAGCACAAAACCAGAACCTGAGAAGTGTCATCGCTGCGCCCAGATCTGAAAGCATCTGATCACGCCCTTCGGAGTGAAGATACTACATCCAGTCGCCGACATTCTCCAACAAACAGCGCTCTGATCGGGCATCAGATCTGGTCGTACCAACCTCCGGAAGCTCGCTGCGCAGGGTGACCAGCGCGGACAGAACCGGATCAGTTTTCCGTCGGCGTACCCGAGCGGCTCCGGCACGCGTTCCTCGCCTCCTGCGAGTGTGGCCCGTCAACCCGGGTTCCAACAACCCCAAAATTGGCATTTTTAGCCCTATACCTCCCTGCGTGGAGTGGGCATATATTTCTGAAAGTGTAATCTTATTACATTTGTATATCGGGGTTGTTCGGAAATCGGCCGGGAGTCTTCCTGTAGTGTCCCGGATCTTTCGGATCCTTCCTTGTGGGTCCCAGGTCTGTTATATCAGAATGTATGACCCTGTTGTGTCCGAAATTTTGTTTCGGACATCTTTTGTGTTCGGATCGGCGCGATCCGGAGTCGTTTCGGAGGCCTGGATTGTGTCCGTGGCTTTTCCGTGCGTGTTTTCCGATTTCCGCGTACGGGTTTCGGCGAATCCTTCGGAACCCTGTCGCGGGTGAACCGGGTCGTTCACCAGCCCGCGAGTGGTACCGTTGCGATCAGCGCGTCGAGACGGTCGAGGAGGTGTATTTTTCTATTTTTTAGGATTTTTCTAATTTTCCAGATTTTCTATATATATCAATTCTTTTTCTTTTCCTTTTACCTTTTTCTTTTCTTCTTCTTCCTCCTTCCTTCAACCGTGAGAGCTCCCCCTCCCCCGCGGTCGATCTTCTTCTCCCCGGGCGACCGAGATGCGGCCCCCCTCACTCCGGCAACGGCGTGGCAGTGGCGGCGGCGGCAAGGCGGTCCCGGTGGCGTGCTTTTCGCGGCGAGAGGTGGGGCGTTCGTGGGAGTAAAAGCTTCATCCTTGATTTCGGCGGTGATTCGGTGGATTTCGAGCTTCCTTAAGGTAGGGGGACGGATCCTTGCCCTCTTCATAGCATTCCCCGTGATTTCTAGGCCGTGGAGAGGCCGAGTGGGGTTAAATCCATGCCGGGAGGGCCATTTTCATGCTTGGGGTTTGAGCGCCGGATCCGTCGATCCGTGGAGTTTTTGATCGATTTGGGGGCTCTAGATGCAAGCTAGGACGTTGTGGGGTGATCCCCCGTTGTTTTCCCTTCACCAGGGGTGGTGAATGGGCGTGGATCTACGTTTTCTGGGCGTGTTTCGCGAACCGGGCTCGACCCGTTGTCGCGCTATAGTCCAGTGGCGCGTTCTTGATGAACGCGCCGTGTCGTCCGAGCGTGTCCGTCTGAGAAGACGAACAGTAAGGCGGTGGAGAACGCGCCCGGTTCTGGTAGCGCGATCTCCAGATCGCGCTACCCAAGAGTAGCGCGTTCAGGTGCGAACGCGCTAGCTTTGGGCAGCCCGACATGGAAGATCACGCTAGCCATAGCTAGCACGTTCTTCGGTGTCGCGCTAGGGATACCTAGCGCGACCATCCCCCTCTCCCGAACCGTGTTCTTGCGGGTAGCGTGACCTTCGGTTGGGTGAGTCGCGGACCCGGTTGTGGCGTGTGGCCCTAGGGATGCCGTGGGCACCTAGTGAGAGCCACAGGGGCGCCCGGGGTTCCCCGGAGAGTCAGTTACCTCGGTACGGGTGCCGCGTGACTTGAGGGACGGTTGGACCTCATGCGTGTCCCCGACACTTGAGCCTATCGTATGGTCATCGTGAGTCTGTGCTAGTGTTTGGTCGGTGGTTTCCGTGGATTAGTCCTTACTTCCAGTGACCCTACCACTAGTCGTAGCTTTCCCACGGCACGCGTGTGCTGGCTCGCCTGGGAGTGGCTTAGCGGCGTACCCGAGAGGTGGTGAGTAGGCTGGTTACCGCAGGGCCCCAGCGTACTTCCGAGTCCGGGTTTAGGGGGAAATGCCAGCTAGAGGACAGGCCTAGGACGTACGGTCTGAGTGTGCACACGAGGCTGAGGGTTCGGACCCGCGCTGACGAGTGTGTCTGAGTCTCACGCCAGGGGCGTAGCAGCTAGACACTTGTGACGCGGTATAAGACGTCAGGGGACGCATCCGGTCGTTCTTCTAGTGGGTGGTGCTCCTGTTCACTGGCAGGCGTGGACTCGCATTTTGTGGGACCGAGGTTCCGTAGTGCGGTACTGTTAGAGTAGTCGGCTTTTCCGTTTATTTATTTTAACTTGTCGGTTCTACCGTACTCTTGTTTGGTAGGATTATCTTCTTCTTTCTCGTTTTCCGTGCTAGGTGGGGATTCGCGGGATCCCTACTGAGCCAATGAGATGAGGCTCAGCCCTGCTCTTCAGGTGAGGCGGGGTTGACGGGAGGCGCGGCCGAGTTTCAGCGTGGTTCCTCTAGTCAGGGTTAGTCGCGAGTCTGCCAGAGCCGGGGGATGCCCCGTGTAGTTGTACTCCGGGGGATGCCCCGTGTAGTTGTACTCCGGGGAATGCCCCGTGTTATTGTACTTTCTTTCCCGTTGACTGTACTTTCCTTTGGACATGAGACACTGTGGACCTTGTAGCAGTTTATTTATTTATATCATTATGTGCATTTTATTTTAGATTATTGTGCTATCTCTGTGGTCGTTGCAACTTCTCTTGTACCCCCACACCACTTCTTTCTACCCTTCCGAGTCTACGGGCTCGTGGGTTGGCGGACCGAGATTCGAGACACGCCAGTTCCTTTTCGATACTCGGATCTCCGGGTCGTCACAGCTGGTATCAGAGCATAGGTTGTGGAGGTGCATCGGAACTTGGAACGAATTGCAGTGGTCCAGAAGGTCCATGAATGTCCGGTACAGTCGGCGACTGGCTTAGGGTCGTGTGTTTTATTGATTTCCGGTTGCTTTTCTTTGATGCCAGGTGTGTTATGGCGCCACGGAGGAGGACTCGTGCCCAGCAGGGAGAGTCTAGTGGTGGTCCAGAGGAGCAGAGCAGGGCTTCAGTTTCTGAGGGTGTATCTGGAGATGCGAGAGCTCCAGGGATGGACGACTTCTTCCGAGGCATGTTTGAGTATATGTTTCAGCGGCAGCAGGGAGGTCAGCAGCAGGGAGATCATCAGCAGCAGGGTGGCGATGCTGGTGAGGATCGGGCTCGTGGTGGTCATGGTCGTGTGCTGAAGGAGTTCTTGCTGTTTCAACCTCCTTCTTTCAGTGGGCAGCCAGATCCTGAGGTGGCCAGAGAGTGGCTGGATGATGTTCAGCGGATTTTCAGTGCGATGGAGTGTTCCGAGGAGGAACAGGTGGCGTTGGCTACTCATCGTCTTCAGGGATCGGCCCGTACTTGGTGGACGTCAGAGTGGGGTTCAGTGTTCCAGTCTCGTCCTCTTCGGTAGATTGCGTGGCAGGAGTTCGTCACGGCTTTCGAGCGTGCCTTCTGTCCGTCCTTTGTCAGGTCGCAAAGGTTGCGTGAGTTCATGGAGCTGACTCAGGGTGACATGTCGGTGATGCAGTACCATGCCAGGTTTATCGAGTTGGGCCGTTATGCTCCTCATATCATGGCAGATGAGGAGGTGAAGACCGATCAGTTTGTTGGTGGTCTGAGGCTAGAGCTGAGGCATCATCTTCTTGCGTCAGGATTGACCACTTTGGATGCGGCGTGCAAGGCAGCATCGGCACTGGAGAGAGATTTGCAGAAGGTTCGAGGGCAGGGCAGTGCTAGTCAGGTGCAGGCAGGTTTTGGCCAGCCGTCAGCAGTGCAGCAGCAGAGTACCGTCCAGGTCTCGGTAGGTGGTTCAGTGGCGACGCAGTCTGTGGCTCCTGTGCCAGAGTCTTCATCCTTTGGCTCTAGGCTCAAGAAGTTACTCAAGGAGGCGGGCCTCGGCGGGAGACGCCGGGGTAAGAAGGGGCAGTCACAGCAGGAGTCGTCGGCCAGTGATCAGCAGTCCGTAGCTTTGCAACGTCAGGGTTCGGTGTCAGGTGCTCGGGGCGGTTGTCCCAAGTGCGGTGGTTCTCATCCAGGCAGACCGTGTTCGGCGCCTGTGATTTGCTTCAGGTGCGACCAGCCAGGGCACATGGAACGTGACTATCCGCAGAGACCACACCAGCCGCACGAGTTTCAGCAGCAGTAGCAGCAGTTTCGGCCCCAGCAGTCATCAGCACAGCCGCAGCAGTACCATCAACAGGGACAGTTTCCTCAGTTGTCACGGTCAGCTACTGTGGGGAGGCAGAGATCCCGAGGCAGAGTGACTCACATGACCAGGGCGGAGGCTGAGGCGTCGCATTTGGTGGAAGGTACTCTTTCGATTTTGGGTAGTGCGGCTCGTGTTTTGTTTGATTCGGGTGCTTCTCATTCGTTCATCTCGGAAGTTTTTGCTCAGAGCATGGAGGACCCAGTGACCGAGGTGTCCTGTGACTTGGCGGTAGAGTTGCCTACCGGTGACTTCATGGTCACCCTGTACTGCTTTGAGAAGGTACCTGTGTGGGTGGAAGGGCGGAGTTTGCCGGCTAGACTCTATGCGTTACCGCTTCAGGACTTCGATGTGATTTTGGGCATGGATTGGCTAGAGGCTCATCATGCCTTGGTGGATTGCGGCTCGAAGAAGGTCTACTTCCGACAGCTTCGTGGACCCACCTTCTATTTCCAAGGTATTCGGTCTTCCTCTTCCCGCTTGCTTATTTCGGCTATCCGTGCACGTCGTTTGCTTGATGCAGGTTGTCAGGGCTTTCTCGCATCCGTGGTTTTGGTTGAGCGGCAGGGTCCTGAGGTAGAGGATGTTCCTATCGTGTGCGAGTTCCCCGATGTTTTTCCCGAGGAGTTGCCAGGGTTACCACCGCAGCGAGAGATTGATTTCGTGATTGAGGTGGTGCCAGGTACGACGTCTATGTCGAGGGCCCCTTATCGGATGGCGCCTGTCAAGTTGCGAGAGCTGAAGGCGCAATTACAGGAGTTGCTGGCCAAGGGGTATATTCGTCCTAGTTATTCCCCGTGGGGTGCGTCGGTGTTATTTGTGAAGAAGAAGGATGGTAGCTTGAGACTGTGCATCGACTACCGTCAGTTGAACCAGGTGACTGTTAAGAACAAGTATCCGTTGCCGCGGATTGATGACTTGTTCGATCAGCTTCAGTCGGCCCAGGTGTTTTCGAGGATCGATTTGAGATCGGGTTATTACCAGCTGCGGATCCGAGAGTCGGACGTGGAGAAGACGGCGTTTCGGTCTAGGTATGGGCATTATGAGTTCTCGGTGATGCCGTTCGGGCTCACCAATGCCCCCGCAGCATTCATGGATTTGATGCATATGGTGTTTCGTCCGTACTTGGACCAGTTTGTGGTCGTGTTTGTGGACGATATCCTTGTGTATTCGCGGTCTGCTGAGGAGCATGTGCAACATTTGAGAGCGGTATTGCAGACCCTGCGCGATCACCAGTTGTATGCCAAGTACAGCAAGTGCGAGTTCTGGCTCCGAGAGGTGCACTTTCTGGGGCATGTTATTTCTGGTGATGGTGTTTCCGTGGACCCGGCCAAGGTCGAGGCGGTGGTGCAGTGGCCGAGGCCGAGTTCTGTCACGGAGATTCAGAGTTTCTTGGGGCTTGCAGGTTATTATCGGCGGTTTATTCATGATTTCTCTCGTATTGCGGCCCCGATGACTAGGCTTACGCGGAAAGAGGTGCAGTTCATCTGGACGGAGGAGTGTGAGCGGAGCTTCATGGAGCTGATGAGATTGCTTACCACTGCTCCGGTTTTGGTGTTGCCATCTGGCTCGGGTGGTTTCGTGGTGTGTACAGATGCTTCCGGGGTAGGCCTCGGTGCTGTGTTGATGCAGCATGGGAGAGTTGTGGCGTATGCTTCGCGACAGTTAAAGCCACATGAGGTGAACTACCCTACTCATGATCTTGAGTTGGCAGCGGTGATCTTCGCTCTGAAGATCTGGAAGCATTATTTGTACGGCGAGAGGTTTGAGCTTTTCACTGACCATCAGAGTTTGAGGTATGTGTTTACGCAGAAGGATCTTAACCTCAGGCAGAGGAGGTGGATGGAGTACATGAAGGATTATGACGTTACTCTATCTTATCAGCCTGGCAGGATGAACGTCGTGGCTGATGCTCTGAGCAGGAGGGTAACGGTCAGTCAGATGTTGTTGAGGAAGTGGAGGCTTTGGGAGCAGGTCCCGGCCATGACTTTTAGGCTCAAGGTCCCTCAGGACCAGGGTTCGGCTGTCCTTGCGAGTCTGACTGTCACGCCCGCGGTGCGTCGACAGGTGACTGAGGCCCAGCGAGCGGACCCCGAGCTACCTCGTATTTTGTCGATGGCCGAAGTGGAGTTTGGCGAGGATGGAGCTGTGAGGTTCAGAGGTAGATTGTATGTGCCAGCCGAGGGGCAGGTGCGGCGTAACGTATTGCGTGAGGCTCATGGGAGTCGGTATGCCGTGCACCCCGGATCGGCCAAGATGTACCAGAACCTGAAGAGGCAGTTTTGGTGGCCTGGCATGAAGAGAGATGTTGCGGAATTTGTGGCCAGGTGTTTGACCTGTCAGCAGGTGAAGGCTGAGCACCAGCGACCAGGAGGCACACTTCAGCCCTTGGACATTCCTGCGTGGAAGTGGGATCACGTGACCACTGATTTTGTGGTCGGTTTGCCGAGGACGTCCAGTGGGGAGGATAGTATCTGGTTGCTAGTGGATAGACTGACGAAGACGGCGCGGTTGCTGCCGGTCAAGGTCAGTTGGAGCGTGCAGCGTTTGGCTCGTCTATATGTGGAGTGGATAGTTCCGTTGCATGGAGTCCCTATCTCCATTGTATCGGATCGTGATCCCCGTTTCACTTCTGGATTCTGGAGGAGTTTCCAGAGGGCTCTAGGAACTGAGTTGGCATTCAGCTCGGCCTATCATCCTCAGTCGGACGGTCAATCTGAGCGGACCATCCAGACTTTGGAGGACATGTTGCGAGCATGTTGCTTGGAATGGCAGGGGAGTTGGACCCACCATCTGCCATTAGTGGAGTTTGCCTACAACAACAGCTATCATTCGAGCATCGGTATGGCTCCCTATGAGGCGTTGTATGGGCGACCTTGTCGGACTCCGCTTGATTGGTTTGAGGTGGGCGAGCGTGCCTTGACCGGACCAGATTTGGTGCAGCAGTGCGTTGAGGTGGTGCATCTCGTTCGGCAGAAGATGTTGGCAGCTCAGAGCCGGCAGAAGAGTTATGCCGATCGGAGGAGGCGACCTCTCAGCTTTGCTGTGGGAGATCGAGTTTTCTTGAGAGTGTCTCCCATGAAGGGCGTGATGCACTTTGGTAGGCGTGGGAAGTTGAGTCCCCGCTACGTTGGTCCCTTCCCCATCGTTGAGCGTGTTGGGGAAGTTGCTTATCGGTTGCAGCTACCCCCGGAGCTTTCCGCCGTGCATGATGTGTTCCACGCGTCGATGCTTCGGAAGTACATGCCCGATGATTCTCATGTTCTCGAGGATGCCGTTTGGCCTGAGGTGACCCCAGATCTGTCCCTTCCGGAGTTTCCTGTTTGCATTGAGGATCGGCGGGAGCAGCGCCTGCGGAACAAGGTTATTCCTTTGGTTAAGGTGGTCTAGCAGCGTCATTCTGGCGGCGAGGCGTCTTGGGAGCGCGAGGATGAGATGCGGGAGCTGTATCCTTATTTGTTTGTGTGAGTCTTTCCCCCGTCCTTGTGCCTTGTCCTTGAATTTCGAGGATGAAATTCGTTTAAGGGGGGAGGGCTGTAGTGTCCCGGATCTTTCGGATCCTTCCTTGTGGGTCCCGGATCTGTTTTATCGGAGTGTCCGACCCTGTTGTATCCGAAATTTCATTTCGGACATCTTTCGTGTTCGGATCGGCGCGATCCGGAGTCGTTTCGGAGGCCTGGAGTGTGTCCGCGGCTTTTCCGTGCGTGTTTTCCGATTTCCGCGTACGGGTTTCGGCGAATCCTTCGGAACCCTGTAGCAGGTGAACCGGGTCGTTCACCAGCCCGCGAGTGGTACCGTTGCGATCAGCACGTCGAGACGGTCGAGGAGGTGTATTTTTCTATTTTTCAGGATTTTACTGATTTTTCGGATTTTCTATATATATCAATTCTTTTTCTTTTCCTTTTACCTTTTTCTTTTCTTCTTCTTCCTCCTTCCTTCAACCGTGAGAGCTCCCCCTCCCCCGCGGCCGATCTTCTTCTCCCCGGGCGACCGAGACGCGGCCCCCCTCACTCCGGCAACGGCGTGGCAGCGGCGGCGGCGGTAAGGCGGTCCCGGTGGCGTGCTTTTCGCGGCGAGAGGTGGGGCGTTCGTGGGAGTAAAAGCTTCATCCTTGATTTCGGCGGTGATTCGGTGGATTTCGAGCTTCCTTAAGGTAGGGGGACGGATCCTTGCCCTCTTCATAGCATTCCCCGTGATTTCTAGGCCGTGGAGAGGCCGAGTGGGGTTAAATCCATGCCGGGAGGGCTATTTTCATGCTTGGGGTTTGAGCGCCGGATCCGTCGATCCGTGGAGTTTTTGATCGATTTGGGGGCTCTAGATGCATGCTAGGACGTTGTGGGGTGATCCCCCGTTGTTTTCCCTTCACCAGGGGTGGTGAATGGGCGTGGATCTACATTTTCTGGGCGTGTTTCACGAACCGGGCTCGACCCGTTGTCGCGCTATAGTCCAGTGGCGCGTTCTTGATGAACGCGCCGTGTCGTCCGAGCGTGTCCGTCTGAGAAGACGAACAGTAAGGCGGTGGAGAACGCGCCTGGTTCTGGTAGCGCGATCTCCAGATCACGCTACCCAAGACTAGCGCGTTCAGGTGTGAACGCGCTAGCTTTGGGCAGCGCGACATGGAAGATCGCGCTAGCCATAGCTAGCGCGTTCTTCGATGTCGCGCTAGGGATACCTAGTGCGACCATCCCCCTCCCCCGAACCATGTTCTTGCGGGTAGCGTGACCTCCGGTTGGGTGAGTCGCGGACCCGGTTGTGGCGTGTGGCCCTAGGGATGCCGTGGGCACCCAGTGAGAGCCACAGGGGCGCCTGGGGTTCCCCGGAGAGTCAGTTACCTCGGTACGGGTGCCGCGTGACTTGAGGGACGGTTGGACCTCATGCGTGTCCCCGACACCTGAGCCTATCGTATGGTCATCGTGAGTCTGTGCTAGTGTTTGGTCGGTGGTTTCCGTGGATTAGTCCTTACTTCCAGTGACCCTACCACTAGTCGTAGCTTTCCCACGGCACGCGTGTGCTGGCTCGCCTGGGAGTGACTGAGCGGCGTACCCGAGAGGCGGTGAGTAGGCTGGTTACCGCAGGGCCCCCGCGTACTTCGAGTCCGGGTTTAGGGGGAAATGCCAGGTAGAGGACAGGCCTAGGGCGTACGGTCTGAGTGTGCACACGAGGCTGAGGGTTCGGACCCGCGCTGACGAGCGCGACCTCAGCTAGTCCTTGTTTTGCGGTTACTTCTGGTTACTGAGTGTGTCTGAGTCTCACGCCAGGGGCGTAGTAGCTAGACACTTGTGACGCGGTATAAGACGTCAGGGGACGCATCCGGTCGTTCTTCTAGTGGGTGGTGCTCCTGTTCACTGGCAAGCGTGGACTCGCATTTTGTGGGACCGAGGTTCCGTAGTGCGGTACTGTTAGAGTAGTCGGCTTTTCCGTTTATTTATTTTAGCTTGTCGGTTCTACCGTACTCTTGTTTGGTAGGATTATCTTCTTCTTTCTCGTTTTCCGTGCGAGGTGGGGATTCGCGGGATCCCTACTGGGCCAATGAGATGAGGCTCACCCCTGCTCTTCAGGTGAGGCGGGGTCGACGGGAGGCGCGGCCGAGTTTCAGCGTGGTTCCTCTAGCCAGGGTTAGTCGCCAGTCTGCCAGAGCCGGGGGATGCCCCGTGTAGTTGTACTCCGGGGGATGCCCCGTGTAGTTGTACTCCGGGGAATGCCCCGTGTTGTTGTACTTTCTTTCCCGTTGACTGTACTTTCCTTTGGACATGAGACACTGTGGACCTTGTAGCAGTTTATTTATTTATATCATTATGTGCATTTTATTTTAGATTATTGTGCTATCTCTGTGGTCGTTGCAACTTCTCTTGTACCCCCACACCACTCCTTTCTACCCTTCCGAGTCTACGGGCTCGTGGGTTGGCGGACCGAGATTCGAGACGCGCCGGTTCCTTTCCGGTACTCGGATCCCCGGGTCGTCACACTTCCCCACGCCTAGGCGTGGAGGTACGTGCTCGTTCCGATCTTTACATTTGCTGTTTAGTATGCTTTCTATATTGCTGCGTTTGTGAGATTAGGGCCGTTAGCTAGTTCCAAATTTCACCGCGATTGTGAGTTGTGAGTGCATGTTCCGTAGCTCCAATCGAGCACCGAGCGCGGATTAGCACCCTAGGCGACGGTGGTTTCTTAATCGCCGCGATCTCCACGTTTCCCTCGCAAGGGACGATCGTCAGGCTCAAGAGAGTCGCTGTTGAGAGACGTCTCCACCTGGAGAATACCACGGTGGTCAGCCGCCCGGCTTGCCTTAGTGTGCTAGTGCTGGCCGCACATCGAGTCGGTCGTACGTCTTAGCCCGAGTCGGTCATCCGTCCTGCATCATAAAAAGCCTATAAAAGACCTACACAGCCAAAGGCACAAACATACACAATTAGATCATCGTGTACGCTACACAAGACTAGACTGCAGGTGAAGCCAACACAGACTACTCGACAAGTCATGTCAGACATGACGGGAACCAGTCACAAAAACACAATGAGTTAAGTGTCAGGTGACAGAAGTACCTCCTCACTAGAAGAATAGCCAGATGCGTCCACTGACGTCTTACATTGCGCCTAAAGTATCTCCCACACACCGAGAATGGCAGTAACTGAGACACTCACAAACTAAGTACAAGGAACAACAGTACCAGGTACAAGAAGCAACAGAACCACAGTAACGAGTGACTAGTCAGGGTCACGCCCGTTGACGCTCGTCCAAACGCACCTGACCACGTGTGCACACACAAGCTCAATGCCTTGAGCCAGGCCTCTAGCTAGTTTTCTCCTCCCGTAGGACGCTACCGTAAGGCAAGATAGTCCTCGTAAACTAGCCTAAAAACCGTATATCGGAAACTCACCCCGCCACCACTTCCAGGTGGGCCGACACACAGGAAAGTGTCACCGTGCTACGACTAGTGGAGGCTCACTAGACACAGAGACTCCGAAACATTAGTGCTAAAGTATGGACAAGCTAAGCACGCATTGGCACACGTACTACGCGCACTAAGCACAAGACACAAGGCAGCACACCAGACTGCCATTGGTCTCAGGACAGACAACTAGACATGCTGACACAACGATCCTTGAGGCATAAGACACGGGGTCAAGGTCGTCGCACAAAAGCGGTAACAAGCCGCCAATAATCCTAGTCCCTAAGCCAATGCACGGTAAACCACACATAAAGGAAACGACACAAGACAGCCGGATCCACACATCCGCATAACCTGAATCATGGAGACCTGAGGAATCACTAAGACCCTCAAAGCACATGTACACGTAAATCAAGGTAAGATAGTACCTCATGGCATCCAAAATCATGTCTCGATCCATATAGGATCACCGAGACATTCACTAAGTCACATGTCAACCACTGGATCACACCGAGTTGACCAGAAACCAATAATGACTGTAAAGCAATACGGAATACCACTCGATATAATGGCACTCCTGGCCACCCTACAACTCGGTCATAGCCCTCATAAGATATCCAAGACATCCACGGGACAACGGACAAACCACTAGGTCAAGCCAAGACAAATAGAGGCCAAAACATCAGGAACACAGAACTCCAGGAAGGAAACGGTCACATGCCAGACCGCTAGGCAAACCAAGCGGTCAGCCAAAGGGCCGCTACCCTCACATAGAGAACACAGACACCGGGCGGTCATGAAAGGGCCGCACCAATATACAAATGGTCTATACATAGGCCGTCTCACTGAACTAAGCGGTCAAGGATATGGCCGCTACACTCAGAGACTCAAGCGAACAAAACTATAAAAGCATAGGGGGCATGCGGTCTATCGAAGGGCCGCAAGATGACTGTAGCGGTCATTCACCTAGCCGCTTAGCCCAGTCAACCCCCGAACCGACTTAGCCAATCAAACCAGCAAACGGTCTATCTCGAACTGTTTTATCACGCCTAACGGTCTCCCAAAGGGCCGCCAAGGACACCATGCGGTCGGAGCTAGACCGCTAGCCTGAACCGACTTAAAAATCATTGACCGAATTCAAACAAAGCTTAGCGGTCATCCATGAACCGCCATAGCTAGCCTAGCGGTCTATCGTACGACCGCTTAGCAAAATCGACATACCACACATAGCTTAACAGTCTCCAAGGGACCGCTTCACAGAGCTTAGCGGTCCTCCGATGGGCCGCAAGCCAACGAAAATGATATATCGCATGACCGCGAAGACCTGAACTGACTTATTACTGACAAAGAGCCAAACGATCTCCCCTGGACCGTTTAAGGCACCCAAACGGTCACTGGTATGACTGCTAAGGCGTCACGGCGGGAAAAATAGAGGAATGGCCAAATCCGGCCGTTCCACTCCCCGTTCGCCGTAAAACGAAGGGGAAACATTCCTAATGGCCAAATACACCTTCCACAGGCTGGAAGGGATCCAAACAACACCAAAAACACAAGAAACGGGCGATTCCCATGAATCGACCCAAAATGAGTCACGGGGATAGTCGGGCTCATACCGACTCTGATTCTCAACCAAACGCGATGAAACTGGTGGGAATGGATTCCCAACATGCCAGGGGTTCAAATGAGACCAATTAAACTGAAAACCGTCGCTTGGGGAGGCGAACTCGGCTCACACCCCCCAAAGCATGCTTCACCCAAAACGAAGCTAAACCCGCTCGTTCTTACACCGTTCGGCTCCCAATCGCGAGGGAACATAAAACAAGAGTAGGGCGTCCATCTCCCTACCTCCACCGAAGTTCTCGTGCACCGAAACGACTTAACCACACCGAAAACCATCAAACGAGCCCGTCACGTCGGCTTTGAATCCACCAAGGGATCGCGTCAACGCCACACTCCATTCGTCGCCCCATCACACGCCAGGTCAACTCCATGACGTCCTGCCTCGTCCACCTCGCCACGGTCGCGCGCCCCGCGGAGAGAGGAGAAGAGAGGATAGAGAACGTGAGAGAGGAAGTGATCGACGGTGAGGAGAGAGGAAGAAGAAAGAAGAAGAAATAGAAAAGGAAAATTAGGAATTTCTTAATTTTCGTAAAAATCTGATTTTTAGCCTGAAAATGCACTAATTCAAAAAAATACGAAAAAATAGTCTAAACGGTCCTCAGAAGGGGCACAACGTAACTGTAGCATCCTCGAGTCGATGAATTCAATAATTAACTCTCCACTGGGTTCTGTAACTTGTACGAGAGAAAAACCCACGTGGATCGTATAACTCAAATCAGACCTACAAAAGCGATTCGAAAGATCTCCCATAAAGATCCGAAAGACCCAAGATATTACAACTCGTCCCCAGGAGCATCACCAATTTTCGACAGTTTGGGTGATTGTTCAAGGAGAGCTTCACCGGGAGCGGACCCCTAAGGTCGATTACGGGGCTACTAGTGCTCAAGCAAGCCCCGGGGGAAAAGTTGCGGGCCTATAACAACTATTTCAAGGCGGAGGCCCTGTGCATCCCCCCGCCTTGATGTAGCTTCCGCCATCACTGCGTTGACCGGGGGTACCTATATGAAGGCCTCCGGCGAGAACTGGTGCTCCATCCCCCCGGCACCCTCTCTGACCTGGTGTCCTTAGCCTTATGCCATGCGGAGTGCGAGGAGGTCCTCATTGCCTGTCGGGAGCTTCCCAGCCTAGGGAGAGAGGGGGAGAGATAGCGGCCATTCGAGCAGACCTCCAGCCAGGAAAAAAGGAGGAATCATGAGGGCGACCGTAAAGAGCCACCGCGTAAGTTCGAGCGGTACACCCCACTGCCCACCCCCATCTATGAAATATATAAGGAGATCAAGGACTCAGGTATGCTCTGTCGACCCGAGCCGATGAAGCCCGATCCCAGGCGCCGCAATCGCCGTAAGCACTGCCAGTTCCACGATGATCACGGTTATCACACTGGTGACTGCCAGCAGCTCAAGGGCAAGATCGAAAGTCTCATCTGCAGCGGGCACCTGACCTAGTATGTGGCCGGGCGTCGGGACGCTCATGTGGATCTCGTGGAAGAAATCGACAATAACCCCCGAGGGATTCACATCAACGCCATCTCATGGGGATCAGCCTCTAGGGGAGATAGCAGCTGAGGGAGAAAGCGTCATGCCGAGCGAGCCAGTCGAGCCGTGGAATCTACCAGGGCCTCGACTCCGACGAACGAACAACAAGCCCTGGTCTTCTCCAACCATGATCTGGAAGGGGTGGTTACCTCCACACGATGACGCCCTTGTAATTACAGCGACTATGAATCAATGTAATGTAGATAGGATACTGGTCGATAATGGCAGTGCACCTGATGTTTTGTCATATGATAGTTTCTTAAAGATAGGAGAAAACCTGTCAAAATTACGTCCGGTCTGAACCCCTCTTTGTGGGTTCAATGGTCAAGCTACTTACCCCGAGGGAGCCCTAAGCCTACCTGTTACTCTCGAGACTCCCCCTAAAGCTCTGAATTTCATTGCAAACTTCGTTGTGGTAAAGGGATAATGGCCCATAATGCCATCTTCGGCCGAGGCATCATTGGCCGAATAAAGGCCGTGACGTCCACCTACCACAAAAAAATGAAGTTTCCCACTAAATCTGGCATGGGAGAGGTCCGAGGTAATCAGGCAACGGCTAGAAGGTGCTACGTAATTTCGGTGGAAGCCGTGTGCCCCGAGGATACGAACAGGGGTCCAGGTATCATCGAGGATAGGCCAGCGGCAGGCAAGCCCGGTGGGGAGCTACTAGCAATCTTCCTCAAAGATGACCCGACCCTCGAAGTCAGAATTAGGGCGGATTTGTCACCTGAAGTTCAAATTCAGTATAAGGAATTTCTTTCGAGTATATTCATGTCTTTGCGTGGTCTGATGAGGATCTCCCCGGGATTCCCGAGGACACTGTGATGCACCACCTTAACCTCGATCCAACGGTGAAGCCAATTCAACATCGAAAAAGAAGGCACACCCCAGCAAAATAGGAGACCATAAAAGAGCATATCAATAAGAGGAAGAAGACCGGGCTATTTCGCCCGGTCCTTTACCCGACTTGGTTAGCCCATGTCGACGTCCTAGTACCTAAAGCCTCGGGCAAATGTCGGATGTGTGTCGACTTCACCAACTTCAACAAAACTACTCCTAAGGATTGTTATCCACGATCGACCATCGACCAACTAGTCGCTTCAAACTCGCGTAATGTGATTCTCCGCTTCCTGGATGCCTACTCTGCATATCACCAAATCAGGATGCACCCCGAGGACGCTGAGAAAACAACGTTTACCTATGATCTCGGCGTATATTGCTACACCCAGATGCCTTTCGGGTTGAAGAACGCCAGGGTAACTTATCAAAGGTTAGTCAATCAGATTTTTGAACACCAGATCGGTCGAAATATCGAAGCCTACATTGACGACATGCTTGTCAAGTCACCAAAAGCCGTAGATCACTTCTCTGACTTGGCCGAGACTTTCCACACTCTCTAAAGGTACAATATGAAACTCAACCCTACCAAGTGTGCCTTTGGAGTCAGGTCCAGAAAGTTCTTGGGATTTTTGGTGACCCAACTAATATAAATGTATGCCCTACAAGCCAATCACATGAGATGTGACAGCATCATTTCTTGTAATATCTTATTCATATTTATATTAATGGCATTTATTCATTGCATTTAATTTGTGTTAATGATTCAAATGTAATGAAGTCCCTGAACCTGTGCGATGATGGCTAGATCATAATGAGATTATGATAATGAGATCAGTCATCTGGATGCACATGTTCTAAATGTTCCTAGTCATAGGATCTTCAAGAAGGGACATTGGAGATCCGGATAGACCGGCACACATGATACTTACTCATGTGATGGGTGTGATTGTTCTCATAATCATCAGTGTGGAGACACTGAAGTACATGTGTGGGTGCTCATTAGTGGAATGAGTTCACTGAACTAACCCGATCTAGAATCCCTGAATGGCAATCATACTGACTGTCAATCAGGGTATTCTATGTCTCAGTAGTACAGTTGGATCTTAGACCTGAGTTATTAAAGATGTCTTACATAAGGGATGCTGAGTATTTGATTACTGACTTATGGACTTCTGTTAAGTGGTCTTGTACAGTTAGTTATTCGGACTCAGTGAAACTCGTGCAAAGGCAATTAGTTTGACAACATGGGATCATTCACTCTCAGTATGATATATGAGAGAGAATGCCCTACGGATCTGTACTCGAGAAATCCCCTGGCCAGGGTACATGAGTTCATTATAAAAAAGGAGTTTTTCTAATGAACCAGTTTGGAGTACATGATTCAGTCGAGCCGGGACTCAATAGAGTTTGACAGTTTGACCATACCCTAGTTCTGGTGGGGCATTGGATGAATGAGGATCTATAACTGTGTGGAATCTGTAGACGGAAAGGTTCCTGAGTGGGTTGCTTATCCCAATGTCATTTGGGATCACGAAGCGTTGCTTGGTGCTTTTCATGATCGAAAAGCCCACTAATTCCATTAAGAGTTAATGGATAGAATTAATTAAGTTAAGAAGGAGTTCTTTACTTAATGGGCTGAAAAACCAAACAGACTATTGGGCCTAGAGGGTCACACATAATAGAGTAATAGACAGATCGGGATAGGTGGACTTTATAGAGTATTATTGGGTTTTTGTGAAAAATGTCAAAGGTCTATAAATATACACTGAAGGGAGAAACCCTGGCCAAGCTACAGGAAGAACACTATCCGCCCTCTCTCCTCTCACTCTCTCCAAGGTGCGCCCCCTTCCTTCTCTCTCCTTCCTCCCCGGTGGATGGTGGTGTTGAGATCGGCTCGACGCGTGGAGATCGTGGAGGAGATCTCGTCTGCTTCCACTGCTCGTGTGGATACGTCTAGAGGTCGGACGCTTGAACGGCTCACGACTCTGGGATCTTCCTCTCATTCATCTTCGCGGTTTTAGGAGATTCTCAACCCCGTAAATGTAAAGAATCGTTCTTCACATCGCGGGATTAACGATCTTGTTCAATTTTGAAAGACCGACAACGATATGCAGTCTAAGGTTTTGATGATTTTCGCTACGCATTCTGGTCGGAACCTTACAGTGGTATCAGAGCGAGATTGCTGGTTTGATCAAAATCGACATTATTTTATTATTTTTTGTCATTCTCATTCATGCATGGGGCTTAATGATCGTCGCTTGATTGGGTCGCTCATGAGATGAGCAACGGCCGATTGATGTCAGGGAATTATTCCCGGGATCAAGAGGAACAAAACGCACATTTTTGCGCGTTGATTGACCCACCGGAGAGTGAGAATCGATCACGTCTTACCGGCCACGGTTGCCGTTCGCGACATGGGAAGGAGGCCTATTGAGGCCGTTGATGGCTAATTGTCGGTGCCCTTGAGGGCCGGTGGATCTTCCCACGGTAGGCGGCGACGTCTGGTGAAGTGCAGTGGCGAGAGGAGGGAGGACGGCGTCGTCCTCTGCGCAAGGGGCGGATGAGCTCCGTTCTTGCATCAAGGGCGTCCTCCGACGCTCGTGGTCCTCGGCGATGGTGGCGGAGTAGCTTGTAGGGGCCGGCGGAGCACTGGCCGGAGGGCAGTGGACAGGGGTGGGGAGATTCCCCCTCCGCCTACGTCGCGGCGGCGACTAGGGTTTTATCCTACCTGCCCCACTATCGGGTGGAGGGGGAGACCCCCCGCGGTTGCTATTGGGTCGGATCCTGCCCGCGCCGGATCCGAACCCGATAAGCCCGTGATATATTTTGTTTGATTTTTATGCATTTTAAAATGTTTAAAATGCATATAAATCTCAAAAAAATCTCAGAAATTCTGAAAAATATTTTAATGGGTTTTAAAATAGTTTTAGTAACTTATTAATTTATTTTTCATTATTTGGCCCCTGGTTAATTTGTTAATGGGAATTTTAAAATGGTTTTATAAAATGGTTTTAAGTATTTTTCATTATCTAATTAATTAAAGTTAATTACTATAAGAATGAGATTCTTATGAGGTTAATTAACTGAAAATTATCATTGAACCCATGCAATGAATGTGAACGATGGTGGTCTAAAGTTGTTTAGACTTATTTGGTTTAACTAAATTGTTTAGCTGCATATTTCAAATGCGTGATTTCAAAATTAATTATTATATTTTAAAATTACAGTTATATCTCATTGTAATTATGTGATAATTACTGTAAGATGCATGTGATGTGTCTTGTGTGTGGATGGATGATCATGGACTTAGAAATCATGTGGATGCTCTTTATGGTGAATGATTTTATGTAATATGATTAATGGGGCCTGCGTGCCTCCTTCTCTCTCTCTTATTAATCTGGGTTGTACATTTTATCTCCCACCTGTGTTGTACTCCCCTTGACTAGTTCAAGGTTTCTTATTATTATCTGATGTACATTTGTGGGTCTGTGTGCCCAATTATAAATTTACTTGTAATAATGAGAAGCGGATGGAGACAAAGAAGGAGACCGGATGCGAGGGCCTCGAGAGATTCTTCACATCTAGTGGGAGCATCGGATGCTCCATGTTTTTCTATTTACCATGATTGTGTGGATTACGAACTGGCTCTGGTAATGTGTTTTAGGAGTTTAAGGTCCATGATCATCCATTGGTATTAATGCATATATATGATATATGTGGTTGTGCTACTTATTACATATTTATATATTTAAGGTATATACGATACTCCAAATTCTTATATGTATGTAGCACCTATATTGATGAGAGCAAAATTTAATCAAAAACCCTCGATCTCATGTTAGGTTGTAAACGTGAGGCATTACGTATGACCCACGTAGCCTTCCATTGTTATAGTCTAAGTGAGCTGCTTTTAGACTATGTGGGTTTGTTGTGCTGTCACAAGGCCCTCACAGCAAGGGGGCAGAGACTTAGACTAAGGCTTAGGCCGAACCTTGGGATGGCTTTGTTGTGCTACCACAAGGGTCATGTCTTGAACCCACTCTCATAACGTAACAACGGGTCTTACCTAACCAGATCTTGTGATTTATTGTGCTACCACAAGGTCACAAAAGGTCTGGAGGCTAAATACACCAGAAGTTGCAAGGAGTTACAATTGGCAAGAGTTGCCTACCCATTAAGCATGGGGTGATTTGTTGTGCTGCCACAAGGCAACTACCATAATGTTAATGGGATTTTGGTCCCACTAGGATATAGCTAGAATATTCCGTCTTTTCACAACGAAGGTTGTGCAAATTCGTCAAAAATTAGTGGGATATTGCAAATCTTCTCTTGTAGACTTCTATGGCGAACCACCCATTACGTGGCATACTTGATGCTAACAGGTTTACTGGTCCAAACTATAGTGACTGGCTCAGGAACTTGAGAATTGTTCTCACTGCTGAGAAGATTGCCTACGTTCTGGAGTAGCATGTTCCCCCCTTCCTGCTGATAATGCTGAAGTGATTCTTAATGAAAAGCATAAGGAAGATGCCACTCTGGCCCAATGTTATATGCTGGCCTCCATGACTAATGAGTTGCAAAGGCAGCATGAGAAGATGGATGTCAGATCCATCTTGTTCCACCTGGAGGAGCTCTTTGGAGCTCAAAGTAGAACAGAGAGATATGAGATATCTAAAAATCTGTTCGGGGCCAAATGTCTGCGGGAACATCTGTGCAGACACATGTTCTCAAAATGATAGAGTGGATTGAGAGGCTAGCAGAATTAAGTTTTGAGATGAACAAGGATTTATGCATTGACCTAATTTTGCAGAGTTTTTTAATGAACAAGATATAATGCTCTCTGGCAGAGTTTTTTAATATGTTGAAGACTGCTGAGGGAACAATGAACAATGGAAAATCTTCTGTGCTGCTTGTCGGTAAGACCAACAAAAAGAGAAAGAATCAAACTACTTTTAAGAAAAACAAAAGGGAAAAAGCAGGATAAGCATGGAAAGTGATGCGGGACGGGACGCGACTGGAAGCCAATTGATATGCAATCCTTGGACTCTAGGCAAACTCGCGATCGTCCCTAACGAGGGAAGTGTACGGACGTGCGCGGTTGAGAAACCGTCAAAGAGCTAGGGTGGTCAACTCACAATTTCATGCCCGAGTCGGGTCACGGGACGGTCTCGCTCTCTCTCGCAGCAGTGATTGATATGATATAATGAGCTAATTTACCCTATCACTCATGCAGCGGCATATAGAAATATACGAAATAAAGTAAAAATGCTGAGAGGGGAGTGGAAACGATACCTCTACGCTACCGGGCGTGGGAAAGACGACCCCGGCCAAGTACGGTAACTCCTGGTGCAATAATTATCAAATAATTACAGAAATGAATTTACTATCCACTCCACGCAGGGAGGTAAAGAGCTACATAAGGGGCCCGGGAGGACCGATCTTGGGTTGACGGGCAGCAATCCAGACAGCTCCAGTGGTAGCGCACGCCGGCAACTGTGGGGTACACGTTCTGGTCGGTGGGGCCGAGTGGGCCCCGAGTGGCACCGCTATGACGGGGACGCCTGGAGGTATGATCCCTGGGAAGGGGTCATACTGGTTCGCCTTGTGGAAAGCGAGTCGGTCGGCCAGGCGGTCGATGCGGCTTGCTGTCCACGGGCTGGTTCTTCTATTTTACAGTGCGCGACCCGACGAGAATGGCTGCTGCGATCAGCCCTGACCTCTGATTGACGCGAGACTGGAGCCGTTGGAAAGCTATTTAGAGATATACGATTGTAGGCTAGAGAATGAATTTTTTCTATCTCTGTAATGGCCTTGGTCGAATTTACAACATGCTGATTCACAAAACCAGATCTGGCAGGACAGATTTGGATCTGCCTGAGAGTGAGAGTTGACCGGATTGAAGACGTCGGATCTGGAGGTTGAGAATTTTATGGGAGATAGAGGGGAAAGAGAGGAACACGAATATATTTTTTTTATATATTTTCCAGAGGTGGTTTGACAGGGAAAGTAGATTTTTGACTGGACAGGGGTCGGATCTGGACTGCACAGGACAGAATAGATTTTGGCCTGAGTTTTAATTTTCCAGAGGGGTAAATGAAATTCTAAATTCATGGAAAAATTTGTGGAGGTGGGTTTTGGTGGGCAGAACACCCAGTCCAAATTTGAGCTCAATCAAAAAAGGGGAACGGGGTCGAATAATGGAAGAACAGGGCTGCTATAACAAGATCTGCATAGGGACAGATCTGTGTAGGTCTAGAAACTTAAATGGAAAGGAAAATGAAATGAAGGCTTAAATTCGGAGGAATTTTTTTGGAGATGGGGATTTATGTGGGGAACCTACCCTCAAAATCTCAACCTCCTCAAATCTGGGATTTTGGAGAGAAAATTTCAAGAGTAGGCCTCTGACCAGTAGAACAGCAACCTCGATAGCAACCCGGGAGATGCTTCGCGGTGACTCGTTGGCGGCACGAACGGTGGCGACGGCGGCGGAGGCGGTGAAGGATCTAGATACTCAGGGGAAGGGATAGAAGAGGGCTTCTCACCTTGGAGATTGGAGGAGGAAGGGGAAAACCAGAGGGAGAGAGGGGGGGGGGGCGCAAATGCTCCTTGGCAATTTCTCTTAATTTTTCTTCATTAATTCCACCAAATGGAAAAATACAAGGATATATAGAAATGGACAAAAGACCAAGCTTACCCCTAGATCTAGGATTTGGGGAGGGCAACTGGGGTATATTACATGTGGTCAAATGGCCAATTAAAATAAAAATACAACACCTAATATAATATACTAAATGGGGGGCGCCCCCTTGACTTAATGCCACCATTTTTGAATTTTTTCTCCCCTTTGTCCCCTTGAATGGTCAAGCCTTCTAGAAGCCCACCTTGGACATTTGACCAGCCCCACATGGGCCCTAAGACTTTGGTGGACCAATGGGGAAGAAGGTGGGGGGGCCCAGCTGGACCTACTGGACTTTTACAAAAAAAACCCACTCAAACCTAATTACTCACATTTTGGCTTATACTTGCCATACAATTGTGTACCCAATTATACAAGGGTATAAATGCAAATAAAAAAAGACACAAATGCAAAATAAAATGTACATGTTCGGAGTTGATTCCCATCAGAAAGGCTGTCAAGAAAGAAGAGGTGAGCAAAGACAAGGGCCAATGCTTCCATTGCCATAAGGATGGCCATTGGAAGAGAAACTGCAAGTTGTTCCTTGCAGAGAAAGCAAAGCAGAAGCTTGGAGAAGCTTCAGGTATGTTCATGATTGACCTTAACTTGTCATATAGATCCACATCATTGTATTAGATACTGGATGTGCATCTCATATCTGCAATGATTTGCAGGTTCTGACAATTAGCAGGCGATTGAACAAAGGAGAGGTTGATCTTTGATTGAGAAATGGAGCAAGAGTTGCTGCACTTGCTGTGGGGAGTGTAAACCTCAAGCTTGCTTCAAGAGCTACATTGGAATTGATAGACTGTTATTATGTTCCTCCCATAATTAAGAACATTATTTCCATTTCATGCTTGAATAAATGTGGATTTATTGTGAGCTTTGGGAATAAAACATATTCTTTGTTATTCAATGGTGAATTGTTTGCCAGTGGGAGCTTAATTAATGGTTTATTTTTATTAGATGTGGATACTCCTATTTTGTGTGTGGATGGACCTCTTAAGAGGAAGAGGAATGATGTAAATCAAGCATACCTTTGGCAATATAAGCTTGGTCATATTAGTGAGGAAAGATTGAAAATGTTGTGCAAAGATGGATATGTTGATCCATTTGATTATGAATCATTTGCAACCTGTGAATCTTACCTCATAGGAAAAATGACCAACTCTCCATTTACTGGACATGGAGAGAGAGCTGGTGAGTTATTAGAACTCATACATTCTGATGTATGTGGACCTATGTCCACCCATGCCAAAGGGGGTTACTCATACTTCATTACTTTCACTGATGATTTCTCTATGTACGGATATGTGTACTTGATGAAGTATAAATCCGAAGCTTTTGAGAAATTTGTGGAGTTAAAGAATGAAGTAGAGAAACAAACAGGAAAGAGTATTAAAACTCTTCGATCTGATCGAGGAGGGGAATACTTGAGTACGGAATTCACACAATACTTAAAGGATGATGGTATATTATCCCAGTGGACTCCTCCTTACACACCTCAGCTGAACGGTGTGGCTGAAAGGAAGAATCATACCTTATTAGATATGGTACGATCCATGATTTGCTTTGCTGGATTGCCCTTGTCGCTCTAGGACTATGCCCTAGACACTGCTGCTCACTTATTAAACAAAGTTCCTTCCAAATCAGAGTCTTCCACTCCATATGAGATATGGAAAGGAAAGAAACCAAACCTTAAGAATGTTAAGGTCTGGGGTTGTCCTGCTCATGTTAGGAAACACAATCCTGATAAATGGGCATCCAAGACTAAAAGATACAGGTTTGTGGGATATCCTAAGGAAACTTATGGATATTATTTCTACCAGCCTAGCGATCAAAGAGTGTTTGTAGCTAAGCGAGTTGTGTTCCTAGAGGATGAGTATATCCTTGAAGGAAATAGTGGGAGCTTGGTAGAACTAGAAGAGTTTCTAGAACCACAAACTAGAGCTGCATCGTCTCAGGAGCCAGTTCAGGATGGCACACTAACTGTGCGTAGGTCTGGCCGTGTACCTATCCAACCAGAAAGATATGTGGGACATATCTCTAATGGTGGGGACAAGACACACTATGATGAGGATGATGATCCTAAGACCTATGAGGAGGCAATAAGTGGTATTGACTCCTGGAGATGGTAAGAGGCCATGAAATCGGAGATGGACTCCATGTACTCCAACCAAGTTTGGAACTTGGTAGACCCACCTGAGGTTATAGTACCCATTGGATGCAAGGGGATCTTTAAAAGGAAAGTTGGAGCAGATGGAATGGTTGATACCTGCAAGGCTAGGTTGGTTGCGAAGGGATATCGTCAAAGACAAGGAGTTGACTATGACGAGACCTTCTCACCAATTGCCATGACTAAGTCCATCAGATTTTACTGACCATCGCTGCGTACCATGATTATGAGATCTGGCAGATGGATGTGAAGACTGTATTCCTCAATGGAAACCTTGAGGAAGAGGTGTATATGATGCAGCCTGAGGGATTCTGATGCGGGACGGGACGCGACTTGAGACAACAAGGGACTCTAGCTCGCGGACGTCCCTAAGCGAGGGAAACACGTGGATCTGCGCGGTTGAGAAACCGGCAATGAGTCTCGGGTATCGGCTTTTCCGCGTGCTCGGATCGAGTCACGTGACGGGTTCCACTCACTCACTCTCGCAGCGGTGATCAAATTATAACGAGCTAAGTTCCTCTCACTCATGCAACGGCATATGAAAATATACGAGATAAGCAAAATGTCAAAGTAGGAGGGTGGCGAGTGTACCTCCACGCTCCGGGAGTGGGGAAGACGACCCCGGCCAAGACCGTAACTCCCGGTACAGTAAATGTAATTAATTACAGAAGTGAATTTCTATGCCCACTCCACCCAGGGAGGTAAAGGGCTACAGTGGGGCCCAGGAGTAGCCGTCTCGGGTTGACGGGCAGCAAGTCGGAAGGGCTCTCGGACCCGAGGCGGGCTGTTGGTCCGACTCGGTACTGTTCCTACTTGCTAGACAGCAACTGAACTCGGCTTGTGGGACGGCGGATTCCGGTCACCTTCTGATCACGGCGATTGCCTGAGACGTCGGTGGAAGACCCCTCTTCGATTCTTGAAGTCGGCGGCGGCTGAATCGATGCCGAAGTAATTCTGCAAGAATTATCTAGCTGCTGCCTTTGTTGGCCTGTTCTCGGAACAAGTTTACGTGACCCGACGAAAAGAATTGTTGTACCCAGATCCGGAGGCGGATCGAGGCGAGATCGGCGACGTTGGATAAAGGACTCAAAGAGATACAACATAAATTAATTTCACGTCCATCCAGTAGACGGATTAGAAATGAAAACCACTATTCCCCAAGTATTTCTATTGGCTCGGGTTACAGACAGTCAGGACAGAACATGATCTGCCTGAATATGAATTTTGACCGACATAAAAATGATGGATCTAGACTTTGAGAAAAGTATGGGTGGAAGGGGAGATGTGAGGATCATGTGTGATTTTTTTTGCGATTTTTGGGAGATGACTAAGGGGGCGGGAAAAATACAACAACAGACTACTATTCGCGGATCTGCAAACTGGCAGATTGTTGAGGGAAAACTAAATTACTGGGAAAAATAGTAAATGATAGTGGAATGACACGAAATTTAAACTGGAGATGGGAGATGACAGAATAACAAACCCTCAAAATTTGGGGTCGAATAGATCAACAGGCTGGAAGATAAAATTCTGGCCTCAGCTTGCTATCTAGTAGAGATAAACCGGAGACGGGTTGGAGGTGGTGGTGCGATGGCGGCTCGATGGCGGCGGCAGCGGCGGTGCTGAGCTTCTCACTCAGAGAGGGGTTGATAGGGAGGCTTCACACCTCTGAAGATCTGAGCATTCACAGCTCCAAGGGGGGAGAGAGGAGAGAGAGGGGTTGCACCCTTGGCTTCTTCACCAAAAAATGGATTTTTCTTCATTAATTCTATGAAATATGGAAATACAAGGCTTATATAGAAATAGATAAAAGTCCTAAACTATCCTTAGATCTAAAGTTAGGGAGGGGCAAATGAGGGATAGGAAATAGTTCTCCCATGTGGTCAAATGACCAAAAATAAAAAGTGGGCAAGGAAGGAAATTTGAATTTTTCTTCTTTTTGTCTCCTTGGTCCAAGTTCTCCCATGGACCAAAGACCAGCCCATAGGACCCATGATCCTATGTGGACCAATGGGAAAGAGGGTGGGGGACCCTGCTAGACATACTAGCCTTTTGCAAAGAAACCCAAAGATTCCTAAGGACTAACAAATTGGCTTATAATGCCTTACAATTGCAAACCCAATTAGCCCAATGATATAAATGCAAACAAAAGGATACAAATGTAAAAATAAAATGTTAGTGCCTGGTGTTGATTCCCATCAATTCACCCCAGGTGGGAAGAACTCGACCCCGTCATGTAAGGGGTGCGGCTGCTCGTGTGGCTCCTACGGATCTGTCACCGTACTAGGTAGCGCGGAGTATGCTCCACTCCAAGTAATCATCACCGGCTCATCCCGTATATATTCGATATGCACATGCTGCTGTGGGAATGACACTAGTTGTAACGACCCGAGATCCGAACACCGGGAAGGCCCGATAACCCGAATCTCGAACCGCCACCCACGAGCCCGAAGACTCGGAAGGGTTAAAAGGGATGGTGTGGAGATACATAAGAATCTAAAATAATTACAGAACTACACAATTAATATGACTAAGCAGGAAATAAATAATGACATTAATTAAATTACATGGTCCACAAAATAACAGCAGTATAAAAATATAACAGTAGTCCACAACTAGTACAGTCTAAGGAGAAAGGTACAACTACACGGGGCATACCCCGGAACTGGCAACTGACAACTAACCCTGGGCACCTGAACCACGCTGAGCCTCTGAAGCGCTCCCCGGAAGTCGCGTCTCACCTGAAACACGGAAAATAAACAGGGAATGATCCTTAGAACAAAAGGCTCAGTAGGGATCATCCGGTCCCCACCTCGCAAACCGAGAAACTACGTGAAAAGTAATTGCAATCTACCACTACGGCTAGTACCGAACGCACGGTATGAAAATTGAGACAACTCATCAAAACGCAAGAGAAACCCAAGAGTCGCTACCAGACGAAGACAGGAGTACCAACCCACTAGAAGTAAGGCCGGATGCGTCCACTGACGACTTAAACCGCACCTCGGGTGTCTCCCTCCGGCCCAGCGGGAACTCAGACACCGTACAAGTAACCACAGAACAAGTGACTAGCTGGGGTCGCGCTCGTCAGCGCGGGTCCAACGGCCCCCAACCACATGTGCACACACAGACCATACGCCCTAGGTCTGACCCTCTGACTGGTTTTCCCCTCAGCCAGACTCTGGCGTCAAACGTGAGGCCCAACGGAAACCAGTCTAAAAATCATCTCTCAGGGTAGCCTCGCCACCACTCCCTGGTGGGACCACTCGCGTGTCGGAAGGCTACGACTAGTGGAGGGTCACTGAAAGAGTAGACTCTCTAGTCAACAGAAAATAACTTCTAAACCGGACAAAGTACAAGGGCCGATCCTCGTACCGACTGCGACTCACGGTGACACAAGTCGAGAACACCACCTCCTGGGATCCCACGGCACCCTCACGTGTGGCCCCCACATGATGCCCTGCATCAGTCAGACCACGGGTCAACACGTGGATCGAGGTACACTCACCGGGACTCGAATCGGTAAGACATAACTCCGGTTAGACATGAACCCCTGGCGGTCTACCTTTGGGCCGCCACAAGAGCTAGCGGTCCAACATCAGGCCGCCACAGGGACTGTAGCTGTTTAATAATGGGCCGCCACACCCTGGGTTGTGAAAGAACAAGCGGTCTCATATAGGGCCGCCAAGGGTATGAGGCGAGCGAACCTTCGGCCGCCAGACCCAAGAAGCTTCCAACGGTCAAAATGCCTCGAAGGCCACGCTGGCCAACTGGGCTTAGCGATCGGACCTTCGGCCGCCACCTGGGCTCTGGCGGCTCATCGTGTTGCCGTCATGCCCAACCCACGCACGGAAAGACTGAAATGGTCGAATGGAGACCGCCAGAAGGAAGTGGCGGTCACTGGAAGGATCGCTACACTTCCGGAAAATCGAGAACGGCTGGAAAACCCCAAATTCGCCATTCCGCGCCCCATTCACCCCCGGGTGAAGGGGATACAAAAGGGAAACTTGTTCCCAAGCCCCCAATGCATCTTTTGATGCCCACAAACCACAAAAGCATGCATTGAAACGCTAGATCGGGCGCTCACACCCCAAAACATGATTTTCCCTTTCCGGCTCAAAATAGCCCACACTCGACCTCGTCTCAGCCTAGGAATCACGGGGAAGGTAAATACCGAGCTAAGGACCGTCACCCTACCTCAGATTCATCCGAAACGCGGCGGATCGCCACCGATCCTCAAAAACTTGCTTGACCCTTCACGAGCTCCCATGACCTCACAGAGTGCCGAACGCCGCCGGGATCGCCCCCACGCCATCGCCCACCGCCGGCTGCAGCCGGAGGGGAGCACGCCGTCGCGTCCACGGGAGAGGGGGCCGGTCACGGCCGTGTGCGCCCATGGGAGAGAAAGGGTGGAAGAAGAAGAAGAAAGAGAAAGGGGAAAAGAAAAGAAAAAGAATTGGGGATTTATAGAAAATCCAGATTTTCCAAAAAATATGAAAAAATAGAAAAATACACTGTCGCGATCGTTGGAACACGTTGATCGCCGTGGTACCATCCCTGAGTAGGTGAACGACTTGATTTACCTGCTACAGGGTTCCGTAGGTCCTGTCAGGGAAAAAAATAGGAAACCGCGGAACACGTTTCGGGACCTCCGAAACTGATCCGAAACGCAATGATCTGAACCCGAAAAACATCCGAAAGATAATTTCGGGCAAAATGAGGAAAAATTCTCCGAGAAAATAGATCTAGGACCCAAGAGGAAGTATCTGACGGGTCTGGGATATTACAGCCCTCCCCTCTTAAACAAATTTCATCCTCGAAATTAAAAGTAAGCACAGGGGAAAAAGAAAAGGGAAACTCACTCAAGCAGGTAAGGGACCTACTGACGCATCTCGTCCTCACACTCCCAAGAAGCCTCACCACCAGAGTGTCGCTGCCACACCACCTTTACCAGCGGGATAACCTTGTTCCGCAGGTGCTGCTCTCGCCGATCCTCAATACGGATAGGGAACTCCGGTAGAGACAGATCGGGAGTCACCTCGGGCCAAACCGAATCCTCCAACACATGAGAAACATCGGGCAGATACTTCCTCAACATCGAGACATGGAACACGTCATGCACTGTCACAAACTCAGGATGTAGCTGCAACTGATAAGCAACCTCACCAATGCGCTCCACGATGACAAAAGGACCAACATAGCGGGGACTCAGCTTCCCACGCTGTACAAATCGTGTAATGCCCCAGACTTTTCGGATCCTTCTTCTCGGGTCCCGGATCTGCATTTCCGGTGTATCTGGCTCTGTTGTGTCCGAAGTGATGTTTCGGACATCTTTCGTGTTCGGATCGGTGCGATCCGGAGCTGTTTCGGAGGCCAGAGTGCGTTCCACAGCTTTTCCGCGTGTATTTTCTGATTCCCGATGTGTGTTTCGGTAATTCCTTCGGAACCTCGTTGCGGGTGAACCGGGTCGTTCACCTAGGCGAGAGTGGTACCGTTGCGATCGGTGGGTTCCGAGAATGACGGAAACGTGATTTTCTATTTTTTGATATTTTCTGAAATTTCTGAATTTTCCAATATAAACCCCCTTTCTCTCTCTCCCCTCTCAGTTCCAATATAAACCCCCTTTCTGAATTCCTTGGTGCTGGACAGTCCTTCCATTGGTCGGAAGTGCATTTGGTTTCTCCTTTAGTTGGAGAGATTGTGTTGGGCTAAGGTTTGTCGTCTTGTATTGCGTGTTCGGATTGGTTGGCTTTGTGTGCCATGAAGTCCGTGCGAGACGTGCCCCTTGTCTTGGCAAGGTGGTTGCCTGTGAGAAGTTGTGCCCATTCCCTTTTCGTGTAAGGGTGCTGACACTTTTTTGAAAGGACGAGTGCTGGTTGGGCGGTGTTTCCGAGAACTTGTGGCTGTGTGCGCGTGGATCAGAGTGCGCAGTGGAAGCATGGTGGGCTTGTGACCCACTGGTTCAGGATCGTAGCGTTGGTTGCTACGGGTGGATTCCTGAGTTTGCGTTGAGCATTGGAGGATTGGATCCTCTGTGTGAAACGTGTTGTTGCCGTGCTGTTGCTCGAGGTATTATGGTTCTTAGCGCTCGCAGGATGGAGTGTTGGGGAATGTGCTGGCTAGTGCGCCGCATGAGTACCATGTTCTTGTGGTGGAAGCCGTGTCAGGCGCCGGTGTTGGGCCAGGATAGGGTTGTTGAGGATGTCGCCTGATGGAAGTTGAGTAATTTGATGAGACCAGACGGAAGAGTGACGCCTGTGGGCGAAGGCCTTTTTACGAGATTGGCGTCGGATTGGTGGTCCTTGACGGGACGTTGGTGTCGCAATGGTTATCCCTGGTTTGGTGACCAGCATGGGATGGTTCCCCTGTGAGTCTGAGTCGAGTGAGGTGATGACTGAAGACGCCAGGATCTTGTCATTTGGTTTCATCGTGCTCCCCGAGAGGGTTGAGTTGATGCGATGATCAAGATCGGATGCGGAATCCGAGAGGAGTGTGGCTCGAGTTGTGGTAATTGTCTGTGTGTGAGTCAGCAGATGACCTGCTGTGGGGCTGGATCGTGCCCGTTGGGCCGGTGGAGGTTTCCCGTTGACGTGTATCTGGTGAACAGTGGATGGTCTTTTCATAGGCAGAAGATGATGTTGGTTGTGCATCGTGAACGGTGTTGAACCGATGTTCTGGTTGCGGTCTGTTGAGATTGCTGCGTGAGCCGATGGAGGCTCTGTGTTGGTTGTTCCCTTGCGAAGGGTGTGCGACCTGTCAGCTGGTTGTGAAGCTAATGTATGTTTTGTCTACTGACCATAGGATGGATCTGTAGCTGTTTCTCGTGTCGAGGGTGTGTTTTCTCGGTGGGTGAGATGGTGGCGGCGGTGCCATGATTGGTTTTCATGGTGTCTGAGGTGACGCCGGACTGCGTTTGTTGGTGTACCTGCTCTGGTGGCCGGTGTGCGCAGCACGAGGAGCGAGGTGTTGTTTGTGATTGTAAGTCTGGCTGCGTCCCTCAAATTCGAAGCTTCTCGTGCGAATCGAGGTTTTCTGTGATGGGGCTCTGATGGCATTGTCAGTTGGTTCAGTGTTCTTCCCATGTGTCTTGTTGCTAGTCCCGAATTTTGAGGATGAAATTCCTTTAAGGGGGGAGGGCTGTAATGCCCCGGACTTTTCGGATCCTTCTTATTGGGTCCCAGATCTACGTTTCCGATGTATCTGGCTTCGTTGTGTCCAAAGTGATGTTTTGGACATCTTTCGTGTTCGGATCGGCGTGATTCGGAGCTGTTTCGGAGGCCGGAGTGCGTTCTGCGGCTTTTCTGCGTGTGTTTTCCGATTCCTGGTGTGTGTTTCGGTAATTCCTTCGGAACCTCGTTGCGGGTGAACCGGGTCGTTCACCTAGGCGAGAGTGGAACCGTTGCGATCGGTGGGTTCCGAGAATGACGGAAACATGATTTTCTATTTTTCGGTATTTTCTGAAATTTCTGGATTTTCCAATATAAACCCCCTTTCTCTCTCTCCCCTCTCAGTTCTCACCCTCTCTCCCTCTCTCTTCTCTCACGCTCTCCTACTTCCCTCTCTTCTCCGGCGACTGACGTAGCGAGGCGGGGGCGAGGTGGAGGCGGCCCGGGCGAGGATGCGGGCAAGGATGGGCGAGGATCGAGACGGTTGCGGGCGCGATCCCTCGGTGGATTCCGAGATGGCGTCGTTCGTGTTCCAGGCGGTTTTCGGCGTGGATTAGTCGCTTCGGCGCGCGGTTTCTTCGGTGAAGGTAGGGTGACGGAACACTACTGCGTCCTGCCCATTTTTCCTGCCATTGCACGTCGTTCGGCACGGAAACGACTGAGTTTGGGTCCGTTCTAGCGAAACCGTGGTTTTATAGGTTTCGTAGGGTCCGTCGGGAAACGGCGACGATTTCCAGATCGATTACTGTCAACGGATTCCTTGGGGTGAGAGCGTTCTTTTCCCCCTGATTTTATCTCGATTGGTGGTCCCGTTGGACCGGTAGGGCTCCAGGAAGTCCGAAAACCCTTTTTGAGCAACTTCGGTAGAATCGCATGTTTCTCGCGATTCGTGCGTCGTTTTGACTCCGGTCGGAGTCCATGTGATTGCCAGGGTGGTTGTGGTTGTATCCCCTTCGTTTCGGCACAAACGGGGCGTGGAAAGGCCGCGATCGGGCGACCCCCTGGGTTTACCCGCCGTGACGGTTGGGCGGTCGAACCAGGGCCCGTCCATCGTATGGGCGACTGGCTTTGGTCCATTCTTCTCGTTCTGGTTTTGGGGTTGTGCGGTCGGACGATAGACCACACATGTGATGTGCGGCCAGGCAAGGTCCGCATGTCCCCCCATGGGCGGCTGGTCCAAGCCATCTGTCTCTACGTTGGGCTTGTGCGCCCAGGCGCTGACCGCATGTCCCTGTTGACCCTTGGTCAACGAGTTGTGTCGGTCAGGTTGTGCAGTTTGATCAAAACCCTTTTGACCGACACTGGAGTAGGTCGGTTGGGTTGTGCGGGCGACCCTTAGCCGCACATCCCCTTGGGCGGTTCAGCCCTAACCGCCTATCCTCCCTTTGGGGTTAGTCCGATTAGTGCATTGTGCGGTTTCTTCCTGACCGCATGTCTCTTGAGCGGCTCTTCCCCAGCCGCACGTCCCTTGAGCGGCCTAGGATGAACCGCCCATGTGCCAGTCTAACCCGGTGTTTTTGTTTTGACCGATTCAAGTCCCGGGTGTGTGGTTCTCGATCCACGTGTTGACCCGTGGCCTGACGGATGCTGTGCACTTCGTCGGGGCCAGGTGTCCTGGTACGGTGTGGTTCCGGGGTGTAGCATTCTCGACTCGTGTCACTGTGTGTTAGCGTGCGTGCGGTGAGAGTCCCCGTGCATCGTCGGTTTCTCCGGAAAGCGATTCTCGAGTGGGTTCTGTGTGAGGCCTTGGGCTGCGAGTCCAGTTGTCCAGTCTGGGGCTGGAGGCTTCCCTCTTCTCCCTGAGTTGGGCTGCAGCTTGGCGGTGTGCGAGCTGCTTTGGGAATCGTGCTTCTGTGCTTTCCGCGTGGGCCGTGTGTGTGGCCTTAGTCCCTTGAATTCCCTTCCCGAGGGAATGGTCTCGGTGGCTCGTGAGCTACCTCGGTACTCGTGCTACCGTGGTTTTAGACCTAGAGATTGGACTAGATTGACGGCCTTGTGCTGTTGCGTACGACGGTCTTGACCCCGAGTCTTGTGACTCAAGGACTGTTGGTTGTAGTGCATCTAGAGGACTGTCCAGAGTCCAGTGGCTTAGCGTCACTTGGGTTTTCTCTACTCTCGTGCAGGGTGTGTGCGTGGCCGTGGACTGTGAGTCCCATTTCTTCTCCGACTGTGGTCACCGTGCGACGGTGCTGGTACGTGGGATGGTCCCCGTACGTCGTCGGATTCGGGCGTTATTTTCCGTTGACTTGAGAGTTTACTCTCTCAGTGACCCTCCATTAGTCGTAGCCTGCTTACACGCGTGTGGTCCCACTAGGGAGTGGTGGAGAGGCTACCCTTAGAGACGGTTTGTCGACCGGTTTCCGTCGGGCCCCACATCTTGCAGCCAAAGTCCGGCTAAGGGGAAAACCGGTCAGAGGGCCAGACCAGGGATGCACGGTCTGTGTGTGCACACGTGGTTGGGGGCGGTTGGACCCACGTCGACGGGTGTGACCCTAACTAGTCACTTGTTTGTGGTTACTTGTGCGGTGTCTCCGTTCTCGCTGGGCCGGAGGGAGACACCTGAGGCGCGGACTAAGATGTCAGTGGACGCATTCGACCTTGCTTCTAGTGGGAGGTACTCCTGTCGAGTCGGGAGTGACAGACTGTCAATCTCTGTGACTTTGACCTTCGGGTTTTGGTTATGTCGACCGTTGAGTTTCGGTTGTCTCGCCGTGGTGCGCGTGTCGGTTCTCATGCCGTGAGACTAGTGCTAGTAGCTTTACCGTGGTTGCGTCTTTTTGTGCGGTACGCGTGACCAGGTGGTCGGGGTTGCACCTTGGACAGCGTGTCCAGGTTGGCCGTGTCCTGGGAGACAGGCCGCTACGGTGCGGTTGCCGTGGGTTTTTACTTCGGTAGGTGGTACTACTGTGGTTCGGTAGCCTCGACTATGAAATCGAGGTGTGCTTTCAGGTACAGTAGGAGTAGTTGTAGTGCCGAGCTTCGACCGGCCACCGGGTTTACTGTTCCTGCTGTTACTGTTACTCTTGTAGTTACAGCTTTCTGTGCCGCCGTTGTTTCCGGGTGGGGTTCCGCGGGATCCCTGCTGAGTCTCTGTTTTGGAGACTCATTCCTTGCTTTTCAGGTGTGGCGGTTCTTCCTCGAGGTTTGAGGGTGCTGTTCAGAGGTTCTCAGTTGCCAGCTCGCCGGGCCGAGCGTTCACTCGGCATGTGGCACGCTTTACTGCTTTAGACTGTGCTTTCTGTTGGACTGGACTCTGTTATAGCTGTAGTTGTTTATTTGTTTCTATTAATTGTTGAATTATCCTACTTTATTTCTATTTCTTTGTGCCTCCACACTCCTTTCAGCCCTTTCGAGCCCTCCCGGCTCGTGGGCGGCGATTCGAGTCTCGGTTATCGGGTCTCTCCCGGTAATCAGATTCTCGGGTCGTTACAAATCGCATCACTCCCTTCATGGGAGAAACCTTCAAAAATACTCGATCACAGACCGCGTAACAGATTGGCTGCCTTCTCCGATCAGCATAACTCTTCTGCCGACTCTGTGCCGCCAACATGTTCTGACAGACCAGATGCACCACATTAATGCACTGCTACCCCAGCTCCGGTCCAATCACCACACGCTCACCAACCTCCGACCAATCGAGTGGAGTCCGACAGGGTCGCCCGTACGACACCTTATAAGGAGCCATCCCAATGCTCGAATGATAGCCAATGTTATAGGCAAACTCCACCAATGGCAGATGGTGAATCCAACTCCGTTGCCAATCCAGGCAACAGGATCTCAACATATCCTCTAACGTCTGAATGGTCCTCTCCGACTGACCATCAGACTGAGGATGATATGCTAAGCTAAACGCTAACTCCTTGCCAAGAACTCGCTGGAAACTCCTCCAGAATCCAGAAGTGAAATGTGGATCTCGATCTGACACAATGGAAATGGGAATCCCATGCAAGGGCACGATCCGCTCCACATAGAGACGAGCCAACTTTGGCACACTCCAGCTGACTTTAATCGGTAGAAATTGAGTCACTTTCGTCAGCCTATCGACCAGCAACCAA